>CM035842.1:47020379-47664351 GCA_020510985.1 Pholidichthys leucotaenia
GTCTATAAATAATGTACAGTACATATATATATATATATATATATATATATATATATATATATATATATACTGTATAAAGCTCATTTTGGCAAAGTAAATCGATTTGGCACAATAAGAGAAGAAGATTTCTGTTCTGCTTACCTAGCTGCTTGACAGGACAAGGGGGAAAAAACAACGTTTTTTAGGGCTATAGGATTCAGAAATTAATAGAAAGTGTAGAAGCCCTTGCTTTGAATGACTTCAGCTCATCTACGCCCACAGGACATCACTAATTTCTCACACTGCTCTGGCTTGGGGGACAGGATTACGCAAAGACTCTCAATGGGGAATTGGTTCAACTCTGCAGCTGGATTTGCTCACCAGTTCACTGCTGAACAGGGCATGAATCTGTATCAGTACACAGTGTCTCTCTATTTAAAACAATTTGGACTCAAAGCTTTGGGGGATGTTTTCTGCAGAAGGAGTTGGGTCTCTTATACTGTTACATAACAGGTGAATGCAAATGTTTATGTGAACCTCCTTCAGCAACATGCAATTCCTTCACGGCAATTGTCTCCTAATCAGCCCACAATTTTCATGCAAGACAATGCCCCCTGTCACACTGCAAAACGGGTTAGACAGCTCCTTGAATCTAATAATATTGAAACAATGAAATGGCCAGCCCAGAGTCCAGATCTAAACCCCATAGAGCAGGGGTGTCATGTGCCACGGAGGGCCAAGACCGTGCAAGTTTTCTCTTCTACCCAGTCTATTCAGCAGGTGTTTTCACTGATCAGTAATCAGTGGGAAGAAATTCAGTGGAATCTGCTGTTGAAGACACTGGTTGGAGGTCAAGCCTACAGGGTCTTGTCCCTCCATGGAACATGATTGGATACCCCTGCCATAGAGAATCTCTGGAAAATCCTTGACGGCAAAGTAATGGCTAAGAAACCCACTACGGTTACTGAACTGTAGAAGAGACTGCAAGAAGAACGGATCAAGGTCAAACCAGAGCAGTGTAAGAAACTAGTGATGTGCTGTGACCGTAGATGTACTGAAGTCATTCAAAGCAAAGGGCCTCTACATGTCCTATTCATTTTTGAATCCTATAGCCCTAAAAAAGAAGAATAACAATATTTCAGAATAAATCAAGTATTAATACATCCATCCATCTTCTTCCACTTAATACTTTTCGGATTGCGGGGGGACTGGAGCCTATCCCAGCATCTTTGGACGAGAGGCAGGGTCCACCCTGGATAGATCACCAGTCCATCGCAGGGCCAATACAGAGAGACAGACAACCATTCACTCTCACAGTCATACCTAAGGACAATTTAGAATCCCCAGTTTGATGCCAATTAACCTAACTTGCATGTTTTTGGCATGCGGGAGGAAACCGGAGAAATCCTGGAGTAAACCCACACAGACACGGGGAGAACATGCAAACTCCACACAGATCGCTGTTGGTCGGGGGCTGGGATTGAACCCAGGATCCCCCGGCCAAGGGTGAGTTGCTGTGCTGCCGCAGTGCTAACCACTCTATCACCGCGCTGCCCAAAGTATCAGCAATACAAGATATTGAAATGTTACCTAAGATCAGTAAAACAATACCACAGTTAATGTGTGCCCAGTGCTAAAAGTCCAAAAAGTATTAATACATTGTTGTTTAATTTTGATCTACACTGCATAGTATAAGTGTTGTGGCAACTTATTATTTTTTTTTCAGGAAATAAGATACAATTGATCATATGCAATTTCATGAAATTGAGTTATAGTTGGGTTTGGAAAAAATGTGACATCTGGTGTTTGTAAAAATAACTACAAAAAATGATTTGATGGATGATTAATTTGGATTGGATGGAATGTGTAAATGAGAGCTCACTCCTACATGAACATCAGCCTTGTGTTTTTATTGCCTCACCTTAACCACCCAAATCATATTTATTTTACTTATTAAATGTATATTTACCTCCACCAAGGGAGGATGGAGGTAATGTTTTTAGTGGGGTTGGTTTGTCTGTTGGTTGGTGTCACCATGGGTTGAGATGCCGTCTCGGCACTGAGCCCATGTTTTCCCTCATCCCTGCCTCCCATTGAGCAGCGTCTCAGCTGGCCCCCAGCTGGCAGCATTATGGACGGCTGGGGCCAATTAGTCTTCATCAGCTGGGGCGCTGCCAATGAGGATAAATAGGAGCAGCCTCGATGACTCGGGGCTGCGACATAAGCACTGCTAGGCTGAAGCCCCTTCGTCTGGTGTCAGCCTCAACTCCCCTTGCAGCATTCCTGTGTTTGTATCCCGCTGTGAGGATGTACGTCTTGCTACCCCCACGTCCGGTACGAGCTGCTTACCTCTGCGCTGTGCAACCTGTGAGTGTACCTCTGCATGAGTATCTGTGCTCTCCTCATCCCTTATCCCTTACCCAAAATAAACCATCTCGACTCACTGGCTTGTCCCTGGCTCTGATTGCCCGGCTCCCTAGAGCCGGATCTGACAGTATGTCGCAGCCAGAAGAGTTGCCGGCGGCCGTGAGTCGCTGTGGAAATGTACCTTTCTGTCCGGGTGTCAGCGCTGCTAGCATGCCGTTTCCCAGGAGTCACTTCCGGCGCCAGGGCGACGAGCTAAGGTCCATCTCGGAGGCTGTCGACGGGACATTCTTCACCCTGCACGACGCCTCCAACGCGAGACGCTGGCATCCGGGCCGTGCTGAGGAACTCCTGGACTGTCACCCTCACTCTCTGTACCATCTGGAGGACAGTGCCAGGATAGACGTTGCAGGTACACAGCGAGAGAAGCTCCACGGGGTGGATGGAAATCCCGGCAGGGAGTCGAAGTGGGCGACGTCTTTCCCCGCTTTGGAGTCCCGTTCCTGCCGCCATTCCAGTCCGGGAGTTCGCGCCAACCAGAGGACTTCCCCCGACCTGCGCCACGTCACTCGGGATTCCCTTCTAGGAGCCGCAGCTGACAGCAGTTATGTCCGGGGTCGAGTGGCTGTCGCGAGCTCTACTGTGTTTCCTGTCACCACCTTCAGGCATGTGGCGGCGGCAGTGAGATTGATGGTGAGGACTTCAGGGCTACGAAGCTTTCCCGTGCTCGACGCCTTCCTCGTCTCGATCTCCGATCTGGAGCGGCGAATCCTGGGTTTCCCCCTCGCTTCGTCCCCTGGGAGTAGTCGTCATGACATCGCCGAGTCACCTCTGCACGAACCTCGTCCGGATCCAGTTCTGGGTCATCGTCAGGACCGTTCCTCCCACGCAGCTGTCATCCCTTCGCCTCGTCAGTGTGGAGATCCTACAGCCTCGTCCCCTGAGGCTCGTTCCCCCGCTGTCATTCCTGGACATTCGGGCTGGCTCACCCCGGCTGTTTCCCCCTCCTCCTCGACGCGCTTCCTGACCGCTGTGTGTGCCTGGAATCCCGGCCTGGTGAGCTCTCTGCTGGAGACAACGCGAGCGATCCTCAGACGAATTCCCGGGGGGTCCTCCGTTATCGCCGGGCGGGGAGAGGAAGAAGCAGATTCCACTACAGCAGGCGATACTCAACCTCCAGGGGGCAGGCAAGTCATTGTTTTTTCACACCTGCTTAATGATTTGCTCTGTCACATCCCTGGAGGAGAAGTTCAGGGTTCGCAGCTCCCTGAACTCTCCCCACCTGCTGTAACCTGTTTTCCTAATCCCGCATCCTCTGTGTCTCTCTCCGCCGAGCGGTCCCCGGCTCCGGGTCAACGTGGTGGGATATGGAGAGGGCCTGTGGTTCCGCAGCTACATTGCGGACGGAGGAGGGGGACTGACTGCTGCGTGGAGTCTACGCTGACGACTGAGCGTCCCTGGGTCTCCACGGAGGAGCGGTTCGGTCCAGCGGGACGAGATTCTTCTGGCTTCACGCCGAGTGGGTCGTCGGCGGGGTTACCTGAGCTGGAGGGATCTCAAGCTGCGCTGACCATCGTGCTGGCTGCGGGGCCCGACGCGGCTAGATGGGAGCCTGACAACGACCTCCTGACGACGGATCCTGGATCTTCGCAGTCCTGGACGGCGTCAGAACCCGAGATCAGGCGAGTGCTCTCCTTTCTTTTCTCTCTTTTTATCTTTGAGCACTTCAGCCTATCTCCAGGGGAGACGAGCAGGGTGCAGCCGCCCGCTGCGTCTGAGCTCGTCTCGCCGGGTTCTGGCGCTGCCGGTGATCCTGATCCCGGTTCTGTTTTCTCTTCTGAGCCTTCTTCCAGGGTCACCGGCGAGGAGTTGCTGTTCCTCGTGGTGCTGGAGGGTCCGGGTTCAACGTTGGAGGTCGGTTCTGGTGCAGTGTCCAACGTGGGTTCGCCCGAGACCCAATCGGGGTCCAACGTGGGTTCGCCTGAGGCCCGATCGGGGTCCGACGTGGGTGCTGCCCCAGTGTTGTCCAGGTCCGGTGAGGAGGTGGCCGTTTCCCTGAGGCCCGCCGCCCTCGTCATCGGCTCTCCCCTGAGCCTCTTCCACCGGGATCCGCTCTGACCCTTCGTCCGTCTCAACGGTCCTGGTGGTTGAGTGATGCGGGTCGACGACCCGACCCGCAAAACTTTCGGTTCGGCGATCTGGTTTCCCCCCACTGGTCTGTGTTTGCCTTTGGGCGGCCTGGTTCGGCAGCCGTTGGACTGGATTCCTGGGATCTGGGTCCAGAGTTCGCCGTCCGAACATTTCTCTTCCCCTGATTCGCCAGCTGGACAATGGGCGGGGAGATCTCCGGAGCCATCTCGGCTATTTTTGGACTCTGCCTGCCATACACCTCGGGTGTCACTTTTTCTTTTATCGTTATTAAGGTCACTTGGGTGTAATGTCTGTCCTGTTGGTGGATGTGTATTTATAGTGCTGTGCGTTTTCCTTCCCTCGTACCCAGCATTTTATTTTTTGTACCATGTTTTTAGTCTCGTTTTTGCATTGTAGAGTTATGTTTTGTTCCCTTTCAGACCATACTCTGCAGTTGCCCATTCATTCCAGTCACTTTCATTTCTTTAGGTGACTGTGGGTATTTATATATTCATGTGTGTGGGTTTTTCTTTGCCTGCACTCAGTATTTCTTTTTTATGCCCTGTTGGTTCATTATAGAGTCATGTGCCTTGTTTTCCGTAACACCATGCTCTGTAATTGTCCATTTGTTCCAGTCACCCTCACTTTTCTTGGTGACTGTGTGTATGTACTTATATTGGTGCTGTGTATTGTGTTTTCCCTTTATTTGACCATACTCAGCATTTTTTGCCCTGTACCTTTTTGGTGGTTCTTTTTTTTTTTTCTTGCTCTGGGTCACGCATGGTTGGTACTCTCTGGGTAGTATGTAACCGGCGTGCTGACCCAGTTCTTCTCCCCATCTGTACCTGGGTTAATTGTTCTGTTGTCAGTATTGTATTTGGGTTTTTCTTTCCCGCTACCCTACATTGCCCCATTGGTGTTGTCCTTCCCTTGGCTTCTTCCCCTCCGGTCCGCCTCCCTTCCTCCCACCCTAGGTGGGGGGGGGGGGGCTGGGATGTTCCTGGTCGTTCAGGAGCCCGACCTTGAGGGAGGGGCTCTGTCACCATGGGTTGAGATGCCGTCTCGGCACTGAGCCCATGTTTTCCCTCATCCCTGCCTCCCATTGAGCAGCGTCTCAGCTGGCCCCCAGCTGGCAGCATTATGGACGGCTGGGGCCAATTAGTCTTCATCAGCTGGGGCGCTGCCAATGAGGATAAATAGGAGCAGCCTCGATGACTCGGGGCTGCGACATAAGCACTGCTAGGCTGAAGCCCCTTCGTCTGGTGTCAGCCTCAACTCCCCTTGCAGCATTCCTGTGTTTGTATCCCGCTGTGAGGATGTACGTCTTGCTACCCCCACGTCCGGTACGAGCTGCTTACCTCTGCGCTGTGCAACCTGTGAGTGTACCTCTGCATGAGTATCTGTGCTCTCCTCATCCCTTATCCCTTACCCAAAATAAACCATCTCGACTCACTGGCTTGTCCCTGGCTCTGATTGCCCGGCTCCCTAGAGCCGGATCTGACAGTTGGTTGGTTTGTCTCTTAGCAACATAACTCAAAAAGTTATGAATGCATTTTGATGTAATTTTCATGAAAGGTGTGTAATTGCACAGGGAACAGATGAATAGATTTTGGTGGTAATTCGGATCACTAATTGGATGCAGGAATTTTTTAAATATTATTTTATATATTAATCCGGCGCTTTTCATCTACTACCCCTTTAAGACGTGTCCACTCAGTTGTGTGCATGGCCATGCCATAGGGCCAAGCGCCCGGCAAGCTGGAAACCAAACACTGCAGAAAAAGTATTAGGGGACGTGTCCACCAAACTCGTTTTTTTCTGCTGTGGGTGACTATTTTCTATTCATTCTCTATGTAGTCCAGCGTTTACAGCGATGAGTGCCATTGGTGCTGAAATGCTTTGAGTGGTGGCTGCTTTTTGTCGCTGTGCTTAGGGGTGAAAAAAGTTCATCTTCTCAGACTACTGTACAGCTGCGCTTGTCAATGACTGTGTCTCAATTCAGGTGTTGCAGCCTTGCAGACCGCAGCCCTGGAGGCCAGAGCACTCGAAGGTCAGGTAGGCTGCATTTTAAGGCTGATTTATGACTGTTAAATGAGACGGTCTAGTCTTTGGAGGGCGTATGTTTGCGTGACCATGCACTACCCTGTTGCCTAGCAACTATGACGTCAGCTGAGGCTTTTTGTTTTATTGCTGACATTTTTGACAGAGGTAGAACTTTATTTTTATCTTTTTAATTATTGTTTTTTCTTTACCTTTTACTTGAGAATCTTCACCAGACAGAAAGAGGACCATGACAGATAAAATAAGACTTTAACTCATGTTAAAGTCAGCAAGTAAAATTGAGGTAAATTGAAATTACAAAATAGATAAATTAATTTTTATTACTTTAAATATGTATACCAGCTAGATTGAACTCTAAAATATATTCTTAATTGCATGACCAATAGAAAATATAATGGTTTACTGTTATCATTTGACCATTATGTAGCTAAATAATTAAATGTTCTGCCTTGTATTCAAGATTCAAGAATTAAGGATTTTATTGTCAATACTACTATACATGCAGGACATACAGGAGAATTGAAATGGCTTTTCTCTCTCTCTTCTTTGGTGTGCATAATATAAAAAGAAAAGGAATAAGGCTGGAAAAAAACAAAGCAACAACAGCAGTCTTTGTACAGTAAAGCAACCCATGGTGCCAATGGTGACAAGAAAGACCCAGACCTCCATAGAGATAAAAGATTAACGATGATAAACCCAGCAATCCTATATACAGACAGCTAGAGATGAATACCCATAGTTGCAGTTAAATGCGGTAGTGTAGGTGCAGATTGTAAGAGATAGGACTGCACGTGATCAGTACTGCAGTAACAGACAGCAGCAGACATGGCATTTGTACAAATGGTTGTGGTTAATGTGCAGAGACACACAGCAGCAAAAGTAAGATAAGATAAGATAAGCCTTTATTAGTCCCACAACGGGGAAATTCCAGGATTGCAACAGCACAGGGATAGCAACACTCAGAGCAACAATCAGAAGGCAAGAAAAAAAAGCAAGCAAGCAAGAGCAGCTAATATACATATGTACATATTACTATAAAATATATATATACACACACACAGACACACAGTGCAGAGCATTGTAGCTGGATGGAATAAATATATGAATATATAAACACACAGTGCAGAGCATTGTAGCTAGATGGAATAAATATGTAGATATATAAACACCCACAGTACGGAGCATTGCGGCTAGGTGGAATAAATATGTAAATATATAAACACACACAGTGCGGAGCAATGTAGCTAGATGGAATAATATGTAGATATATAAACACACAGTGCGGAGCATTGTAGCTAGATGGAATAAATATATAGATATATAAATATAAACACACCCAGTGCGGAGCATTGTAGCTAGATGGAATAAATATGTAAATATATAAACACACACAGTGCAGAGCATTGTTGCTAGATGGGATGAAACAGCATAACCGTCTACTTAGTTATCCTACATGGTATGATTATGTGCCCATACATATTCTCCCCCTCCATAGCGACCGATATTTTCCTAGTTGTATGCCGGAGGGGACCATTGTGTAAGTCTATTGCATCTTTTGCATTCAAAAAACTATTAGTTTGTTACGTCTTTTTGCTATCTCTGCGAGCAGCCCTGCTTAGGTTGTACAGTCTGACAGCCGTTGGTAGGAAGGACCTGCAAAACCTCTCAGTTGTGCACCTGGGATGATGTAGTCTGCTGCTAAATGAGCTCCTCAGTGCATTCAGTATGTCCTGCATAGGGTGGAACTCGGACTCCAGCAGAGATGACAGTTTAGCCACCGTCCTTCTCTCTCCTATCTCCTCCACCGGATCAAGGCGCTGCCCCAGGACAGAGCTAGCTTTCTTAATCAGTTTGTTCAGTCTCTTCCTATCGGCTGCAGTAATGCCACTGCCCCAGCAGACCACTCCAAAAGTGATGGCTGATGCCACCACCGTGTCATAGAATGTCTTCAGCAGCGCCCCTTGTACACCCAAAGACCTGAGTCTCCTCAGCAGGAACAGCCTGCGCTGTCCCTTCTTGTAGAGTGCGTCAGTATTGTGTGACCAGTCTAGTTTATTGTTCAGATGAACACCCAGGTACTTATAGGATGTCACCATCTCGATGTCTGTTCCCTGTATATTTACTGGTGCTGTGAGGGGTTGCCCATGCCTGCGGCAGTCCACCACCAGCTCCTTAGTTTTCCTCGCGTTGATCTGGAGGCAGTTCCGATGGCACCAGTCCACAAAGTCCTGGATAAGCCCTCTGTACTCAGCTTCATCTCCATTGGAGATGAGGCCAATGATCGCAGAGTCATCAGAGAACTTCTGTAGATGGCAGTGTGTTGTGTTGTGTGAGAAGTCCGCAGTATAAAGAGTGAACAGGAAGGGAGCCAGCACCGTTCCTTGGGGGGCCCCCGTGCTACCGATGATCGTGTCGGACACACAGTCCCGGGTTCTCACAAACTAAGGCCGGTTCGTGAGGTAGTCCAGGATCCATGATGACAGGTGCTGGTCCACCCCTGCGCGCAGCAGCTTGTCCTTCAGGATCATCGGTTGGATGGTGTTGAAAGCACTGGAGAAGTCAAAGAACATGATCCTCACCATATTCCCGGGCTTCTCCAGGTGGGACAGAGAACGGTGAAGGAGGAAGATCACCGCATCCTCCACCCCAATGCCATGCTGGTAGGCGAACTGGAGTGGATCCATCGCTGGTTCCACCAGGGGGCGGAGGTGAGCAAGGAGCAGTCTCTCCAGGGTCTTCATCAAGTGGGACGTCAAGGCCACCGGTCTGTAGCTGTTCAGGTCTTTGGGGTGGGAAGTCTTTGGTACAGGTACCACACAAGATGTTTTCCACAGCTGTGGTACCCTCCCCAGCTTCAGGCTCAGGTTGAAGATGTATGTCACAATCCCACACAGCTGGTCTGCACAGGACTTGAGGAGCTTTGCGCTGATGCCGTCCGGTCCCGACGCCTTCCTCGCCTTGATCTTCCTCAGCTTTGTCCTCACCTGGGTCCTGGTCAGGGTCAGGATGGGGGGCTGTGTGTTGGGAGTGGGGGGGTGTCGGTGGAGTGGGGAGTGGGCAGCAGGACTTGATTTATTTAGAGGCAGCAGTGGTTGTTGTGCAGTCAGGGGGGAGGGCGGTTGGTCAAACCTATTGAAAAACAGATTCAGGTTGTTTGCCCACTCCCTGCCCCCCGTGGCCTGGGGGGAAGTATTCTGGAGCCCAGAGATGGTTTTGAGGTTTCTCCAGACCCCGCTGATGTCGCTCTGTTGCAGCTTGTCCTCCATCTTCTTCCTGAAGCTGTCCTTGCCTTCTCTGATCTTTCTCCTCAGCTCCCTCTGTACGGACTTCAGCATCTCCCTATTCCCCGACCTGAAGATCCTCTTCTTCTCTCTCAGAAGTGTTTTTATCTCAGGGTTGATCCAGGGTTTGTTGTTTGAGCAACACCGTATGGTCTTGGTGGGAACGGATTTGTCCACACAGAAGCTGAGGTAGTCCGTGAAGGTGTGAGTGAGGCCATTGATGTCCTCTCCATGTGGATCGCAGAGCTGCTTCCAGGCGGTGGCTTCAAAACAGCCCTTTAGAGTGTCCATTGTCTCCTCAGACCATAACTCCACTGTGCGCATGGCCGGAGGTTGTCTGTGCACTAGGGGTTTGTACACCGGCCGGAGATGAACCAAGTTGTGATCCAATCTCCCGAGTGGGGGGAGTTGTGATGAGGTGTACGCCTCCTTAGTGTTTGCGTAGAATAAGTGCAGTGTTTTATTGTCTCTAGTGTGGCATGTGACATACTGGGTGAACGTGGGTAGAATGGGAGATAGTGAAACATGGTTGAAATTGCCTGAGATGAGGAGAAGAGCATCTGGGTGTTCTGTCTGCAGCCTGCTGGTTACTGAATGGATGACGTCACGCGCTGTCCCAGCGTTCGCCGTCGGATTTGCATAAACAACAATGCAGATCACGTGTGAGTCTTCTCTCGGGAGATATGTAGGCCGCATGCTAACAGCTAGCAACTGAATGTCTTTGCTGCAGTGTTGTTGTTTAACAGTGATATGTCCCGGTCTGCACCAGTTGTTGTTAACATACATTATCACTCCACCGCTCCTTGCTTGTCTGTAACTGGTATAATTGTTGTTGTTTTGTTGTACAACAAGTACAACAAAACAACAGTATTGCTGTTGATGTGCCAGTCTTTCTGTGCCAACAGCTGAGGTAGTTATTGTGCGGGTGATTGTGTTACTGTTCTGGGGGTGGGGGGTGGGTGAACAGAGTTCAGGGTCCTGATGACCTGATGAACGAAGTTGTTAAGCAGTCTTGTGGAGCGGGCTTGGAGGCTTCGGTACCTTTTTCCTGAGGGCAGAAGGCTGAAGAGGGAGTGTAAGGGGTTGGAGGTGTCGCCTGTCATGCTGATGCCTCTGCGAGAGAGGTGGGTGATGTAGATGTCTGGGGGGGGGGGGGGGCAAAGGGGCACCGATGATCTTGCTGGCTGCTTCCACTGTGCGTTGTAGTGTCTTACGGCAGGCGGTGGTGCAGCTTCCATACCACACCATGATGCAGCTGGTGAGGATGCTCTCAGTGGTGCTCCAGTAGAAAGAACACATGATGGGGGGTGGGGCTCGTGTTCTCCTCAGTTTGTGGAGGAAATGGAGGTGAGTTTGGGCCTTTTTGGCCAATGATGTGGTGTTGTTGGGCCAGGAGAGGTCCTCAAAGATGTGCACCCCCAGAAACTTGGTGCTGCTCACCCTTTCCACAGCCGCACCATTGATGATCAGAGGGGAGTGCTGTGTGTGACCTCTCCTGAAGTCGGCCACAATCTCTTTGGTTTTTCCCACATTCAGGAAGAGGTTATTGTCTTTACACCACTGGACCAGTTGGCTCATCTCATTTCTGTAGTTGTCCTCCTCGTTGTTGGCGATGAGGCCCACCACCATCGTGTTCGTTTGCAAACTTGATGATGCGGTTGGTGCTGTAGGCTGATACGCAGTCATGAGTCAGCAGGATGAAGAGCAGCGGGCTGAGCACGCACCCTTGTGGGGCCCCTGTGCTCATTGTGATGGTCTGGGAGGTGTTGCTGCCAACCCGCACGTTCTGTGGCCTCCCTGTGAGAAAGTCCAGCACCCAGTTACAGAGAGAAATTTTGAGTCCTAAGTGTCTGAGTTTTTGTATCAGGTGCTGGGGGATGATTGTGTTGAATGCTGAACTGAAGTCCTAGAACAGCATTCGCATATAGGAGTTTTTTGAGTCCAGGTGGGTGAGGGCTGGATACAGAGCAGCAGCGATGGCATCTTCTGTGGATCTGTTCGACCTGTATGCAAACTGGAATGGGTCGTGGGAGGGAGGCAGAGTGGACTTGATGTTCTGCATGACTAGCCGCTCGAAGCACTTCATTATAATGGGGGTCAGTGCTACGGGCCAGTGATCATTGTAGCTGGATGGGACAGACATCTTTGGGACTGGTATTATGGTGGCAGTTTTGAAGCATGTGGGGGCTACAGCTTGAGACAGGGAGATGTTTAAGATGTCGGGTAAGACATTCTTATGCTCCTCTGCACAGTCCTTCAAGAGGCGATCCGGTATGTTGTCTGCGCCAGCTGCCTTGCGTGGGTTGATCCTGCAGAGGGTCCTCTTCACGCTAGCCGGATCCAGGCTCATTGCCTGCTCATGTGGAGGAGGAGTGGTCTTCTGTGCTGATGTGCTGTTTTGTGATTCAAATCGGCCAAAGAAGTCGTTTAGGTTGTTGAGCAGTGTGATGTCACTTGCGCAGGTCTGAGGTGGAGGTTTAAAGTTTGTGAGGGTCTGTATGCCACGCCAGAGAGAATGTGTATCTCTGGTGTTGCTGAAGTGTCCAGATATTTTATTGCTGTACTGTCGTTTTGCCTCCTTGATACCACAGGACAGGTTGGCCCTAGCTGTTGTTAGTCCTGCAGCATTGCCAGCCCTGAGGGCTGCGTCCTGAGCCCTCAGGAGTCTGTGGATCTCTGCTGTCATCCATGGCTTCTGGTTAGCACGAACAGTGATGGTCTTGCAGTGAGTGACATCATCAATGCATTTGGCTATGTATGCTACAACAACCTCAGTGTACTCCTCTAGGTTTGTGTGTCCATTGTGAGTGGCTGCATGCTTGAAAGTGTCCCAGTCTGTGGTGCTAAAGCAGTCTTTCAGAGTATCAGAGGCCCCCTTCGGCCACACACGTACCTGCTTTTTTGTTGGTCTGATGGCTTTCACTCTGGGTTTGTATGCCAGACAGGATGGTGATGTGATCAGAGAGACCTGGGGGGAAGGGGGGAGGGTCTGTGTGCATTCCCATGAGTTGTGTACACCAGATCCAGTAGATTGTCTCCTCTTGTTGCAAAGTTTACATGTTGATATAGGTTTGGTAGGAGGGCCTTTAAATCTGCATGGTTGAAGTCTCCTGCTGTGATGAGAAATCCATTTGGATGTGCTGTTTGTGTCTCACTTATAGCCTGATAGAGTTCTTTCAGTGCTTCCCTCCTCTTGCCGATGCTGGTGGGCGGGACATACATGGCGGCAAGTAGAACAGATGAAATTTCTCTAGGAGTGTAAAAGGGTCTGCACTTGATCATAAACTCCACTAAAGGAGAACAATGTCTGTGAACAACAATAGAATCACGGCACCAGGTATCACACACACACACACACACACACCTCCACAATGGGTTTTCCCTCCTACCGTTAGCACTCTGTCGCTACAGTAGCATGTTAGCCCAGCTAGCTGAATGGCAGAGGCTAGTATAATGTCATTTAACCACATTTCCATAAAGATAAAAACACAGCAGTTCCGCACATGGCATTGTGTAGATCTCAGGAGCTGTATGTGGTCTAAACAGGTGCCATTAATACAGGTAACGAGTGGAGGACAGAGGAGCCTCTTAAAGAAGAAGTTACAGGTCTGTGAGAGCCAGAAATCTTGCTTGTTTGTAGGTGACCAAATACTTATTTTCCACCATAATTTGCAAATAAATTCTTTAAAAATCAGACAATGTGATTTTCTGGATTTTTTTTTTCTCATTTTGTCTCTCATAGTTGAGATATACCTATGATGAAAATTGGAGACCTCTCTCATCTTTTAAGTGGGAGAACTTGCACAATTGGTGGCTGACTAAATACTTTGTTGCCCCACTGTATGAAAGTCTCTTTTGGAATTATCTTGCAAAAAAAAAACTACTTCATCGAAATGCAGTTTTTCTATTAACAGTAAACTTGCAATATTTTTATTTAGCTTGTTTCAGTTTGCAAAATAAACTGCTAAAAAAATCACAATCAATAAAACAATTCTTCAAATCTCTTTTATTGTGGTTATTTCAGTCAAATATCAGTTTCATAAATCATGACTCCAACCAGTTCTTTCCACAGCTGACCCTCGGTTCCTGCAGGTTGTCCACCGTGGACCTCAGAAATAAACCAGAAAAAAGGAAAATCACTCCAGATGTGATGGGACATTTTCAAGATCAGCATAATAAAATTATTACAGATGTCCTGTCCCTCCTCAGCTTCATTAACTGCTCATTTTTTTCTACAAATAACCTTAAAAGAGGTTTTTTTTTGCATCACATAAGCAAATGAATAGCTTCAACTTCCCAATGTCTCTACGGGACTTTAAAAGTAATCTTAAAGCAAGTTATTTCATCCACATTATTCTGTGTTTTTATATTACTACATTAGTTAATAAACATCTGTTGCAAGGTCTGTGGTGGACTGTGCCACTCCATGCATCGTGACATGCACTACACAAAGAGCAGAGATAAACAAACCTATCATCTGGGTTTGGCAGTGCGGTGGCGCAGTGGTTAGCACTGCGGCAGCACGGCAACTCACCCTTGGCCATGGGATCCCTGGTTCGATCCCAGCCCCTGACCAACAGTGATCTGTGTGGAGTTTGCATGTTCTCCCCGTATCTGCGTGGGTTTACTCCGGGATTTCTCCGGTTTCCTCCCACAGGCCAAAAACATGCAGGTTAGGTTAATTGGAGACTCTAAAGTGGCCCTAAGTGTGAATGTGTGTGTGAATGGTTAAGGGATAGCGCTGTACCATGGCTGCTTCATCCATCCAGGTGGATGCCCTCAATTTCTCCTCTGGGGATCAATAAAATATACAAAATCAAAAAATCAAAAAAAAAATCTGGTCAGTCACTGCAACAGATACCGGAGTCAGTTTGTCTTGGCTTGTCCTTGACACTGATAATACCTTTATCTACCAAGAATTTGCTGCTAGTCCAGCAAAAGCTAGCAGTACTCAAATACTTTGCAAGCAGTTTCATGAAATGGTCAATAAGAAAGCAACTCATATCGGCTCGGACGTCACCCGGGCTTACAAGGTCCGCGCTGATCTGTTCACACTCCAACAGGCAACGAAAAATAAGCTAGGAGCAGGAAGACAAAAGAAGAGGAAAACAGCAGCCTTTTTTTTTTTTTTTTGTTACTTATTTGTACCCGTAGGTAGATTTGGTTTGCAGTCTGGTGACAAGCCATCGGCTGCCGGTCGCTGCGTGCGCGAGCACCCTAAACCTACATGTTTTTGGTATGCTGGAGGAAACCGGAGAAATCCCGGAGTAAACCCACGCAACACAGGGAGAACATGCAAACTCCACACAGCTCACTGTCGGTCGGGGGCTGGGATCGAACCCACGATCTCATGATCCCCGCGATCCCCCGGCTGAGGGTAAAACTGTGCTGCCACAGTGCTAAACCACTGCGCCACCGTGCAGCCTTGTGTGTAGCAGAATGGAATGTACGCACTCTGTTGGACAGAGCAACATCACAGTGCCCAGAAAGACAGACCGCACTTGTGGCCCTGGAAATGAACAGGTACAATGTGGACATAGCTGCACTTAGTGAAACAAGATTGCCTGGATATGACAGCTTGGAAGACCATGGGTACATCTTCTTTTGGAGTGGGAGATCAACTCAAGAAAGGAGAGAAGCAGGAGTGGGCTTTGCAGTTAGAAAGGAGATAGCAGCAATGCTTGATGAGGAACCAGTGCCAATCAACGACAGGATAATGACTATGAGACTCCCACTACAGCAGAAGATGTATGCCACACTCCATCCATCCATCTTCTACCGCTTAATCCTTTCGGGTCGCGGGGGGGCTGGAGCCTATCCCAGCATCTTTGGGCGAGAGGCAGGGTACACCCTGGACAGATTGCCAGTCCATCGCAGGGCCAACACAGAGAGACAGACAACCATTCACTCTCACATCCATACCTAAGGACAATTTAGAATCCCCAGTTTTGATGCCAATTAACCTAACTTGCATGTTTTTGGCATGTGGGAGGAAACCGGAGTACCCGGAGTAAACCCACGCAGACACGGGGAGAACATGCAAACTCCACACAGAAGGGTCACCGATGGTCTGGGGGTGGGATCGAACCCACGATGGTCAAGGGTGGAATCGATCCCATGACCTCGTATGCCACACTCATCAGTGTATATACCCCAACAATGACCAACACAGAGGAAGTGAAGGAAGAGTTCTACAGTGATTTACGTGAGACTATCAGGTGTGTACCGACTGATGACAGGCTGATACTTAAGATAAGATAAGATAAGATAAGATAAGATAAGATAAGCCTTTATTAGTCCCACAACGGGGAAATTCCAAGATTGCAACAGCACAGGGATAGCAACACTCAGAGCAACAATCAGAAGGCAAGAAAAAAACAAGTAAGCAAGAGCAGCTAATATACATATGTACATATTAACTAACTAACCTGCACTTATATAGCGCTTTTCTAGTCACAAAGACCACTCAAAGCGCTTTCATTAATACTAACCCTCTGTTCTAAGGGCCTATAGGAAACAGATACTAGGGACAATTTAGAACAGCCAATTAACCTAACGACATATTACGACGATATTACTATAAAATATATATATACACACACACACAGACACACAGTGCAGAGCATTGTAGCTGGATGGAATAAATATATGAATATATGAACACACAGTGCAGAGCATTGTAGCTAGATGGAATAAATATGTAAATATATAAACACCCACAGTACGGAGCATTGCAGCTAGGTGGAATAAATATGCAAGTATATAAACACACACAGTGCGGAGCAATGTAGCTAGATGAAATAATATGTAGATATATAAAAACACAGTGCAGAGCATTGTAGCTAGATGGAATAAATATATAGATATATAAATATAAACACACCCAGTGCTGAGCATTGTAGCTAGATGGAATAAATATGTAAATATATAAACACACACAGTGCAGAGCATTGTTGCTAGATGGAATGAAACAGCATAACCGTCTACTTAGTTATCCTACATGGTATGATTATGTGCCCATACATATTCTCCCCCTCCATAGCGACCGGTATGTTCCTAGTTGTATGCCGGAGGGGACCATTGTGTAAGTCTATTGCATCTTTTGCATTCAAAAACTATTAGTTTGTTACGTCTTTTTGCTATCTCTGCGAGCAGCCCTGCTTAGGTTGTACAGTCTGACAGCCGTTGGTAGGAAGGACCTACGAAACTTGTAATACAACAACAAATACTTGTTGGTGTCACGCCGCGCCATTCATCAGCGGCGCCACCTGCTCACGCACCTGCTACTCGTCAGCGGCGAGGGATAAAAGCCGCCTCGCCCTGAGCTTCAGCCTGAAGCCGTTAGACTTCATCGCCTTCAATGCGAAGCGTCAACCCTCTCTTCAGCGTCAAGCTATTGGTAAGAAGATTCCTTTCCTTACCTCTCCCAGTCTGCTCCCCTGTGCACAGGTGGATTCCTCGGCGGCGGACAACTCCATCCCTCGTCCTTCCTCGCTGCTGCACCGAGTCCTGCAGGTGACTGTCTCCCGGGGTCCCGTCCTTGTAGTGCCTGCCATCTGTCAAACTCAAGTAAGCTTCTCTCCCTCGCCTATTCTCCTCCTGTATTGGTGTGTGCCTGTCACCCTGTGTCTGTTCTCTCCCATAGGGTTGCCGGCTGAACGGTCTTCTGCCTCTGTGCCCGAAGCAGACGCCACCACCAATACATTAACATTCCACTGACACACACCCATACACCCCTGCTGTTAATAAACAGTTTGAACTACTCTGAACCTGTGTGTGTGCGTCTCCTGAGCCGAACGTTATGTCAGTACGGCTTCAGCAGAGCGGCTCGGCAGACGGCGGGCTCGCGCACCGGCTTACCACTCTCGAGGTTCGGGTGGATCAAATTGCTTATCAGCAGCAGGTGATTTTAAATCAACTTATTACCATCACTAACTGATTGGACCGCTTGGACCCCCAACAGCCGTTCCCCCCGGCTCACCAGGGTGGCGCAGCTCCTGCTGTCCCAGCGGCCGTCCAGCCGGCTCCTGCGGCACCGGTTCGGCTCACGCCGATTCCAACCCCCGCCCGCTTTAGCGGAAAGCTCGGCGGAGCGCGGGGGTTCATTATGCAGTGTGAGTCCGTATTCCACCGTGTGCCCGGAGACTTTCCCTCGGATCACAGCCGAATTGGCTACATAGGGAATCTCCTGGAGGGGCGCGCGTTAACTTGGACCTACGCCATTATGGCGAAGCCCAGTTACGCCACCCTCACCTATGACCAGTTCGTGGCACGCTTCCTGGAGGTCTTTGACCATTCCCGAACCGAGACGGTCCAAGTCGATCGGCTTCTCGCTCTCCAGCAGGGAAGCCGGTCGGCAGCGGACTATGCGGTTGACTACCGGGTAGCGGCGGAGGAACTGGGCTGGGACGAACGCTCCCTCTGTGGCCTGTTCCTCCGCAGCCTGAATGATGATCTGAGGGATGAACTGGCTGGTCGGGATATCCCTGGGACGCTAGCTGAGCTAACTTCTCTCGCCATCAGCTTGGATAACAGGCTGCGTGAGTGCTCCTCTGGGCGGAAGTCGTCTTCTTCTCGCCCTCGGGGAGCCTCGTCGCGCCTGCCCCAAGCTCGCCCCCTGGCGACGCCGCCGCCATCGCACTCCGAGGAGTCGGAGCCGATGGTGACGGGCTGGACAAAGCTCTCCACGGCAGAGAGACAACGCCGCCGTGAGTTGAATCTCTGCATGTATTGCGGGGATAATCAACACACGGTGGAGCTTTGTCCACATAAGCCAAACGGCGGGGTCCGTGAGTCACTGTAGGGGGCCTCGCGGACGTCAATCGGTTAAGTCCCCTTACCCAATTGAAGCTGCCCATCCGTTTTTGCCACAATCCCACTGGGCATCTCACCCACGCACTGGTGGATTCGGGTGCAGAAGGCAGCTTTATTTCACAAAGCCTGGCAACCCGTTTGGGCATTCGCTGTCAGGCACTGAAGAATCCCATCTCCCTTGTTAATCTCTCCCGTGCCTCCCTTGGGAGAGTATCACACCAAACCATCCCCGTTCCGGTCATCATCTCGGGAAATCACCGGGAGGAGATGACCTTCTACGTCCTTCCCAACTCTGTGTCGCCCGTCATCCTGGGGTATCCCTGGCTCCGCCTTCACAACCCGGTCCTGGATTGGAAATCAGCTGGGATATCGGCATGGAGTACGTTCTGTATGGGCACCTGCCTTCAGTCCGCTGCCTGCTCTCCGTCCGCTCCTCCCCCTGCGACGGACGCTGCACCCCCGGACCTGTCCCTGGTGCCCCCAGAATTTCACGACCTGGGTATGGTGTTCAGCAAAGCGAAAGCTATGTCTCTCCCCCCTCATCGGCCCTATGACTGCGCCATCAACCTCCGCCAGGGGGCTCCCTTACCTTCTGGTCGCCTTTACAGCCTGTCTGCGCCGGAGAAGGAGACGATGAACGCCTACCTGAAGGAGTCATTAAGTGCTGGGATTATCCGCCCATCATCGTCACCCGTGGGGGCAGGGTTCTTCTTCGTGGGAAAGAAGGATGGGTCCCTCCGCCCATGTATCGACTACCGGGCCCTCAATAATATCACGGAGAAGGACCGTTACACCCTGCCTCTCATGGACACTGCTTTCCACTCCCTCCAGGGGGCGACCTGGTTCACCAAGCTGGACCTCCGCAGCGCTTACCACCTCGTCCGGATCCGGGAGGGAGATGAGTGGAAAACGGCCTTCCGTACCCCGAACGGCCACTTTGAATACCTGGTGATGCCGTTCGGGTTGACCAACGCTCCTGCAGTCTTCCAGCGCCTCATTAATGACGTCCTCCGGGACTTCATTGGCCTTTTTGTGTTCGTCTACCTGGACGATATTCTCATCTTCTCCAAGTCCAGGGATGAGCACCAGGTCCACGTGAGGCGGGTCCTCCAAAGGCTGCTGGAGAATCGTCTGTACGTTAAGGCAGAAAAGTGTGAATTTTATGCCAGGAGTACGTCCTTCCTGGGGTTCATCATCGCCCACGATAAGGTGCTCCCCGACCCAGAGAAGGTAAAGGCGGTGGTGGAATGGCCCACACCTGCATCCCGGAAACAGGTGCAGCAATTTGTTGGCTTCGCCAATTTCTACCGCCGCTTTGTCCCCAACTTCAGTGCCATCGTTGGACCACTGACCCGCCTCACGTCCCCAAAGGTCCCGTTCCGGTGGACCGAAGAGGTCGCTGCCGCCTTTGAGGCGCTGAAGGCAGAATTCTCCTCCTCCCGGGTCCTTCGCCAGGTCGACCCCGCGCTGCAGTGCATCGTGGAGGTAGACGCTTCGGACACGGGAGTGGGAGCAGTGCTATCCCAGCGGTCACCAGACGATGGCGCCAAACGACCGTGCGCCTTCTTCTCCCGGCGCTTGTCCCCGGCGGAGAGAAACTACGATGTGGGGGACAGAGAGCTCTTGGCCATCAAGCTCGCCCTGCAGGAGTGGCGCCACTGGTTAGAGGGGGCGAACCTGCCGTTTGTTGTCCTCACGGACCACAAGAACTTGGAATACTTACGATCTGCCAAGCGCCTGAACGCCCGCCAGGCGCGCTGGTCCCTGTTCTTCGCCAGGTTCCAATTTTCCATCACCTTCAGGCCTGGCTCTAGGAACGTCCTGCCTGACGCCCTCTCCAGGCAGTTCGCCCCCGTGGAGTCGGAGGAGGCGCCCCACTCCATCCTGCCCAGGTCGTGCGTCGTGGGAGCCATCTCGTGGGACATCGAGAGCAAGATCCGGAAGGCACAGGAGGTGGAACCTGACCCTGGCGGCGGACCGGAGGGGAGGCTGTTCGTGCCATACGCGGTCCGAGGAGAGGTCATCCACTGGCTCCACACCTCCAAGCTCACCTGTCACCCTGGCACCTCCCGGATGATAGATCTCCTCCAACGGTCCTTTTGGTGGCCAGGCCTGCGGAGGGATGCAGCCTGCTACGCCTGGGCTTGCCCAATCTGTGCCACCTGCAAGTCGGGAAATGCCCCTCCAGCGGGTCTGCTCCAGCCCCTGCCCGTCCCTGGCAGGCCCTGGTCGCACATCGCGCTGGATTTCGTCACCGGACTCCCTGTCTCCAACTCCTATGACACCATCCTGACCATCGTGGACCGCTTCTCCAAGGCCGTGCACTTCGTTCCCCTGCGAGGTCTCCCTACTGCCCTGGAGACAGCGGACCTCCTCGTCCAACACGTGGTCAGGCTGCATGGGATTCCGGTGGACGTGGTCTCGGACCGGTGCCCCCAGTTTTCATCAGAGGTTTGGAGGTCCTTCTGCAACGCCATCGGAGCCAAGGTGAGCCTCTCCTCCGGCCATCACCCCCAATCCAACGGGCAGTGTGAGAGGACCAACCAGGAGCTGGAGGCTGCGCTCCGCTGTGTGTCCAGATCCAAACCCACGTCCTGGAGCAACCATCTTGCCTGGGTTGAGTATGCCCACAACACCGCTCACTCTTCTGCTACGGGGATGTCCCCCTTCAAAGCGTCCCTGGGTTACGACCCCCCGCTGTTTCCGGAGCAGGAGAGTGAAGTAACTGTCCCGTCAGTTCAGGCCCATCTCAGGCAGTTCCGCTCCACCTGGACTGCCGCGCGCCATGCGCTATTACGCACAGCGGAGCGCAACAGGACTGTGGCGGACCGGCGTAGAAGACCTGCCCCGGCGTACAGAGTTGGGCAGCTTGTTTACATTTCCACCCAGGACGTCACTCTAAAAGGCGAGAGGAGAAAGCTGGCACAGCGCTTAATGGGTCCCTATCCCATCACCCGGATCATCAACCCGGTGGCTGTGCACGTGGCTATTCCCCCCTCCCTCCGCATTCATCCTACTTTCCATGTGTCGAAGGTGAAACTGGCAGTCTCTGACCCCCTTTGCCCTCCTCCTGCAGCGCAACCCGCGCCCCGGATGATTGGTGGCCATCCGGCCTGGTCCGTCTCCTCCATCCTGGACTCCCGGCGCCGGGGTCGTGGGTTGCAATACTTGGTGGACTGGGAGGGCTATGGGCCCGAGCATCGACAGTGGGTGCCCCCATCGTTTGTGTTGGACTCATCGCGGACTTCCACCGAGCGCACCCGGATAAGCCATCGCCAGGAGGCGCTGCTAGAGGGGGGAGTACTGTCACGCCGCGCCATTCATCAGCGGCGCCACCTGCTCACGCACCTGCTACTCGTCAGCGGCGAGGGATAAAAGCCGCCTCGCCCTGAGCTTCGGCCTGAAGCCGTTAGACTTCATCGCCTTCAATGCGAAGCGTCAACCCTCTCTTCAGCGTCAAGCTATTGGTAAGAAGATTCCTTTCCTTACCTCTCCCAGTCTGCTCCCCTGTGCACAGGTGGATTCCTCGGCGGCGGACAACTCCGTCCCTCGTCCTTCCTCGCTGCTGCACCGAGTCCTGCAGGTGACTGTCTCCCGTGGTCCCGTCCTTGTAGTGCCTGCCATCTGTCAAACTCAAGTAAGCTTCTCTCCCTCGCCTATTCTCCTCCTGTATTGGTGTGTGCCTGTCACCCTGTGTCTGTTCTCTCCCATAGGGTTGCCGGCTGAACGGTCTTCTGCCTCTGTGCCCGAAGCAGACGCTACCACCAATACATTAACATTCCACTGACACACACCCATACACCCCTGCTGTTAATAAACAGTTTGAACTACTCTGAACCTGTGTGTGTGCGTCTCCTGAGCCGAACGTTATGTCAGTTGGAGCTTTTAATGCCAGAGTTGGTTCGGACGCTGAGAAATGGAAAGGAGTGCTAGGCAGTCATGAAACAGGCAAGTGCAATGCTAATGGAGAATGTCTACTTGCGCTATGTTCAGAGTACAACCTTATGATAACCAACACTCTATTTAAGCACAAGAACACACACAAGAAGACAGGGATGCACCCAAGATCCAAGCACTGGCACTTTTTAGACTACATCATAGTCAGGCAGAGAGACATAAGGGATGTATTGGACACCAGAGCAATGAGAGGCACGGACTGTGGTACTGATCATGTTATACTGAGATCTAGATTAAGGATTTGGAGACAAAAACAGCACTGCAGGACGGGTGCGAAGCTAAACACTAGTGCACTGAAAGGCCAAAAGAAGCAGGACGAACTTACACAGGAAATGGATGAAAACTTGAAAGACTGGGACAGCAACAACTCAGAGAATGACATAGAAGAGAAATGGGCAACACTGAAGGATGTGGTGTATCAGACTGCGAGTGATGTATTAGGTCACCCTGAGAGGAAACATCAAGATTGGTTTGATGAGCATGATGAACACCTGAAGAAACTACTAGAAGTGAGGAATACAGCTAGGCAGAAAAACCTACAGTGCAACACAAGGTCAAAGAAGAAGAAATACTCAAAGGCTCAGAGTGAGCTACAGAAGTACACCAGAGAGATGAAGTCCAACTGGTGGGATGAAAAAGTGGAGGAACTTCAAACTGCAGCAGACAGGAAGGACATGAAAACATTCTTCACAGGTTTGAGAGAAATCTACAACCCTAAACCAAGGGGATTGGTCCAACTAAAGGCTATGGATGGTGAAACAGTTTTGCAGGAGAAAGACAACGTCCTGGACAGATTTGCAGACCAGTTTGACCAACTACTAAACAACCCTGGAAATCTCACTGAAGAGGCTAAAGAAGCTCTAGTGCAGTGACCAGCTGTATCACGTCTGGATGAACCACCAAATTTTGATGAACTAATGGCAGCTATCAGGACAACACAGGATGGTAAAGCTCCAGGAAGGGATGGAATTCCAGCAGAAGTGTGGAAATTTGGTGGTGTTCAGCTGACCAACTGTTTGCACAAGCTCATCCAAGAGATATGGGATGCCCAGAAAGTACCTCAAGACTGGAAGGATGCAAATATTGTGCCTTTGTTCAAGAAAGGTGACAGGAAAGATTGTGGAAATTACTGAGGTATATCACTGCTAGCCACTGTTGGTAAAATTCTCTCACGTGTACTACCGAACAGACTCAATGAATACATCTTGCAGAATGTACTACCGGAAACCCAGTGCGGCTTTAGAAGTGGAAGAAGCACAATGGACATGATTTTCTGCTTGAAACAGGTTCAAGAAAAGTGTATCGAACAGAACATGCCGCTTTATGTAGTCTTCATAGACTTCAGTAAAGCCTTCGATACTGTTTCGCAACAAGGACTTTGGCAGGTACTCAAGAAATATGGCTGTACAGAGAAGTTTGTCAGCCTGATCGAGGCACTCCATACAGGTATGCAAGCAAACGTGGCAATGAGTGGTTCAGTATCTAAAGACTTTTCAGTAAGCAATGGGGTGAAACAAGGGTGTGTGCTGGCGCCTACACTCTTCTTGCTATATCTGGCAGCCATCCTTGAGGTGGCCTTCAAAGACACTTCAGAAGGAGTATACATTCAAACAAAGAAAGAAGCAGACTTGTTCAATGTGGCACAGTTTAAAGCCAAGGGTAAGACATCGATAAAGGTAGTAAGAGAAATGCTCTTTGCCGACGACAGTGCTCTAGTTGCACACAGTGTGGAAGATATGCAATCTTTAGTGGAGAAATTTGCAAGAGCAGCTAGCCAATTCAGCCTCCAAAACAACATCAAGAAGACAGAGTGCCTTTATCAACCACCAAAGTTCCAATTATCAATATCACTAACAGAAGAGATCAGCATTGGTACAGAGCCACTATTGAAGTGCAAGACTTTCAAGTATCTAGGGAGTACTGTTTCAGAGAATGCTAGGCTGGAGGATGAACTATCTCTCAGAATGGGAAGAGCGAGCGCTGTGTTTGGAAACTTGAGGGAGAGACTGTGGAACAATCGACATGTGTCTATCCGTGTGAAATGCAAAGTGTACAGAGCGACAGTACTGGCTACTCTATTGTACAGTGCTGAAACTTGGACTGTCTACAGAGTGCAGGTGAAGAAACTCCACGCTTACACGATGAAACACCTTCGAGCCATAATGAACATCTCATGGAAAGACAAGATAACCAACATAGAAGTGTTGAAACGAGCTGGTCTACCATCAATGGAGGACATGTTAATACAGATGAACCTGAGATGGCTCGGACATGTTCAGAGGATGGACCACCAGCGTCTCCCTCAGCAGTTAATCTACTCACAGTTATGCGAGGGCAAACGCAATCAGGGTAGACCAAGACTCAGATTTAAAGACACTGTAAAAAGAAACTTGAAGAAGTTGGATATAGACAGGAGTTCCTGGCAGTGGAAGGCTCAGGACAGAGCTGTGTGGAGGAATCTGATCAGACCTAAATGAAACAGTCATTGTCGCCCACAACAGACTGCTATGATGAGGATGATGATGAGGATGAATTAATAAACTGACATTAATAGGAAAAAAAGATTTGACTTCAGAAAAAATTAAAGCTCAACATGTTTAATTAATACATTAAGGAAGCATACAGCACATCAGAAATAAATAATGTCACCTAACATAAACTTAAATAATCAGATGTTGCTGTTTTCTTGATTATTGGTGTTTTCACATTCAAACTGTTGCAGAATTCAAGCAAAAAACTTATTTTGAACTGTTTCTGACTCCCTTCTGCTTCTGCCTGAGCCGAGAAAAAAGAAGCCAGGCTGAGCCACCTGCTGCATGCTGGGATATGTTAGGGCCACAAGGATCCTCTTCATGTATTGCATTGCATTCTCCTCGATTGCAAACTTGTTGACTTTAGGCACATTCACATGAAGTGAAGGGCTGTCCCAATCTGAAATCAGGAAGTGGCTGACTGCTCATTCACTGACTTCATGAGCCCTTAAATAAGCCCTTACCTCAAGTCAGCATGCTATGCTGTCTTTCCTTCTGTTTGGGGGTGATGTAAAGGTGTGCTCTTCAGGTCTCTTTTAAATTTTTTTAATCTGAAGTTTATGAAAAATCGTGGACATTTTCATCAGATTTAGTTTTATGTTGACATGACCCAGAGTCAGGTTAACCCTCATTTTGGAATTGAAGAGAAAGTCAGTAACTGTAAATACCAGCTCTGATAAGATCAGACAAGATATGTTTTGAGGGGAATATAAAGGCCCTGTCACACCTAGACGATTTAAGCAGCATTTGGCAAATGTAACCCAGTGTTAAAACCCGCGAATAAAAATAGAAATATTGATACCGCTTTTAAAAAGAAAAACACCCATTTCACAATGGGAATAAATAATTTGAATATGAATATTTAAATAAATATATATTCATAAATAGTTAGGAACATTTTCTGGAAAGTTTTGTTAAAGTTCCCAATGTTTCTATTTGGCATTTTGAGCGACCAATGGCTGCGTCGTTTGTTTGGCAACAACAGCCAATGGGGTCCCGCCAGCCAACAGGGTCACGCACTCCCTCGCTCGGTCTGTGTGTAATTCGCAAAACGCTGTCAGACACTGCCGAGACACGACCGAGAGAGCGCAATTCCTCACGGAGACGATGAGCTAACGTGCTAATAGCAGCCTTTGCTTGGACAAAATTTGAGATTGGTAAGCCTGAATAAACACCTGCAATGAGACATTGCTGTATTAGCAAATTCTAATGCCCCGTTTATTAAATTTTAAGATTGGGATCCAAAGGCTGTGGACACCGTTGAGCGCGGGAATCCCATTGACGCACGTGTCACCTAGCTTGGTAAGTGCCATTCATTGTGTATGGGAATGCTAATTGCTAGCTTGTAATGCTAACCGCTGATGCTAATTTCGGCTATTTTTTTCATCGGAAAAAAGCATTTTTCAGAGCTGTAGCGGTTAGCGAAGGTCCCAGCTCCCTTGCCATTGATTGGAACATAATGGTGAAAGTTATATCTGTGGTTTACAGGTGTTTGGATGTACAAAATTGTGCTAAATTATTGTGCTAGCACACTTTTCTGTTTTTTATCTTGTCAAGTGCTTTCCAATGCACTTGACTTAGATTATAGATTAAGCTTTATGTTCTGACCTACTTTGTAGGTCAGGTTTTTGTGCTGGATTCAGAGGACTGTGGATTCTCCAGATCTGGATGGCGAGCCGAAGCCCGAATCCTAGTGACTGGTAAAAGTGACCCAACTAGTCACCTGGACTGATACCAAGGACTGTATATATTGTAAATATATTTTGGGGTATTGTATTTTTATTTTTCTTATTATTGTGACAAGTGTTGTGTGTTTTTTTTATTAAGTGTACATGTCCGTAAATAGTACACAACTTGAAAAATATACATAGTTGCAAGTTCATACACCGTGTGTAAGTGTCATCTGTTGTTACGCCCTCCAGGCTCCTACGAACCCTGTAGTCTATCTGACCTGGCCCAATTGTCCCTTTTGTGCAGGTAGAAAAGTTACGGTAACTACATTGCCATAACACACCACTACTAAAAAGGGTACTACACCTAAAGTGAGTAGGTGTAGTGGGTGTTACACAAACATATCAAAATTTCTCTAAAAAGTTGGAATACGTACAGCCAAAATCTCAATTTTGGCTGTATTCATTGCATATGCTCATAGTGCACAGCAGCGTATTGCTGACGATCACCTATTATAGTCATGTGGTGTAGTCACTTGGTGTAGTGGCAACGGTGTAGTGATGTACATTAAATGCACATTTAGACATTCAGTAAGTTTCAGTAACTTACATTCAGTAAGTTTGGTGTCATCCAGAACACGTCAATATGCGTTGGAGATAAGGTCAATACAAGTTACGCCTAGATTAAGGGTACGCTAGACATTATCTTGATGTATTTCGACTTATGGATAAATTACAAGTAACGTGTGTGAACAAGCACATAACTTTTTTTTGCATACTTTATTAATCCCAGCAGGAAATTATAGGGCATCCACCTGGATGGATGAGGCAGCCATGGTGCGGTGCCAATCCCTTCACCATTAACACACACATTCACACCTAGGGCCACTTTAGAGTCTCCAGTTAACCTAACTTGCATGTTTTTGGCCTGTGTGAGGAAACCGGAATACCCAGGGTAAACCCACGCGGACATAGGGAGAACATGCAAACTCCACACAGAAGGGTCACCGATGGTCAGGGGGTGGGATCGAACCCCCGATGGTCAGGGGTGGAATTGATCCCATGACCTTCTTACTGTGCTGCCACAGTACTAACCACTGCTCCAATGAGTTGCCCTTTTTTATGAGAAGGGTACTCAGGATGAAGACTGGTTTAATTATTTAATGCAGTTTATTTATTTATTTATTTTTATTTACATATAACTTACATATAACTTATGGCCTGCATATGTGGGATGTATGATCCATACACTGGATACATTGAAAAATTTTGTGCCTGCTCAAAACTTTTCCAAGACCTCACTGTACTACAACGCATACCAGCATGCTTCAGCGGGCTCTTAACTTATACAAAACTTACCCATAACTTATTCAACATATGCCAGTGTTTTTGCAAAATTTTAGAAACGCCGACACACGTTTCCTAAATTATCTAGGTGTTGTTATGGCAACACTTATTGTGAAGTGCAGTGTGGTGATGTCGACTTCCTGTCACATCACCACACAACCCTATATAGTGGGGTAGCTGCCAT
The DNA here is from genome assembly GCA_020510985.1 of Pholidichthys leucotaenia. Classification (NCBI taxonomy): domain Eukaryota; kingdom Metazoa; phylum Chordata; class Actinopteri; order Cichliformes; family Pholidichthyidae; genus Pholidichthys; species Pholidichthys leucotaenia. The sequence continues at coordinate 47,048,698 of CM035842.1, forward strand.
AGGCACTTCCTCTTGTGCCGGATGACTCTGCTAGGTGCTTGCGGTGGACTATTCCATAACATCGTTAATAAGGCTGTGTTTAACGCTACATTTCTGTCAACCTCAGTCATCACCAGGTTTGTGGACATAACATCTGGCGGCTGAGGATTAACATATGGAAGCATGCGTTTCACCACTCCGCCCCTTCCTTGAGCTCCCTTGTGAGCCACCGGTGACATGGCCGCGTTGGTTCGAGGCCTTTCAAACCTACATCATGGCGCTTGACCTCAGGAAGCTCGATAAGGTGAGGGCACATGCGCTTCTTGTCCACAACCTGGGTATGGAAGGCCAGTGTGTCCTACAGACGATCGGTGCGTCAGACTCATTCGAGGACATTGTGGAGCTGCTGGCTAACCGTTTCACCACTTCAGACAGCTTGACTGTACGGAGAATTCAGTTTCACCAGAGACGTCAACGTGTCAGTGAGCCTATCTTACCAGCATGTCGCTGACTTAAGGCAGCTAGCTAGCGAGTGCCATTTTGGGCTGCTTGAAGACGAGATGGTATGCAACCAGCTAGCAGAGCACATGTGCAATGCTGGACTGTGAGCTAGGCTACAAATGGCACCGAATGACTTGACGTTAGCTAAAGCTATTGAACTAGCTCTCCAATTGGAGGCTGCAGATAAGCTAGCTTTGGAGCTAAACTGGAATCAGACTCAGAAGCCACCTCAGCTAATGTTGCGGACCCAGATAGTGAGGATATCTTGGATGAAGATTGTTCAAAAACCAATGCTGCCAGCCGAAGGTCTGCCCCGGAATACCCCCCTGCAGGGATTGTGGGTCCACGACACACCGCCATAAAGCGAGGGAGTACCCGGAAAGAGGAAAATGTTGTAGCAGATGTGGACACTTGATTCACTATGCCAGGGTGTGCTGCTTATCTGATCCGGAGAGCCCACAGAAGAAATCACCCCGCCCGCCCCCAACAACCATCCACTCGGTGAGTCCCAGTACCAACGGGTATACGTACGTATTGTGCATTGGAGTTAGATGGCATGGAGGTGCCACTGTTACTCGACACGGCGACAGTGCAGTCGATGCTGAATTGGGCCACGGTGAAGAGGTTTTTCCCCCACCACAGGATAAGAAGTAACCCGGTGCTGTTGTATGGCTATGGTGGTAGCAGGCTGTGCATTGTTGGGACTGTGGAGCTAACCGTCCTTTACAAGTCTAAAATGATGACTGACTTCATTTTCCAAGTGGTGGCACGCGGCGATAACATCATGGGGTGTGACCCATTCTACGGACTGGGTTTCGCTATCAAAGACAGTGCTGGGAATAAATGGTCTGGTTGTTGCCGCTGGAGCTCGCAGGTTCCGGAGGTCAAAGAGGATGTGATATGGGACAAAGGACTAACGGACACCCTTGCTTTCGAGACGGACCAGCTTCTCTAAGAGTCGGTGCGGGAAAGTCTCAGTGCCTGCGCTCGGGATAGAGTAGTTGGGGGGACCGAGCATGACAGTGGGGCACCCGTGCCGATGAGCAACGCCAGGCTAGACCAAGATACCTCCGGTACTTGGCTGCAGTCAGCTGGGGGGTCTGCAGCTACAACGGTGACCGCCATGACGTTTGTAGAAGAGGGCTGGGCATGACCAATGAGCATGGAGTTACCACATGCTCAGCAGCAGCACATCAGGCCGAGTAAGGTTCCACTTCAGGTTATGGACTTGGTTCGGATTCGGGATGATGATCGACCACGGTGAAGATGAGCCAGATGACAGCCGATGAAACATCTGGCACACCTGCGGATTGTGGTGAAGTTGGGTGCAGCATGCTTCCGGTTGTCTGACAGCTCGATGAGGCATGTCAACCAGCTACGGCATGTCCAGGAGGACACTCCAGGTGGCAAGGCTGGACAAGAGTCAGTGAAGGTGGTTTGGGATCTGGGCTCCGGCATCCAGAAGATCAGCCTTTGCTCCAGGGACCTGTTGCATCTAGGAGTGAGCTTGCTGTGGGGCTGCCCAAGCCCCCCCCCCCCCATGCCGGTTCCACCTCTTTTGCCCAAGTGACTGTGCTGTGACAGCTTTGTTTATAGTTCTTGTGTGTTTATTGTGGTTAGCGTAGGAGCACATCTGATTTTTTAGTTCAAATAAAGACTTTTAGTTAATCTCAGTGGCAGAATAATCCACTGCATCATGCGGGCCCGTGTGGTAGTCCACACACCGGCCCTATTTTAGGTTGTTTTGTGTGAATGTGTTAGGCCTTTTAGTACCTCAGTTTACGCTATTTAGAGTGTGTTTCAGGTTCCAAATTGGGATGGGTTTGAATTGTTTGAGTGTTTTTGGACTTTGTAAAGGGAGGGGAGGTTGCTATGGCGGCACTTATTGTGAAGTGCAGTGTGGTGACGCCGACTTCTTGTCACAGCCCTATACAGCGGGGTAGCCGCCATAGGCACTTTCTCTTGTGCCGGATGACTCCACTAGGTGCTTGCGGTGTACTGTTCCATAACATTGTCAATAAAGCTGTGTTCAACGCTACATCTCTGTCGACCTCATTCATCACCAAGTTTGTGGACATAACAGGTGTGACAGGGCCTTAACCAGCACATCACCATAGATCACAATAACATTCATACTGCCATGTCATTTAGATAAAAGTTTGACATTTTTCACACAAAACGAACATAGGATTTATTTTAGCGGCTCCATCAAACATTGAAGCACGGTAGAGTAATTTCAATTCTGTAACAGGCTCATGATGTGGATACATAATCATTCCCCTCCTAATTCAGATCAGATTTGTGTTTCTGAAGGCAACAGTGGTCACCTTCCACAGGACTGAGATGTGTTTGGCCTTTATGAATAACATTTAGATTTCAGTTCAATCCATACTGTCATAAACTGGCCCGGCAGGGGCGGACTGGAGACTCAAATGCTGGACTGTGAGTTGCAAGAATGTTTAATAACAAAAACACAAAAAATATAAAAGCACAAAAACATACATGATAGGCTGGCAAGAGTACAAAGATAATGAACAGCCTTCAGGCTGAGATTTGGCACACACGTCGGGAAATAATAAAGTAGGCTGAAGCGTGGGATGCACGCCGGTAAGACCAAATAGCCAAATGGGAACAACAAGAACAGCCTGGACTACACATCGGCTGAGGCGTGGAACACACACCAGTAGGAAATGGAGAGAAGATGTAGAACTAACGTCTGAAAACTTAGTTAAGGATGCTGCCATGAACTGCTGTGCAGCAGCCCTTAAATAGGACAAAGGGAAAAGAATACAAATGATGACAGGTGTTGGTAACATGAGCGAGAGTAATCAGACAAGTGACAGCTGTGACAGCCCGCGCACTTGAGCTGCAGAGGAAATAAACACACGCTGTCAAAGTAAAAGCACAGACTGAAGAATATGGCAAAAAGGAAACTGACAATAAATATGAAATAAACACAAAATGAGAGACAGACCAGATAATTGTCATGAATCACCCTTTTTAAGGGCTATTGAAGGACACCAAATGCACGCTGTGAGTTTGTACATTTATTAACAGAAAGATGAACATACATGCAACACTACACTTACATATAATGGGATAAAGAAGCCGCAGGAGGGGAACGGGGATACACGTCAACAGGAGAAGAGAATAACCTGGTAGGGACACAGGCTAAGGCGTGTGGGAATGCCTGGGGAAAAGAGATTAAACCAGCTGAAGTCACACCCGAAAGGAAACGGGGCTCACAGCTGGAAATGTGGGAAAAGAGAATAATTACCCGGACAGAGCTCACCCGTTCACCTCGGCGCAAAACCACGCTCACTCAAAGTATGACTGATTCCTCTGAGGAGGCTGACAGTAGGACAAATAATAACATCAAATAACATCAAACTAGATGGTCAAAGACATAACAACTTAGACAGGACTAGGAATAAGAAACTAAAAAAACAGAATGCTAATAACAAACAGAAACAAAAAACAACTCAATATCATCATACATATAAATACAAAACAGAAAAGGGGAAATTACAGAAAATAATCAAACACAAACTGAAAGCATGAGCACGGTGCATCCCCTCGTGCTGAGCATCATGACACATATGTCATTTAGGAGGATAAATTCAAAAAAAGTTATGCTGTCCACATGGTGCAGAAGAGAAGAGAGGCTGAGAACTGTTGCAGCATCTAAATGTGAAGCCAGATCTTCTCTGAACTTTAGCAGACCAGGCCAAGTGAAACGTTGATGAAGTGGGAGGGACATATTGTATAAAGGGGGTGGGGTTGCAACCATTAGCAGTGACACAGAATTATATCTGCAAATGACTTTATTGTTACATTTAAGGGGATATTTCTTTGCAGTAATGCTAATGATGTGGACATACAAACAACTTGGTCTTGAATGGTCTTGTCATAATCTGGGCTTCGATCTTGGGATCAAGCCCACGCTTTATGTTCTGTTATGGCTTTTCTGTGATTACTTATGATTATTATTTGTACCATTTGCCCCCTGTATTCCCCTGAGTCCCTTGTCATTGTCTTCTGTGTCTTCCCGTTTGGTCCTGGGTCTGTGTGCATATCTGTTTATCTATTGCTCCTGCTCCTCATGTTTTCCATACCCCTAGCCACTGCCCTCTCTGTATTACTTCTTTATGGTCATCCTGTATGTTCACTGTCATGTTTCATGGGCATCTGTTTGTGATTATCTATGCAGCTCCGCCTGTCCTGTCTCCTCACTTCCAGCCACTTCCCAGCTATCGTTGATTGTTCCCCAGCTGTCTCTCGTCTGTAATCAGTTATCACCATATATATATATATATATATATATATATATATATATATATACTGTATATATATCAGTGTTCGGTGTCTGTCTGGTGTGGTGTCTGCTGTGTATGAATATGTGTGTCTGGGATGCCGTGCCCACCTACAGGGTGACGTCAGGTGGCCCATTCTGTATATAAACCCCAAGTTCTGTGTAATAAAGTTAGTTGTTTGCTGCATGAAGACTCGTCTCATTCTCCTTTATTATCAGACATAACATTTGGCGACGAGGAGTTTAATGGAGGCGTGCTGGTTGCCTCAGCCATTGGCGCCGTTTCTGGAGCACAAGGGGAAGCCTGCAATCCTTTGGCAAGAGTGGAGAGCCTCATTTGAGGAGTATATTGGGGCGCTGGGCCTACACAGGCTGGACGGGAGACGTCGATGGGCACTCCTGGCCCACAGTCTCGGCGCGGAGGGCCAAAGGATCCTCGGTGCTCTGGGTGGAGCGGACCTCTACGAGGATGCTGTCGAGCGGCTGGCCAGGCACTTCGACGGTCAGACGAGGGCCGTGAAGCTGCACGTGATGGAGATCTTGGCGCCAGGAACTGATGGGCTAGCTGATAGGCTAAATGCACGCCAAGACGAGGCTAAGGGTGCCAAGCTGGGCCTTGAGGCAGGACCAGGACCGCGAGTAGAAGAGTCCCCGGTCGCCGTGGTCAGCGAGCCAGCCATGGAGCCCAGCTTGACTCCGGACTATGGTGCAGGCGGGTTGGACGGCGCGGTGTGCGAAAACAGCGGAGAGGTGGTGCAGCAGGACGTAGAGGCGACGTAGCAGGAGTCGGTCCCGCTGTTGGAGGGTGTACAGCGGGCGAGTGGGACCGTGCAGGCTGAGGGCTTTGGGGGAGGGCCGCAGCCAGACATGATGATGGTGCAGCGGAGCACCGGGACTGAGAGCGCTGGATGCTGCGGCGAGGAGCCCAGGTCGGTGAACGAGCCCTGCGAAGGTGATGGTGCGGGCCCCGGAGAAGAACAGCAGCAGCTGGTTGCAGAGACAGCACAGCGGAGTGCCCTGGTGGGGGATGTTGGGTGCTGTGACAAGGCACCCGAGGCAGCGGACGACACCAAGGAGCGAGCTTCGGTTCTACCCGAAGTGCGGCCACTGGGGGTCGGAGTGTCTGGAGCCAGGATGGCGGTGCGTAGAGCAGTCGGGAGCGGCTCGCCAGGCGCGGAGAGGCAGCACACCGAACATCAGCATGGCGGGCCCAGATGGAAGACGCACCGACGGCCGGGTGTAAAGACGCCATGCGGCTGTGTTGGGCCTCCGGTTAGAGACATATATGCCAGGGAGGGGGACTTTGACACTGGGGGTGGATGGTAATTTGGTGCGCAGATGCCATGGGGTTGCCCAGGTCCTCCATGACAGGCTAGAAGTTGGTGGCTGGCCTGAGACATTGGGGTCACTTAAAGCATGTATTTAATGTAAGTATTTTTGTACATAGCTGATGTGTATGTGAATGAGTGAGTGTGTGTATAATATGGGATTATTTTGTATTTTGAAGAGACATGGTCCGATTTTGAGTTGTTTTGTGTGAATGTGATAGGTTTGTTCTAATGCAATACGTTGTTCCCCTGTTCTTAGTGTGTGATTCGGGTCACCAAATTTGGGAGGGTTTCCTGTATGCTTGTCATTTTTTTTGAGGGGGGGGAGTGTTGTGTATGAATATGCATGTCTGGGATGCCGTGGCCACCCACAGGATGACGTCAGGCGGGCACGGCCCATTCTGTATATAAATCCCAAGTTCTGTGCAATAAAGTTAGTTGTTTACTGCATGAAGACTCGCCTCATTCTCCGTTATCAGACAAAACAGTGTCATCAGTCTATTTTCCCTGCTGGCCTCCTTGTGTCCCGAGTGTTCCCAGTGAGTGTCAAGCCTGTATATCTCATGCTTTGGTTACAGCCCCGCGCTGTCGTTTTGTTTCACGTCTGTAAATAAAATCATGTTGCATTGGAGCTCTGCCTGCACTGCGAGTCCTGCTACTTACCTGTCTGCTGGAGGTAGACATGACAGGTCTTGATTTAAAATCCAGAGTCAGTTTTGTCCAAGGCGAGACAAGGCCAAGTAAAAATGACTCAGATTCCAAGAAGAGACCTTGAAAATGTGGTCTCAAGACCAAGATCGAGCTCAATGAGCACCAACACTAGTTCATACCTATACGAATACATTTAAAATTTCACTGATTGTGACTTGGCACAAAAGCATGTTGTCCTGTTAAATGCTGATATTTCACAAAATCTGATGAAGCATGACACAGCCAGAAGGTTGTGGGTTCACACTCCAGCTTGGTCATAATATCTTTATTTTGCTCCGTATTAAATCTGTGTCTTAAAAACAGATTCCTTAAATCAAGATTGCATCTTTGCTGCCATCTCATCTCTCCCATTTATGAATGCTGATTCAGTATTTGCAGTGGGTTTCTCTTCTTGAGTTGACAGATCCGATGATCCCTGTCCTCCACCTGTAGTTTTTTTTTTCTCCTTTTCTTTGAGCCTTTCTTCAAATATGAACTTTAATTGAAAACCATCTCTGATTTGATCTGAGCCATACTCAGGGCAGAGACCAGTTTCAGCCTTTGTTATTGCTTCCTTCTTCTTTGTCCTTTATGATGCTATTATTAGAACAACATCACCACGTTTTCTACTTCAAAGTAATTGTGCTTCTTTGCTAAAATAACAATATATAATAATGACATGAATAAATACGCTAGATTATACACATGGACTTGACAAGGAATGTGAGACCAAGACCCAAAAGCAACGTGGAGGAAAATGGTATGTAAAGTTTAAACAATAATCTTTATTACAAAAATAATGCAAATGGTGAATAACTGTGCATGAAGATCTGGCAACCCTGCAGTGGAAGAACAGAAGCAGAGGTTAGTATATCTGTGTGGATATGGAAGATGAATTGTATTGTCAGGCTTACAGCCACTCTGGGGAGAAGCTGCAATGACAGGGTGAGGATCCTCCAGAGTTGACAAGCGAGCTGCCAGCAGAGGAGGTGAAGAGGTGCAACAGGGGAGCTACAAGGACAATGTAGGTGACATGCTGGCCATTCCTTGTGTCTGGGGAGTGAAGGTAGAAGACAGAGGCGACAAGCATGGGTAAGTCGACTTACTTTAGGGAAAATGGTGAAGTGCACTTATCCGTGTGAATCCAATTCCAGTCCATAAGATAAGATCCACAGTCCAATAACAAGTAGGGGGTCAGAGCATGGTGGCAGAAACAGGACAAACAAGGTCCAAGATGTGAGGTAGGCAACAGGGTCTAGAGCAAACAAAGGTCAGATACGGCAGGTGGACAAAGTTCGTTAGACAGGAGCAAACAGGCAAGTACAATGCTACGCAACTAGACAGAGCAGTGGAAAAGCTTTCCTTATAAAGGGCACCTTTAATTGGCCATAGGTGGTGATCAAGGCTGTAGGAAGAGATTACATACAGAGAGTGTTAAAAAGAAACTGTAGTGCATAGATGTCAGAAATTTAATTTTGCTTGTGCATTGACTTTGTTCACAAAATACAAATATTCTCTTAGCTAGTATACTTAATGAATGGTGGGATGCACTGCCTAAAGAAAGCACACACTGAAGCTTGTTTAAAATGTGCAAAGCAGCATTTGGGAAACAAACAAGCTATAAAATATTTGGAGAATGCAGTGAGGTACGATTTGGAGGAGAAATGGCAATGCACATCAGCCCCCCCCCCCAAAAAAAAAACAACAAACACTACTACAGCAGTGAAGTTTGGAGGTGGAAGCATCACTGGCAGACTTCATATAAATAAAGGAACAATGAATGCAGCCATGTACTGGAGTATTCTTCAAAATAATCTGCTGCCATCCACCAGGATGGTGAGGATGAGACGGGGTGGACCTGCAGCAGGACAATGATCCCAAACACACAGAGAAAGAAACTCTTACTTAGTTTGTAATAAAGACAATCAAGTTGTTAATCTAGAATTTCAATTAAAAATTTGCTGAAAGAACTAAAGATCAGTATATTCACAAGACAGATCCCTGGAATCTTTAGAATTTAAAGTCAGTCTTTTTAGAAAGAATGAGCCAAACTCCCACCTGAGCACACTGGGAGATTAGTTTCTTATACAGGATGGGTCTTACAGCTGTCATCACGAACGAAGGATCCTCCACTATGTATTAAATTAATTTCAATTACTGTTTTCAATACCTTTCCCTGTTTCATTCCACTTTGCTACACATGACTTTATTTTTGAGCTTAAATATTTTAATTTATTTTTATTTGTGGATTTCTTGAGTCAGCACCAAAGTCTGGTGAGAATTTTGAGTGAATTTTTGAGTTTCCTCATTGGAAATAAATGTACTGAAAAATGTTGATGTGTTAAATGCTTATTTGGCCCATCACTTTATTTTGTCCCCAGGGGTATCTCCAGTAGGCAATTTGAGGGGGGATGCCATCCCCCTTGTTAACAAACTGACCAAACCCCCTTCCCCCCATTAAGTTGTTACCCCTCCCCCCCATCCCCATAAAGACTGCAAGGATAGTACAATAGAACATGTCAGTGGGAGTATAGTTGCAAATTACAAGAAAAATTTACTTAATTTATTTTCATCTGCCACAAAAGATTTTAAAAAATCCGGTAATTAAAGAGCAAATAATGGTCAAATTAACAGACAGAAATGATTTAGACTGAAGCTAAAGCTTATATATGTCTAACCCTCTTACTGAACATAAAGAATCATTACAATGATTTTCGATATTCTTGGATCCACTCTTGCTACTCGCTGTTGAGTGACACAATTGTCAGTTGGCTCAACGACGTCTAGCCAATGTCTTGCCAATGTGCAAACGACCTCTATAAGATGTATTACTGATGCAAACTTGCTGACACCGGCCCAATGTATGTGTGCTGTTGGGATATTATTATTATTATTATTTTCCAATATTCCTACAGACTACAGGAGAGTCTACGATGATTATAAGCATTGTGCAACTCTTAGATGGTTTCTCCCTTGCACGTTTTCAGTTCCACAGTGAAGATGAGGTTATATGCTTTCTCTACGGGGAAATATGTATGTTGAATTCAAATTTTTCAGGATGATGCTGTGAAAGTGACTACTCAAATTGGTTAACAAATGCAAGGCGCCCCAGTCTACAGGCAAAAACATGCATTTTGACCAGATACTTAGTTGTGAGCAGTCAGACTTGCCTGCAGTGAAAACCAAATGCAAAAATGAATTTCATTTTCCATCTTTTTAAGCTGGAAAAAAATGGAATTGTACACTGGAGAGAAATGAACCACAAGGTATGTGATGAATTCCTTTATGCACATGATGATGCAATAAACACAGGCAGCTAAAACCACAGTGGAGTCTTCTATAGTGCATTTATATATAATTCAGGAATGTTTTTGTCAGCTACAATACGGTGGTAATAAAAAGATCTAGCCATTCCTGTTAAACTGCCAGGTTTTTGTGATGCAGAAGTTGGTTTTTATTTGTTCCACATTTAATGTGACCTAAAAAATGGTTAATTCGACTGAAATCACACAGCACTTAGTTCCCACCAAGCAATCTGATTGGACAATAAGGATTCCAGGAGTGGCTATATTTATCGAAAACCCCAATCAGATGTTTCGCAGGATATGTATCTCTCCAACTCAATAGTGTTCTAATAATCTTTACATTATGGTAACTGAAAAAGAAAGAAGAGAGGCAGTCCTCATAATCCGTACCTCCATGAACCAGATGTGGTGCTCAGCATCTTGTAAACATCTGGGTTAAAAATTTTTGGCCTCGTTTTTCTAAATTTCACATCTGTTCTCGGCAAAATAATTGAGCTGAAGTTTGATTAATTATCATGATTTGCTAGCTGTAATGGTATCTTGGGCTATTCCCATCCATCTTAATCATGATTAATCTAAAAAATTGCATTTATTCATGACTAATTGCAATTAAAACAGATTTTCCCCCAAAATCACTGTACCCTGAACTTGTTAGTTTTCAAGTTTTCATACTCTTATTAACATGGGTTAATAAGAGTGTACTCATTAACAGTGAGTACACAAATATGCTTGCTTTCTGCAGTCATGGGTCCGTTTAATGCTTTTGACACTTCAAAAATGACAACTATCCAGAATATTCTCAAAAAAAACCCAAAAAGTACTGCAGAAATATTGCAAACAACTAGCGACCACTGATTACACCAGTTATTATCTTAAGCCCCTGTCATACCTTGATGATTTAGGCAGCGTATGCCGACGTTTAGAAAAGCTGGAGAATATGCTGCCATATGTCTAGTAAGTTAAGAGTAAGTTTTATATAAGTTAAGAGCATGCTGAAGCATGCTCATATATGTCGTGGTATGGCGAGATCGTCTAAAAGTTTTGTGCATGCAAAAAGTTTTTGACATATCCAGCATATGGATCATATGTCCCTCATATGCGGGCCATAAGTTGTAGGTAAGTTATATGATCGTTGACACACTTATAAGCTACTCATAAGTCAAAAGACGTCGAGACTGTCATGTTTGGGGTTGTTTTCAACCCCTTCCATGATTTGTGGCTGTAGGGCTTTGATTGTGCTTATTATTTTCAGCTGGCAGATTATTTTGAGTCTGGCACTCTGCCAGTCCTACGGCCACACCTCCCCCTCTCGCCAGACATTCACCGGCTGTATCTTATCACCACATGCACACACACGCACGCACGCACGTACACTCACACATGCACACACACAGTTCCAATCAGTCATGCACTTGCTTGCCACACTGCTGTGTGCCTTCATTAGTGATTTGGGTACTTATGCAAGGCAGTGTGATCAGTCAGTGTGGCAGCTTAGTCTTCTCTGGACTTCCTGCCCGCGGACTGTTGGCTTTTTCCCCTGGACTGAACCGTGTTGTTATCCCAGAGCCTACTAATTCATTTGTTCACTGTGCGGTTATGCAGCGGACATGACAGTGACAATGTCTAGTACCCTAAACTTATTTCTAACCTATGAGTAACGTGCTTTGTGTCATGAACCATGCCTGGTTCTCCTGCGGGCTCAGTTCTGACCGTTCTTGGTCATATGTTGTGTTTTGTTTTCTCACCTGAGTGTTCATTTCTGTGCTTAGCTGCCACTCTGGCCGGCGATAGTTAGGCAGCTGTTTGACCCACTTCCAGGTGGGCGCTGTCTAGCATTTGCCGGTCCGACCACGCCCCCCCTCTCTCTGACAGTCAGCTGTTTGCCCCGGTAATTATCTTTCCTGCCCCTCGCCCAGGTGTTCTCAATTTGTTAGGCCAGCGGTGTTTGTACATAAGCAGCTCTTTGCTAGTCAAACACCGCTGAATCATTATACGAGTCACACCGTTGTTTCCCGTCGTGTGATCATCACGTCCCGAAGGATTGGTTATTCGCGCTCCATGGGAGAATTGGACTGCACCTGCCCGTGAGTAAATTGTTTAGCATTTCTCTGTGCGGTTAACTGCTACAGTTATCTGGTAGTGTTTCTCCCTGCAGCTTAACTGCTACGCTTAGGCCGTTGCCCAGTTTGCTTCCCTGTGTCAGTAGAGCTCCCTAAAGTCTTCCTCGCTCTCCCGAGCACATGTGTTCCTGTGGCCACGGTACACAGTGGTCTTCCCGCTGTATGCTCCTGCATCAGCCTGTTGTGTACATCTGTCCTTACCTGTAAGTCTTTATTTTTGAACTGTGTCTTGTCAATAAATGTGTGTTTGGTGATTACCCTGCGTTTAAATCCATCCATCCTTCTCCTCCTCCATGCGCTGTGGAAAAGTGCACGGGGAGTTTATGACAGAATGGTCCAGCCAGCCGAGAGGATTTAGCGGGTTCACCCACACATCCACTTCCCTTTTTTTTTTCCTTTTGTGTATCACTTGTTGGGACTAACCTGGTTTTGTGATGTCTTTGGGCCAGCGTTACCCGATGAGTCTCGGCTGGGAATGCAGTCGAGCTCTTATGGACACTGACGGCCTGATTTATTCGGCGAGCGGCTATTCCACCCCTGCAGATGTTATGTGGTACGTCCAGCTGGCAGAGGCAGAGGTTCGGCGATGCCCTCAACTCTCCCAACATCCCGAGGGAGTAGAGCGGATATCCCAGCTGGCAGCACTCCAACGCGAGTATGGCGAGAGGGAGAAGAGGTCTCCAAAGAAGACCGGCTCGCGCCACAGGAGGGGCGCTCCCGGGATGCCGCTGAAGCTGTTCCCTGCCAGGTCTCCGCTCCCGCTCTCACCAAGCCAACCCCAACAAACAAGAGACAGCGTCATCCTGCGTGGAAGCACCGGGAGAAGACCTCTCCTCCGTCAGCTGCCATCATCCCTTCGGCTGCTGAGAGGTCCGCTGAGGTCATCCCGGAAACGCCCACCTCATCGTCATGGAGACTGCTCCTCCTCAAGTCCTCAAGAGGACTTACGTCACCACTGGCATGGAGAGGGACGAGTGTCTGCCGCCTGCAGCTGCGGATTTCATCAACCGGGATGACAGGCAAGGTTTGTTTCATTCTAAATCATTCATTAACATTGAATCTTGCCTGTCTCCCGAAGGAGAGGCCCAGTATCAGCAGTCCACTAGGACCTCTTCTCCAGCTGCAAATAATGATTGTTTCCTTCCCCTCTCCGTATCACCTCCTTTAATTCCTGAGGGCCTACCGGTGCAAGAACCGAGCCATCAGACGATGGAGGAGGTTGAGGCCCTGGATGATCCTGCCCAGGGTCCCGCACGGAGGCGTTTCTCTGCATCCCCACCGGCGGATGAGGAGTGGTCTGCTCGCCACGCTCAACCACTGGGTCGAAGAGGGGTGCAGAGAGAGGGAGGTCCGAGGACGCGCTCCCCCGGCTGTGAGGGTTTCCCCTCCTATGCCTGCTCAACCCCCGGGCTCCCCGTCGGACGAGGAGTCGGCAAACCTGCTCGCCACAGTCAACAGCCGGGTCGAGGAGGAACCTCAGAGGACCAGGACTGCAACCACCATCACGCCTGTTGCGGGGATCGCCGTAGCAGAGTCATTCCCCAGACCAGACCTCCAACCGACGGGACCTGGACCATCGTCGTCAGCAGAGTCGGAGTCCTGGACAGTGGTAGAGCTCGAGCACAGGCAAGTTATCTCTCCTGTAGTTCATTTGGCTGTGATTGAGAGATCTTGTCTGGCTCTTGGGGAGGAGAGTCGGGGGTGGCTTCCGGCCGCACCTGGGCTCCCCTCACCGGGCTCTGCCACTGCCAGCGACCTTAACCTTTCCTTCTCTCCCATGCCTGTTGAGCCCCTCACTAGGGTCACCGGAGAGGAGCTGCCACCACCAGGGTGGCCTACTGATGACGGGAGGCTGGCGGTCCCAGAGGAGGTCGACGGGGGCACCGCACTGGGCGAGACGACAGAGTCGACGGACACCAAATCACCGGAGCCCTGGACAGCGGTGAAGCCCGAGTTCAGGCAAGTGTGTTATATTGTGTCAGTACTGAATATGTCAATGTCACACTGCCTGACTCACGGCGAGGAGGGCCCGGGGCAGCTCCTAGTAGCCCTCGGGGCCACCTCACCGGGCTCTGCCGCTGCCAGCGACCCTGACCCAATTTCTTTTTCTCTCCCTCCGGGTTCAGAGCCCCCTACCAGGGTTGCCGGAGAGCAGCTGACCTCCCCGGAAGCCACCGAGGATAGGGGTCCAGCACCAGGTGGCGCAAGGAGCACCACCTCCCTCGCTGGGGAGGTCACCGTGGGAGCAATGAGGCCCCGGATGGGGGTCACCGCTGGTGCAACAGTGCTCCAACTGGAGCCCACCGCGGGTGCAGCTACGTCCCAGACCGGGAGTAGTGCGGGTGCTGCTGAGCCTCAGCCGGAGGTCACCGCAGATGCTGCTGAGCCAGCCCGGTCTAGGTCCACCACGGTTGCTGCTGAGCCTCAGCCGGAGGTCACCGCGGGTGTAGTGGAGCTGGCCTGGTCGGGGTCCACCACGGGTGCAGTGGAGCCGGCCCAGTCGGGGTCCACCATGGGTGCAGCGGAGCCGGCCTGGTCAGGGTCCACCGGAGGTGCAGTTTTGTTCCAAGTTGGAACCACCAAAGGTGCTGCAGACCACCCGGAAGACGCCATGGTCCCATTCCCCCTGCCTGATGCCATAGAGGTTCCTTCGCCCCTGTCCGGTTTCCCACGAGTGAGCCTTCTGGTGGGCAGGCCACCTCCTGCTTACCCCTTTGGTCTTGGTGACTTAATAACGCTGACCAGCCGCCGGAAGAATTGACTTCCCGGGTCTGGTGGCCCATGTTTTCCGGCAGGCCGCCGGACTCCATCCACCGGACCTTCTGCCTGGCCTGGGACTCTGGGCGGCCTCCTGAGCCCCAACGCCGGTGGACTTGGGGGGGGGGGCCCTGGGCGGGGTATTGTGTTCCCTCCTTCCTGTTCCCCCTACCTCCCACCCAGGTTCATCTTGTTTGTTGCTGTTGCTCCTGTTGGGGGGGGGGGGGGGCTCCTCATGATGTTACCATGGGTGTCTGGTAACCCACCTCTGGAGGGGGGGGCTGTCATGAACCGAGCTTGGTTCTCCTGCGGGCTTGGTTCTGACCATTCTTGGTCATTTGTTGTGTTTTGTTTTCTCACCTGTGTGTTCATTTCTGTGCTTAGCTGCCGCTCTAGCCGGCGATTGTTAGGCAGCTGTTTGACCCACTTTTGGGTGGGTGCTGTCTAGCATTTGCTGGTCCGACCATGGTCCCCTCTCTCTGACAGTCAGCTGTTTGCCCCGGTAATTATCTTTCCCCCGCCTTGCCCAGGTGTTCCCAATTTGTTAGGCCAGCGGTGTTTGTACATAAGCAGCTCTTTGCTAGTCAAACACCGCTGGACCATTATACGAGTCACACGATCGTTTCCCGCCATGTGATCATCACGTCCCGAAGGATTGATTATTCGCGCTCCACGGGAGAATTGGACTTTTTGGACTGCTCCTGCTCATGAGTAAATTGTTTAGCATTTCTCTGTGTGGTTAACTGCTACACTTATCTGGTAGAATTTCTCCCTGCAGCTTAACTGCTACACTTAGGCCGTTGCCCAAGTTTGCTTCCCTGTGTCAGTAGAGCTTCCTAAAGTCTTCCTCGCTCTCCCGAGCACGTGTGTTATTTTGTATTATTTTCCTGTGGCCACGGTACACAGTGGTCTGCCCACTGTACGCTCCTGCATCAGCCTGTTGTGTACATCTGTCCTTACCTGTAAGTCTTTATTTTTGAACTGTGTCTTGCCAATAAATGTGTGTTTGGTGATTACCCTGCGTTTAAATCCATCCATCCTTCTCCTCCTCCGTGCGCTGTGGAAAAGTGCACGGGGAGTTTATGACACTTTGAACCTATGCGTAACTTACTGAACGTGTTTCTAACTTAACAGCTACCGTATAATGGCGTATTGGCAGCATTGGTTCACAGGAGGAACCCGTCAGTACTCCTCAAGTTCAATTCAATTTAATTCAATTCAACTTTATTTATATGGTGCCATTTCACAACAACAGTCATCTCATAGCACTTTCAACTGTAGGGGAAAACCCCACAATTGCAGAAAGACCCCAGCAATCAGACGATCCCCTGTGAGCAAGCGCTTGACTACAGTGGAGAGGAAAAACTCCCTTTAAATGGGAAGAAACCTCCAGCACAACCAGGCTCCGGGAGGGGCAGTCATCTGCTGCGACTGGCTGGGGGGGTGAGGGGATAGAGAAAATGAAAAGAACAGACATGTAGAGAAAACAGTACGATGGGGACTCAATCTATGGGAGAGAACAAACAGATGTTAATGACCAGCCAAAATATTTCATTGAGAGTGAAGAAAGGAGTGAAGCCCGGTGCATTATTGGAGGTCCCCCGGCTGTCTAAACCTATTAACCTATTAAATGCCTATAAACCTATTAAGTGTCATGGTCTGGGGGATAACTGGAGGGTCATACCCACTCTTTGAGTTTAGTTCTGTGTTTCTTTGTGTTTAGTGTTATTTATGTCTTGGGTTTATGTTTTGTGTTATTATTCCTGTCATCATTATTTTGGAATTTAATTTGACAGTGCTTTCTGTTCATGTTCAGGTTCCAGTTGTGGTTTTAATTTTGTATTATTTATCCCTGCTTTGTCCTTAGTCCTGTTATCATGTTTTATGTGTATTCTCTGTTTTTGGTTACCCTTTTGCCTCAACCCTGTAGTTTTCTCATACCTGTAGACACTCCCTGCTGTTTCTGTGTGCTCCTGATTGCTCCCAACTGTCCCGTGTTCCTCTGATTAGTGCCCTCCCTATATATGTTGCCTTTTGCTTTCAGTTCATTGTTGGGTCATTAATGTTAATGTTGTTTGTCATTCATCCTGTCGAGTTTCCCATGTGTTCTAGTGATTTTCTGTGAGTTACTGTTACCTGAGACTCCAGAGTTTATTCCAGTCCTCATGCTGCATTTTCATTTCTTTGTGTTTTATTTAATAAATAATCATTTGCACCAAAGTCTTGTCCGCACTCTTGGGTCCAGCTTTAAATTCACATCTGCTCTCCAAAGCAGATTTCTTGACATCAAGACTCTATGGTGAGCAGATGTCCATGTCAAACTGGTTTTGTTCTTCTATTCTGACAAAACAAAGAGATGTTTCATACCATGACATGTTTCAACTGTCATCTGATGTTTGTGACATGTCCCATCAGCTGTTTCATCCTTTCTGTAGGCATGGCTGACCTGACAAATTTGACAGATCTGCCAGGTCAGTCACACTGCCCGCCATGCGATGGTCTTTGGAGGAGAATCTCGGTTGAACCGAGATGATGGAGCCTTCCTGCACTCATACACGTAGGATTCATGGATCAGGAAGCAACAGCAGTTTGGCATATGTTAGGATAAGCTATGCTTAAGTTATGCATAAATTAGATTATTGTGCATAAGTTGTGAACACCAGCAACACACTAAGCATTTGTTGGTATAAGTTATCTATAAGTCATCAAAATGTTCTATATAAGTTACTAATACATTATGTATATGTCCATCTTGCTATAGATGCGCGATACACATGTCCAAAATTGAAAATTGTGATCGTATACCAGTGTTTTAGAGAATTTTTGATACGTCGGCAAACACTGCCTAAATCATCAAGGTGTGACAGGGCCTTTACCTGTTAGCTGTCCTTGTTAGCTGTGTTAGCCTCTTGTCTCCAGCATTCAGGTTGAGATTGTGCTTTGATACGATCTATGTCGACATAGTATGACAGCAATACTCCAGTTGTTGTTGCCCAGGGTGGCACGACCAGTTATTAAGTTTAGGGGCAATTACTTTTTCACATAGGGCCAAGTAGGTTTGGATAGCTTTTTTCCCTGATAAATAAAATCATTTAAAAAAAAATGCATTTTGTGTCTACTCGGGTTATCTTTGCTACCTTCGCCAAAGGAGGAGGTAATTGTTATGGTTCGAGCGCCGATCTCGTCCGCGCTTGAGCCATGCACCATTCCCGGCCATCTGGCGGCTGTGTGCCCCTTTTGCGCTCCGAGCTTTTATTGCGACAGCACTCGGAGGGGCTTTCGGCTGTCAAAGCTGTCAGCTGTGTCACATTTCATCTCATCAGCGGCTCCTTACTAAGGGGGCAGTTGGGAGCGAATGTGCAGCAGTCTCGTCAAAAAACCTGTTCATTGTCGGACGTTAGCGAGCACTCCTTGTTCGGGACGCTGGCCATTATTCGTCTATATTCGTAAGGTGGGTTTCCTTGAGTATCATTTCCATTGTCATTGTCTGTATTCTGTTGCAGTGTGTTTTAGCCCCCCGTGGCTGGTTATTTTGTTCCTTTTCTGTTCTTTTAATAAGCCGTGCAAACTCACTGGTGACTTGTGGTGTCTTATGATGGCTCGCGAGAGCCGGCCATGACAGTAGACTGCCGCCAGACTGAGATGCCAGTCCTGGTGAGTTTTGCCTAAATTGGACTTTGGATTTTTCCTGTCTGGGTACCTGTGTGCTGGGAGGTATGTCGTCACGCAGGGGCCGTGCTCAGAGCCTGGGCTACGAGCTGGTGGAAGCCCTGGACTACATAGACGGGATGATCTTCACGGCTGGCCTCTACGACACTCTCAGTGATGTACGCTGGCACCTGGACCTTGCTGAGGATATTATTAATCGCCTTCCCTGCTATTCCAACCACCTGGAAGTTACCGCGAGGAAGGCTGAGATCGCTGTGCAGCGGGAGAGACTCCGTGGGCTGGAGGGAAACCCTGGCAGGAAGCCGAAGAGGAGGTATCCCCGCTCCTCACTTCAGGATCCCATTCCTGTCTCCGCTCCAGGCCAGGAGTTCACACCGCCCAGGGGTGATCCCCGAGAGAGTGTGTTGTCAGTCGGAATTTCCCCGGAGACGCTATGTCTGACAGCTGTTTACATCAGGGACCGAGTGGCAGCTGCTTACTCCACCGTTTACCCTACGCAGGTGATAAAACATGTGACGGTGGCAGTCAGGCTGGTGGAGAGAAATCCAGCATTGAAGGACTATCCAGAGTTCACCGACCTGCTCGCTTCCGTTTCCGCACAGGAGCGGCGCTTCCCGAATCTCTCCTTTGCCTCGCCCTCTGCCGGTAACCGTCATCACACCACTAACTCTAAGCCTCAGCAAAAACGCCGTCCGGATCCTGTTCCGGGTCGTCACAAGGACCCTAACTTTCTGACAGCTGCCGCTCCTACGTCTCGTCAGGAGGGAATTCCCGCAGCATCTCTCCCAGGGTCACCTCCTCCCGCTGTTCCGTCAGCTCCTGGTGCCCGAATCACTTCGGCTGTCATCCCCTCCTCCTCGACGTCTTCCTCAGCTCCTGTGAGGGTTATGAGTCCTGCTTTGGCGACGCCCGTCGTGGATCCACCGCGAGCGGCTCCTCCTCGTCCTCCCAGGGGGCCCTCCATCACCATCCAGCGGGGCAAGAGAGAAACGAAGTCCACTGCAGCAGGTTCCATCGGGCCTCCTCGGATCAGGCAAGTAACTTTTCATTCAGTTCCCATATTAGATGAATTGTCTTGCTTGATTCCTGGGGGCGGAGTTCGGGGTTCACAGTACCCTGAACTCTCTCCACCTGCTGCAGCAAATAGTAATGGACCTGCTACCTCTGTGTCTTTCCCCTCTGAGTGTTCCGCGGCGCCAGGCCTACACCGCCGGACGAGGTGGGAGCCTGTGGCCCTGGATAGCCTGGTTCCAGCCCCGCAGCCACGTCATGGGCAGAGGAGGAGAGCGGACTGCAGTTTGGAGCCTGCGCCGACGATGAAGCGTCCCCGGGTCTCCACGGAAGAGCGGTCCAACCCAGCAGGTCGAGGAACCCCTGCCACCACGCCGTGTGGGTTGTCAGTGTGGACGTCAGCGTTGGAGGTTCCTCAGGCTGTGAGGAACATCATGCCGGCTGCGGTGCCCGCCACAGCCGAGTGGGAGCCTGGTGATGACCTTCTTCGTCCTGAGCCCGGATCAACGAAGTCCTGGACGGCGACAGAACTCGAGTGCAGGCAAGTGCTCTATTTTGTCTTCCTTCTATCAATTCTGCAGCATTTTTACCTGCCTCTCGGGGAGACGAGCCAGGTGCAGCCGTCCGCTGCATCCGAACCCGTCTCACTGGGCTCTGTCGCTACCGGTGATCCTGATCCCGGTTCTTTTCCTTTTCCTGAGCCTTCTCCCAGGGTCACCGATGCGGAGTCGTTCTCGGTCACTGTGCGGGGGGGGGGGGGGGGGATGGTTCCGGGTCCAGGGTTGGAGGGTCGTTTCTGGTGCTGCGCCGACCAGTCGGTGTCCATCGTGGGTGCAGCACTGACCCAATCGGGGTCCATCGCGTTGCTGCTCCGGCCCAATCAGGTCCGTCGTGGGTGCCACGCTGACCCGAACGGGGTCCAACAGGGGTGCAGCACCGGTTCAGTCCAAGGTCGGTGAGGGAGCTGCAGATCCTCTGCGCCTGACACTAGACTGGCTCATCACCTTCATCATCTTCACCGTCATCCTTCCCCCTATTCATCTTCACCGGGGGCCATTAGGGTTCTCCATGATCGGCTCGGCTCTCCCTCGTTTTTCCCCTTTCCAGGGAGGCCGTCTTCAATTTCTCCCCTGCGGTCCTGGGGGTTGGGTGATGTGGGTCGGCCACCTGGAGGACTGCCCCACCTGTTTGGCGTTCTGGGTCAGCCACCCAACAAACTTTCATGTCCGTTCAGCGATCTGGCCCGGCTGCCAGAGGAATTGTGTTTCCTGGCATGGGACTGGGGTAGGCCGCCTGAACCGTTCCTTTTCCCCCTGCCAGCGACATGGATGCTAGATGCAGGGCGGCTCCCCGAACGATCGGCTTTCATGCCGTGGTGTTAGACTGCCGTCATCCCTGGCGTTTTGTTCCTGTTCTCCTGTAACCTTTTGGGCTGTGCGGGGATCTTATGTACAAAATTGTATATGTATGAAATTGCATATGTCACCGCTTCCTAGCGGGTGTTTTTTGTTTTTCCCCTCTGTTTTAATGTCCATTCGTTGCCTTTACAAGTTTGTGTGTATGGATTTAAAACTTCAGGGTTTCAGCATTTGTAGTGTTTTTTGTTGTTTTTTTTCCTCTCCCCTCTTTCCTTTGTTGGGGGATGATATGTTTTTTTCCCTTGAAACTATGTATCTTGGTCGTTGACCCGAGTTTCTGTTTATGGCCGATGGGCTTAGTGTTCCTTATTTGGGTGTATTATCCCGCCTGTGGGTACATTATGGGATATTTCTGTGTTTTGTTTTTTTTCTCCTACTGTGTAATTGCCTCATTTGTTCCCTGTATCCATCTTGGTTTTTCTTTTTTTTCCTCTCTTGCTGGCTCTCACCCTCCAGGCCTGTGCCCCCATCCACGGGGGGGGGGGGGGGGGGGGCTGGGGAGTCATAGGGCGCTCGTAGTTCAGCCTTGTGGGGGAGGTAATGTTATGGTTCGAGCGCCGATCTCGTCCGTGCTCGAGCCATGCACCATTCCCGGCCATCTGGCGGCTGTGTGCCCCTTTTGCTCTCTGAGCTTTTATTGTGACAGCGCTTGGAGGGGCTTCCGGCTGTCAAAGCTGTCAGCTGTGTCACATTTCGTCTCATCAGCGGCTCCTTACTTAAGAGGGCAGTTGGGAGCGAAATGTGCAGCAATCTCGTCAAAAACCGGTTCATTGTCGGACGTTAGCGAGCACTCCTTTGTTCGGACGCTGGCCATTATTCCTTTATATTCGTAAGTGGGTTTTCCTTGAGTATTCATTTCTCATTGTCATTGTCTGTATTCTGTTGCAGTGTGTTTTAGCCCCCCGTGGCTGGTTATTTTGTTCCTTTTCTGTTCTTTTAATAAACTGTGCAAACTCACCGGTGACTTGTGGCATCTTATGATGGCTCGCGAGGGCCATCCATGACAGTAATGTTTTCACCAGGTGTTGGTTTGTTTGTTGGTTTGTTTGTGTGTTTAACTGTTCATGAGCTTTTCATGTACTTCCCCTTTAAGACATGTCCGTGGAGTTACGTGCATGGCCACAAACATTGCAGAAAAAGTAAAACGGTTTGGATTGCTGCAGCATTCCATTATTCTCTCTCCCACCTTGAAGATAAAGACCCCTACATCAGGATGCTCTTTGTCGACTACAGCGCCGCCTTCAACACAGTCATCCCCCACAAACTTACCGACAAACTGTCTTCACTTGGCCTGCACCCCACCCTCTGTGACTGGCTACTGGACTTTCTAACTGGCAGGCCCCAGTCTGTCAGGATGGGTAACAGGACCTCAGCCAGCATCATCGCGAACACAGGTGTCCCACAGGGTTGTGTTCTCAGCCCCATCCTCTACAGCCTCTTCACCCATGACTGTGTTGCCTCCCACAAAGACAATATCATCTTAAAGTTTGCGGATGACGCAGCAGTGATAGGACGCATCACTGGTGATGACAAAGCATCCTACAGGAGGGAGGTGGCCAGCCTGGTGTCAATGGTGTGAGGACAACATCCTCATCCTCAACACGGACAAGACAAGAAGATGATAGTGGACGTGAGGAAGGGGAGGAACAGTCCCGCTGTTCATCCGGGAGCTTGAGGTGGAGAGAGTGAAACAGCTTTAAATACCTGGGCATCCACATCAGCTAGGACCTTACGTGGGCACACAACACCACAGAGCTAGTTAAGAGAGCTCAACGGTGACTGTACTTTCTGAGGAGTGCTGAAGAAGTTTGGCATTCCTCCAGGATCCTCAACAATTTCTACAGCTGCATCATCGAGGAGCATCCTTACTACTGCATCACTGTGTGGTACGCAGCACTACTGTCCTGGACCGCAAAAAGCCTGCAGAGAGTGGTGAAGACAGCGGAGAAGATCATCAGGACTCCACTCCCCTCATCTGAACAGCATCTACCACCGCAGAGTCCAAAGAGCTGACGCCATCCTCCGGGACCCTCACCCACCCCCAGCACAGAATGTTCACACTTCTACCCTCAGGCCGGAGGTACAAAAGTGTGAAATACAGGGACAACCAACTGAAAAACTCCTTCTTTCCCACTGCCATCAGACTCCTGAACAAATAACAAATTCCCAAAACTCCACAACACAGCTTTGCAATAGGAACCCACACACCGGATGCTAAATTTGCACATTGCTCACTTGTACAGTGTACATAGTCTCACCCCGTCTGATGTCCATATTATCTCTGCTGCTAATTATCATGTACAGTCTACCGATATTATCATTACAGAGAAATTCTCACACTGGGTGCTAATTTGTAATTTGTATACTGCTCATTTGCACACTGTACATAGGCTTATGCCATCTCAGTTTCAAATCATCTCTGATATCAATATATCACTGTCCACTATAGTCATCCAGTGAACTTTCAAATTTCATTCTTCTTGTTTCCTCTAGTTTAACTGCTTTAACTGCTTTAGCTGTCCAAATTGCCTAATGTGTGTTATTAGTGTTCATTAGTATTAGTACACAGTATGTGCTTAAGGTGTCCTAATTGCCAAACTGTGTGTTATAGTGTCTGTTATTAGTGTCCAATAGCATTAGGTGTGTTATTACCTTATTAGTATGTTGTGTACCTATTACCTTGGCATTCATTCGGAGAGCAGAGTAAGAATTTCATTGCTCAGGAAATGTTGCATTTCTTAACTGTGCACATGATAATAAAGCCTTTGAATCTTTGAATAATTGACATTATTTCATCTGAAGACACCAAGAAAAAACAAGCAAAGTGTGCAGTTTAAGACGCGGTTCGGAGTGTGTGCAGACATAACTCCAGCCGGCAGACAAGGATGTTGTTGCGAGCGACATGATCCACACGGTATGGAAACACAGTAACAGTCTGATCATAGTCCCTCAGGGGAAAACATTTGTGTTCTGTAGACTGTGTTTGCGTATACAGCAATATTCAGAGTGGTTTTTGAGTCATCACAGCTACCGCTCAGCAGCCGCGTTTCACGCATGCACAGTGGAAAATAATCTGCACTTCACATGCTTGTACTGTTGGCATCAACCAAGAGCCACCAAACATTTGAACAGCTGCAATCCAAACACAAAAAAAGAACGTGGTGGACATTTTTTAGAAAATGGCGGAGGCGATGGAGGTAAGTGAATATTATGATGGTGATGAGGACAAACAGGAGTTTTTGTTCTTGTTATTGTTAGCAGCAGAGGAAGAAAACAGACAGGCAAATAGATGGCGAGTTACTCAATACTTCCCCCTCTGGGATGGCGGGAGTTCACTGCAACCACTGCGTTCTTGTACATGCGTTCACTTTTTTGGGGCTGCATGTGTTCGGTCAATGCTCACCCTCCGCGTAGGGTTTGCACACGAGTGCGTCCACTGCGTTCATTTATGTACCAGTGCGTTTTTGCCACCATGAATAGACTCAGCACCAGTGATGTGCCGTGAGATCTGTGGATGTTGAGGCACTGATTCTTTCAAAGTCAGATTTACAAATATATAAACCCAATAGCATAAGCTTGAATTTAATTTCATTAATTCATTAATTTCATTAATTATGTTAATTGAAAGTTTACATGTTTTATGATCTGCTAATTGTACATTATAAAAGCAGATTAAATAAATTGTTTATCAACAAAACAACTAAGGTATTTTACTGAATTGCCTCTTGATAGAATGTGCAGTGAATTTAAGTTCAGTTCTGCAATGCATGTCTAGAATTTTTATTGTGAAGGGAAGAAACAGAAATAGTAATACACTCCAGTTGCTTTTGTTTTGCAGAAAGGCAGTTAAAGTTCTGCTGACTAACTCCATGCCTCCATGTTTTCATTTCATTCAACTCTCCTGAATATAAACAAAGTGCAAAGACCCTTGGCTACACTAATAAAATGTATTAAGTTATTTTATAGACAAATTTGGTGGGCCCAAAATTGATTACATACTACTATTTTCAGGCCAAGGAAGAATAAAAATTACAATGGCTCAGACAGCACATTTGCAGTACACCCTGTAACTTCACAATTCAATACAAATTCAAGTATATAAAACAAGTACGCATGGTCTTACCTTTACTTGTAAATGAAGTCCATCCACCTATCCTTCTGGTCAAAAATCTCAATGACTTTGCTGTAAAGTTGTCTTTGTCTTCTTTTAGTCATAAAAGTCTCACTGTCTCAATTGAGATTACTGCCAGTTTTGATTGAAAGTCCAATTTTGAGAATTTTTTCAAGTTTAGCTATAAAATCTTCCATTTTCAGTCTGTATAAAATAGAAGCACAAAAGGATATACGTATATAATTGTTTAAAATAAGATCTTGCAAATGTTTTGTCAAGTAAATCAACAACTGATGGCAGTACAAATGATTTATTCTTTTGAGATGGTGAAGATAATGAGAAACAAAATACTTTTAAAAACGCAAGCCTTAATTCAAATCATCCACTCTACTTGTGAGAGATAATAATAATAATAATAATAATAATAATAATAATAATAATAATAATAATAATAATAATGTATTGCATTTACTGTATATAGCACCTTTCAAGATACCCAAAGCACTTACAGTGAGTCCATTATTCATTCACTCCAGACAGACATTGATAGTGGGAAGCTACTATTGTAGCAACAGCTGCCTTGGGGCAGACCGACAGAAGCACGGCTGCCAATCCATGCCAATGACCTCTCTGACCACTACCGAACATTTACAGACGTGGACAAAATTGTTGGTACCCCTCTGTTAATGAAAGAAAAACCCACAATGGTCACAGAAATAACTTGAATCTGACAAAAGTGGTAATAAATACAAATTCTATGAAAATTAACCAATGAAAATCAGACAATGCTTTTGAATTGTGGTTCAACAGAATTAATTATTAAAAACAAACTCATGAAACATGCCTGGACAAAAATGATGTGTACCCTTAACTTAATATTTGTTGCACAACCTTTTGAGGCAATCACTGCAATCAAACGATTTCTGTAACTGTCAATGAGACTTCTGCACCTCTCAGCAGGTATTTTGGCCCACTCCTCATGAACAAACTGCTCCACTTGTCTCAGGTTTGAAGGGTGTCTTCTCCAGATGGCATGTTTCAGCTCCTTCCACAGATGTTCAATAGGATTTAGATCAGGGCTCATAGAAGGCCAATGTTTCGCTCTTAGCCATTCTTGGGTGTTTTTAGCTATGTGTTTTGGGTCATTATCCTGTTGCAAGACCCATGACCTGCGACTGAGACCAAGCTGTCTGACACTGGGCAGCACATTTCTCTCTAGAATACCTTGATAGTCTTGAGATTTCATTGTGCCCTGCACAGATTCAAGACACCCTGTGCCAGATGCAGCAAAGCAGCCCCAGAACAAAACAGAACCTCCTCCATGTTTCACAGTAGGGACAGTGTTCTTTTCTTGGTATGCTTCATTTTTGCGTCTGTGAACATAGAGCTGATGTGCCTTGCCAAAAAGTTCCAGTTTTGTCTCGTCTGTCCATAGGACATTCTCCCAGAAGCTTTGTGACTTGTCAACATGCAGTTTGGCAAATTCCAATCTGGCTTTTTTATGATTTGTTTTCAACAGTGGTGTCTTCCTTGGTCCTCTCCCATGAAGTCCACTTTTGCTCAAACAATGACGGATGGTGCGATCTGACACTGATGTACCTTGACCTTGGAGTTCACCATGAATGTGTTTAGAGGTTGTTCTGGGCTCTTTTGTTACCATTCGTATTATCCGTCTCCTCCTGCAGCCATGTCCAGGGAGGTTGGCTACAGCCCCGTGGATCTTAAATTTCTGAAAAATATGTGCAACTGTAGTCACAGGAACATCAAGCTGCTTGGAGATGGTCTTATAGCCTTACCTTAAACATGCTTGTCTATAATTTTTCTTTCTAATCTCCTGAGACAACTCTCTCCTTTGTTTCTTCTGGTCCATGTTTAGTGTGTACACACCAAGTCACCAAACAGCACAGTGACTACTTATCACCCTTTAAATAGAGCCGACTGACTGATTACAAGTTTGTAAACACCTGTGATGTTAATTAAGGACACTCTTGGTTGAACATGTTCCTATGGTCACATTATTTTCAATCTTTCTAGGGGTACCATCAGTTTTGTCCAAGCCTGTTTCATGAGTTTGTTTTTTAAAATAATTCATGTTGAACCACAATTCAAAAGGATTGTCTGATTTTCATTGGTTAATTTTCACAGAATTTTTATTTATTACCACTTTTGTCAGATTCAAGTTATTTCAGTGACCATTGTGGGTTTTTCTTTCATTACAGAGGGGTACCAACAATTTGTCCACGTCTGTAATTAGAATTGAACTACACATGCTGTTTGATTTTTTTATAACCTCACAATGATCTGTAAGCCAGACCAATTGGATAGTACTGTTAAATAATCGCCAACTTAATTATTTTACTCTTGGAACATGGACTAATTATGGGGGTATTGTTGTGTTTTATATTCATGTACTTAGATTATTGCAGTATGCCACCACCATTACTTTAAATAGTATATTGAATACTATAATAATCAAATTGGAATGGCCCAAGAATGGAAAAAAAAAACAGTGATTGTATAATTAATTAAAAAAGAGAATAGTTTATATGTATACAGTAGGTAAAAATGTACAGTATTTATTCTATTCATTCATTCATTCATCTTCTTCCGCTTAATATCCTTTCATTTTTCGGGGTCGCGGGGGGCTGGAGCCTATCATACAAAATTCAAAGGTATGATAAAAATGAAATCATAATTTGATGATAATCTACTAAACCTTCCAACCTCCTGGTGTCACATTGTATCAGAATTTATTATAGTTATATGTCTTAATCTTCTGGCTTAAACTACAATGTTTTTCCAAAAAGAAAACATGGGTGGGATTTGAACCCACGCTTCAGTCAGACAGCTGCTCCTTCCAATTATTGCTTGACATCATCTAAATTTGATACTAAAATGAATCTCTGCAAGTTTAAGTTTCGTTAATCTAGAACAAGTGTTAAAACTATTCACCCATTTCAAATGATGTCATTTCAAATGATCCCTCCTCTTCCCCTGCTGATGTTCTCCCTACTAAGCTGTTTTGAGCAGTTTTTGAGTTGATTGGTCCTTCAGTTGTTTGAACTGATAAACATTTCATTTTCAGCTAGTGTGGTTCCCAGCTCCTTCAAACATCCAGTGGTTGAAACCAACTCTTAAGAAGCTGAGTTTGGATCCATCACAGCCAAATAATTATAGGCCAATTTCTAAACTTCCTTCAGATGAAAAATTCATGGAAAAGGTAGTGGCTGAGCAGCTTATGTCATTTTGGGCAAATTGTAATATCATGGATAAATTTCAGTCGGGCTTTCAGAAAAATCACTCTACCAAAATAGCTTTAGTCAGAGTCTCCAGTGACATTATGATGGCAGCTGACACTGGTAAATACACAGTTCTGGTTTTATTGGATCTTTCTTCTGCCTTTGATACTGTTGATCACTGTATCAACAGACTTAAAGAGCTAGGGCTGTCTGGTTCTGTTTTAAAATTGTTCTCATTGTACCTCACCGGAAGAACCTTTAATGTGTCCATGAATCAGATCTTTTCTGAAATAGCACAGCATTCATGTGGGGTACCACAAGGCTCAGTTATAGGACCCATTTTTTTTCTAATTTACATTCTGCCACTGGGACGTGTAACCCTCACTAACACCTACTCACTTTAGGTGTAGTACCAAAAAAAAAAATAATAATTGGGCCAGATCAGAAGATTACAGGTTTGTAGGAGCCTGGGAGGTGCAACAACAGATGACACAACACACGGTGTATAGAACTTGCAACTATGTATATTTTTACAAATATGTACACATAAACAAAAAAAAAATACAGCCCTTGTCACAATAAAAAATTAAAAATAAAATACCCAAAATGTATTTACAATATTTACAGTTTCTAGAGTCCTTTCCAGGTGATCAATTAGACCACTTCTAGTGGTCAAGCTGATTCGGGCTTCGGCTCGCCATCCAGATCTGGAGAATCACTCTCTTCTGGTCCAACCAGTCAAAACAAAAAAAAACCTGACCACGCTAGGTGACACGTGCGTCAATGGGATTCCCGCGTTCAACGGCATCGACAGTCTTTGTATTCCAATCAATCTCGAATTTTCTTCAAGGCAAAGACTGTTATCAGCGCTAGCTCACCGTCTCTGTGAGTGATCGTCTCTCTTGGTCGGTGCCTTCCCCCTGTGTCTGAGAGCGTTCTGTGGATTACGCACAGACCGAGGGAGAGAGTTCGTGACCCCATTGGCTGGCGGGACCCCATTGGCTGTTGCTGCCAAGCTAACAACGCAGCCATTGGTCGCTTAAAGTGCCAAATAAAAACATCTGGAACGTTATCAAAACTTTCCAAAGAATGTTCCTAACTATTTATAAACATATTTTATGAACTTATATTGTATTCATATACTCATCTTCAAAATATCCACTTCCATTGTGAAATGAGTGTTTGTATGGTGTTTTTTTTAAACTTTATGGATATTTACAATTTTATTTGTGTTTTTAACACTGGGTTACAGATGGATAATTAGTCAGTTCAAAAATATTTGTTATCATCTTTACACTGACAATATTCAGTTGTATTGCTTTTTTAAAGAGTCTGAGTTTCACATGCTGTCATCTTTAACTAACTGCTTGTCTAACATCAAACAGTGGTTAAGTGCAAACTTTTTACAGCTTAACTCAGACAAGACAGAGACATTAATTATTGCTCCTGAAACAAGATTCCACTTATTAAGCACCACATGAGTACCCTACGTTCCTCTGTCCAGGCGAGTCTTCGGAATCTTGGTGTTAGTTTTGACTTGGCTATGTCTCTTGAGCACCACATTAATCGATTAATTAGAAATTGTTTCTTCCATCTGAAGAATATTTTTAAGTTGAGAACCCTAGGTGGTTCCCTAGGCAGAACTTGAAATGATTATATATGCTTTTATTTCTTCTTGCTTAGGCTATTGTAATAGTCTTTTTACCTGTCTGAACCAAAAGCAACTTCAACGTCTCCAGGTTGTTCAAAATTTGGCTGCTAGACTTTGAACTCACACTAAGAAAAGGCTCACATTACACCGGTTTTAGCAGCACTTCAGTAGCTCCCAGTTGGTTTTAGGATTCAGTTTAAAATTTTAGTTCTTGTTTTTAGAGCTATTCATGATCAGGTCCCTAAATACATCACTGAGCTGCTTAAACTGTATAACTCCTCGCAGTCTTTGAGATCCTCGGATCAGCTTTTTTGGCTGTCCCTCAAACCCATTTTAAAACTCGAGGTGATAGACCCTATCAGGCAGTGGCACCAAAATTGTGGAATGCTCTACCATTGTCTTTGCGCTCAGTAGACTCTGTTGATGTTTTTTAAAAGCAGCTGAAGACACTCCTTTTTAAACAGGCTTTTTAGTTTGATTATGGATCATGGTTTTTATGTTTTTTAATGTTTTTATACTTGTTTTTCAATGCTTTCATTGTTGTATTTGTGATTGTGTGTCTTATTTTATTGTGAAGCACTTTGTGATTCTTTCTGTGAGAAGTGCTATATAAATATATTTTACTTACTTACTTACCTACTTACTTACTTACTTACTTACTCACCTTCTGCAAATACTTTGGAAATTCAAATACACTTGGAATACACACATTATCTGTTAATTGATCATCAGATTGATTTAATATCCCTTACAGAGACTTGGTTAGGGCAAGAGGACTATGTTGGTTTAAATGAATCAACTCTGGTTATTTAAACTGTCAAAATCCCAGAAGTTCTGGTTGTGGAGGAGGAGTAGCAACAATTTACCATTCTAAATTACAAGTTAATGTAAAGCAAAAAACATGTTATATTTCCTTTGAGGGCCTTGTCCTCAGTATTGGGCATTTTAGCAATTTTAGGCTAAACCCAATTTTATTTGCCATAGTTTATCGTCCTCCATCAGCCTACTCAGAGTTTTTATCTGGAATTTGCCGAATTCTTAGCTGATTTAGTGCTGAAAAGCAGATAGAATAATTATAGTAGGAAACTTTAAATAATAAGATAAGATAAGATAAGATAATAAGCCTTTATTAGTCCCACAATGGGGGAAGATTCCAGGATTGCAACAGCACAGGGACAGCAACACTCAGAGCAACAATCAGAAGGCAAGAAAAACAACATCTAGCAAACATATGTCCATATTACTATAAATGTATATATATAGACACACAGTGCAGAGCATTATGGCTGGTGGATGTGCAGCAGAAAGTCTAAGCTCTCTCTCCGCGGATGCAGCGGGCCAGCTGGAAGTCTTTGGGCATGATGGTGACCCCCTTAGCGAAGAAGAGACCACCAGGTGGGTCTCGCTGGTCTCCTGCAGAGCCATGACGGCGAAACTCAGGAAACGCAGGACGGTCTTGAAGTCCTGAGCGATCTCCCTCACCAGGCGCTGGACGGGCAGCTTACGGATGAGCAGCTCCGTGGATTTCTGGTAGCGACGGATCTCTCTCAGAGCCACGGACCTGTGACGGCGAGGCCTCTTCACTCTGCCGGTGGCCAGAGCGCCTCTCCGAGCAGCCCTGGTGGCTAGCTGTCTCCTGGGGGGCTTCTTCCTCCAGTAGATTTTACGGGCGGTCTGCTTGGTTCTTGCCATCGCTCTTTATTATTCTGTCTTATATTTCTTTCACGCCGCCTAAACTCCAGCCCGGCACCCGCTTCGTTTTCGCTACAGCTCCCGGTATGTCGAGTTTCCCATTAGCACCGGGCGGCGGCCAAGTGCTAGCTAGCACTAGCTCCTCCCCACTGTAACGTCTCCCGCTGCAAACCGTGGCTCCGTCCGCCGACCCGGGAGACCCCCGGGGCGATCCGTGCGTCCGTGATATATATACAGAGTGAAAGGTGTAGAAAGAAGAAGGAAGATAAAAAAAAAGGCTGTTGCAACAGGCAGCCGACTCGTGTGGCGCCGCCGGTCTGGCAGAGCCGGAACCGGAAATTTTATAAAATATGCATGTAGATGTAGATAGCGATTGCCTTAATATGGCATTTAATTCAATATTAGACTTGATGGGGTTTTCTCAGAAAGTAGGAAATTCTATCCATTATCTCCACCATACGCAGGACCTTGTTCTGACATATGGCATAGAAATAGAAAATATGGTAGTGTCTCCCCATAACCATGTACTGTCAGACCATTGTCTGTTAACCTTTGATTTCACTATTTCTGGCTATTTGGCTCCTAAGGAAAAATATTACTACAGTAGATGCCTCTCATATGATGTTGTTACCAATTTTATGCACATTGTTTCCTCTATGCCATGTGTCAACACAACAGAAATAAGCTATAGACAGCTTGCTCCTTCTGTAATTGATAGCATGGTAGATAGTGCTACAGCTTCTCTGCATCAGACTCTAGACATGGTGGCCCCTTTAAAAAAGAAAAAGTCTAATCAGAGATTTCAAACTCCTTGGTTCAACACAGAAACTCGTAGCTTAAAACAGAAGACTCGTCAATTAGAAAGAAAATGGCACTCCACTAATTTAGATGAAATCTATTTAGCTTGGAGAAATCATCTTTTAATTTATAAAAAATCTCTGAGAAAAGCTAGAATGAGTTATTATTCTGCATTAATGGAAGAGAACAACAATAATCCCAGGTTTCTTTTCAGCACTGTAGCCAGGCTGACAAAGAGTCAGGACTCTGTCAATCCCTTAGAGCTTACCAGTCAGGACTTAATGAACTTTTTCAATAATAAAATTTCATCTATCAGAGATAAAATCAATCAGATTCTTCCCACCGTTAACTTAAATACAGTAACTACTACAACTCTTTCAGTTAACACCTGTTTGGATCAATTTACTCCAATTGACCTTTTAGAGTTAGACGAAATAGTTTCCTCATCCAAGCCTTCAACTTGTCTTTTAGACCCTATTCCAACCAGGTTATTGAAAGAAGTCTTCCCATTTATTGGTAGCTTTATTCTTCAAATAATCAATTCTTTATTAACTTTAGGCCATGTGCCACAGGCTTTTAAAACTGCTGTAATTAAACCCTTACTCAAAAAGCCAATGCTGGATCCAGGAGTTTTAGCTAACTATAGACCAATCTCTAATCTCCCTTTCATTTCAAAAATCTTAGAAAGAGTTGTTGCTACGCAATTATTTGACCACTTGCAGGGAAATGGTTCATTTGAAGAGTTTCAATCTGGGTTTAGAATCCATCATAATACTGAAACAGCCTTCGTGAAGGTCACTGATGACCTCCTGATCGCATCTGATAATGGACTTGTTTCTGTACTTGTCCTTTTAGACCTTAGTGCAGCTTTTGATACTATCGATCATAATATTCTACTTGATAGATTAGAACACTATGTTGGACTTAATGGAACTTTGTTGTAGTGGTTTAGATCTTATTTATCTGATAGGTTCCAGTTTGTTCATGTCAGTAATGACTTTTCTTTCAACTCAAAGCTCATTCATGGAGTTCCACAGGGATCTGTGCTAGGCCCTACTCTTTTTAGTTTATATATGCATCCGTTAGGCAACATTATTAGAAAGCACTGTATACATTTTCATTGTTGTGCAGATGACACACAATTATACCTGTCAATGAAACCAGATGATAGTAATCAATTAGCCAAGTTAGAAGCCTGTCTTAAGGAAATCAAAGCTTGGATGACTTGTAATTTCCTGCTATTAAATTCAAATAAGACTGAAGTAATTCTTGTTGGTCCAAAAAACCTTAGAAATACCTTTCCAAATCAAACTTTTAGTTTGGATGCAGTTACTCTTTCTCTTAATAGCTCTGTAATGAACCTTGGAGTTATTTTTGATCAAGATCTGTTTTTCAATTCACATATTAAATTCATTTCTAAGACTGCCTTCTATCATTTGCGTAATATTGCCAAGATTAGGAGCATCTTGTCTCAGAGTGATGCTGAGAAACTGATCCATGCTTTTG
Source organism: Pholidichthys leucotaenia (assembly GCA_020510985.1). Classification (NCBI taxonomy): domain Eukaryota; kingdom Metazoa; phylum Chordata; class Actinopteri; order Cichliformes; family Pholidichthyidae; genus Pholidichthys; species Pholidichthys leucotaenia. The sequence continues at coordinate 47,082,785 of CM035842.1, forward strand.
TTAGCTCTAGATTAGATTATTGTAACTCTTTAATTATCAGGTTGTCCTAAAACATCTCTAAAAAGTCTTCAGTTTATCCAAAGTGCTGCAGCAAGAGTTTTAACAGGTACTAGAAAGAGAGATCATATCTTTCCGGTTCTGGCCTCCCTTCATTGGCTTCCCATAGAGTTTAGAATTAAGTTTAAAATCCTTCTTCTCACTTTCAAAGCTCTAAACAATCAGGCCCCTTTTTATTTAAAAGATCTGATATTACCCTATTATCCTAACAGAGCACTACGCTCCCAAAATGCTGGATTTCTTGTAATACCTCGAATCTCCAAAAGTACAAAGGGGGCAGAACCTTCAGTTATCAAGCTCCTCTCCTGTGGAACCAGCTGTCAATCTGGATTCGGGAGTCAGACTCGATCTCTGTTTTTAAGAATAGGATTAAAACCTTCCTTTTTGATATAGCCTACAATTAGGAAGGGATCATGTGTCTCTGAACCCTCCCTTAGTTATGCTGCTAATAGGTTTAGACAGCCGGGGGACCTCCAATAATTGCACTGGGCTTCATTCCTTTCTTCACTCTCAATGATTTTTTTTTTTTTTTTTTTTTTTGCTGGTCATTAACATCTGTTTGTTCTCTCCCATAGATTGAGTCCCCATCGTGCTGTTTGCTCTCTACATGTCTGTTCTTTTCATCTTCTCTATCCCCTCAGCCCCCAGCCATTCACAGCAGATGACTGCCCCTCCCTGAGCCTGGTTATGCTGGAGGTTTCTTCCTGTTAAAAGGGAGTTTTTCCTCTCCACCGTCGCCAAGCGCTTGCTCACAGGGGATCGCCTGATTGCTGGGGTCTTTCTGCAATTGTGGGGGTTTCCCCTACAGTTGAAAGTGCTATGAGATGACTGTTGTGAAATGGTGCTATATAAATAAAGTTGAATTGAATTGAATTGGAATAGCATCTTCTCTTAAACGGGTGTTCTGACCAGTCCTATCAAAGTAGTCCTCTGTGAAGTGATCACATCTGAGAGCAGAAACCCTGGCTTGTCTGCGCTTCTCATCACAAGGGAATCAGCAAAAATTGTAGAGTTAATACAATTAACAAACCCTTCAAATTAAGCATTTTCAGCAGAAGAAGTTAACCTACTAGCCTAATGAATATTTTCTCTAACTTTAAAGAAAAGGCCTAGCCTAGGCCTATTGGTTTGTTTTTCAAAATTTTCACTCTGGCTTCTGCCTAACTGTTGATAACAAGGTTTTCTCCTCTCACACATCTCATGAATTTTGATTCCAGAAAAGTCATGCTACAAAAGAAGGAGAATTTCTGTGTATGCAGTATAGGCACTGTAGCCTAGAGTCTAGTTATCATCATCATACCAAACTCAAGAAGGCGATCAATGATACCAAACAGAAATAATTAATATTATTCATCATTTACAAAAAAAATGCATTTTTAGCAACAAAAAAGGTAACAGACTTTAGCCTCTACAATTTTAGAAACAGTAATAATAGCCTAGGCCTAGTTAAGCTACAAGTATAGCAGTGGTAGGCCTAGGATGGTGTGGCTAGTGTGGAGTGTGGTGTGGTGGCGTGGGTGGTGGTCATTTTCATGCCTCATTTTTACATTTAGCGGATACTTTCTTTCTTAATCACAGATTTCAAAACCTGCGAGAATAATGAAACACTGTGCTACCTTGATAGGCATCATTTTTTTTACCAGTGTTATTGAATATAATATGGTGAGTGGTATACTAATAAATGATAGTAGTGACCACTTGCCTGTAATTGTTTCTTTAGATGTTAAATATGGGGTTAATGAGAGTAAGAATAATATTAAACAATGTAAAAAAAAATTGTTTATAAAAGAATGCAAACAGAAGATACAATCAGTGCTTTAAAAGATGACTTAATATTACAGAATTGGGATGTTGTATATAGAGAGAAAGAAGTGGACATGGCATATGATAAATTTATTGATATATTTAAATCATTATATGATAAAAAAAACTGTTCAATTAAAGAAATTAATGAAAAATATAAATACAAAAATTGCCCGTGGTTAACCAGGGGGCTACAAAATGTTTGTAAAAAGAAAAATTATCTCTATAAAATTTTATTTTTTTTAAACAATCTGTAAAAAGATATAAAACATATAAAAATAAATTAACTGAAATAATACGAACTAGTAAAAAATTATACTATAGGAAAATGTTAAATGAAAATAAGAATGGTATAAAAGGAGTCTGGGACATGTTAAATAAATTAAGGAAAAATGGAACTAAGAAAACAATGTATCCACAGTATTTTACTGATGATTGTTGTGATAATTATGATAAGAACATGGCAGTAAATAGAATGAATAATTTTTTGTAAATTTTGGACCAGAGTTGGCAGCAAAAATAACAAACCAAGGAAGAGACACCATGAGTGAAACATTGATGGAAATAACCCTTGGTCAATCTTTCTCTCAGCGGTGGATGAGCTAGAGGTAAAATCTGTTGATAAAAAGTGTAAAAATCAATTATCTACTGATTGTGATGGTATTGATATGGCACTAGTAAAAAGAACTGCTGATGGCATATTAAAACCATTTACATATACAGTATTTGTAATCTATCATTTCAAACTGGCTCATTCCCAGAAAATGAAAATAGCAAAAGTGATACCCTTATTCAAGCAAGGAAATAAACACCACTACACAAACTACAGACCAGTATCGCTCCTCCCACAATTTTCAAAGATTCTGGAAAAACGTTTCAACAACAGATTAGAAAACTTTTTTTAAATAAACATGATCTGCTTAATCAGAATCAGTATGGATTTAGAGCAAAGAGTACAACACCATTAGCAAGAATAGAAGCAACAGAGGAAATAACAAATGCATTAGATCAAGGAAAATATGCAATTGGTATATTTATAGATTTTAGAAAAGCATTTGATATAATAAACCATTCAATACTTCTTAAAAAACTGTAATTGTATGGTATTGGGGAAGTGGCATGGAATTGGGTTACAAGTTATTTATCTGAGAGACAACAGTTTGTGAAAATGGGAGAATATTTGTCTGGATGTATGGGAATTGCCTGTGGGGTCCCCCAGGGGATAGTATTGGGCCCCAAATTATTTAACATATATAAATAATATATTCCAAGTTTCTAAATGATTGAAAATAATATTATTTGCTGATGATACTAATATATTTTATTCTGGAAATAATTATAAGAAACTAATCCATACTGTAAATAATGAATTAAATAAGCTAAAAAAAATATGGATGATAATAATAAATTATCACTAAATATAGATAAAACTAAGGTAATGATATTTGGTAATTGTAAAAATAAAGACATAAAATATACATATTCATATAGATAATGTAATTATTGAAAATGTTAAGGAGATCAAATTTTTGGGTGTAATACTAGATGATAAAATTAGTTGGAAACCACACATTAGATACATACAAAACAAAGTGGCAAAAAATATTGCAATTATAAATAAAATTAAGCAAGTCCTAGATTACAAATTGCTTCATATTTTGTATTGCTCATTAGTACTTCCATACTTGACCTATTGTATAGAGATCTTGGGTAACAATTATAAAAGTACACAATTCATTGCTAATATTACAAAAAAAAGAGCAGTCCGTGTTATACACAAAGTCAGGCATCTTGAGCATACTAACTTATTGTTTTTACATTCAAAATTATTGAAATTACACGATGTGGTTGATTATTATAAAGCACAGTTAATGTTTAAAGTCAGTAAAACTTTTTGCCACACAATATACAAAATCTTTTTAGTCAGAGAGAAGGGAAAATTGTGGAATGGGTTGGGGGAGAAACACAGGCAATGTCCAAACATCCATATATTTAAATCAACATATAAAGAAATGATTTTGAACAATCTAAGAATAAAGGACAGTGATATCACAATGTGTCTTTAATGAAGAAAGGTTGTTATTATTGTTGAATATACTGTATATGTATATATATATATATATATATATATATATATATATATATATATATATATATGCTGAGTTATTGTTGAATATATATGCTGAGTACTATTATCATCAATATCATTATTACTAGAATATAACTGGTATTATAGTATCATGATTGTTATCTAGGAAAGAATTATTTAAAGTATTATATAGGCCAGGTGGTATTATTATTATTATTGTTATTATTATTATTATTGTTGTTGTTATTGTTGTTGTTGTTGTTGTTGTAACTACTACTGTATATGGCTACCTATTATTATGGTTATTATTATATGGTTACTTATTGCACCTAGGTATTGTAAGCCATGTGGGGATATATAATGGTATATATGGTGATTATAATGATGATAATATTGCCTATAATTATTTTTAACACACCAGAAGTATTTATTTATTATTATTACAATTATTATTAGATGTTGGTATTACTGTCATTATAAACTATCATTGTTGTATTATTTCTATTGCATAATCTAATCATAAGCTGCATTATATATTATGGTATTGTATAATGAATGTAATTATGGGATGGATAATGACTAGAATGATATTACAATGGGTATGGAAAAGGGGTGGGACTATATAAGCGTTGGCTTCTTCCCACTCCTTTTGAACAAGGACATTTTTTATGTTGTTTTTTTTTTTTTTTGGTTTTGGTTCCTTGTTTTTAATTTTTTTTGTCTTGATGTTCAAATCAATCAATCAATCAATCCATCAATCAATGTTATCTATTGTATTGAATGTGTAAATATGCATGTTTTATAATCTCATTTCACTGGCAGAATTGTACAATATCCTACCAAATTAAAGATTTTGAATTGAAATTGACACCACTTCAGACTCATCTAAATCTCTATAAATAGTCAATAAATCACACGTGAAAAATTTTACCGCGTCCCTTTTTACTGATGTTAACGCATTTGTACGCCAAACACCGGGGCATGGTGGCCTGAAAATGGGCAAATAATTTGCCAAAAATTCTAATCTTGATAGAACTTGTAAACATAATACAGTCGGGTGTACCAAAATGGCAGCCACAAAGTTTCTGATGGCTTTACTTCTGCCAGCCAGTGCGCTATCCAGTTTTTTATCCACCTTATTCCTAGGCCCCATGATGCCTTGTGTGAATTATGGTAGCAACTTCCGGTACTAGTTTAGAGCATATGGTTGTCACTGAAATGGGACACTTTTCCTTGTTCAAAAACAATGACTTTGGCATCTGAAAGAACATGGCTTCTTGCACCTCAGAACAGTGATATAATCATACCACTTCCCACGACTATCGAGGGATGGAAAGATGACCTTAAAAAGTGGCCTTGTAGATTGTAGCTCCGTTAGTTTGTGCTGCTGCTGAGATGCTAACGCTGTAAACAAATGGCTCGTGCTGGCAAAATGAATCACTTTGAGGACATTTTCAAAACTGATGTAATGTTATTTCCATATTCTGTATTGAAAGACCTTCAAAATTATATTTAATTTGTAGGAAGTGCGTGAAAACTGACCCAGAAAAAGACGATTTCTTTATATTTTAGCTAGGTTGAAAACTCACGTTTGGTCGGTCGGGAGTTATGTCTTCCGCAAAAGCATAGGTATTTTTAGAAAGTGTGATTTCTAAGCTTTCTAATAATACCAGGCACTCATGAGGTTTTCCGGGACTTTGCAGCTAACAAACAAAGAATGAGTCATGATTTATGACTTCTCGTTGCCTGTACTCATAGTGCACATTCAGACCAGCACATCTCCATTGCAATAAAGTCGGCTGCATTTTGTTAAAATATATTGGACATAATCAAATTTACCTTAGAGCAGATGTACGCCACAACATCGTGCTTGGAAGAAGCCTCCATTTATCCAGTCTACTGGCACAACCACAAACACCAGCAAGTGCCAGAACTACGCCAAAACATTCAAAAAATACAAAATCTAGAAGAGGTGAAATTAGCTGCTATTTGAGTGCAAAACACGTATGTGGACTATACATTAAAATGAATTTGAAAAACTTTTAAAAACACTATTTTAAATGCCCCTGCTACTCCACTCTTACTGACTGATTTAAAACTCGGTCAGCTGAAACCGGAAGCTCCGCCCATAATCATTCCTACAGCGGCACCCCCAGGAATAAGGTGGATACAGATCAGTGACTGGGACAAACTCCTGTGCCTATGGTGCTCAAGCACCCCCCCACCCCCACCCCCACCTTGTTGAGGCAACATTACTGTGCAGCCTCTTACCGTGATTTTTAACTAAAGTTTTATGTTAGATTAAGAAGACTAAATATGTTATACACACACATTAAGTACATAACATAGACTATGGAAAAGGAGGACACACAATAAAAGCTCCTACAAACATTACATTTTTGACACACACAGCTGTCACCAGAAACACATATCTTGCACAAGCTCTCACCAGGCTGTGGAGGATTGCTCAATTCTTTTGAGGCTGCTTTTGTTGCTGCTTCACCTGGCCTCTCTCCCTTGTATTTGAACAGGAAATGCGCAGATTCTGTGATTTTAAATATTATTGAAATGATTGGAATAATTCAGAAATTACCTTTAAACCTACAAGACAAATTAGTGGACAAATAAAAATATATTTATAATTCTTTATTTTTTAAATTTTTTTATGATAACAGGGGAGGCAGAGCTTCACGTGCCTCCCCTGACCGCATGCCACTGCTCAGCACTGGACGATGTTTAATTTTTTGGTTTATGAAATCACAATAGGCCTGTTCTATTATGGTCATTTACTATGCACCGCAGTGATATGATACCGCACTGTTGTGTAATATTGTTTAATAATTATGAACCTTGTCAGAAAACTGTAAGGGAGAAGAGAGGAGGAAAAAAAAAAAAAGAAAACCGACCTTAAAGATTCAATAAACCATGATGCTGATTTAAGGTGGAATTGCCCAGCCCCAATGTATGGTCAATACAATTATGAAGGTCTTGTTATTATAATGTAGTCACATAATGTAGTCTTATTATTTTTACTGCCATTTCTCTGTTTGTTAGCAGGATCACACAAAAACTCATAGATGGATTTGGATGACATTTTCACCAGAGGTGGCCCTTGGACCAAAGATGAACTCATTAGATGTTGGAGTGCACACCTCCGCCAAGGCCCTATCTCACAATGTACAGATGGACGGACAAAGGGAAGGAGGGGAGTACAAAGGGAGGGAAGGATGGAGCCTTGGAGGAGGTCTGCACTCTTTGAGTACCCTCTAGTTAGATTTGTTGGATGATATGAAACATTTAAGTGTGAGTGGGCAAATACTATTTCACAGCACTGCATGAAGGTTGTGTCTTCTCTCAGAATACATAATGAATCACCAGCAGTTGATATGTTGATAGCTACAGTTTGGGGTATATGTGGATTCAACCTCATGTAAATAATAATCATGTTCATAATTGCTTCTGAGTCCACCATTGAAAGCATTAGCCTCAGTTTTCCACACATAACTCACTGATCATTCAGTATATAATTAGTGTTGCTGCAAACTCATCCCTGAGAATGCAGCGTGGATTCAGCAGCACGTTCTGTGATGTGGAGGTGCAAGAGTCATCAGGAGAGTTGTCAGGACTGGATGAGTGCAGGCAGCCATTCCTGAGAGGGAGCGCAGCTCTGCTGCTAAGTAAAGGCAATGCTATTGTGAAAAGGCTCCAAGGGCTCATTATCTTGTCTGATATTGCTGCTTCAACAGACAAGTCTAAAATGATGTCCAGGGCCATGCTGTGTGTACACAAAGGACAAATTCCTTTCATCGGCTGAACAAAGTCAACAGATATAAAAAGTTATGCTCTTTCATACTAATGTTCTGCGATCTCAACTATGGAATGAGCCAGATTGAGCAATTGGGCAACATATTTGAGCCTTAAAATGAAAGTTAAGCACCCTGGTTATTGGGTTGTCAGTGTTAGTAACAGACCAGAGTATTCCTCTGAAATACTGAGAATTTCTTTCATAAATTTTAGACTTTTTCTTGTCATTTTAAAGGTCCCATTTACTGCCTTTTACCCATAGGTTGACAGCTCTCCCAGGTCTTAATGAAATGTTTGTGACATATTTTGGTCAAATTGCCTTTAATTGTTTAATTATGGCAGCATCATTGTGTATCATCCTTTGCAGCTTTCCTGAGAACAGTTTGTTTTAGTGCATGTTTCTTTAAATGCTGGAGTTGGTTGTAATATGTTTGCAAAGGGTTGTAGCGCAGGTTGCTAAAGTTCTTTTTGGATCTTCAAGTAGTGAACATGAACAATGGTTTACGAAACTGTGCGACAAAACTGCCTGTGATCTTAAAAACTGCATGGGAACTGTTTTTCAACCATTTACGAAACCTTGACGAAACCCAAAAACCACAGCGTCCTTGAATGTTCGTCAGTATTCACCGCTCTGTGAGTTACTACACTTATGTTCTAACTAGCTTTGGTAAGGTCCAAACCTCCCTTACTTGTAGATTATGTTTAAACTCCTTTTAGAAAATTTTAGATAATCTTAGATCTACTCTTGCTACTTACTCACTGGTGAGTGAAACATTTTCTTTTACTTAAATTTTAGAGCGTTGTCTCAGTGGCTAGAGCTTTGTAACTATAATCACTCCTTCTAAAGTCAGGTAGAGCCTTGAAAAATTGCGACTGAAGAGCATCATCTTGCTGTCTGTGATAATGTGCAACATTCAGGTGCATCTCAATAAATTAGAATATCATTGAAAAGTTAATTTATTTCAGTAATTCAATTTAAAAAGTGAAATTAGTATATTAGAGTGATATATTTCAAGCGTTTATTTCTTTTAATCTTGATGATTATGGCTTATAGCTACTGAAAACCCAAAATTCAGTTTCTCAAAAAATTAGAATATTGCATAAGTTTAATTACAGTGGGGTAAAAAAGTATTTAGTCAGCCACCAATTGTGCAAGTTCTCCCACTTAATAGATGAGAGAGGTCTCCAATTTTCATCATAGGTATACCTCAACTATGAGAGACAAAATGAGAAAAAAAAATCCAGAAAATCACATTGTCGGATTTTTAATGAATTTATTTGTAAATTATGGTGGAAAATAGGTATAAAAGTTCATCTCAATACTTTGTTATATACTCTTTGTTGGCAATGACAGAGGTCAAACGTTTTCTGTAAGTCTTCACAAGGTTTTCACACACTGTTGCTGGTATTTTGGCCCATTCTTCCATGCAGAGCTCCTCTAGAGCAGTGATGTTTTGGGGTTGTCGCTGGGCAACACGGACTTTCAACTCCCTCCAAAGATTTTCTATGGGGTTGAGATCTGGAGACTGGCTAGGCCACTCCAGGACCTTGAAATGCTTCTTACGAAGCCACTCCTTCGTTATCCGGGCGGTGTGTTTGGGATCATTGTCATGCTGAAAGACCCAGCCACGTTTCATCTTCAATGCCCTTGCTGATGGAAGGAGGTTTTCACTCAAAATCTCACGATACATGGCCCCATTCATTCTTTCCTTTACACGGATCAGTCGTCCTGGTCCCTTTGCAGAAAAACAGCCCCAAAGCATGATGTTTCCACCACCATGCTTCACAGTAGGTATGGTGTTCTTTGGATGCAACTCAGCATTCTTTCTCCTCCAAACACGACAAGTTGAGTTTTTAACCAAAAAGTTCTATTTTGGTTTCATCTGACCATATGACATTCTCCCAATCCTCTTCTGGATCATCCAAATGCTCTCTAGCAAACTTCAGACGGGCCTGGTCATGTACTGGCTTAAGCAGGGGGACACGTCTGGCACTGCAGGATTTGAGTCCCTGGCGGCGTAGTGTGTTACTGATGGTAGCCTTTGTTACTTTGGTCCCAGCTCTCTGCAGCTCATTCACTAGGTCCCCCCGTGTGGTTCTGGGATTTTTGCACATCGTTCTCGTGATCATTTTGACCCCTCGGGGTGAGATCTTGCGTGGAGCCCCAGATTATCAGTGGTCTTGTATGTCTTCCATTTTCTAATAATTGCTCCCACAGTTGATTTCTTCACACCAAGCTGCTTACCTATTGCAGATTCAGTCTTCCCAGCCTGGTGCAGGTCTACAATTTGGTTTCGGGTGTCCTTTGACAGCTGTTTGGTCTTGGCCATAGTGGAGTTTGGAGTCTGACTGTTTGAGGTTGTGGACATGTGTCTTTTATACTGATAACGAGTTCAAACAGGGCCATTAATACAGGTAACGAGTGGAGGACAGAGAGCCTCTTAATCAGAATCAGAATCAGAATCAGAATCAGCTTTATTGGCCAAGTATGCACAACACATACAAGGGAATTTGACTTTGGCTAAAAACTTGCTCTCGTTGTTCAGGTGGAGGATTTTAAATAAGATTCAATGACACAGAGTATGTACAGTAAATTACAGTCTGTCCACGTTTCTATAAAAAGGATGCAAATATATACAGGAAAATATGCAGTTATTTACTCAGACTAACCACACTTTGCAGAAATATATGAAAAATATAATGTCCACACAGTATTTCAATGTGAACTCAGATTCAGTGATATAATGATAAATGACGTAAAAAGCAGTGTGAGAGTTATGTGCAATGTAAGAATGGATGAAAAGTCATGAGTACAGCAACAGGTAGGACTAGGTGAATGTTAGGTGTTCATCAGAGTGATGGCTTGAGGAAAGAAACTGTTCCTGTGACGGGTGGTTTTGACCTTCAGTGATCTGTAACGACGACCAGAAGATAGAAGTTCAAACATTTGTGGCCGGGGGTGTGATGGGTCAGCACAGATGTTTCCCGCCCCGTTTCCTGTTATGGACCGATATAAGTTCTCAATGGAGGGTAGGTCGGTACAATGATCCTCTCCGCAGACTTAATGATCCGCTGCGTCTGGTCTTGTCCTGTTTAGTGGCAGATCCAAACCAGACAGTGATGGAAAAGCAGAGGACTGATGGATGATGGCGGTGTAGAAGACAACCAGCAGCTCCTGAGGCAAATCAAACTTCTTGAGCTGACGCAGAAAAAACAACCTCTGCTGGGCCTTTTTCTGGACAGTGTCTATATGGGAGGACCACTTCAGGTTCCGGGAGATTGTGGTACCCAGAAACTTGAAGGAGTCCACAGTGGACACTGTGCTGTTGAGGATGGTGAGTGGGGGAATGAGGGGGGGTGTCGCCTGAAATCCACAGTCATCTCCACCGTTTTGGCTGGGTTAAGTTCAAGATAGTTCTGGCTGCACCAGGGGATCAGCTGCTCCACCTCCCGCCTGTATGCAGACTCATCATCATCCCAGATCAAACCGATGACTGTGGTGTTGTCCGCAAACTTCAGGAGCTTCACCGAAGGAAGTTCTTAAAGAAGAAGTTACAGGTCTGTGAGAGCCAGAAATCTTGCTTGTTTGTAGGTGACCAAATACTTATTTTACCGAGGAATTTACCAATTAATTCATTAAAAATCCTTCAATGTGATTTTCTGGATTTTTTTTCTCATTTTGTCTCTCATAGTTGAGGTATATCTATGATGAAAATTGGAGACCTCTCTCATCTTTTAAGTGGGAAAACTTGCACAATTGGTGGCTGACTAAATACTTTTTTGCCCCACTGTAAATAAAAAGGGTATTTTTAATCAAAATGTTGGCCAACTGAAAAGTATGTCCATGTACACACTCAGTACTTGGTTGGGGCTCCTTTTGGATTAAGTACTGCATGGGAACGCCTTGGTATCCCCTCTGAAGAGCTGGAGCAGGTGGCTGGGGAGAGGGAAGTCTGGGCTTCTCTGCTTGAACTGCTGCCTCCGCGACCCGCCGGACCCTCCGGAAAAAGCGTAGAAGGATGGATGGATGGATGGTTACTGCATCAATGTGGCGTAGCATGGAGGTGATCAGCCTGTGTTACTGCTGAGGTGTTATGAAGATCCAGGGTGCTTTGATAGTGACCTTCAGCTCGTCTGCATTGTTGGGTCCGGTGTCTCTCATCTTCCTCTTGACAATACTCCATAGATTCTCTATGGGGTTTAGGTCAGGAAAGTTTGCTGGCCAGTCAATCAAGATTAAAGCTGACAGTCTGCACTTTAAGCCCATATTGATTATATAACTGTATCTTGAATATGTTTTAGTAAACAGCTAAAATTACAAAACTTGTGTCACTGTCCAAATATATATGCACAGTGTATGGACCTAACTGTACGAATATGTCAGTGTAATACAAATTTGAAGGAAATTAAATGAAGTAGAAGTTTTTTTATGATTATTTTATTCCTGTGATAGTAGTTATACATGTAGAGGAGGGGGGAATTGTGGCCTGAGGGGGAGGTGAAAAATGGGCTATGCCAGTTTTATCCCTGGGGGTAAACATAGCCAAGGCTACAATTTCCCAGGGGTAAGTTTGGTGTAGTCTAGAAATACCCCAGAGCAAGAATGAACAGGGGTGAATTCTGGGCTGATACACCTGGCTGTTTGGAGCCGGAGAGTCAGCCAGCTGAGGACAGATGGCCCTGCTGATGCTGCTTGTGAGTTTCATTTTTGTTTACAAGTGTGATGCATTTGCCTGCTGAAGACTCGCCATGACCCAGCAACCTATGAATCGCAGGCGGCTCATTTCCGTTAATTTTCCCAGTAGGCACTGCCAGTGACTCGGCATCCACAAAAACGGGAACCTCCCTCCAAGTGGAACGCAATCATCATTAATACACCAGGTGCTTTCCCTGCTGTGACAAAGCAAAACATCTGCCTCGGTCTGTATCCTGACCCCCATCCTCACCTGCACACCTGCCGCTCTGGGCTCACACATCTCCCTCGTCTGGCTACCCACACACGGGATAACTCAGTGTCAGTTCATCAGTGTGCCTTTTGTTTTTGTATCCATAATTGCTTTGAATTGGTGCTTACTCTTACAAAGAAGTTGGATTAAACACCCTTTGTTTTGCCAATTGTGGTGTTTGTCTAACCATTCCATCCCCTTCCCTGTTATTTTCTTGTACACCTCTAGACACTGCAGTTATTTCTAATGTTTCTCCTTGAGATCTTGTTCTGCCAAAGATGTGCCTGCAATTTGAATAAATGGGTGAATGTGATTTGTAGTGTGCAAGTACACTGAGTTGCCAACAGTCCACATAAATACTACCCTTATTCCAGCCCTGGCTCATCAAGTCTGGAGGTTTTTTCCATCTTCTGACATTGTTGAACTGGTAATTTTGCCCCCCAGACTTTGAGGCTGTTAGGCTAGAAGTCTCCTGATGCATCCCGAGGTGTCAGAGAGAGAGCATTTTGCAGTGGATGCTCATGCCATTCTGAACAGGCATATTGGAAAGACTTTTTAAAAACCACAACAACACATTTTTCATTTTTCTCCCTGCAACTTTGTTCTCTTTTCTGAAATGTAATTCATGTTGAAAGGTCACTGCTTTGACACAGTCACAGCGATCCGTCCCACATCACACAGTCACAAAGTGTAAGAACGTGTCCTCCAGCACTTTATGGGGACAGCACTGGTTTTCGCTCTTGGAAGGGGCCAAGAGTGCTGTATTGAAAAAGCAGAGAGCAACAGGCCATTGTCATTTAAAATCCTCAGACATCCACTTACAAATGTGTGAAATGATTTGAGTCACTTTCATATTTGGCAATTTGACAGTGTAGTTAAAAATGCATTGTCTTAAGAGCAAATATCATTTATGGGCATGTGCAGTTTGCTATTACGATGGTAAAAAACAGATTTTGCACAGGTAAAAAGCGCAAAAAGGTCATCCTTACTCTTAATTATTCAGTGGTGCATTTTGGTCATAATATGCAATAAAACAATTAGAACAGCTCACCTCACCTTTATCAGGCTGGGGTGCGTGATCTGTTGCTCTTGTTATAGCATGTCTACCTCAGAGGGTGGATCAGTTTTCCACCAAGGAAACAGAAGTGTGCATGAAAGCATTATTTAACAGAGTGCCACTGTTTCAGCCAAGCCTTTCATGTCAGCTCACCTGCTCAGTGCTCCTCTGTCTGCCTGCATTGTGCACCTGCACATTTTTGCTTCCACCAAGGAGGTTATGTCTTCACCGATGTTTGTTTGCCTGTTAACAGCATTACGCAGAAACCACTGGACAGATTTGGATGAAATTTTCATTAAAGGTGGCCCTTGGCCTAAGGATTAACCCATTAGATTTTGGTGATGATCTATGAATGAATACCTCTACCAAGGCCCTGTCTTGCAATGTATGGTGGGATGGAGGCAGGGAGGTACAGACAGATGGATGGGCAAAGGGAGGGAAGGAAGGAGCCTTGGCAGAGGTATGCACTCTCTGAGTGCTTTTTTTTTTTCTAGTTTTAACCTTTATTCATACAGGGGAGTTCCATTGCGAGACAATCTCTCTTTTCCAAGGACACCCTTTTCACATTCACATATTCACACCTGGAAGCAGCTGTACAATTGCAGACTGGCCTGCGGCCACTGAGCAGCTCCACTGGTGAGCCTTGCTCAAGAACACCATAGTAGGGTTGATGAGGGTGGGTCAAACACTCCACTGCCCCTAACATTTTTAAAACATGCCCACATAAATATAAATAAATAGCTGCTGGTCAAAAGCATGTCATTGCACTGCCATAAACTATCACTTTGACTTTGCAGTCACACCACACCACTCCTACAACCGTAAAATCCACACTAAAGTCATTTATTTTTGACAGTGAGGGCAGAAAGCATGAAAATGGGTAATGTGGTGTCAGAAATTATAAAACCCACAGGTAGAATGTGCAAGGTGCAGTACAAGTGCATGTTTTATTTAGTCTGAATACAGCCCTTCTGTTATATATTCAGTATGTGGTCATGAGATTTTAATGAGAACAGTCAAATTGGAATCCATGTAACTTTTTGCCCCTCTGCATGGGTATGGTGCTGATGTTAACAATGAATCAGTACAATCACTACTACAGTGCTAATGAGTGCTGCAAAAACAACTACATTGGGCTCTGGCTTTTTTCCTTCTTCTACACCTCATCACACACAGCCATCTAACCGCTTGACCAAAATACGTCTAATGATGCATTCCTTATTTGCTGTATACAGTCATGTGAAAAAATTTGGACACCCCTTTAAATATTCAGCTCTTTATTAAGAAATGTTCACATATCTATTTCTAACCCTGTCTTTGTTTTTATTTGCATTTTTTTTTACATTTATTTTAGCCATTTTAAGTGGGAATGAATGTGGGGGTGTCCTAAAAAAGATGGGGGGTGTCCTAATTTATTCCTCACTATTTGTTTAGAATTACATTTTACAGAAAATTTGAAAAAAAAAGTCTTTAATTCATTTTTAATTGTTTAGTTGTATTCCATGAAACTCCCAGTATTTTTAACATTGATATTAAATATCCATTTGTCCAAATATGTTAAACACACACACACACACACACACAGAGGCTTATACGGGGTGTCCTAATATTTTTTCCATGACTGTATACTAATGCAAATACATCTGCCAGAGTTGAGACCTACAAGTAAAAATTCACTCTGCAGAAGGCCAGGGTGACTTTCTTAACCTTTGTTGCTGCCTTGCACCTGCCCTGGAAGTCCAAAAAACACCATTGTGTTTCAGTTCACAGCATCACCCAATGGGGAACACAGATGGGAGAATGTCACGTCCTCCTTCAGAAACTGCATCTTGATGATGTCTGTTTTCAGGGCGAGCTAAGGCTAACCATTGTCCAATGTGATGAGTTGCCAGCCTTCGTTGGCAGATCGGTGGCAGAGTCTCACATGGATGAAAACAGCCTACAGACACTCACTTCTCAGCTGGTGAACACCTGGTCCATTTGTCTCCTATGAGTGGAAGTTTTATTTTCATACACTTTACCCATCATTACTGATACTAACTCTCAGTGAATCTTGAGACTGATTGGCTATTGCAACTAAGCATCAAGCAAATTTTTCAAACAAGCTGAACAAAATTTAACTTGCATGGATGTGGATTTGCTGGAGCCTATCCCAGCATCTTTGGGCAAGAGGCAGGGTACACCCTGGACAGATCGCCCGCCCATCGCAAGTGTTCGCAATGCCCAGAGCAAATTCATGAGTATTTGAGTCTTTCCATTGACTTTGTATGTAATCCCTCCATTTTTCCCACATCTTGACAGCTCCTAAAGGTCTTAATAAAATGTTTGTGGTCAAACTGCGTTTAATTTAATTATTGCAGGATCACTGTGAATCATCTTTTGCAGACTTACTCAGAATGGCTTGTTTCAGTGCATGTTTCTTTAAATCCCTAAGAGCCACATTTGGCACACCTGAGTAAACCGCGGCATTTTGCAAAGGATAAAGCAAAGTGATACACAATGTAAAGGACTGACTGCTGTCACAGGATATCTAAGACTACTGTGACTGCAGAACCAGTCGAGAGAGAAAGAGAGCCACATTTAACTCTGCCGTCTCTCTTACACCACTATTGCTGATCTTAGCTGGCTAGCTCCTAGCTCGAGTAGCGAGCCCAAGCCAACTAACATAAATTTGTCTCGAATGAATAGACTAATGCATCATTGGAGGGCAGGGGTGTGTAGTTTCAGTGGTCAATAGGATATGACCGGTCCCTGGAGTTCACTCAGCACAGAAATGTACGTGAATGAGTGGCTAAACTGCTGGCTTCAGCTAGCCACCTTGGGTCTCGGAACTAAGCTAACATAATGTCTAAGAACAACATATATTTTCAAGTGTTGGTAGATGAACAAGAATTCAGATGGGGATAAGAAAAAAAAATTATAGAAAATATATTATACAAACCGACAAGCTAGGCTGTCCATCACCCTCTCCCTGCAGAGGCGAGCTGTGATGCCATTAGACTGACTGATACTGACTCCCTAGTCAAGCCAAGCCAGCTGCCTGCTAATGGTTCAGTGTGGCATTACAGTGAAAATATATCAAAATAAGCCAGAATGACTTGAGAAATATCATCGAGTGTGGATTTGTGAAGCAGGTGGAAACAGGGATGTCTGTTAGGGTGACTGAAAGTAGTACTGTTAGCTCTGAAGCTAATGCCTTGGCTGGGCTTCCAGTTCATCTGCGTTTGCAGACAGACAGCCTTGCTGGCCGATATAGTGCAGCAGCACACTTCAAGGCTGGGCTTGCATTTTCTTGATGTAGACTCTACATTGTAGAGGAACAACCCTGCAAGAGTTAAAATGGCTAATCAGACACAGAAACGATAAAGGCTGTGTGTGTGTGTGTGTGTGTGTGTGTGTGTGTGTGTTTAAGAGAAGTAAGTATTTAGTATTTCAGAACCCTTTAAGTACAAAAATTTTGATAGCTTGCCTTTTTATTGTCTTTTTTTTTTCAATAAATGTGTCAGAAAATGTCCTTTGTGTAAATTACTTTGCCCTTTTTTCTCAAGAGAAATGTAACTTTTAAAATCTGGCAAGTATTTGTCATTATTTTTATATGTTATAAATGCTTAAAACTGTGTGATAATAAATTTAAATAACAGATTTGAATTTTCATCAGGTTTCTCTTTATAAATATTTCATATGTACATGAACAAAACTTTTGATATTACAAAGTGGACCTGAACCTATTTTACATTTTCTCTAACATTTGTGTTTGCCACACTTCAAAACTCACAAACAATACTAATGCTACTATTTACAATACTAAACTATTATTTAGACAGAAAACCTCACTCCAACACTGCAAAGCGCTCCTCTCTCCTCCTCTTTCCTCCTCACCACCTGCAGCTCTCCTGCTGGGCTTTACTTCCTCCTTCACTCACACAGACAGTCACTCTCGGCTCCACTTCAGCTCCACTTCTCAGTTTTTAGAAGGAATTATGTCGCTAGCATGAATGCTTAAGGAGTCACGGTAATTTGAATGTGTGTCACTTTGCGTTGCCGGCGATGCAGTAGGATCTACTGCAAACTTTTCAATGAAAGGTGCCTTTAAGGCTGCATTCAGACCAGGATAGTCCGGGGGTCTCGGTTCGACTGGGCGGGGAATGCCGAGAATTTTCACTCCTTCATTTGGTTTGGTTTGCATTCACACTGCAGCGGACCAAACTGCCTGGATAACGTCATGCAGTTACAACAACTGCTTGTTTGGGGCGCTGTAGCCGAAACCACCACTGACTTAAGAAGAAAAAATCTCGGTGAAGAAGAAAAATCACATTCATTGATTGGCCAGGACTAAAAACGGAAATCTGTTCCCTTCAGCCGGGTTGTTTGTCTGCCACAGACGAGACATTTTTTTAATTTTTCTCCTCGACTTTCTCCGGTAAAAGGATTTCTCGGATTTGCGTGCTTGTCTTTATTGTTATTCTCTACCCAAAATGTACTACGATAAATGCCACTTCCTCTTCTCAGACTATGTGTTGCTATGGTTACACAAACACCGAGGGGTACTTCCACCCTTTGGTCCGCTGGCTCGTCCGTTTGGATTCACACTGCAAGCAGAGCACACCAGGCTTCGTTTTCAAGTGAACCAAGACCCCCGTTTTCAGGGGGCCCAGACTTCTCTTGTTTGGTGCGCACCAGAGTTCCAACGCACGTTCAGACTGCACCAAACGAACCGAACTATCCACGGAAGCCACTGTTTGGTCCTTTGGTCAGGACTGGCTGTCTGAATGTGCCCTAAGAATTAGGAGTGTTTTACAACAGGAAAAATGACAGGCTGTAGTTTAAAGGCATTTTGCCTTGTTATCGGCTGTTCATGTTGGTGATGTGACTTTGTGTAAAATGTCAACAGCTTTTGAAAATTCTTTGGGTTTCTGACAGGCTAGTGCCTCCAGTTGATGCCTACCTAAATTTTTGCAAAAATGTGAATTTTTTCATTACATTTATAGATTAATCAATTATATAATTTAAAAGTTACCAGGTAAATTCAGATATACAGTAAGTCTAGCAACATGGGACGGCATATGTCAAAGTCTATTTCATGTCATTTCCTGTATGAATGATGTGAGAAATGTGAATAAATCAAACGTAATGTGCAGTGCTCCACTTATAGAGCCTTTGTTCTGCTTCACAGTAGCCCATGGAAAAACCTATTAACGGCATAACAACGGCTGCAGTAGCTTTGCCGGCACATTAACCAGAATCGCTCATCCCATTTTAATATGGAAGTGCCATACCAAAGTTTTTTACGTAATTCAGTCAATCCCATGGCAGCAATGGCGATGTGCCAAATAATGCCATGTCTGATTGAGAGGGGAGCTTCCCCGTGGGTGATTGGCAGGGAAATCTAGGACGAGCTGCATTTCTCTCAGGCTTCACAGCTGGGTGCTGGGTGAGTGGGTGGTGAAGGGATTCGGATGTTGAGTCAGTAAATGTTCAATGACTCATCAGTGTCGGTAAGCATAGGATTCACCTGCTGCAGGTGGAGTTCAGCCATGCTGCCATTATTGTGACTTATGTAGCTAATGTGAGGAAAAAGGTCAATTATTAAGGATTAGATGTGTGGTATATATTAAATGTTGGATACGTTTTTACATTTCATGCAACAACAAATTTAGGAGAAAATGTGACATGAGTGTACTTGCCACTGTGCTGCATCACCTCTCCACTGTGGAAATGTTTGGGACGGGGAACAACTGCTGCACTTTTAGAAACAAATGGTTGACCTAATCTTGCTTGATATATCATCAGCTGCATGTCTTTTTGGTTTTAAATGCAGCAGTTGAAAAAAATCGTTCCTGTACACTGGTCAGTTTTGTGACACGACTCAGGAACAGCAGGATAAATATACTGTACTGTAAGATGGGGCATAACTGTTACGGACCCTTTTAATGGCTCAGAGGGACTGAAAATATGAGAATCCCTCAGTTTTGCAATCAGCAGTGTTTACTGAAAAAAAAAAAAAACAGAACAAAAGCAAGCAAACAGCAATGGGAGCCCCAGCTGAAACAAACAAAAGAGGGAGAAGGCCAAGAACCAACCCAGCAATGGGCTGTCGGATTCCACCTTCCCCCCTAATCTAACTGAAAGAAACTTACCTAACCAAAGCAAGCCCGAAAACAACTGGGCAACTCCCAACTCAACTCAGAGTAATATGCAAAATTATAAGAAAACTAAGAGACCAGAGAGTGAGCAGGCTGGTGGTGGATGCTGGCGACTGAGGAAGTAAAGTGCCTACCTCAGTGCCTGCTCCGCCTTCTTTTATAGGCGTCCCTTGCAGTCCAGCCAATGACACCTGAGACAGGGATAAACAAGGACAAATTAATAATAAACAAACAAACACTATAGACGGACGTGCACGGCCCACTGAGGCATGCGTAACAATAACAAATACAGTAGACAAAATAAGAAAGCTAGGGCTGTGAGTCTTTAGAAGTCACTCGAGTCAATTCAGTTCCGATTTTTGACGTCATGATTCGATTCTGAATCAATTTTCAATTCAAAATGATTTTTGATTCACGTTTGGCTCATAGTTCAGTATGAAAACCCACTAATTTCTTTTTCTTACCTTCTGATTGTTGCTCTGAGTGTTGCTATCCCTGTGCTGTTGCAATCCTGGAATTTCCCCGTTGTGGGACTAATAAAGGCTTATCTTATCTTAATCTCAGAAAAAAAGTCCACTGTGTCATGGATTGCCCCTCGAGGCAAAGAGGAGACCCACGTGCTGAACTGCTAGTTTGTGATATTTATTAATGGGGAAAAAAAAAAAACACAAGAAGACCAAACGGTGTTCAACACAGAAGTCCAAACTGAAACAAACAAACTTAAGAGTTTGAGGAAATAGATTTCACCAGAACAAGAGAAGGGTTCTGGAGGGGATGAGTAACTCTTAAAACTCCAGCAAAGAAGAAACAAAATAACAGTCTTTATATAGAGCTGAAAACAAATGAAACAAATGATGGCAGGTGTGGATACCATGAGCAGGCAGGAGGCAACAATGATAACAAACTCGGATCAGCTGGGAGCAATGAGAGGGAGAGACAGGACTGACAGCTGACAGGAGCACCGCCCACAACAAGACAAAAAACCGAGAAGTGCCACTGACAGCTGCAGCCCCGGGAAGAGAGAAAATACAACAGAATATAAATATAATGAGATAACAAATAAAGACAAGAAAACCAAGCCATATAATAACACTACAATGAACGCAAACAGGAAAATAAATCATACTAAGAAACAATACAGAATTTGTGAAATTAACCAAAGATAAAATAAAAAGGAAAAAGACCACAGATAAATGAAAGGCTACCAAACTTGCAGACACACTGATCTTAGAGCAAGGACCTGGCTACACATTGAGGTTAAATCTCAGTGGTCAAGGTTGCAGTTTAAAAAAAAGGCAAAATTAATTTTGAGCAGTGATAACTAGATCTAAAGATGGGAAAGCAGAGTGCAAAAATGACTCAGTAGGATCTGAAGTTTAGCATCACCCCACACTATTTAAATCTAGGGACGCTAGCTGACGGAAACTTTAGCAACTGTGACTGAAGAGCTAGAATCCAGAATCATCACATTATTGATACTGTATCCCAGCAACAGTAGAATCTTTACACATATTGGCTATCACGATCAAATGAATTATACCCCAGTGTTGAACAAAATTTGACTGGCAAGGATGCAGATTTGCATGTATTTGCATCACTAAGAAATAATGTATTAATGTCTTTCCATGGACTTTGTATAGAATTGCCCCACACAAAAAATAATAATAATAATAATCACACCATGCTTGGTCTGAACACACAATAAGAGGTCATTCCCACACTTCATACCCCTTCAATTCCCTTTCCCATTTCCCCCCATCAGATCCAGCATAAGTAAGACAGTTTTAATAAAGTATTAAAGTTATTATACAGCAGGATGAGTCTATAAATACTATTTATATACAACATAAATATTAGTAGTGCTCCTTTTGGCAAAGTAAATCTGTTTGGCACAATAAGGCACGCAGATACCTGTCGTGTTTGCCCAGCTGAGTCCCTTCCAGAAGATGAGGCAATTAAACACTTTAATATGTTTCTGGCTGGTTCTTTGTCTTTATTTCCTTTTTTTTCCAGTCACAGTCAAGGACATCAGCCACTGCACAGATGAGACCCATGAGCAATAATATGGTCACCAAGCACTCCCAGTGGCAAAGAAAAACACATTAGCTCCATATCTGACAACCTTTCTTTCTCTTCTTCAGACAGCAGAGAGACGGCTTGCCACACGTGATGGTCTCACTACAGTGTACTGCCTGAGAGCACTGCTGTTAAAAGATCCACAAAGCAAAACTAAATTGACTAAATGGATATTATGCAATGGATATTATGATGAATACAATAAATTTCAGTGGAATTAGATATTCACTCTCACAGTCATACCAAAGGACAATTTAGAATCAGCTGGGGATTCTAAATTGTCCTTAGATATGACTGTGAGAGTGAATGGTTGTCTGTCTCTCTGTGTTGGCCCTGCGATGGACTGGCGATCTATCCAGGGTGTACCCTGCCTCTCGCCCAATGATGCTGGGATAGGCTCCAGCCCCGCCGTGACCCGAAAAGGGTTAAGCAGAAGAAGATGGATGGATGGATGGGTGGGTGGAATTAGATATTCAATTTGTAGCAATTATTGCATTTTTAACACAATTCCTTTGAGAAATGGTGAAATGCTCAGAGCTGAGGGGACCTGTGAAGTTCTGAGTCTGTCACTGTCAGCAATACTGATCATAGTGCACATAATATAATGTATTTTGATGGACTGGTAATATCAAAGTATTGATTTGTACAGCTTCATCATGGAAACCTACTCTGTGGGGCAGAGGAATTAGATTTATCATGTTAGAATACAGTTCGTGCTGCTATGACTCTGTTTCCCATGGGATTTAATATAATATTAACAAAGTTTACTCTCTAATGACGGTTTTGTTGTACGGGTGGCCACATAGGCATACGGCACTATTTACACCATTCAAGCTTACATGCAGAAAAAGTGAGTTAAAGATATACAGTTTTCTTTGGATAAAGTTCTCCAAACATGAAGGTCTGAATGCACAGAAGAGTGATGTTTTTCAGTAATGCATTTCTATGACTAAAACGTAATCTGTCAGCAAAAAGTTCTATGGGGCACGTCAGGCACATGCACAAATAGACTGCCCCTTTTCACTTTGCCCTCTGAAGTGCCCTTCTGGAGTTTTTTAAGGTATTATAGATTTTAGTTTCCCCCATGGAAACACCAATTGCCAGTCAAATGTGTTTTAATGTCCAATAACTATATTTTGATGCCCATATAATTCTGTGTGACCTGCACCCTGAGCCCTGAATGGCCCCCTCCCTGTCCCGCTCCACTGCACACACACCTGCATCACCACAGCAGCACCACAGCATGCTGGGTCACCACAGCAGCACTGCGTCTCCTCTCCTTCAAGCAGGTTCAGGTTCATGTTTTAATTGTCCTAAACCTCAGTGTTTTTCGTTGCTGTTGTGAAAATACACAACAGGTGATTTGTTTTTAACAAAGGGGATGGTGGTTGTGGGGAGGATTGTTACGTCTCGAAATGATGAGGAGTCGCGGTGACGTTTTATAAGTTTATTAGAACACACAGGAACACAGTTTTCTCGCATCACTTTTCGCTAGGTGGGGGGTTCCAAGCGCCATTACAACGGACAATGGGCTGCAGTTCATCTCTGTGGGGTTTGAGGAGTTTTTGGGTGAAAGGGGCATGGAGCACATTAGAACCACGTTCTATCATCCTCAGGCTAATGGGGGTGTGGAACATTTCAACAAGACATTAAAGAATGGACTATGAGCACACCTGGCGGATGGCTTCACGTTTTTTGACGCCCTCCAGAACACGCTTCTCCATTATAAGGCAACGGCCCACGCCACGACGGGGTGTTCTCCCGCGAAGCTCATGCTGGGATGTGAGTTACATCTGCCCCTGGATCGGCTGCGGACCCCCATGACCCCCTCTCTGGCAGACACAGAGCCACCAAGGGGTCGGGTCCTCAAGCAACAGCGAAGAATGAAGTAGGGTTTTGACATGAAGCATAGGGTGAAGACTCATGGACTTGGTATATGGGATTGAGTTAGGATCAAGCATTCCAACCGCACACATAAGCTGCAGCCGTTCTGGACGGGACCACTGCGAATCATGGAGCAGCTGGGCCCGAACACGTTCCGCCTCTCAGATGGGTCACGGTGGCATTCTAGCCGCCTCAGGAAATCTTCACTGGCCCAGGGTCCGGGGGCTCCAGTGGATGAGACGGACACTGGTTGGGACTTGACTGACGGAACACTGGGTGTCGCCCGGGTACAGCCGACAGAGCCTGTAGCAGGACCTCCATCTGTGAGGCGCTCGACGAGAAACCGTCAGAAGCCATGGTACATAAAAGACTTTGTGGTGGGACTTAGTTAGTGAGGACATGCTGACCAGTAGGTGGCAGAATAATCCACCTTGGCACGTGGGCATGCTGGCAGTCCACCCAGATGCCCAGTTAGTTGGAGTTTTTTTTGTTGTTGTTGTTAATGAAAGCAAGTAGTTCATGTGTTACTTATGTTTTTGGGGGGGGAGTGTTTAGTTTGCTGATTTTTGAGAGGGTTTCAACTGTTATGTGTGGTTCCACAGTTTGTGTGTGTGTGTGTGGGGGGGGGGGATGCTGTGTAGGGATTTGGCCTTTCAGGCTTGCCGTAGCCAGCGCCGGGCGCACAGCGTGGTGACGTCAGGCGGGCCACGGCCAGTGTATAGAAGTTTTACTTGTTGACAATAAAGTGCAGTTCGTTGCTCAGCACAGAATGGCTCATGCCTCGCTCTTCTGATACATAACATGGCTGACTACTGATTGAAGGGCTGGTGGTTCAATTCCAGCTCTCTCTGCAGTCTGCATGTGGAAGTGTCCTTGAACAAGACACTGAACCCCCAGCTGCTCCTGGTGGGTCAGGCCAGCGCCTTACATGGCAGCTCCGCAGCCATCAATGCATGAATGGGTAGATCTAGCCATCCATCTTCCATCCATTCATCCATCTTCTACTGCTTAATCCTTTTTGGGTCGCGGAGAGGGGGGCAGCTGGAGCCTATCCCAGCGTATTTGGACAAGAGGCAGGGTACACCCTGGATAGATCACCAGTCCATCACAGGGCTGACACAGAGAGACAGACAACCATTCACTCTCACATTCATACCTAAGGACAATTTATAATCCCCTGTTGATGCCAATTCAAAGATTCAAAAATTTTGTCAATACTACTATTCGGCGGCGGCGGCAGCAGCCTCCGTCGGTCTATGATGACCATGGAAGAGAATCCTAAACGTCTACTCTGCTGGAACAGCACCGCCTGTGGCTGAACAGGCCGATGCGCACAGGTGTTCTACCTTCCAGCGTTGGGCGTTGGTAGGATTCAAGCCTGGGCAGGAAGATATGGAGGACAAGATGTTACCCATGCAGCATGTCCCCCCTCTCCACGTCACTGATGAATCCAAAGAAACAGCAGGGCTGCTATAGTTTGGCACCAGCGCCGTCGCAGGAGCTGCCAGAACGATGTTGAGCACAACAGAGAACTGCCTTAGGGGCTCCGACTCCGGATTTTTCCTCAAGGTTGACTCCCGAAGCCTTTCCCGTGGCCGGGTGTGCCGCAAGGCAGCGGAGGATTGAAATCAGGGTTTACCTTCCCCTAGATGGGCTACCTTCCCAGGGTGACGAGCCACCATCTACCCGAAGCATCTGGTTTTAAGGCGCCAGAGATCCGCCCTCACCCCTTCTCCTATTAGTAAAAGCAGTTCCACCGGGCTTAGAGACTAAACCACACGGGCAGGCTAGGAGCTGGACTTAGTTGTCAGAGGCTTTTCGAGACGCACGCCGTAAGGAGCATTTTATGAGCACTGGGAGCTTAACCCCAGTGCCGCTCCTGGCTATGACAACCTATACTACCAATACTACCTATACTACCAAGACATACCAATACTACTATACATACAGGACATACAGGAGAACTGAGATGGCATTTTTCTCTCTCTTCAGTGGTGTGTACAATATAAAAAGAAAAGGAATAAGGCTGGAAAAACAACAACAGCAGTCTATGTACATTAATGCTACCCATAGTGCAAATGGCGACAAAAGAGAGACCCAGACCTCCCATAGTGCAAATAAAGATATACAATAAACAATGAGACCCAGCAATCTTACATACAGAAAAGTAGAGCAATAATACTCGTAGTACCCAGTTCAATGTGGTAGTGTAGGTGCAGACAGTGGCAGATAGGACTGCACATGATCAATACTGCAATAACAGACAGCAACAGATATGGCATTTGTGCAAATAGTTGCAGTAAAGTGCAGAGACATACAGCAGCAATGCATTACTGTTGGTGTGCCAGTCTTTCTGTGCCAACAGCTGAGGTAGTTATTGCGCGGGTGAGTGCGTTATGGTCTGGGGGGGTGGGGGGGCAGAGTTCAGGGTCCTGATGAACAAAGCTGTTTAGCAGTCTTGTGGAGCGGCCCAGAGGCTCTGGTACCTTGTCTCCGAGGGCAGGGGACTGAAGAAGGAGTGTGAGGGGTGGGAGGTGTCAGCTGCAGTGTTGATGGCTCTGCGTGTGAGGTAGATTAACTTAATTAACCTAACCTGCATGTTTTTTGGTTGTGGGAGGAAACCGAAGTACCTGGGGTAAACCCTCGCCAATATGGGGAGAACATGCAAACTCCACACAGAAGTGTCACCGATGGTCAGGGGGAAGGATCAAACCCACGATGGTCAAGGGTGGACTCAATCCCGTGACCTTCTTGCTGTGCTGCCACTGTGCTAACCACTGCACCACGAACTGCCCCAGGTAGCTAGCCATTTAATCAATATCATGAGGTAACTACTTTTACTTAGGTACATTTTCTGGCTCCTCTACCTATTATGTCAGTGTTAGGAGCCAAGGAAGAGGCCAGGTGGTGAGCTAAACACAGGTTTATTTATAGACACTCCACAATACACCAGTGTACCCGCCAGGCAGAGAGGTGGCCAAGAGGCTGCCCCTCCCGCTTGCTGCTCTCTTATACCCTGGGTGGTGGCGTAACTGGAAGGGTGGAGCCACCACCCATGTCTCACAAATAAAGGTCTCAAACTACAGCACAACATTCTCCCCCCACCTCACAAATGCCATAAGGCCACACACACAATTCGAACCCACCCTAATTTGGAACCCGAAACAAACCCTAAGGACAGTAACATAGCAAATGTGGCCTAACACTGTCATACTAAAAAAACTGCATTAGTGAGAGACGGGTAGGCTGCCTTCTCACCCCTCACAGCGAAGTGGATTATTCTGCCGCTTATATACCATAGTAAACCATATAACACAAAATACCACCATGCCTTAATCTAAACATTACTTGAAATAAATCCCAAGAACATAGGCAACCAATAAATTTGAGAGTGGTTTTTTTAACAACTTAGAACAAAGTAAACAACAAAAATTTATCCCTGGTTCTCCTTATCTTTCCTCTGTGAACTGTCCAACCATTAGTCTGCCCCAAGGGAAGGACTGCCCACCCGGTCACCGCTGGCTGATCCGACCCCAGTGCGCCTCCTCTTCACCACCACCGGGGACGTCCCTTGTTCAGGCTCAAGCCCACCAATCTCCTCCCGGGCGCGCTGCAGTTCATTTGGATGCCTCCATGAGCCGTCTGATAGCTGAAGATAGGCATCCTCCCGTACTGCCACCACCTACAGCCACCCCTGGTGTTCTTCCATCCGACACTTGGCCCGAATCCTCTGCAACCGTGCCTCCTCCTGGGCCCGGACCACATCCAAGACCCCCAAAAGAGCTCTACTCGGCTTAAAGTGTTTCTGTTTGGCACGTCGTTCTACCGTGCCAGCCGGTCCTGCCCTGACTGCTTTCATTTCCGCTGCCACCCTCGCTGTTGTGACTACATGTTCTCTGGTCCCTTCCAGCTGACATCCGAGAACAAATGGAGCCAGCCACCCGGCGCCATCCACTGTCACAGGTGTCCTGCCGTGCCACCCAGTTCCCTCATCTAGGGCTACTTGGGCTCTGGCACAGGAACCCTCCTGCGATGGCCCTGGGTGGGGTTGGTCCTGCTCACTCTCCGGGGTGCCAGGCAAGTTCTCGTCCCACACAGCTCCATCCACCATTCTTGGGATTGGTCGGTCCCACAAACCGCAGCCCAACCACTCCCCTCCAGTACCGCTCTTGATGGCAAAACTCAGGCCATAAAACAAATCACATCCCATAATATTCTCTCCATGGGCAGTCACAGTGAACTTCAGGTTACATACTTCCACCAACTTGTACCGAGCTGTCAGACTCACCGTTCCCACCATGGCCAGTCTCCCTCCACCATAACCACAGAGCGGTTCCGGATCACCTCCAATCCTATAATGTGGGAAACAGTCCCTCACAGTTGCCCAATTTAACACAGAGCCCAGCGCTCCCATGTCGATCAGCAATGGCACTAATACCCCATCCAGCTCCACCATACAGTAGGAGCGTCCTTTAGTACTCGGGGACACAACGTGAATAATCGTGGAAGCAGGAGAATCTTCCTTGTGTTTTGGGCTCCCTTGCTTGAATTTGTGGCATACCCTGGCGAAATGATGCAAGAGTTCACACTTGCCACAGCGTTTCCCTCTCCCTGGACACTCCCTGGCCTTATAGTGGTGCTTCGTGGATCCACAACCCAAACACATGGGCGTTCCCGGGGCAGACCTCATCTTTACAGCATTAGCGTAGTTTCCATCACCCTCCACGCTGTCATCGCTGTCCGGGTCCACTGCCTGCGCTGCCGATTGTGGAACAGACTGTCGATGTAACACACTCTCACTGAGCTCCTGTGATAGCTTGCCTGCCGCCTCCAACTGCTGAGCTAAATCGATGGCCATGGATAACGTCAGTTTGCTTGAAAATGTAAGCAGCTTTGACCCTGTAGCAGGGCGGAGCATATGTTCCATCAGCTGGTCGCAAACCATCTCCTCCTCCAATGATCCAAACTGACAGTCCCTGGCCAGCTGACGCAGGTCTGCCACAAACTGCTGCACCAACTCGCCGACCTGCTGGTGGCGCGGTCGAAACTGAATCCTGCAAACAATGACGTTTTCTGGGGCGCGAAAATGTCGCGCCATTAGCTCCACTACTTCCTCAAAGCTATCACATTCACCCAAAGCGCTCAACTCCTTCCATACCCAAATTATGAACCAACAGTGCACGTGCCCTCAACTTCTCCAGCCTCCCAAGGTCCACCGCCCCCAAGTACGTCTGAAACGCGGCGAACCATCTCGCCCAAGGGACCGGCGGCTCACCGGAAAGCTCCAGGAATGGCCGGATGGATGTTACACACGCGTCCATACCTTTTATCCTTTTCGCCAAATGTTATGTCGGTGGTAGGAGCCAAGGACGAGGCCAGGTGGTGAGCTAAACATACTGTAGGTTTATTTATAGACACTTCACAATACACCAGCGTGCCTGCCAGGCAGAGAGGTGGCCAAGAGGCCGCCCCTCCCACTCACTGCCCTCTTATACCCTGGGTGGTGGCGGAACCGGAAGGGTGGAACCACCACCCCTGTTGCACAAATAAAGGTCCCAGACTACAACGCAACACTACCCTCTTCTTATTAGATGATCCGCAGTATTGGCTCCGTTGCGCCACTCTGTGATGGACAGGCAGCCGGACGGATGAACCAGCTCTGCTCTGCACTGGGTCACATTTAAACTGCTCCACCGTGCCCCTGGGCTGAGTGAAACGTGATGCTTATGCTGAGGTCTTTATTTACAAGAGCTGTGTGTGTGTGTGGGGGGGGTATAATCTTTGTTTTCTTGTGTCATGCCCGGCTGCATAATCCCTGCGTGTGTGTGTGCTTGTACAACTATCTGAGAGTGTGGAGCAGTCACAGGCTTTCATCTCTCTCTCTCTCTCTCTCTCTCTCTCTCTCTCTCTCTCTCTCTCTCTCGGATAAGTGCAGGCAGTGTGCAGGACCGCTTCTCACAGATGCAGCGGCACGGTGTGATGCCGTGACTGGGGACCCATCCTCTCCGCCCGTCCTCCCCTCGAGAGCCATGCGCTGCAGCCGGAGCCCGGCTGGAATGAACCGACTCGGAGAGCTTCTTTCTAAGGGACCCGGCATCACCTGTGGATCGACATGCCTTATCTGACCAAAGCTCTGCTCCTGCTCCTGTGTCTGCTCCTTACCGGGGAATGCCGTAAGCACAGCCACCGGGTGCGGAGATGGACCGGTTCCGTGGAGACCCAGAAGCATGGGACGTAAGTGGAAACTATAGGGGGGGGGGGGTGATGGTTAAAGTGGCTTAGACTTGTTTGTTAGTCTTGTGTGTATTCAGTTGCAAGGAGGAAGTAAAAGGAAATCACACTAATCATCCGTCCAGCAGCCATTTAACAGTGAACACATTCAAAATCAAACGGTGGGCAAACACTGGGACCTAATATGAGCTGACAGGTTTATGCCCCTTCATCTCCACCCTCTCCCATTTGTGGTGAAATGGTGCTTTTCGTTACTGATCTGATTTAAAGAGCAACAGTTCAAGTATGAACTTTATGCTTAAATGAGGTGTGGTCAGAAATGATATGAAATCAAGTCATCTGGCAGCTAAATTTATCAGCGGCAGCCATCCCTCCACCCATATTCACCCAGAGGTAATCATACAGCAGCCTGCATCAGGAGTTTGGGGGCTCCGGGGCTTGTTCAGTGACACTCTCAGACGCCCCTGGGGACTTATCCCCAGACATATTTGCATAGGTCACTTACACAAACATCTGAAACAAAAGCAGACAAAGACGGCTGCATTGTTCTGCAGCAAAAGTGAAAAAAAAATCATGCCATATTGATACGTTCTTACATAACGTTTGAATGGAGCAGGTTGGATGAACACATTTAGTTTTTTTGCTCTTTTGTTGTAATAATGACATCATTGTTCATATGACAGTTATATGTGCTTTAGGACTGATGTGGAACTGGCTGAGAATCGTCAATAATTTCCAGAATCGATTTGATTCCGATTCTTGAGGTTCTGGATCAAATTGATATCGATTCATTCTGGGAAATTATCATATTAACTATTTCACTTGTATTGGAAAAAAATCTCAGAGACCCAATGCTACAGATTGTACCAGGAACACTCCAACTTGTTTGACTGAATACATAAATTATTGATTAAGAACTGACCCAAACTCAGTTAAAATAACGTTGTTTTTATAACTCATGATTTGACAATGTGCGAACAAGTGCTTTCTTTAGTGCAAAAGGTGTGCAGTGTCGAACATTGTTCTAGATCAGGGGTCACCAACTAAAAGTGCAAGAGGTCCGATAAGTCAGTCCACCTCCCAGGCTAAGGTCCGAATTAGGGCTGGGGATCTTTAGGCACCTCAAGATACAATTATGATTCAGGATCTCCAGTTTGATTCTGAAATGATTATCGATGCATTTTCTGTTTGTTTGTTTTTTTCAGGATTTTTTCCCTCTCACTGTGTGACAGCTTGATACTTTTAAACCCAAGTGTTTGCAGCGACCCATGAATTTACTTCAAACATCTTTTAATAAAAGAAATGGAAGAGAAATGTGACAAGTCACATGGACAAATTTATCTGAAAATGAGCTTTTTAGAACTGTCATCTTTTCATGGACATTCTTTCAGAAGACCACAGCTGTCTCCAGCAGGCCAATGTCATTTGTTTTTACACATTATTTATTAAGCAGATGTTTTAGCTGCTTTTAGTTCTGTATTATTTAAAAAAAAAAAATCAAATAAATTCTTTACTCAGTTTCAAATGAAACATAATAATTTAATCATAACACAGGGGAACACTAAATGTGTTTTTGACTCCAAAAAATAGCTCTAAAATTCTAAAATCTACAACTTAAATCCTAAAAGTGGAAAGTTTTACAGGAGAACACAAACTAAATTACGTACATTTAAAAAGATGAAAATCTAAAAAACAAAATCTCACAAAAGTCTGCCTCTATACTATATTTTTAGTGTTAAAAAAGTTTCAAACTATAAGCCTAAAAGAGGGGCAGAAAATATAATTAATTCCACAGTACAAAATTTCTTTGGAGGTTTTTTTTATGTCACCAGTGTTTTTATCTTTTTAACCTCATCTGGGTCTGTTTGGGTAACACTCTGTCACAGGGAGAGAGGAGGTGGATGTGTGTGGAACTTTGCACGTTCAGTAACATGCAGAGTTGTTTTGGCATGATATCAGAGGGTCGCGGAAATTACCTCCGTAAGCATCATGCAGCCCAACGGGGATGCTGTCCCAGGAAGGTGTGGAGGAGCCACGGGGACCTTCTGTCAACAACCCACCGGGTGGAAACGTACCATCGGAGGCAGCCAGAGTGGCGGACACAATTTCACAGCAGCGTTTCATTGCGCGGGTTACACCGGGAAGGAAGCGTGGCTGTCCACCCATAGCAAATGATGATTTTACCTCTTGCTGTATCCCAAGGAGAACGTCCAAGGACCCCTGTCATAAAATGTCTGGGCGGCAGCCGTCGATACAGCACTTCAGTTCCACTTTTTTGTTCGGTTAAAACAAAAAAGTATAATTTTTCCCCAAATTATATGAAAAGCTTCAGAGTCTGGACGGAGGACTCTCAAGGTCTAAATCCGGACCGGAGTCTGCCAGTTGGTGACCCCTGCTCTAGATGTCCAGCTGTCACATGTTAGAGCAACTCTGTCTGCCGACTTCAGTCAAGTTGCTGTGCGTTGTGATACTTCTCGAAATGTTTGCATGTTGGTAAAAACGTAGCATCATTCTAGCATATTTAGACTTTGGAAGCCATGACTTTCAACAACACCGTATCAGCGTACACTGATCAGGCAAAACATTATGACCACCTGCCTAATATTGTGTTGGTCCCCCTTTTGCTGCCAAAACAACCCTGACCCAGTGAAGCATGGACTCCAGATCCCTGAAGGTGTGCTGTGGTATCTGGCTTCAAGATGTTAGGAGCAGATCCTTTAAGTCCTGTAAGTTGCGAGGTGGGGCCTCCATGAGTTTGTTTGTCCAGCATCTCACAGATGCTCGATTGGCTTGAGATCTGGGGAATCTGGAGGCCAAGTCAACACCTCAAGCTTGTAGTTGTGCTCCTCAAACTATTTCTGAACTATTTTTGCTTTGTGGCACAGCGCATCATCCTGCTGAAATTGGCCACAGCCATCAGGGAATACTGTTTTCATGAAAGGGTGGACAGTACACCCCTGCGAACATCTTGTTGCCAGATACCACAGCCCACCTTCAGGGGTCTAGTGGAGTCCATGCCTCGACGGGTCAGGGCTGTTTTGTTAGCAAAGGGGGACGAGTCATAATATCATGCCTGATCAATGTATATCCTTTATAGGAAAGTTGCGACAGCCTCTGTTGTTTTTTGGGCACGCTAAGAACTGAATGCTAACTTCATTGTAAATGCCTTTTCCAGTGCAGTTTTTGCTGGGTGATGCCTCGCTGAATGGTTTCTGAGAGATGTGGTGTTTCCACAGTATTTCACCTCTGCTTTGTAAGTCTTGCATACGGCTTAGGCTTTGTTGAGCTCTCCACTATCTTCACAGTTCTTGAATCCAAAATACTGTCACAGATCCAGCCGCCATGATGATCCATACTCACCCACCAGCCCAGAGACCACTTGCAAGTTTGACATATAGAAGAGTGTTATATTTAAAGATCGATCGGCATATTTTGTGAATCGATATCGGCTCATTCAAACCAGAATCAATCAGAATTGGACAGTCAATCTTTTGACCCCACCCCTTATCTAAAGTCTATGGACAGGAGCTTTGGATTATAAACTGTTGTTGTGTCATTTAGTTGTCAGACTTATCGACTCACAGGAGCTGTGAATTGTTTTTAATTCACATCAATGCTTTCTGCAAGGTGGAAAAAGTAAACACAAAAAGGATAAATTTTCATTTTCTCAGGAAAAAAATTGATATTCAGTCGATGTAATTGTTGAATATATACATTTTAAAGGAGACATGATGAAAATTTCAGTTTTTCAGTGCTTTTTCAAATCAGTTTAGGTATGTGGAGTCGCTACCAAAAGAAAACCGCAACCCTGTCACTTTCCCCAACAGCACACATACGCTGGGCCAATGTCAGTAAGTCGGTGTAATGCTGACGTCTAGCCAATGTCTTGCCAATGTGCAAATGACCTCTATAAGATGTATTCCCGATGAAAACTTTGCACATTGGGCAGACATAGGCCAGACGTATGTGTGCTGTTGGGGTTGCTAAAGTCCGTCTTAAGTTCAGTACCTCTCATTAAATGAGTGGTTTTGAATGGGAGCTCACTGGAATCATACCACCCTTCCACGTATCCCTGTGAGCATCTAAACCCAAACTCCAACAGTGTTGGTACAGCGTTAGTTTAGCCACCGTGATTTTTATTGTTATTTTTTAGTTACGCTAGCAGGCCTTTGTGTTCTCACCTTGTAATTCATAGTTTAGCTGTGAATCACAGTTTTTATGGTTATTTTCTATACTAGTGCATTGCCCATAGAACACAAGTATTCCTGTCTGAAGGTATCCCATTTAGGCTTTACAGGCCCAAATTTAGGCTGCGTTTGAAAGTGGAGTACAGAGTTGTAACCTATATGTAGGCAATCACATGTTAGACTTTGAAAAATATGAAAGGGACTGAACGCTATTAAGATTTATCTGATTATGTCAATATTAATGACAGAATATCTAATTATTGAAAACAAACGCAACCCGAAAAGGATTAAGCGGAAGAAGATGGATGGATGGATGGATGGATGGAATGGGACATCCAATATTAGCGACTGTTTCTGATCCCTTGTTTATTTGTTTGTCAGATCACTTATTTGTCTGATCTTTTATCACTTATACAGCCGTGGACAAAATTGTTGGTACCCCTCTGTTAATGAAAGAAAAACCCACAATGGTCACTGAAATAACTTGAATCTGACAAAAGTGGTAATAAATAAAAATTCTATGAAAATTAGCCAATAAAAATCAGACAATGCTTTTGAATTGTGGTTCAACAGAATTATTTTAAAAACAAACTCATGAAGCAGGCCTGGACAAAAATGATGGTACTCTTAACTTAATATTTTGTTGCACAACCTTTTGAGGCAATCACTGCAATCAAACGATTTCTGTAACTGTCAATGAGACTTCTGCACCTCTCAGCAGGTATTTTGGCCCACTCCTCATGAGCAAACTGCTCCAGTTGTCTCAGGTTTGAAGGGTGCCTTCTCAAGACGGCATGTTTCAGCTCCTTCCACAGATGTGCAATAGGATTTAGATCAGGGTTCATAGAAGGCCACTTTAGAATAGTCCAATATTTGGCTCTTAGCCATTCTTGGGTGTTTTTAGCTGTGTGTTTTGGGTCATTATCCTGTGCGACTGATACCAAGCTGTCTGACACTGGGCAGCACATTTCTCTCTAGAATACCTTGATAGTCTTGAGATTTCATTGTACCCTGCACAGATTCAAGACACCCTGTGCCAGATGAAGCAAAGCAGCCCCAGAACATACAGTAACAGGACCTCCTCCATGTTTCACAGTAGGGACAGTGTTCTTTTCTTGGTATGCTTCATTTTTGCGTCTGTGAACATAGAGCTAATGTGCCTTGCCAAAAAGTTGCAGTTTTGTCTCGTCTGTCCATAGGACATTCTCCCAGAAGCTTTGTGGCTTGTCAACATGCAGTTTGGCAAATTCCAGTCTGGCTTTTTTATGATTTGTTTTCAACAGTGGTGTCCTCCTTGGTCCTCTCCCATGAAGTCCACTTTGGCTCAAACAACGACAGATGGTGCGATCTGACACTGATGTACCTTGACCTTGGAGTTCACCATGAATGTGT
This sequence comes from Pholidichthys leucotaenia, assembly GCA_020510985.1. Lineage (NCBI taxonomy): Eukaryota > Metazoa > Chordata > Actinopteri > Cichliformes > Pholidichthyidae > Pholidichthys > Pholidichthys leucotaenia. The sequence goes on from CM035842.1 coordinate 47,118,454, forward strand.
TTAGAGGTTGTTCTGGGCTCTTTTGTTACCATTGGTATTATCCGTCTCCTGCAGCCATGTCCAGGGAGGTTGGCTACAGTCCCGTGGATCTTAAATTTCTGAATAATATGTGCAACTGTAGTTACAGAAACATCAAGCTGCTTGGAGATGGTCTTATAGCCTTTACCTTTAACATGCTTGTCTATAATTTTCTTTCTAATCTCCTGAGACAACTCTCTCCTTTGCTTCCTCTGGTCCATGTTTAGTGTGGTACACACCATGTTACCAAACAACACAGTGACTGCTTGTCACCCTTTAAATAGGCCGACTGACTGATTACAAGTTTGTAGACACCTGTGATGTTAATTAGAGGACACATCTTGGTTGAACACGTCCTTATGGTCACATTATTTTCTAGGGGTACCATCATTTTTGTCCAGGCCTGTTTCATGAGTTTGTTTTTTAAAGTAATTCTATTGAACCACAATTCAAAAGCATTGTCTGATTTTCATTGGTTAATTTTCATAGAATTTGTATTTATTACCACTTTTGTCAGATTCAAGTTATTTCAGTGACCATTGTGGGTTTTTCTTTCATTAACAGAGGGGTACCAACAATTTTGTTCACGGCTGTATCTTGTACTTTGGGGAATGGGAGTTGTCCAGTCACTATTATAATTATTTTAGTTTATATCACTGTTCAGTGATGGAGTTCCTGTACAGTAGGTAAAATTATGCTGTAAAGTTGCCCTTTGTCTCTACAGCTTTCAGAATCGTGTACATAAGCTCCGTCATTTCATGCTACTGTAGACATTTATGTGCATTTTTGAAACAAAGGAGCCTCAAGCTCATGAACGGTCTGTAGTATAATGCTGGAGAAAGTACTATTTTTGTGTGTGCGCGCGCGCGCGTGTGTCTTCTGACCTGCACACATGTAGATATATTATATACTGTATAAAGAATACAATGACTTCAAATTCTTCTGATTTGTAAACATTTGTGCATTTTTGAAACAAATCAACAGAAAAGTAATTTATGATAAATAGGTATTGGAAATTCAACGATAAATAAATGATATTGTTTGTAGATAGTGAAAATAATGTTTTACATACAGAAATGGGAATTTTTGAAATTTATGATAAATTTGGCAATCAGACGGAGCAAAGAAATTAAGGAAAATAAAATAACTAAACTGAATAATATGGACTAATTAAACACATTAAACATTTAATGTATATGATCTGCAGAATATACACAAATCTTACTGATAAGCAATAGTAGCAGTTTTTGACAAAGTAGCATAAATCAATGGACTCTGTTGTCAATCGGTGCTACCGGTAGTATTTTTCAATAGGGCAGCACAAATCGACAGAACACCGGTCAGACTGCTGCTTCTCCCGGCACGTCCTATGTTGGATACACCGGTGTTCTTTGTCAGACCCCGGGTCCCCAATGACGCGCCTCGTGTTCTCCACATAGTCCAAATTATTCTTTAGACCTACGCAATCACGGCAACTTTATGGTATAATTTTTTAAGCATTTAGGCTGCATTCAGACCAGGATAGTCTTAGGGTTTCGTTTCGACTGGGCAGGGAATGCCAAGAATTTTCACAACTTCATTTTGTTTGGTTTGCATTCACACTGCAACAGACCAAACTGCCTGGACAACGTCACGCAGTTACAACAACTGCTCATTTGGGGCACTGTAGCCAAAACCACCACTGACCAGGAAGAGAAAATCTTGGTAAAGGAGAAAAATCAGGCTCATCGACTGGCCAGGACTGAAAATAGAAATCCGTTCACTTCAGCCTGGTTGTTTGTCCGCCACAAATGAGACTTTTTTTTTTTTTTTTTACTTTTCTCCTCGGCTTTCACTGGTAGAACAGAATAGGCTTTATTGTCATTGTACAGTTGTACAGCACAGCGAAATTGTGGGTGCTCCACCAGGCTACTGCGCAGTAAAATGAGAAGAATTTGAAATAAAACAGTTACAGAACACACAATTAACCATACGAATGAAATAAAGGGAAAAGTAAAAATAAGAAATAGCCCATTGGTATATACACAGGTACGGTAGTGGCTACATGGGTGGAACTATAAGAGTGCGGAGTGCAGAACACATTATAGAGTAAAATGGCCCAAGAATTATGGAAAATATGTACAGTAGTGATTTCACGGATGAGTCAGTATACATGAAAGTGAGGAGTGCAAAGATAGGTAAGTTATAGTGAAAATTAAAAGGTCCTCAGTTCTGTGCATGTGAGCGTTCAGGAAGGGGAGGGGGGGCTCTGACTGCAGTTCAGATGGCCAGGGGAAGAAACTGTTTGTCAGTCTGAAGGTGTGGGACCTGATCGATTTGAACCGTTATCCAGAGGGAAGCAGGTCAAACAGGTGACGGGCAGGATGTGAGGGGTCTACTGTGATGGCCTTGGTCCTTCTGAGACAGGAAGCTTTGGAGATGTCTTCCAGGGAGGGCAGAGGGCTGCCGATAATTTTTTGGGTGGTGTTGATGATCTTCTGCACAGCCTTCCTGTTCTCGGCCGTGGAGCCGGCGTATCACACACCCAAATAGTAGGTGAGCACGCTCTCCACTGAGCAGTGATAGAAGGCCATCAGCAGCTTCTGGTCCAAGTTGTGCTTCCTCAGGACATGAAGGAAGTGCAGCCGTTGCTGGGCTTTCTTCACCAGGGCCTTGGTGTTGACAGTCTAGGAGAGGTCAGAGATGATGTGGGTGCCCAGGAACCTCAAGGCGGGGACATTTTCGACACGTTTGCCATTTATGACGGGGGGCGTCCTGTCTGTTCTTCCTGAACTCCAGAATGAGTTCTATGGTTTTTTGGACATTCAGTTCCATGTTGTTTGCTTGGCACCACAGTAGCAGATTCTCTACCTCCGCCCTGTATGCCTTCTCATCGTCGTCAGTGACAAGCCCAACCAAGGTGGTGTTGTCCGCGTATTTCACGATGACGGTGGTTGGGTGGGTTGGAATACAGTCAAAGGTGTACAGGGAGTACAGTAGAGGGCTTAGCACGCAGCCTTGGGAGGAGCCGGTGCTGAGCGATAGTGTGGAGGAGTGGTGGGGGCCAAGTCTGAATGTTTGTGGGCGATCGATGAGAAAGTTTTTTATCCAGGAGCAGGTGGCGGGGGGGAGGGGGGTCTGGAGAGGTGCAGTTTGTTGATCAGCAAAAGGACTGCTCAGATTCACGTGGTTGTTTTAATTGTTATTTTCTACCCAAAATGTACTACGGTAAATGCCACTTCCTCTTCTCAGACTACGTATTACTATGGTTACACACATGCCAAGGGGCACTTCTGCCCTTTGGTCCACTGGATACTCCATTTAGATTCACACTGCAAGCGGAGCGTACCAGACTTCATTTGCAAGAGAACAGAGACCCTCGTTTTCACGGGGGCCAGTCTTCGCTTGTTTGGTGCACGCCAGAGTTCCAACGCACGTTCAGACTCCACCAAATGAACCAAACTATCCACGGAAGTCACTGTTTGGTCTGAACCAAAGGACCAAACAGTGGTCATCTGAATGTGCCCTAAATCTTCTCTATTATCTTTTTCTAGCAACCCGAAAAAGATTACGCGGAAGAAGATGGATGGGATGGATGGATAGTGAAATTTGTCATTTTTCATTTCCTTGCTTTGTTCAGTGAGTGCTGTGGTGACTGACTGGTCGTGATGCCCCGTATTATCCAGTCAGCATGGTTGTGATGCTGCGTATTATCCAATCAGCACAGAATCAGTTTGAAATCCCACCCACACTTCCTGAAGCCAGGGCATGAGGAGACAGAGCAGTGGCTAAACTTGTATTGATAAAAATTACATATTTTTACTGAACAACTCCATACATCCATACATACAACTCCATGTTTTATCCACCCCCACTAACAACACTTGGCCATATATGTTTTATTCTCAGATAATATTTTAACTTAATTTACAAAATGGGGCAGTTCTTTCACCAGCGGCAGTTACCTGCCAGTAGTAGCACTGTTTCTGTACTCATTTTCCCCCAAGGACTGGTCATGTCATATTGACCACTGTAGCAATATTTTATAGAATATAGTGTAATAAGGTACAGGAATTATTTATTTTATTTAGAAGTGGGTGTGCGTGGGGACTGAGGGTTAAACAGTCACCACAACACTCACTAAATAAGAGAGAAAAACACTCGTAAATAAGGGGCACCAGTTCCAAAAGAACAAATTATTAATTAATTAATTTCTGTACCTTTAATCACTTAATGAATCAGTCTCAAACCGTAGTGAGTTCTTTACTGCCGTGACCAAGGAAAGCGTATATGCAAAGGAAAACACTTCAACTTCTCTCGTTTACAAGTTTATTAATGAAACTAATTCAGGTTACATGACATTGCATTCAAATGATTTGTAAGCAGGTTCAAAATGATCAACAGGTGTCAAATATCACATCAACTGTTAATGGATTCCTGAGCATAAAAGCTACCGTTAAACCTTTTGGGACCAAGAGGAACCCAGATTTTATATTTCAACTGTAATGCGATGGAAGGCTGAGATAACAGAAATCATACATAAAATTGAAATTTTATGGGGAAAAATTACATAAGCTGATTATCTAAAAAACGGAAATTTCTGAATTAATCTACAAAAATCAACGGAGGTTACTGAAAAGAGAATAGGAATTTTACTCCAGTTTATAGCTTGTCCTGTGGCTGGTGGACTAATTATACCATGAAATATTGGTCATGTTCAATTATAATTGATATTTGAGACATCTTGTTTAAACCCAGCAGATAGGAAAGTGGGAGTCAGGGGAAACAGGGGAAAACAACGGCCAGTCATCTTTTCAGTCATTCACAGCTGTGAGAAGCACAGACCCGGCTGGGGACTCCCTGGAGCATGCGGCGCATAGCCAGCAGCAGGATGAATGGGGCTCCAGGAGCAGACGTGACGTCTTTGCGGCAACCGGTCCAAAATTTAGGATGTGCACGGCCCACAGGACAGCTAAAAGCTGGAGGAAAAGTGCATTTAGGCAGCTTCACCCACCAACTCTTGGTTTCTTAATGTTGTGATATGTGGGTGTGGCAGGGAAAGATTAAAGGTCCAAAAATCCCTATCAGTCTACATTAAAGGCAGGAAAATTAAAAATCCACTCTGACATCAGGAAAAGGCAAAAAGTCCAGGAAAAATGTTTAAATAGGATAAGCAGGGCTTCTGAGGCGAAGAAGAAAAGGCTTTTTGGAAGTCTAACTTCCACAGAGAGGTGAGCTCACTTAAAAAGGATGGTTTCTCCTCAGTTGCTAGAAAAATAGGCAAAAGTTTACAAAAGACGATTTACGAAAACTAGCACAGGACTTGACAAGGTTCAGAAACACAAAGACAAAAACAACTCCTTAAAAACTCACAGAACTTACAGAACATACTAGACTGCACTGCCAGGGCGGCTCTGTTTGCATTTAACTGAAGCACGCTGCTGAGTCATAAACATATGACTGGCAGCAAGACGAACCAATTATCTTCCATAAAGAGGAGTTTGAATGGGCTTTTGTCCAATGAGGGAACAGTTCTTTGTCTGTGAACAGCCAATCAAATGCAAGGGCATTATCCAACAGAGAGGCAGCCTGGGGACTGGTTACAAGTTAGCTGACTCACAAATTTCAGAAAACATTCATTCAGTTCCTATGAAATTCATAATATACTCAGTATAAAATCTAAGTAAATTAAGTGACTCAAGGCTAATTTTCAGTGACTCTGCATTTATATTGTTACTAATAAGATTAGCATTCATTTGAATAACATTCATGTACAAAAACAAACATTCCTAAGACATGCAATCACATTTAAATCAAGGATTAATGAATTATTGCAAACCATTATTGTCCATCACAAAGGAGATCGTCTTCACAGTGTCCTTAGAATTCCTGAGGAATGCAAACTTGAAAAAGAGTTAATGTTCAGAGTAACAAAATTCCAGATTGTAATGAACATATTCTGTAGATGTCCACTAGGAGGTACTGTTGAGCTGTAGATAATTTTTAGGTGACCTGAACATGCCCCCAGGATCTGGCATGAGTTTATGGATGTTCTGTGGAGAATCAAAGTGTTTTCTCAGCCTAGACCTGACAGGAAAACGGGTAAACTTTGAGAACTTTATGGCTTTTAAGAGTATCAGTTCCTGGTACGAACGGATGCTATCAGCATGAACTGTCTGATTATAGGGGACTCCAGAAGGTTTATAGTGCAATTAATCCTTTAAAAGCAAGTCCTTATTGGGTTTCTCTACAAAGGGAAATTGTTTACACTGGGGTCTTGATGATGAAGAAAAACAGCAATTCTTGACCAGACCTTGAGTGAGAGCTTCTTTAAGATGAAGAGTGATTTCCTGAATTAGCCTGAGGAGAAGCTGATGCTACACCACTCACTTAAAATGCTTTATTTGGGCTTTTACATGCTCACATTTTGCCAATTTTATGGTACTTAGCTCAGGCTGTGTTTGCTACCAGAACTACAGACGTGGAAAAGTTTGTTGGTACCCTTCCACAAAACCACTAAAAACAACAGTTATCTCTGAAATAACTTGAAACTGGCTACAGTTTAATGGCATCCGTTATTGTTTCTATCATATTTGACATAAATCATACTTTGCTTTTGATTACTGATTTAGTTGAATATTTTATATAATTAAGCAAATTATAGTGGCATTGACAAAAAAGATCCCTTTAAGTATCCTTAAACTTAATATTTGTGGTACCACCTTTTGCAGCAATCACTACCAACAAGTGATCTTAATTGGTGTCACAGGTGCCTTCCAGCTTTTCATCCGGCAAAAAACATGCTACTCTGTAGTTTAGCATCATTTGGTGCACCACACTGAACATGTACCAGAGAAACAAAGGAGAGTGCTGTCTGAGGAGCTCAGAAAGATTATTATTGCTAACCATGATAAAGACCATCTCCGAGCAGCTTTATGTTCCTGTGACCACAGTTGCCAATATTATTAAAAAGTATAAGGTTCATGGGACTGTAGCAAGCCTCCAAGGATGCAAGAGAAAATGCCACCCCCGGTTGATCAGAAGAATTGTGCATATTGTTGAAAAAGAGCCTTGGAAACCATCCAAAATCATTCAAGCTGAGCTCCAAGGTCAAGGTACGTCACTTTCTGATCGTACCATGTTTATTATGATCTGGGCTTTGGCCCTCTAACCTTGCCCATGTTTTGTGTTTATTTTTGTTCTCCCTGTGATTACTCTTGATTATTATTTGTATTTATTGTCCCTCTGTGTTCCCGAGTCCTTTGTCATTGTCTTCTGTGCCATCCCCTGTTTGGTCCTGGGTCTGTGTGTTTCTGTTTACCTGTTGTTCCAGCTTCGCATGTTTCCGTACACATAGCCACTCTCCCTCATGTGTGCTCTGTTCAGCCCTTGGTTGTTCTCCCAGCTGTCCTACGTCTGTGGTGATTAGTCTCCCCATATACAGTGGTGTGAAAAAGTGTTTTCCCCTTCCTGATTTCTCTTTTTTTTTTTGTATGTTGTCACACTTAAATGTTTCAGATCAACAAACAAATTTAAATATTAGACAAAGATAACACAAGTAAACACAAAATGCAGTTTATAAATGAAGGTATTTATTATTAAGGGAAAAAAGATCCAAACCAACATGGCTTTGTGTGAAAAAGTGATTGTCCCCTAAACCTAATAATTGGTTGGGCCACCCTTTGCAACAACAACTGCAATCAAGCATTTGCAATAACTGGCAATGAGTCTTTTACAGTGTTGTGGAGGAATTTAGGCCAACTCATCTTGGCAGAATTGTTGTATAATTCAGCCACATTGGAGGGTTTTCAAGCATGAACTGCCTTTTTAAGGTCATGTCACAGCATCTCAATTGGATTAAGGTCAGGACTTTGACTAGGCCACTCCAAAGTCTTCATTTTGTTTTTCTTAAGTAATTCAGAGGTGGACTTGCTGGTGTGTTTTGGATCATTGTCCTGCTGCAGAACCTAAGTGCGCTTCAGCTTGAGGTCACAAACAGATGGCTGGACATTCTCTTTCAGGATTTTTTGGTAGAAAGCAGAATTCATGGTTCCATTTACCACAGCAAGTCTTCCAGGTCCTGAAGCAGCAAAACAGCCCCAGACCATCACACTACCACCACCATATTTTACTATTGGTATGATGTTCCTTTTCTCAAATGCTGTGTTACTTTTATGCCAGATGTAATAGGACACACACTTTCCAAAAAGTTCAGTTTTTGTCTCGTCAATCCACAGAGTATTTTCTCAAAAGTCTTGGGGATCATCAAGATGTTTTCTGGCAAAACAGAGATGAGTCTTTATGTTCTTTTTGCTCAGCAGTCGTTTTCGTCTTGGAACTCTGCCTTTGGATGTTGTTGTGGGGTCTTTTGTGACCTCTTGGATGAGTCATCACTGCACTCTTGGGGTAAGTTTGGTTGGCCGGCCACTCCTAAGAAGGTTCACCACTGTTCCATGTTTTTGCCATGTGTGGATAATAGCTCTCACTGTGATTCACTGGAGTCCCAAAGCTTTAGAAATGGCTTTACAACCTTTTCCAGACTGATAGATCTCAGTTACTTTGTTTCTCATTTCTTCTGGAATTTCTTTGGATCACAGCGTGATGTCTAGCTTTTGAGGATCTTTTGGTCTACTTCACTTTGTCAGGCAGGTCCTATGTAAGTGATTTCTTGATCGAGAACAGGTGTGGCAGTAATCAGGCCTGGGTGTGGCTAGAGAAATTGAACTCAGCTTTCCAAAGATGTGATAAACCACAGTTAATTTATGTTTTAAATTAACCATGGAGGTTTGGATTTTTTTTTTTTACCCTTAATCACAAACACCTTAATTTAAAAACTGCATTTTGTGTTTGTGTTATCTTTTTCTAATATTTAAATTTGTTTGATGATCTGAAACATTTAAGTGTGAAAACATATAAAACTAGAAAAGCACTCAGAGCGCATACCTCCGCCAAGGCTCCTTCCGTTTCTCATGGATCACCTCCAAAATGTAATGGGTTTGTGTGTAGGCCTATAGCCACTTGTGGTGAAAATTGCATCAAAGTCTGTCCATGCATTTTGGAGTATTGTTGCTAACACACTGTGAGAAGATAAGAGCTTTGGCTGAGGTATGCATTCTCAGATCATCACCAAAATATAATGGGCTCCTCTCTAGGCCAAGAACCACCTCTGGTAAAAAAAAATTTCATCCAAATCCATGCAATAGTTTTTGTGTAATCCTGCTGCACAAATAAAAACAAAGCCCTTGGTGGAGGTATGCACTCTCAGATCACCACCAAAATCTAATCATCTGTAGGATACCCCATTTCTGACAATCTCTGAAAATTTCATGAAAATCCGTCCATAACTTTTTGAGTTATCTTGCTAACAAACAAACAGACAGACAAACCAACGCTGATGAAAACATAACCTCCTTGGCAGAGGTAAAAATGAGAAATCAGGATGGGGCAAACACTTTTTCACACCACTGCTTTACTCTCCTTTTCAGCCCCTGAGCTGCTGTTTGTACTTTTGTGTTTTGTTAAATAAACCATCATTGCTCTAAAGTCCTGCCTGCATCATGAGTCCTCCCTTCAAGTTTTCATCTGCCCAGAGGGCAGATTCTGACAATGTTGAACAGTAATGGGCTCCATGGAAGAAGACCAAAAGGGCTTCACTGATTACACAAAAACATAAAAACGCCAGCCAAAATATGTGCCGATAAGTCCAAAAGCTTGTGAGAGGTTGTCCTTTGGACTGATGAGACAAAATAGGAACTTTTTGGCCAGTCATATCAGCTTTATGTTAACAGAAGGAAAAATGAAGTTTTAAGAGAAAAGAACACCATACAGTACCTACTGTGGAACATGGGGGTGGGGTGGGGAGCTGCTTTGCTGCATATGCCTCAAGGACCCCATCTATGCAGGGCACAATGAAGTCTTAAGACTACCAAGGTGTCCTGGGGCGAAACATACTGCCAAGTGTCAGAAAGCTCAGCCTCAGTCAAAGGTTGTCGGTCCTTTCAACAGGAAAACAACCCAGAACATAAAGCTAGAGGCATTCAAGAATGGCTGAGAAAAATGGCCCTCCATGAGCCTAGATCAGGGGTGTCAAACTCATTCCATGGAGGGCCAAGACCCTGCATGTTTTCCTTCCACCCAGTGTCTTCAGCAGGTGTTTTCACTGATCAGCAATCAGTTGGAAGAAATTTGGTGAATCACCTGTTGAAGACACTGGGTGGAGGTAAAACCTGCAGGGTCTTGGCCCTCCATGGAATGAGTTTGACACCCCTGGCCTAGATCTTAATCCAGTTGAACATCTATGGGAAGATCTGAAAACTGCAGTGTGGAAATACCACCCTTCAAACCCGAGACCGCTTGAGCAGTTTGTGCAGGAAATGCAGGCCAAACTACCTGTTGGCCAATGCAGACTTCTCATTGTGAAGTACCGAGATCATTTGTTGGTAGTGATTGCTGCAAAAGATGGTGCAACAAAATATAAACTTTAAGGGTAACATTTTTTTTTTTGTCCATGCCATTTTACTTTATCATACAAAATATTCAGCTGAATCAATGATCTGAAGCAGGGGTGTCAACCTCATTTTAGCTTGGGAGCCACATACCGCAAGATTTAATGTCAAGTGGGCCGGACCAGTAAAATAAGGGCAAAACAGCCTAATGGCAACTCCAAATTTCATTGTTTGTTTTAGAACAAAGAAGCACAAGTACATTATAAAATGTTTATATTTCTTGAACCATTGATCTTTTACAAAACATGAACTACCTGAATGATGAATCTTCATCAAAGTATGAACAACCTGATTTTTTTTTCTTTTTTGCTCTGTTTTGAACTGAAGCTGCTGACGAACAATATCTTAATCACTATAAAAACAAATGCCATTTAATTCCATCTACTGCTTATTCCTGGAACTTGTTTGTATTTTGAAAAATGACCCCAGATACATGGTCACAATAAACCAATTACTGGCAAAAAACTGATAATGCCAATAATCAGTTTTCTTGTGTTTACATGCACTGAATAAACGGATTACTGGAGGACAAACCACTTGAGTTAATGACCCCAGTTGCATGGCCTTTATTAGATTATTCTGTTTACATGACCACTTGAATGAAGATGGTGCCCACCGTTGGCAAACGTCTTTGCTCATTCCGCTCCCGAATAAGATAAGCCTTTATTAGTCCCACAATGGGGAAATTCCAGGATTGCAACAGCACAGGGATAGCAACACTCAGAGCAACAATCAGAAGGCAAGAAAAAAAATATATATAGACACACAGTGCGGAGCATTGTGGTTGGTGGATGTGCAGCAGAAAGTCTAAGCTCTCTCTCCGTGGATGCGGCGGGCCAGCTGGACGTCTTTGGGCATGATGGTGACCCTCTTGGCGTGGATGGCCCACAGGTTGGTGTCCTCGAAGAGACCCACCAGGTAGGCCTCGCTGGCCTCCTGCAGAGCCATGATGGCGGAGCTCTGGAAGCGCAGGTCGGTCATGAAGTCCTGAGCGATCTTCCTCACCAGGCGCTGGAAGGGCAGCTTACGGATGAGCAGCTCCGTGAATTTCTGGTAGCGACGGATCTCTCTCAGAGTCACGGTACCGGGCCTGTAACGGTGAGGCTTCTTCACTCCGCCGGTGGCCGGAGCACTTTTCCGAGCAGCCTTGGTGGCCAGCTGCTTCCTGGGGGCTTTTCCTCCAGTAGATTTACATGCGGTCTGCTTGGTTCTTGCCATCGCTCTTTATTATTCTGTCTTATATTTTTTGCACGCCGCCTAAACTCCAGCCCGGCACCCGTGTCGTTTTCGCTTCAGTTCTCCCGGTATGTCGAGTTTCTCCGTTAGCACCGGGTGGCAGTTGAGTGCTAGCTAGCTCTTCCCTGGTGTATTGTCTCCTGCTGTAAACAGAGGCTCCGTCCACCGACTCGGGAGACCTTTGGGGCGATCTGTGTGTCCGTGATATATATAGAGTGAAAGGTGTGCCGGATCAGAAAGTTATCACCGGATCAGAAAGAAGAAGGACGATAAAAAGACTCAGAATTGAGCCGCTGTTGCAAAAGGCAGCCAACTCGTGTGGCGCCGGAACAGGAATGCTGACTTTTCTCCTTTTTTGCATAGTTGCTGTTCTTTCTACAATGCACTGCTAACATACGACCAACAGACACTACTGGATATCACCAAGTCAAGTAGCCACACGGAGTTTACTGGCTTTATACCACCCGACCTGCAATGCAACGTCTGTCCCCGCAGTGACCATCAGCACCCCCAGGAAGGCCCCGAAGCACTGAACCCGTGTGAGCATGCTGACCGCAAGATAGTGCGTCAGAGACGGGGCTAAAGGCGCCGACGGCAAGGCAAAAGAGGAGGGCTACATGCTAGGCTAAAGGCTTGGCCTAGCTGGCCACTGCTACCCAGTCACTTAATGGCAAATGTTCGGTCTTTGGAAAATAAGCTACACGAACTAAGAGAAAGGATTGAAGACCAGTGGGAGACAAGAGAGTGCTGTGCCCTAATTTTCTGTGAGACCTGGCTTTCAGATAGAGTCCTGGAGAGTGCTATTCAGCTGCAGACACTCAACACACTGGGCAGACAGAAGAGGAGACTCTGGTAAGACGAGGGGTGGGGGTGTGTGTATTTATAAACCACTTGTGATGCGGAGATGTACAAACCATCTACAAGCACTGCTCGCTCGACGTGGAGTTTTTACTGCTGAAATGCCGTCCCTATTATCTACCGAGGGAATTTACCACTGTGTTTTTGGCCGCTGTATACATTTGTCCACAGAGCAACTACACAGTAGCGCTAAACAAACTCCATGACGTCATCAGCACAGTAGAGACGAAACATCCCGATGCTGTTTTTATTGTTGCTGGCGACTTTAACCAGTGCAATTTACGGACTGTACTCCCCAAATATTGCCAGCATGTGAACATTCCCACCCGCAATGAAAGCACATCGGATCATGTTTATTCCAACATACGTGGCGCTGACAGAGCAGCACCCCGCCCCCACTTTGGACAGTCAGATCACATCTTACTGTTTCTGTACCCAGCCTATAGAAAAAAGCTGAAACAAACAAACAAACAATGTTATTAAGCAAATTAAGCGCTAGACTCCAGAGACTGAGAGCACCCTACAAGACTGGTTTGCCTGCACAGAATGGGATGTGTTTAAAGCTGCAGCCACCCGAGAGGACTCTTCTGTAAACATACATGACTATGCTGAATACATGACTGGGTGCATCAGCACATGCGTTGATACCATTTTACCCACCATACAGATCAGGAAGTTCCCCAACCAGAAGCCCTGGATCAACAATCAGGTACGTCAGATTCTGCGTGCTCGGTCTCGTGCATTTAAATCAGGCTGTGATATCGAGTACAAAGCTGCAAAGTATGGACTGAGAAAGGCTATAACAACAGCCAAGAGGCAGTACAGAGAAAAACTGGACAGCTTCTACTCCACTCCTGACCCAGGGTGCATGTGGCAAGGCCTGCAACACATCACAGACTACAAGAGGACCAACAGCAGCACCACTTGCTCTACAGACAGCCTGTTGGACGATCTCAACATCATTTACGCCCGCTTTGAGATCACCAGCCACAGCACAGAGAAGAGACATACACTCACGCACCCCCCCCCCACTAAAAGTCTCACCAGGCCAGGTAAACAAAGCACTGAGGAATATCAACCCTGCAAGGCAGCAGGACCAGACAACATACCTGGGCGGGCCCTCAGAGCATGCACTGCCAAGCTGACCGACGTTCTCACAGCAATCTTCAACCTCTCCCTCAATCAGAACATAGTCCTCTGCTGCTTCAAAATGACAACTATCATCCCATCCCCAAAAGGAGCCCGCCGACCTGTCTGAATGACACAGTCATTCAGACATGAATGACTGTGAATGACATGAATGACATGAATGATTTCACTCCAATCATGAAATGCTTCGAGAGGGTGGTGCTGCCCCTCATTCAGGACAGCATACCGGGCACCCTGGACCCCCTGCAGTACACCTGCCGGTCCAACAGGTCCATCTCAGATGCTATTGCTGCAGCACTCCATTATTCTCTCTCCCATCTGGAAGATAAAGACTCCTACATTAGGATGCTGTTTGTCGACTACAGCTCCACCTTCAACACGGTCATCCCCCACAAACTTACAGACAAACTGTCTTCACTTGGCCCACACCCCACCCTCTGCGACTGGCTACTGGACTTTCTAACTGTCAGGCCCCAGTCTGTCAGGATGGGTAACAGGACCTCAGCCAGCATCATCACAAACACAAGTGTCCCACAGGGTTGTGTTCTCAGCCCCATTCTCTACAGCCTTTTCACCCATGACTGTGTTGCCTCCCACAAGGACAATATCATCCTAAAGTTTGCGGATGACACAGCAGTGACAGGATACATCACTGGTGATGACGAAGCATCCTACAGGAGGAAAGTGGTCAACCTGGTGTCATGATGTGAGGACAACAACCTCACCCTCAACTCGGACAAGACAAAGGAGATGATAGTGGACATGAGGAAAGAGAGGAGGAGACCCCATTGGCCACTGTTCATCCGGAAGCTTGAAGTGGAGAGGGTGAGCAGCTTTAAATACCTGGGCATCCACATCAGCTGGACCTTAAGTGGACACACAACACCACAGAGCTGGTTAAGAGAGCTCAACAGCGACTGTACTTTCTGAGGAGGCTGAAGAAGTTTGGCATGGCCTCCAGGATCCTCAACAATTTCTACAGCTGCATCATCGAGGGCATCCTTACCAACTGCATCACTGCGTAGTATGGCAGCACCTCTGCCCTGGACCGCAAATGCCTGCAGAGAGTGGTGAAGACAGCGGAGAAGATCATCAGGACTCCACTCCCCTCTCTGCAGAGCATCTACTACTGCAGTCCAAAAGAGAGCTGACGCCATCCTCCGGGACCCCACCCACCCCCAGCACAGATTGTTCACACTTCTACCCTCAGGGCGGAGGTACAGAAGTGTGAAATGCAGGACAACCAGACTGAAGAATTCCTTCTTTCCCACTGCCGTCACACTTCTGAACCGATAACAACTTCCAAAACTCTGCAACACAGCTTTGCATATTGGAACTCACACATCTGCTGCTAAATTTGCACACTGCTCACCTGTACAGTAGATATAGTCTCACCCGTCTTATGTCCATATCATCTCTGCTGCTAATTATCATCTTCACTGCTACTTATCATGCACACTCTACTGGTACTACCGGTACAGAAATTTGCACCGGGTGCTAATTTGTAATTATACACTGCTCGTTGCACAATACTCATTTGCATACTGTTCATAGGTCTATGTCATCTCAGGTTCACATCAGGTTGCACAATGCTCATTTGCACACTGTACATAGGTTCATGCCATCTCAGGTTCACATTATCTCTGATATCAATATACCACTATCACTTTAGTCATCCAGTGAATTTTCAATTTCATTCCTCTCGTCTGACTGCTTTAACTGCTTTAACTGTCCAGATTGCCTAGTGTGTGTTATGAGTACTCATTAGTTTTAGTATTTAGTATCAAGGTGTGCTTAAAGCGTACCTGTGGTGGTCGTGGAAAAAAAAGATATTATATTGAGCCCCTGTCTCACGTTCTAGTTCAAGTTTAAGTTGAAATTCATGTTCAAAGCAATTTGATATAAATCCATTGTTGATGTGCTGGTTCAGCTATGTCAGCAAAACATGAGTGCAGCCATACTAGCAGCTACATGGACTTCCAGGACGCTTCCTGTGACGTAATTTCGTTGACACCGCGATCTGGATCAGTATTGGCTGAGCCTGCAGTGCCCGGATGAGCAGTGGCTTTCGGGATATTCAAATTCAAATTCAAACGTTTATTTCAAACTCAGGGTTCATATTAAATGCAGAACTAAAATGATTAGAAAATAAATAAATAAATGCTTAAATTCAGCGGGCCGTCTCGTCTGATCTGAGCTCGTAACGGCCGATGATTCTAAAACTATGCGATCTGGATCAATATTGGCTGAGCCTGGAGTACCCGGATGTGCAGTGGCTTTTGGAATATTCAAATTCAAATTCAAACGTTTATTTCAAACTCAGGGTTCATATTAAATGCAGAACTAAAACGATTAGAAAATAAATAAATAAATGCTTAAATTCAGCGGCTTGTCTCGTCTGATCTGAGCTCGTAACACCCGCGAGACGGGCTGGGCTCCTCCCTCGCCACGGGAGCAGCAGAGACAGAGAGCAGCAGAGCAGAGGAGCAGACACTCGGCGCTCTTGTAACAACAAAAACATACAATGTGATATGGATATCGCAACATGGTGGAATGTAAAGCCTTTGGATGTCTCAATAATAAGCGAAAAGACAAAGATAAACACTTCTTTTGTGTACCCAAACCCAGCTCACCTTGTCAGAAGATCGGAGCGGAAAAGTGATTTCGGAACAGGGCACAGATGAATCCTTTCAGACGAAATTACGTTGTGTGTGAGGACCACTTCGTCACTTTAACCCTCAGAAGACCTTTCTGGCTCAAACCTGTAGCCATGTTGGACGAATTCTTCCCCAGAGTCCGACAATTCAGCCATAATAAAATAAAAACACTCACAAAAGCACCCTAGTCTCTCATACAGGCGGAGCATTGACTGTTGAGTATCAACGAAGTGACGTCACATCTGCATGTGTCATGGCTGTGCTCAGAGTTTTCATTGGCTGGCCATGCCTGCGGTCGTATTTGCATATTTCTCTGGTGGTATTTGGCTGGCAATAATTATTTGAATGAATGAATGAATGAATGAATCTTTATTTCGGATAGTACAGGTTAAAAGAAACTGAATAATATAACAAAGGGGGAAAGAAAATCCAGCAAGGTCAAATTAGACAATAACTCCTCTGACTATACAATTCAACGTAAGTTATCCGAAATGGGTGATGGCTGAAGCCGCAGCTTATATTGCCCACCCATATTCCATCCAAGAATTCAAATGAGAAAAAGGAGAAGAGAAAAAGAAACAAGACAAGAGCGATTACAATTCAAAAACAAAGCTAAGACAAAATGTGACAGAAAAAAAGAAAAAAACTAAGCTAAGCTAAGCTAAGCGATTACAATTCAAAAACAAAGCTAAGATAAAATGTGACAGAAAAGAAAGAAAGAAAAAAAAAAAACCTAAGCTACAACACAACACAGGCTGGATATAACAATCCTTATGTGATTTTACATGTCATCTTGTATATACGTTTGGAGTATTTCTTCCTTTAGTTTTTGTTTAAATTGTCCAAGCGTTGTACATGATTTTAATTCAGGTCCAAAATCGTTCCACAATCTGACTCCTTGCACTGAAACACAGTGTTGCTTGATGGTAGTTCTCACTGAAGGTTTTTGAAATATACATGTTCCTCTAAAATGGTATTGTTTCTCCCTTATTTGGAACAACTTTTGGATATTTGCAGGCAGTGATAGATTCTTCACTTTAAACATTATTATTGCAGTTTTAAAGTCAACCAGATCTTTCAACTTGAGAGCTTTTAATTTAAGAAAAAGTGGGTTTGTTGGTTCCCTGTAAGCTGCTTTGTTTATTATTCTAATAGCTCTCTTCTGAAGCATAAAGACTGGATATATGTTTGTTTTATATGTATTTCCCCATACTTCATTACAATATGTCATGTATGGGAGTATTAATGAATGATACAAGGTATATAGTGTGGGTTGATTCAGCAAATATTTCACTCTGTGTAATATTGCAATTGATTTGGATATTTTACCTTTAATATAATTAATATGTGACTTCCAACACAGTTTATTATCAATTATTACTCCAAGAAATTTAGTTTCAGATACCCTTTCAATCTCAGCACCATTTACACTGAGTTTAGATACTGAGTTGTTGTGATGGTTGTTAAAGACTATAAATTTTGTCTTACTTAAATTGAGCATTAATTTGTTTGAATCAAACCACAGTTTAAGCTTTCCTAATTCCTTTCCGAGTGTATCCAGAAGTTGTTCCAGATTGTTTCCACTGCATAATATATTAGTGTCATCAGCAAACAATATTAAGTCCATTTTTTCTGAAACTTTACATATATCATTTATATACATATTGAATAATAATGGCCCCAAAACTGAACCCTGTGGGACTCCACAAGTAATCTTCAGTAACTGTGAGTTTTCGTTACCAACACATACATACTGATATCTATTCTTTAAGTAACTGCTTAACCAGGACAGTGCTACTCCTCTAATACCACAATTTTGTAGTTTCTTTAATAATAAATTATGGTCCACTGTATCAAATGCTTTTTTAAGATCCAGGAATACCCCAACTGAATACTCTTTATTTTCAATGGCAGTTGATATTTTTTCTATAAATTCCATTAGAGCAAATGCAGTTGTCCTCTTGTGTCTGAACCCATATTGCTGCTCACACAATAAATTATTCTTCAGTATGAAGTTGTCAATTCTCTCACAGAATATTTTTTCAAGTATCTTAGAAAACTGCGGCAATAGTGAAATTGGTCTGTAGTTTGAGAATTCCCCTCTGTCACCCGTATATCGGAATTACTTTAGCTATTTTCATTGCATTGGGAAATATACCTGTTTGGAGAGACAGGTTACAGATATACGTCAGTGGTTTCACTAAGCATTCAATAACAGTTTTGACTAAGAGCATGTCAATACCATCACAGTCCGTAGATGTTTTACTTTTAAACGATTTAACAATTTCAATGACCTCTCTCTCGTCTGTGTTCTTTATGAAAATGGAGTCTTTTATAGCAGTGTTTTTGCTTATCGTATCATCTGTAGGCGCCGTAACGGGTATTTCTCGAGCCAAATTAGGACCAATGTTAACAAAAAAGTTATTAAATTCATCTGCGGGTGAAGCTACATTCACACTCTGGGTCGTTTTATTATTTTTTGGAATATTGGTTGGGTTGCTTGTATTTCTGCTTTTATTTCCAAAGATACTGTTAAGTATTGTCCATGTATTTTTAATATTGTCTTTGTTTTTCTCCAGTTCTTTACTGTAATAGTCTCTTTTACTACATCTTATTATATATGTTAACTTATTTTTGTATGTTTTATACCGCTGCTCTGCTTCTTTTGTCCTTTTCTTTAGGAAAGCTTTATATAGTAAATTTTTCTTTTTACACGCCTTTTGTAGTCCTTTGGTTAACCATGGCTTATCGGCAAATTTCTGTTTAAGCTTTCTTTTTACTAGTGGACAGTTTTTTTCATAAAGAGTGGTTACAATGTTTATAAATGTGTCATAGGCTTCATTTACATCTGATACATAGACTTCTGTCCAGTCTTGCTTCAGCAAGTCCTCTTTAAAAGAACTGATTGCATTTGGTGATTTGTATCTGAACGATTTTGAAATTTTTTCTGTATTGGTTACCAAATAACGAATAATTTGCCTAATGTTTTCAAGTTGAATGCGTTTAGACGACCACCACAGGTACCCTTTAAGGCAGGGGTGTCCAATCATGTGCCATGGAGGGCCTAGACCCTGCAGGTTTTCTGTTCTACCCAGTCTCTTCAGTAGGTGTTTTCACTTATCAGCAATCAGTGGAAAGAAATGCAGTGGAATCTGCTGTTGAAGACAGTGGTTGACAGTATTGCCTGCAGGGTCTTGGCCCTCCATGGCACATGATTGGACACCCCTGGCTTAAGGAGTCCTAACTGCCTAACTTTGTGTTGGTGTGTGTGTTATTAGCATTTGTTTGTATTAGGATTGAGTTACTGTGTTAGTGTGTCATGATCTTATTAGAATTGTTGTTTCTGTACCTTTTACCTTGGCATTCGTTTGGAGAGCAAAGTAAGAATTTCCTTGCTCAGGAAATGTAGCATTTCTTAACTGTGCACATGATAAAGCCTTTGGATCTTTGAATTATCAGATAACTGCAGAAATTCAATCATAACTGGTTTATTAGTGTACATGTAAACATGATCACTGGCCATGTTTACATGCACATGATTAAACCAGTTATGATTGGATTTCTGCAGTTTCAATCCAGATTAAGACACTTGAAAATGAAATAACATTTATAAGCTATAACAGCAATTTTGAGAGTATTCACAAGTTGGGCAGAACATGTTATATTATAATCTTCACAATTCAACCTTGAAGAACCAAATCAAATAATTTGCTGGCAGATAAACTGTTTCAATTCAAATTGGGAAACTTGATGAATTTTTAGCAGATGAAGCATACATTTTATAGATTCCACTTAATGTATAATTATAGGAGGTAAATAATGTAAAAACACTAGTATTCATGGGAAAGAAAAGCTTTATTGACTTTTTCAGCGTTATACACAGATTTTGTTAATTGCATCACAGCTTTCTTAACATTTAGGGCAAAACATTAAAAGCTGCTACAGGATAAAATATCATATCTGATTATTCTAACGCAAAACTCATAGGTCTAAAATTATGACTAATCCCTCACCATATTAAATATTCACAGACATACCTTTGCTAATTGCTTGGACAAAAAGTTATGACTCCTTTGCTCAAAAGCAGCCGTTGGCTTCAGAATCTAAGAAGAAACAGCTTTAGCCAAGCGAGGCGCCATCCTGCAGTGAGCCGATCAGTTTGTGGCGGCCCATCACTTTTTGCCACGACACCCCAACAGCGGACTTTCATCAGCCGGCAGCTTCTCTTGTTTTAAACATGTGCAAAAAAAATTATGACAAGAAAAACTGGTTCTGACCATAAAATCATCTGGCAAACGGCAGTGAACTGTTGCTCAACCCCACCCCAAAACCCCACTGAACCACCAACTGTCAGTGCATGATTGTGAATGTCCCCCAGCACCTGCCACGCTGCAAGACATGGGATAAATGTATTTTTAAAGAACAGTTATTAAATACCATGAAATTTCAGTGTGGGCTGGAACTGGCATCCATAAAAAAAGACTTGTTGCATATTTTTAGCCATCTGTTATGGTGGAGAAGAATAACAGACTGCAAGTGGAGTCAGTGTGTAAATCGGGGGTCACTTTTGTGTCTGCTACTCTTGTGTGACCCCAAATGGAAAAACTGGGAATAGCAGTTATTTTATTGAAAAAAATTACTGTTCATGTACTTTATTATTTAATTTTCACACTTTGCAAATTCATCCCGCGGGCCGGTTTGGACTCTCTGGTGAGCTGGTTTTGACCCACGGGCTGTAACTTTGTCACCCCTGATCAGGGCTGGACCGAGACAGAAAAACAGCCCATCATGATCAGTCAAACAACAGACAGCACAGACGGTCCAGTTAAACATGTGCAAGTCTTGTGCCATTCCCCAAAGCAACAGTAAAGCTGAGTAGTAGGTTACATGCAAAACAGGGGAATAGAATAATTAGTCACACCAGTGCATACCTGTGCATGCCCGTAGAAACCAAGTATAAGCAAGTATTTCTTCATCCCCGTAGAAAGCAGGTGTAAGCAAGGGTGTAAGCAAGCACATCAGCACTCGTTCAGTGATGCCTGCCTTTGATCTTTGACGGTGTCATAGCGAGTACTATGATCTTTGATGATGCCATAGCGAGTCCTATGATCGTGAGTGATGACTGCCTTTGATCTTTGATGATGTCATAGTGAGTCCTATGATCTTTGATGACGGCATAGCGAGTCCTATGATGCCTGCATTTGATCTTTTTTTTTTTTTTTTTTTTGTACTTATTTTGTACCCGTAGGTAGATTTGTTTTGCAGTCTGGTGACAAGCCACCAGCTGCCGGTCGCTGCATGCGCAAGCGCCCCGTATCCCTAACCTGCATGTTTTTGGCATGCGGGAGGAAACCGGAGAAATCCCGGAGTAAACCCATGCAACACGGGGAGAACATGCAAACTCCACACAGACCACTGTTGGCCGGGGGCAGGGATCGAACCCACGATCTCATGATCCCCGCGATCCCCCGGCCGAGGGTAAACTGTGCTGCCACAGTGCTAACCACTGCGCCACCGTGCAGCCCATCTTGATCTTTGATGATATCATAGCGAGTCCTATGATCATGAGTGATGCCTGCCTTTGATTTTTGATGTCCTATGATCGTGAGTGACAGCGAGTCCTATGATCATGAGTGATAACTGCAGTTGATCTTTGATGATGTCATAGTGAGGTCTATGATCGTGAGTGATGCCCGCCTTTGAACTTTGATGTCCTATGATCGTGAGTGAGCGTGAGTGATGCCTGCCTTTGATCTTTGATGATGTCTTAGCGAGTCCTATGATCGTGAGTGACACCTGACCTTGATCTTTGATGTCCTATGATTGTGAGTAATGCCTGCCTTTGATCACACACAGACACACACAGATTTTCTTTAATCACTCTGCTATGGTGTCTATATACTGTGGTGTCTATATGACATCATATAGACATCATGTAGAGATCATAGGCACATGATAGGCGAGCCTATGATCTTTTAGCAAGTCCTATGGTTGTGACAGGCAGAGATTTCTTGAATTACTAGTGCATACCTGTGCATGCCCATGCATCATGCATGCCCATGGAAAGCAAGTTTAAGCAAGCATTTCTGCATGCCTGTAGAAAGTTACTGTTACTATGGCAAGTGAAACCTGCCTTTAATCTTTGACATCACTCATTCAGTGATGCCTGCCTTTGATCTGTGAAGCCTACCTTTGATCTTTGATGTCATAGCAAGTCCCTATGATCTCTGATGATGTCATAGCGAGCCCTATGATCGTGAGTGATGCCTGTGTTTGATCTTTGATGATGTCATAGTGAGTCCTGTGATCGTGAGTGATGCCTGTGTTGGATCTTTGATGATGTCATAGTGAGTCCTGTGATCGTGAGTGATGCCTACCTTTGATCTTTGATGTCCTATGATCGTGAGTGAGCGTGAGTGAGCGTGAGTGATGCCTGCCTTTGGTCTTTGATGATGTCATATCGTGAGTGATGCCTGCCTTTGATCACACACACACACACACACACACAGATTGCCTTGAATCACTCTATACTATGGTGTATATATTACGTCATATAGACATCATGTAGACATCATAGGCACATCATAGGTGATCCTGTGATCTTTTAGCGAGTCCTATGGTTGTGACAGACAGACAGACACACATACTGTACATACACAGAGATTTCTTGAATTATTTATAGCGTGATGTATTAAATTCATGAGCAAAAAATGCAAAATTACAAGAAAAACAAACTTGAATTTAAAAGATAAAAGATACAAATTCTTGGCAAAAGTTGCAAATTTATGAGGAAAAAATTCACATATGTACAGTTACAGTCATTGAGAATGTAAACACAGGAAGTTATTTAAAAGATTCACTAAATTCGTTAAGAAAAAGTAAATGAATAAATTGTTGAAACAAAGGCCAGAAAATCAGAGAAATGTAGCTCGTTTGTAATAATTAAAGAAAATTTTAAGAAACGATCAATGAAAAGAGGAGGGAAAATTATTGAGGCAAAAGTACAAAGATGGAGGAAAAAAATTATGCCAGTTTATGACACAAAAGTCACAAATTCAAGGAAAAAATGTCAGTCCATGTGCAAAAATTTTTCATGACATTTTCATTTTCATGAAATTTGTTAAAGTCTATAATTTTAAAAAAAGAATAAAAAATCATCATAAGAAAAAGGTAGATAATTTATGAAAACTCCAAATTCACATAAAAATTTACACATTTTCAATAAAAATCTCTGAAATTGTACACAAGAAAAAGTAAGTTATTACTTATAAGTAATAACTTAGTAAGAGTGTCACTCAAATATAGATAAGAATAATCACCCAAAACTAGTTTAAGAAGAGATTACTGAGATCTGAGTTTAGTCTGGACAGTTTGAGGTTTTTCTCCTAAATTTATGACTTATTCTAAATTTATTACTTTTTCCTTGTAAATTTGAAAGATTTTTTCCCCCACGTAAATCGACTTTTTCTCATAATTTGTGTTTAGTGCTAATTTAGGGCTTTTTTTTTTATCTTATACATTTGAGACTTTACTCTCAGAAATTTGTGAGGTTTTTCCTCAAAGTAAAAATCAAAAATAAAATGAGCAAAGATGCAGCATTTTCTGTTATATTATAAGTGCTATTTATAGCCTATAAATAGTCCATTTTCTAACCCCCACCCCAGGTGAAAACCTCACCTTACTTAGAAACCTGTATGCATCATACTCTTACTGAATAAATTCAGACAGACCCAAAAACTATGCATAACTTTGCAGAATATTCAAGAGGCTGGCGTCATACATCAATATGAGATGTGACTAAAACACTTGGTAGAGATGAGTGAGTAGGTGTGGCTCAAATTGTGGAAAAATGTATTGGTACATTTTGTGTCAACAAAGCTTGCACTTTTTGTGTTATCCATTAGTTTTAATGATTTGGTATATTTATATAAAGTCATTTAAAGGAAGAACAAATAAAATAAACTACCTGTAGAAGAACTGAAGGAGCCTCCTGTCCCCTCACATTTCCCACTGTTGGGACAGGGAGGGCCCTGATGTTGCATTCAAGTACACTCAGAGGTTTGACTTTATGTTGGGTAAAACATAAAGTTTGACATATAAGGCTTTTTCTGGAGCTTTTTCAAGTGAATAATATGTCCTTTATTTTAATAAATTTAGTGTGATCCATTTCCATTTTTAATGTTTTCCCCTAGTCTTTTAATAATAATAATAATAATAATAATAATAATAATAATAATAATAATAATAATAATAATAAGTTTATTTATAGAGCACTTTTCACAGACAGGGTCACAAAGTGCTTTCCATAAAATCAAACTGTGAATAAATAAAAGACAATAAAAGACATAAGAATAAAAAACACAAAACAATAAAAGACACAAGGACAATGTACAACCAGCAGAGGATTAATAAAATGCCAAAGTAAAAAGATTTTTAACTGCTTCTTAAAATGAGCAATTGAAGGTGCAGATCGTAAAATGAGGGGTAGTGAGTTCCATAAATTTTGTGCCACAGCTGCAAAGGCTCTGTCGCCTTTGGTCTTGAGTCTTTTCAGTCTTTTCAACTCCACTTTTATGTTTTTATTTGTCCATTTTCATCCAACACTTCTGCTGCCACACAATTCCACAGTAAACTCAACTCTGAAAGGGGGCAGTGCGCACTAGGAAAGAAGAAGTGGGAGTGTTAGGGGTGCGTTATGAGATTCAATTGGGCAGTCCAGTGTCAGTAATAAAATAAATAAATGGGCTGCTGTCAGTATTTCAAAAGCTGGTGTGCAGCGATCCTTGAAGGCGTGGTTACATAATTATATTGATGACAACGCACTGGCCCACTGGGCAAATGACCGGTATGCCAGATGGCCAGTCCAGCCCTTCCCCTGATCTAAAGCAAAGTCTTGTTCTTCTATTCAGACAAAGTAGAGATGTTTCATACCTTGACATGTTTCGACGGTCACCTGCGGTCTTCTTCAGAAAACATCATCTGACATCTGTGATATGTTGCATCAGCTGTTTTATTCTTTCCATAGGCGTGACTGACCTGACAGATTTGACAGATCCGCCAGGTCGGTCAGCCCCCCCATCCCGCCATGCGATGGGCTTTGGAAGAGAGAATCCCAGGTGTGCGAGAGCATGAAGGCTCCATCATCTCAGTTCGAAGACTGCAGGTGACAGTCGAAACATCTATCCATCCATCCATCTTCTTCTGCTTAATCCTTTTCGGGTCGCGGGGGGGCAGGAGCCTATCCGTCAAGGTATAAAACATCTCTCTACTTTGTCTGAATAAAAGAACAAGAATTATCACTAAAAGACAAAAAGAACTTGTTTGACATAAAAGCAAAGCCTAATTTGTGTTAAATATGATATATACTGTAAATAATAAGAGATGCCATCCATCCATCCATCTTCTACCGCTTTTCCGGAGGTCTGGGTCACGGAAGCAGCAGTTCAAGCAGAGAAGCTCAGACTTCCCTCTCCCCAGCCACCTGCTCCAGCTCTTCAGAGAGGATGCCAAGGCATTCCCAGACCAGTTGTGAGACATAGTCTCTCCAGCGAGTCCTGGGTCTGCCCCGAGGTCTCCTTCCAGTGGGACATGCCTGAAAAACCTCAAGTGGGAGGCGTAGCATCCTGATCAGATGCCCATACCACCTCAACTGGCTCCTTTCAATGTGGAGGAACAGCGGTTCTGCTCTGAGCCTCTCCCGGATGACTGAACTCCTCACCCTATCTCTAAGGATAAGTCCAGAGATCCTATGAAAAAAGCTCATTTCAGCCGCTTGTATCCGCGATCTCATTCTTTCGGTCATTACCCAAAGCTCGTGACCATAGGTGAGGATAGGAACGTAGATTGACTGGTACATCGACAGCTTTGCCTTAGAGCTCAGTTCCCTCTTCACCACAACAGGCCAGTACAAGATACGCATCACTGCAGATGCTGCACTGATTCATCTGTCAATCTCTCTCTCCATTCTCCCCTCACTCGTGAATAAGACCCCAAGATACTTGAACTCCTCCACTTGGGGCAGGAGCCTGTCCCCAACCCGGAGAGGACAATCCACCTTTTTCCGGCTGAGGACCATGGACTCTGACTTGGAGGTACTGATTCTCATCCCAGCTGCTTCACACTCAGCAGCAAACCGTCCCAGTAAGAACTGTAGTTCATTGCTGGATGAAGCCAGCAGGACAACATCATCTGCAAACAACAGAGATGAGATCTTGCGGTCACCAAGCATGACACCCTCCGTTCCCTGGCTGCGCCTAGAAATCCTGTCCATAAAAATTATGAACAGGATTGGTGACAAAGGGCAGCCCTGGTGGAGTCCAACTCTCACTGGGAATGAGTCCGATCGAGCGTTGGCAATACGAACCATACTCTCACAATGGTCGTACAGAGCCCAAATAGCTTGTAACAACAACCCTGATACCCCATACTCCTGAAGCACCCCCCACAAAAAACCACGAGGGACATGGTTGAATGCCTTCTATAAGTCCACAAAACGCATGTAAACTGGTTGGGCAAACTCCCACGAAACCTCGAGGATTCTCGAGAGGGTAAAGACCTGGTCTGATGTGCCACGGCCACGATGAAAACCACATTGCTCCTCCTGAATCCGAGGTTCGACCAACGGCCGGACTCTCCTCTCCAGTACCTTGGCATAGACCTTCCCAGGGAGGCTGAGGAGTGTGATCCCTCTAAAGTTGGAGCACACCCTCTGGTCCCCTCTTTTGAAGAGAGGAACCACCACCCTGGTTTGGGCACTGCCCCCAACCTCAATGCAATGTTGCAGAGGCGTGTCAACCATGACAGCCCTACAACATCCAGGGCCTTGAGGTACTCAGGGCGAATCTCATCCACTCCCGGAGCCCGGCCACCAAAGAGATTTTTAACCACTTTGGCGACCTCAGGCCCTGTGATAGGCGAGTTGTCCCCCTCGTCCACAAGCCCTGCTTCCTCTGTGGAAGGCGTATCAGTGGGATTGAGGAGATCCTCAAAGTATTCCTTCCACCGCCCAACAATATCCCCAGTCAAAGTAAGCAGCACCTCATCCGCACCATACACAATGTGGACAGGGAGCTGCTTCCCCCTCCTGAGCTGCCGAACAGTTTGCCAGAATCTCTTCGAGGCCGACCGAAAGTCTTGTTCCATGGCATCACTGAACTCCTCCCATACCCGAGTTTTTGCTTCAGCAACTACCTGAGCTGCACTCCACTTGTCCTGCCGGTACACCTGAGCTGCTTCAGGAGTCCCACAAGCCAACCAAGCTTGATAGGACTCCTTCAGCTTAATGGCCCCCCTCACCACTGGTGTCCACCACTTGGTTCGGGGGTTGCCACCATGAGATGCCCCGACGACCTTGCGGCCACAGCTCTGGGCTACCGTTTCAACAATGGAGGTGGAGAACATGGCCCATTCAGACTCCATGTCTCCAGACTCCCTCGGAATATGGTTGAAGTTCTTCCGGAGGAGTGAAATGAAGACCTCCCAGACAGGGTCCTCAGCCAGACGTTCCCAGCACACCCTCACTATACGTTTGGGTCTACCAGGTCTGAATGGCATCCTCCCCTGTCATCGGATCCAACTCACCACCAGGTGGTGATCAGTTGACAGCTCTGCACCTCTCTTTACCCAAGTGTCCAAGACATACGGTCGCAGGTCTGATGACATGATAACAAAATCGATCATCAACCTGCGACCTAGGGTGTCCTGGTGCCAAGTGCACATATGGACACCCTTATCCTTGAACATGGTGTTTGTTATGGACAAACTGGTTGGCACAGAAGTCCAATAAATGAACACCACTCGGGTTCAGATTGGGCAGGCCATTCCTCCCAATCACCCCCCTCCAGGTTTCACTGTCGTTGCCCATGTGCGCATTGAAGTCCCCCAGTAGGATAATGGAGTCTCCAAGAGGAGCACCCTCCAGCATCCCAGTCAGAGACTCCCAAAAGGGTGGGTACTCTGAACCATCATTTGGTGCATAGGCACAAATGATGGTCAGGACCTGTTTCCCAACCCGAAGGCACAAGGAGACAACCCTTTCGTCCACCAGGGAAAACTCCAATATAGAGGCAGCAAGGTGAGGGGATACAAAAATACCCACCCCTACTCATTGCCTCTCGCTCAGGGCAACTCCAGAGTAGGCCAAGCTCCAGCCCCTCTCCAGGACACTGGTTCCGGAACCAGAGCTGTGTGTTGAGGTGAGGCTGACTATATCTAGCCAGTATCTCTTAACCTCATGTACCAGCTCAGGCTCCTTCCCCACCAGAGAGGTGACATTCCACATCCCAAAAGCCAGTTTAGGAAGCTTGGGATCAGACCGCCAAGGTCTCTGCCTTTGACCGCCACCTGATCCACATAGCAACGGACCCCCATGATCCCTCCTGCAGGTGGTGAGCCCACTGGTGGGCGGACCCATGTAACTCCTTCGGGCTGAGCCCAGCTGGGTCCCATGGGCGGAAACCCGGCCACCAGATGCTAGCCCTCGAGCCCCTCCCCCAGGTCTGGCTCCAGGGTGGGGCCCCGGTAACCCCATACCGGGCGGGGTACACTGAATCCTTGTTCTAGTATTTGTCATGAGAGTCTGTTGGATTGTTCTTAGTCTGGCCCTTCACCCAGGACCAGTTTGTCTTGGGTGACCCTACCAGAGGCAAATTGCCCCGGACAACATAATAATAAGACAAGAGATGCCAGACAAGAGATGCCATTAAGCATTAATCAGTTTGAAGTTATTTCAGATTGTCATAGTTTTGAGGGTTTTGTGGAAGGGTATGAACACAATTGAGCACATCTATAGTCAAAAAATTAGGCTAAAGCTCTCGACATTACCTGAGCCAATATAAAACGTGACTAGATATTTTTCACCTTTTCTGAAAGCACTCACTCTCTCTCTTGCATTTGATCGGCCATGCTATAGTCTTAGTCCACATAAGGTCGTGAAGCGGACTATGTGGCGCTGGTCTTCTGCCGTTCTGTCACAAGGCTGAGCGCAGTTTGTCACCGTGCTCAGGCTTTTTATTCATTTCTGGGTATTTCCTGTGTTTTTCCAGTGGGGTGTTTATTTTTTCCTTGTGGGTTTAGGATGTGTTCTTTGTTGTCAGTTGTTTTATTATGTTTTCATGTCCTTATTGTTATGATGATGATTCTGTCAGTATTTTTAGATTCCTGTTCTATTTTGCTCTCAGTATTTATATTTTTGTTTCCTCATGGCATGAGCTCTGCACCTGTTCCAGCCACTCCCACCTCATCATTATCTTATTTGTGTGCTCTGTGTTTAGTCATTAGGTTAACCTGCCCGCTCATGTGATTCACATCTGATGCCATTCGTTATGATTATTTTGCTGCGCTATTTAAGACGGGCTTTGTTAGTCTCTCCTTGTCAGAGCGTCCTCATACCCATGTATCTCCGTCGGGACCCCATCCCTGTTCCGACGTGCTTCTTTGTGTTTCATCTTCTTGCCGTTCTCCTGTGTGTTTATTTTTGAGTACCTTTTGGATTTTGTGTTTTCTTAATAAATTACTACAATCTGCAGTTAAGCTCTTGGGTCTTTTCTGTCTGCCCTTAAGGGGCAATTCATGACACGTTCCACACAGCTTGATGGTGATGGACACCTCTTATAGCCAGGTCTGCCTCTTCCATGTCACCAGCAAGGGACAGTCTTGGAGGACATGGTAGACTGTCTGTTTTGCTCCACTGTCACAGAGCACTGAGGCAGCTGCCTGGATTCTTTTCAGGTGGGCATGAAGTCCACAGTGTCCTGTGCACAACCTGAACTGCAGGCTGTTGATGGGGTCTGTGTCCGGGTTATAGTAGCCCTTCTTTTTTTTCCACTCTGCCTTCTGCCTGTTGTGCAGGAGTGTCTTGGCTTCCTGGTACATTGTGGCAGAGGTTGTGGTTTCTCGCTCCCAAACTTGGCCAGTGGGTTTGCTTTTTCATTCCCAGTAATGCCATAGTGGACAGGGATCCATTGCAGAACCAATGAACATTCATCTGGCAAGGGTAGCAGAGTGTTCTGGAGTCTCTGCATCTACTGGTCTTGGACATCTGAGGCCAAGGACTGAAGAGCTGCATTGGAGCCTGTCAAGATGACAGCTTTGGCTCTCTTGTGGTCCATGGTGTACGCCATTGCCATTTTGAGAGCCATCCCCTCAGCTTTGAAGTTTGAGCATCTCTGCCCCATGACCTCGAAGAATATGTACTTTTGTCCAGTGGGTGAGATGACATGCACTCCAGAACCTTCATTCCTGACTGCCTCATCAGCAGATCCATCTGTGTAGATGTGTGCCCATTCCCTCTGGTGGTAGCACTCTTCCAACATCGCCAGTGTTAGGGTCTTTTGCTGTGCTGACAACTGTTTCAGGCAGTGTGGCGGGCCAGGGACTTCCGGCTCAATGTTGACTGGGAGGGCTGCTGTGCTCCACTCTTGGGGATGAAGATGGAACCACTGAAGCAAATATGAGTTCACTGTGATGGATATATTCTTCAACTATATTATTTGTTGTATTTTTGTGCTGTGTTTGCTAAGGACATTTTGTTATGTATGGTTAAAATACCTGGGTGAAGGATGAGGTAAGATAACTTGGCGAACACAGCTTTATTAATGAACTGGGAATGTGGTTACACGGCAGGCACCTGGCAGAGGGCACCGGTCAAAGAGGCCGCAATATGGATGCCGTCTGCCTTATCTAGAGCAGTGCGGTGACATGACGGGAAGTGCACATCACCACACGGCACTTCACAATAATGTACCATTTATTGTACATAATACCCCCCCCCCCAGAAAAGTCCAAAACCACACACACAATTGAAACCCCTAGAAATTTGGGACCCGAATCATGTGCTAAAATAATGAAAAACAATGTACTAAACTGGCCTAACACACTCAATCAAAGCAACCTAAAATAGGGCTGACTGGTGGACTACCATACAGCCCGCATGGCGGGGTGGATTATTCTGCCACCCATACCTAAAGAAAAGTATTTTTATTAAACTAAAATCACATGCCATGCTCCTAAACTAAAAGAAAAATGTCATCTTGTCATCTTGTATATCAAATCAAAATCAAATCAAATCAAACTTTATTGTCATATTGCTGTACATACAGCTGTAGTGCAGGCAAGACGAAATTGCGTTTCTCTCGGCATCCATATAAATAGAAGCAGCATGATTTAAGACACACTCACACATAGCTTCACCCCCCCACCCCCAGCCCCCCATCCATTCACACATCCCTGAGACATACTTGGGGAAAAAAACTAACTATAATATACAAATAATATACATAATGTCCGTAGGTGCAGTAGTGTGTATGAGAGATTCCGGGTCAACTGTTCAGCATCCTGACAGCTTGTGGAAGGAAGCTGTTGATCAGTCTGGTGGTTCTGCCTCTGATGCTCCAGAATCGTTTATCAGATGGAAGAAATTCAAAGTGTTTATGCAGAGGGTGAGAACAGTCCTTGACAATGTTCAGTGCCCTGCTCCTACAACGATTCTGAAAAAGTTCTTGGACAGAGGGGATGGAGACTCCAATTACCCTCTCAGCCCCCTTGACTATCCTCTGCAGGGCTTTTTTGTCTGACATACTGCAGCTGGAGTACCATGTAGCAATGCAGTACACCAGAACACTCTCCACCACACCTCTGTAGAAGGTCCTGAGGATGCAGATGGGGAGAGAGGCCTGTTTGAGTTTCCTCAAGAAGTGCAGTCTCTGCTGAGCCCGCTTCCTGATCCCCAAGGAATTCTTGCTCCAGGTCAGGTCCTGCGAGATCTGCACTCCGAGGAACTTGATGTTCTCCACTCTCTCCACTAAACGGCCGCCGATACTGAGGGAGACGTGCTCAGGCTGTGACCGCCGGAAGTCGATAATCATCTCCTTCATTTTGTCCACGTTGAGCACCAGATTGTTCTCCCTGCACCAGCCCTCCAGGTCTCTCACTTCTTCCCTGTACATTGATTCCTCATCCCTCTGAATAAGTCCCACCACCGTGGTGTCGTCTGCAAACTTAATAATCTGGTTCCCCTCGTGTCTGGATACACAGTCATGTGTTAGAAGTGTAAACAACAGTGGACTGAGTACACAGCCTTGAGGGGATCCGGTGCTCAGCGTGACAGAGTTGGAGATGTTGTTTCCAACCCGGACAGACTGAGGTCTCTCAGTCAGGAAATCCAGGATCCAGAGACATGTGGCGGTGTTCAGACCAAGAAGGAGTAATTTCTCCATCAGTCTCTGGGGAATAATGGTGTTGAATGCTGAACTGAAATCAATGTACAGGAGTCTGGCGTAGGTGTCTTTCTGGTCCAGGTGGGTGATAACAGAGTGTAGGGTGGTGACTATAGCATCCTCCGTGGAGCGGTTTGAACGATATGCAAACTGGAGCAGGCTGTGTGATGCAGGGAGGCAGGCTGTAATGTGTGGTTTGACAAGCCATTCAAAACACTTCATCACAATTGGTGTCAGTGCAACAGGACGATAGTCATTCAAACAAGACACAACTGGTTTCTTTGCCACCGGTACAATGATAGAGGTCTTGAAGCATCTGGGAATGATGGCCTGACTCAGGGAGATGTTATAAATGTCAGTCAGGACATCCGCCAACTCGCTTGCGTAGTCTCGGAGCACACGTCCCAGGATGTTGTCCGGACCTGCAGCTATGCGTGGGTTGACTCCGGTTAGGGTCCTCCGTGTGTCCGCTGTGTTGATGGTAAAAGCTGGTCCGACCGATGGTGGGGGTGGGCCAGCCCTCCCTCTGATTGTCAAGTTTGATGCTTCAAAACGTGCAAAGAAGTCGTTAAGCCTGTCTGGAAGCGAAGCGTCGTCATCATCGACCCCCTGCCTAGACTTATAGGCCGTCAGTGTCCGAACTCCCTGCCACATCTGCTTGGTGTTCCTAGTGTCACAGAGGTGTCCCTGGATTTTCTCCGCATAGGCGCGCTTTGCTGCCTTAATTCCCTTCGAGAGCGCAGACCTGGCTGAGCGGAGGGCGATCCTGTCCTTCGCTCTGAAGGCTGCATCCCTGGCTGTAAGCAGCGAGCGCACCTCTGCAGTCATCCAGGGCTTATGGTTACCCCACATACTGATGGTCTTCACTGTAGTGACATCCTCTGTGCACTTCGCGATGTAGCTGGTGACCGTTTCAGCATACTCCTCCACATCTGTCTTGTCTTCCTGGGAGGCTGCTATTTTGAAGACCTCCCAGTCTGTGTGCAGAAAACAGTCTTTCAGTGCAGAGGTTGCACTCTCTGGCCAAATTCTGATTTGTTTCACTGCTGGCCTGCTGCGCTTCAATAAAGGTTTGTAGGCAGACAGCAGCATCATGGATATGTGATCAGAAAGGCCGAGATGGGGGCGGGGTATCGCCTTATATGCATCTGTGTTTGTGTACACTAAGTCCAACATATTCTCTCCTCTGGTCTTAAAGTCTACACATTGTTTAAACTTGGGGAGCACAGTCTTTAAGCTGGTGTGGTTAAAATCCCCCGCAACCACCACAAAACTGTTCGGGTGTGAAGTTTGGATTTCACTAATCGCATTGTGCAGTTCCCCGAGTGCCTTCTTAGCATTAGCGTTAGCGCTCGGCGCTATGTAAACACCAGCTACAAACACATTACTGAATTCCCTCGGCAAATAATATGGCCGACAATTTACAATAAGGAACTCCGCCAACGGAGAGCAGTGTTTAGACACTAACGTGGCATTGACGCACCAGTTCTTGTTAACATAGATGCATAGCCCACCCCCCCGGCTCTTACCGGAGGTCGCCGTTTCCCTGTCGGCACGGAACATCGCCATATCTTCCAGTTGAATGGCCTCGTCAGGAATGTTGCCATGGAGCCATGTCTCCGTGAACGCAAGCACACAGCAGTCTCTCCACTCTCTCCGGGTTTCCTTCAGCAGACGCAGCTCGTCCAGCTTGTTTTCGAGGGAGCAGACGTTAGAGAGAATGAGCGACGGTACCGCTGGTCTGGAGGGGTTAGCCTTTAGCCTAAACATATATGTTTATATATGTATATATGTAAACAAAGAATGTTTATAGTTCTGAGGTTGTTGCATGTATGTTATGATATGGGATTATTTTATGTTTTTTTGAATGAATGAATGAATGAATGAATGAATGAATGAATGAATCTTTATTTTGGAAAAATACTCCAAACATATATACAAGATGACATGTAAAATCACATAAGGATTGTCATATCCAGTCTGTGCTGTGTTGTTGCTTAGTTTTTTTTGTCACATTTTGTCTTAGCTTTGTTCCGAATTGTAATCACTCTTGTTTTGTTTTTCTTTTGAATTCTTGGATGGAATATGGGTGGGCAATATAAGCTGCGGCTTCAGCCATCACCCATTTTGGATAAGTTATGTTGAACTGTATAATCAGAGGAGTTATTGTTTAATTTGACCTTGTTGGATTTTTTTTTCTTTTTTCCCCTTTGCTATATTATTCTGTTTCTTTTTAATCTTTACTTTAAATCTATCCGAAATAAAGATTCATTCATTCATTCATTCATTCATTCATTCAAAAAACATAAAATAATCCCATATCATAACATACTGTACATGCAACAACATCAGAACTATAAACATTCTTTATTTACAGCACTGTCTCTTGGGTTGGGAGAGGTAGAACCAGCATGGGGGGGGGGGGGGGCAGTCCCTCAGCAAGCGTGCTCCTGAAAGCAGCAGACCTCTGGGACGATGGCTGATCTTCCGGACGATGGTGCCCAACTTCTTCACAACCAACATCGACTCCCGCCCAGCCTCGTCACCTGGAGCCTCTTCCCGGACACACTGAAGCTGATTGGCATGCCTCGATGAGCCCTCGGACAACTGGAAGTATGCTGTGCCCAGCTTTGCCACTATGCGCAGACATCCTCGATGTTTTGCTGGCTGTCTTTTGGCCCATCTTCACCATGGACATTAGTCACCCCGAACCCGAACCAAGTCCAAAACCCTCAGCGGGGCCCGGCTCATCCTGACGTGGTGCTGCTAAGCATACGGTAACTCCATGCTCGTCGGTCTGGCCCCATCTTCTTCTAAAACCACTGAAGCGGTCACCTTCGTAGGTGCAGACCCTCCATCTCTCTGCGGGTAAGCTCCAGAGGCATCTGGGGCTAGCACATTGGTATCACTCGCTGATGCACTCGCCTCACCACCATGCTTGGTACCCCCTTTACCATGTCCTGAATGCCGGCACTGAGACCCTCCTGCACCCAACCTAAGTGAAACTGGTCCTGCTTGACTGCCGTGGTGTCCATTAGCTCTTCATCCCACACAACATTCTCTTCAACCACCGGAACCGGGGGGTTCCAGCGGCCACAACCCAACCATTCATTCCCGGCATCTTCTGTAATGGCAAAACCCAGTTCGTAAAACAAATTACAGCCCATGATGTTATTGCCTCGCACTGTCACGTGGAATGTGAAGTCAACCATCTTCGCAGACTTGTACCAGACTGTGAACTCCAAAGTCCCAACCATGCACAGCCTGCCACCTCCAAAACCATACAATGGTGCCGGGTTACCTTTAATCCTGTAGTAGGGGAAGAACTTCCTCACCGTGGCCCAATTCAACAATGACCCCTACACCCCCATGTCGAACAACAGTGGCACCTCCATGCTGTCCAACTCCACTGTGCAATACATGTACCCATTTGTGCTGGGGGACACCGTATGGATGGTCGTTGAGGGCAGGCAGAGTGATTCCTTCCGTAGGCTCTCCGGTTCAGATACACGGCACACTCTAGCATAATGGTTCAAGCGTACACATCTGCTACGTTTTCCCCTAGCCAGGCAGTCTTTAGCCTTATTGCCGTGTGTTGCAGACCCACAACCCTTACACAGGGGTTTTCCCGGGGCAGACCTTCGGCTGGCAGCATTGGCTTCCATAACATCGTCGTCCAAGCTATCCTCACTATCCGAGTCAGCAACATTGGCCGCGGCGGGTGGCTCCGGCAGCTGCTGTGACTAGCGCCAGGTTAGTGCCAAAGCTAGCTTGTCTGCAGCCTCCAACTGCAGAGCTAGCTCAACAGCTTTGGTTAATGTTAAGTTACTGGGTGCCGTGAATAGCCTAGCCAGCAATGCGGCACTGCACATGTGCTCCACAAGCTGGTCATGTACCATTTCATCTTCCAACGGCCCAAAGCAACAGTCACTAGCTAGCCTCAAGTCAGCGACAAACTGATGAACAGGCTCACCTACCTGCTGATGTCGCTGCCAAAAACGAATCCTCTGGACAGTCACGCTATCCGGGGTGTGAAAATGGTTTGCTAGCAGCTCCACAATGTCTTCAAAAGAGTCCAAAGCTCCGAGTGTGCGCAGGACTCACTGGTCCTCAATGCCCAGGTTATGAACAAGAAGCGTACATGCTCTTAACTTATCAAGCTTACTGAGGTCCAGCATTATGATGTAGGTTTGGAAGGCCTCGAACCACATGGGCCAAGGCACCAGCGGTTCCCCTGGAAGCTTGAGAAAGGGGCGAAGTGGTTTAATACATGCCTCCATGAGTTACTCCTCGATCGCAAAGTGTTATGTATGGTAAAATACCTGGGTGAAGGATGAGGCAAGATGGCTTGGCGAACACAGCTTTATTGATGGAACTGGGAATGCGGTTACACGGCAGGCACCTGGCAGAGGGCACCGGTCAAAGAGGCCGCAATAAGAATGCCCTCAGCCTTATATAGGGCAGTGCGGTGACATGACAGGAAGTGCACATCACCACACTGCACTTCACAACAATGTGCCATTTATTGTACATAATACATTTGTGTTTACAATAAAACCAAACAAGTAATATTCCCTATCTTTTAAATTTAAAAATTTCATAAAGCTGTCAAAGCATATCAGTGCCATCTTATTCTGATTCCTGATCTGGCAGTCATTTTAATCTGACAACTTTATGAATCCCAAT
The DNA here is from genome assembly GCA_020510985.1 of Pholidichthys leucotaenia. Taxonomy (NCBI): domain Eukaryota; kingdom Metazoa; phylum Chordata; class Actinopteri; order Cichliformes; family Pholidichthyidae; genus Pholidichthys; species Pholidichthys leucotaenia. The sequence goes on from CM035842.1 coordinate 47,155,756, forward strand.
CGGCCGTGTTTCTCCTTGAGTGCTTTTTTGTGATAGGTGTTAAATTTGATAACTTGCTCTCTTTGATAACAGTTTAAAAATCTTCTAAATTATTGCTCTGAGTGTTGCTATCCCTGTGCTGATGCAATCCTGGAATTTCCCCATTGTGGGACTAATAAAGGCTTATCTTATCTTATCTATCTTATCTTAAAAGAGAATAATACATACAATTTAAGATCTGAGCCGTTGTATTGTAAGATCCAAAATTGCTGTCAGTCATTTATTACAGTTTTGTAAAGGCTGGCTGATTTTCAACCATTCAAAGATACTGAAAGTCAGTAGGCAATTTGTTATTTTTTTAACAAGTGGTATATTCACAAATCTAGCATCAGGTACAAATGGCTGAATGTAAATTAGGTATAAATTTGAAAGCATAAAGGTGTAAAATTATTATAAAATTTGCTAATTTAATTAGAAACCAGAAGGGGAGGGTCACAAATTTACAGAACTGGGGGGGGAAAGTCTCAAATTTCCGAGAAGGAAAAGGTTGTGAATTTACAAAATTGGGGAAAATTTATGAAACTTGGGGGAAAGCCACAATTTTACACGATGGGTAAAATTAGCAAATTTACAAAACTGAGGGAAATTTGCAAATTTACAAAACTTGGAAAAAAAGCCGCAATTTACAATATGGGTAAATATAGCAAATTAATGAAATGGGAAGTCACAAATTTATGAAACTTGGGGAAAAGCCACAATTTTAAAAGATGGGTAAAATTAGCAAATTTACAAAATGAGGAAAAGTCACAAATTTACAAAACTTGGGGAAAAGTCGCAGTTTTATGAGGCAGCATGGTGGCGGAGTGGTTAGCACTGCAGCAGCACAGCAACTCACTCTTGACCGGGGGACCCTGGGTTCGATCCCAGCCGCCGACCAACAGTGATCTGTGTGGAGTTTGCATGTTCTCCCCGTGTCTGCGTGGGTTTACTCCCAGATTTCTCCGGTTTCCTCCCACATGCCAAAAACATGCAAGTTAGGTTAATTGGCATCAAACTGGGGATTCTAAATTGTCCTTAGGTATGACTGTGAGAGTGAATGGTTGTCTGTCTCTCTGTGTTGGCCCTGTGATGGACTGGCGATCTGTCCAGGGCGTACCCTGCCTCTCGCTCAAAGATGCTGGGATAGGCTCCACCCACCCCCCCACCCCCCGCGCGACCCGAAAAAGATTAAGCTGAAGAAAATGGATGGATCAGAATCAGAATCAGAATCAGCTTTATTGGCCAAGTATGCACAACACATACAAGGAATTTGACTTTGGCTAAAAACTTGCTCTCATTGTTCAGGTGGAGGATTTAAATAAGGATTCAATGACAACAGAGTATGTATGGGATGGAGGGTAAAATTTGGGGATGACATCACCCCTCATTCTCCCAAATCACCTACTGCCAAAAGTTAACTGTCTAAACTGGATTAAATAATTGTACAGGCCAGATTCAATCACTGTGTCCAGCTGTAAGCAATATACACAAAATACTTTAATACAAGAGGTAGTAGTAAACATTGATGTATCTTCAGTTCAGTCAGTGTGGGAGGGAATACAGCAGTGACTCACCCAGACTTCTAGAGTGAGAAAAACATCTTTTTAGTGTGATTTTTGCCTCTGTCTCACCACATCAAATCCATCTGTCATATTTAGGCCACAGCCTGAGTCCAAACAGCTTCATGGGCATTGCCATTGGACAGTAAATGTGCCACTGACAATTATCACAGCATGACATCCATTCAACTAAAAATGCAAACATTTCAGGGGAGAATTTGATTTGAGTACTTCTAAATATTTCTTTTTTTTTAAACTCCCATTATGATATGGTGATTAGTTTCTGTTTGACTTCATTTGCTGGCATTTAAGGTGCAGAGCTGTGGAGAGCAGTAATTATTTGGTGAGAATCATTTGCAGTCGGCGACTAAGGGGGAATGAGAGACATAAATGATGGGCTGATGCAGTTCACTGTGAGCTGGTGTTTTCTGTCTCTCTTAAGGCAAAGCAGCTCTGGTTAGGTACAGTGGATATAAAAAGTCTACACACCCCTGTTCAAATCCCAGGTTTTTGTGATGTAAAAAATGAGACCAAGGTAAATCAATTCAAAAGTTTTTCCACCACTAATGTGACCTATAACCTGTACAACCCAACTGAAAAACAAACTGAAATCTTTTAAGGGGAAAAGTAAAAAATAAAACAAACTTACAATAACCTGGTTGCATACATAAATATGCACACCCTTAAAATTAATACTTTGTTGCAGCACTTTTGGCTTTTATTACAGCACTCAGTCTTTTTAGGTAGGAGTCTATCAGCATGGCACATCTTGATGTGGCAATATTTGCCCACTCTTCTTTGCAGAAATGCTCAAAATCTGTCAGATTGTGAGGGCATCTCCTGTGCACAGCCCTCTTCAGATCACCTCACAGATGTTCAATCAGATTCAGGTCTGGACTCTGGCTGGGCCGTTCCAAAACCTTAATCTTCTTCCGGTGAAGACATTTTTTTGATTTGGATGTGTGCTTTGGGTCATTGTCGTGCTGAAAGATGAAGTTCCTCTTCATCTTCAGCTTTCTACCAGAAGCATCAAAGTTTTGTGCCAACACTGACTGGTATTTGGAACTGTTCATAATTCCTTCCACCTCGACTAAGGCCCCAGTTACAGCTGAAGAGAAACAGCCCCAAAGCATGATGTTGCCACCGCCATGCTTCACTGTAGGTAGGTATGGTGTTCTTTTGGTGGTGCACAGTGTTGTGTTTGCGCCAAATATACCTTTTGGAATTATGGCCAAAAAGTTTACCCTTGGTTTCATGGGACCGTAACACATTTTCTCACATGCGTTTTGGAGATTTCAAATGTGTTTTTGCAAAATGTAGCCAGACTTGGATGTTTTTTTTCATAAGATAAGGTTTCCGTCTTGCCACCCTACTCCATAGCCCAAACATATGAAAAAGACGGGAGATTGTTGTCACATGTACTAAACAGCCAGTACTTGCCAGAAATTCCTGCAGCTCCTTCAATGTTGCTGTTGTCCTCTTGGCAGCCTCCCTGACCAGTTTTCTTCTCGTCTTTTCATCAATTTTGGAGGGATGTCCAGTTCTTGGTATTATCACTGTTGTGCCATATTTTCTCCTCTTGATGATGACTGTCTTCACTGTGTTCAATGGTATATTTAATGCCTTGGAAATTCTTTTGTACTCTTCTCCTGACTGATACCTTTGAACAATGAGAACCCTCTGATGCTTTGGAAGCTCTCTGCAGACCTTGGCTTGTGCTGTAAGATGTGACTACAAAAATGTGGCCCGTGCTGGCAAAATGACTCACTTTGAGGAAATTATCAAAACTGAGGTAAAGTCTTTTTTTCCATATTCTGTATTGAAAGACCTTCAAAATGATATTTAATTTGTAGGAAGTACGCAAAAACAGACACCGGAAAAAGGCGATTTGTTTATATTTTGGCTAGGTTTAAAACTCGTGTCTGATCGGTCGGGAGTTACGTCTTCTGCATAAACATATGTATTTTTAGAAAGTACGTTTTCTAAGCTCATGGGTTTTTTCTCGGGACTTGCCGCTAGCAAACAAAAAAAGAGTAATGATTTATGACTTCTCCTGCCTGCAGCTCGTAATGACGCCATGCACATTACCACTCATTTTGCCAGCACGTGTCACAAATGTCAGGAAAAGCCTACCAGAACAGCTGAACTTTATTTGGGGTCAATCAGGGTCACTTTAAATGGTGGCAGGTGTGTGCTCACTCCCACTTAACATGAGTTTGAATGTGATTGGTTAATTCTGAACACAGCCACATCCCCAGTTATAACAGAGGATATTTATGCAAACAGGTTAGTGTAAGTTTTTTATTTTTATTTTTCCCCTTAAAAGATTTCAGTTTGTTTTTCAATTGGGTTGTATATGTTATAGGTCACATTAATGGTGGAAAAAGTTTTGAAATAATTTATCTTGGTCTTATTTTTTACATCACAAAAATCTGACATTTGGACAGGGGTGTTTAGACTTTTTGTATCCACTGTATCTGACAGCAGGAGCAGATATTTCACTTCACTGTTGGGAGGATATAAAAATATTTGGTTCATTCAGACCAAATTGTCATAAATTGCCCTTTTCAAGGGCAGGCAGAAGACACCATATGCCAACTGTGAGTTTGCAACATTTATTAACATAAACATGAACACTATACGGAAACACTACACTTACACATAGGGAAATGATGAGATGCGCTGGAGGGGAATGAGGCTCACAACCGGTGACAAGAGAACAGCCTCCACGGACCCAGGCTGAAGCGTTCGGACACACCGAGAGGAAAAGAGATAAAAGCCAGCTGGAGTCACACCCAAAAAGGAACGTGGCTAACGGCTGGGGAAACGGAAAAAGGAGATAATTTCAGGACAGAGCGCACCCGTTCACCTCTGCGAAAACACTTTCACTCAGAATTTAGCAGGTGCTCTGAGGAAGTAAACAGTAGGACCCAGCAACGGGAAATGTTGTGTCCTTAAATAGGTTAGTGGGAAATGAATCATGAATGACAGATGTAGGTACGTGAGTGAAGAAATAATCAAACACAAACTGTGACAGGTGTGCAGCCTGTGAAACAAGGTTTGACAGCAGGACGTACACAAACACTGTCAAAATAAAAGCCCAGACCAGAAATAATAAATAATGATACAAAGAGTAAAATAACACAACCCCAAGAGATACAAATAATACAAGATAGTACACAAATATATAGACATGACTATAATGACAAAGCTAAGCATACAAAACAACTCATAACTAATCACTGACAAATAACCACCCTAAGACAACACACACAAGTGCATGAAAACCCCCAACCTAAGATAACCATAATAAATACAGAAATACAAAACATAAACAACTTGGAGGCTGAGCACAGCACACCCCCTGCCCCTCAGTGCTCAGGATCATGACACAAACGCCAAGGGAAAATGCAATGTAAAAAGTTATAAATTAACATCCAGTGGAAAAAGGAGATTCTGTGCTTCCTCCCTAATCATCTGAAGCTGTAGCAGGTGTCTCTCAGCTCAAGGACATCAGACTCATTAAGAAAATGGAGTCTGGAGCATACTGTTCAATTTACAGCCTTTATTGGTGCACAGACTGACGTTTTGACACTGTCTGTGTCTTCTTCAGAACCACATTCCCATTATGTTATAAATTAATAACATCTTTTTTTTCTCATAAATTTACACATCTTTCTTGCAGTTTTTCAACTTTTTTCTTAATTTGCCACTTTTTCCCTATAAATCTGCACGTTTTCTCTCAAAAATTTGCTACTTTTTTCTCGTTCATTTTCAACTTTTTTTCTCGTAAATTTTCAACCTTTTTCTTGTAAATTTGTCACTTTCATCTGGATGCTGGTTAAATTTTTATTCAGTGTAATTAAATTGTAATTTGCAACTTTTTGAATTTTTAAATTGGCATCTTTTATCATATTTTTGTACTTTTATTCTTGCAAATTTGCACCAGATTTACACCTATCTGTTTGCACCTTATACTAAATTTGTGAATACCATCCCATCCCCTTGTTGAACAATAACAAATTGCCTACTTCCTATAGGTAGCATAAATGAGCTGACACACAAGTTTGTTCACAGCTATGTAAACAAGAAGAAAAACAAGAACCATGTGCATTTTAGCAACAACAATATCAAATGTACAAAAGAAACTCCTATGTTTGCTACTTTTACCACTAATCGTCTTTTCTTTTTGTCTCATCTTGTCATGCTTATTTAGCATATTATCCAGCCAGGCACTCAGTTGGGAAAATGTCCCTGCCTCCATCAGAAACTGCACCTTTTTTTCAGCACTAAACTGAAGCTGGCCGGTGTCCAGTTTCAGAAGCTGCTGGCCGTGGTTAGCACATCAGTAGCAGGAGTTCATGGGTGGATACAAACTACAGACACTACGCCTCGGCTGTGGGGAGTGGCGGTCTCATTTTCAAACTAGTTTACTCTTCATTGTTGATAATCACTCTTCTGATGACGGAATCTCAATGCTGATTGGCTATCATGACCAACTCGCTGGGATGCAAATTTATGTGTATTCACGTCTTTACATTGTCTTGATGTAACCGTGGTGCACGAATAATTCACTTTGCGTTTAGTCTGAATGCACCATGAGCAAATATTGAGGAGGACACTAAGTATGACTTTAGTAAATACACATAGAGGAAGCCCTTGCAGTCATGTGAAAAAATTAAGACACCCTGTATAAGCCTGTGTGGTTTTTTTTTTACATATTTGGACATATGGATATTTAATATCAATGTTAAAAAATACTGGGAGATTCACTTAATACAACTAAACAATTAAAAATGAATTAGAGTCCTTTTTTCAAATTTTCTGTAAAATGTAATTCTAAACAAATAGTGAGGAATAAATTAGAACACCCCCCCATCTTTTTTAAGACACCCCCACATTCATTCCCACTTAAAATGCCTAAAATAAATTTTAAAAAAATGCAAATAAAAACAAAAACAATGTTAGACATAGCTATGTGAAGATTTCTTAACCACTTGCACTCCGTTGTTCCGCGGGCGGGCAAGTCTCTGTGTTCTAGGGCGCATGAGGGCGCACGAGAGCGCCCTCGTGCGCGCTTGGACGCATGACGCATGATGGTGGTGATGGTGATGTAGTGGCGTCCAAGCGCCACTCAAAAAAAAACTGCAGAGACAGCCGCGAACAGATTAGTTCATCTGATTGACCTCTCATTCGACTAATAAGAGCCTTGAATTGGGTTTCTGAAACCTTGAAGAGCCAATGAATGAAAATCTAGGAAGGAGGACCCGCCTACTGTGAACGCAGGAGCCAATTGAAGCACAGAAATTCAGGCTGGGTGAAGAGAGATTTACTGCTGCAGCAGATGAAAACAAAGGACGCTGGACGAATCTACTACAGACCCCGCAGCATGGAGACCACCCACAAGTGGGACCTGCGCTCATTCCAGCAGAATAGACGTTTAGGATTCTCTTCCATCATCATAGACCGACGACAAAGGTCGTAAATCATTCACCAAAACCGCAATAATGGAATTATGTTTTGATCGGGATCCACGAGCCGAGCAGCGTCGCGTTCGTCTTACAATGGGGAAGAGAAGTTCGCCACGACTCTGCTGCTGTGAAGAGGTAAGGTGTTATAAGCTAAATTATTATTTTTCCCTGAAAACTGTAATCCAAAAATGACTTTTGACCGATCGGTAAATTACAACTGTACTGCGCACGAAGTACGAAGTGCGTGCGCCGCGATAAATGGTTCATTTGCCGTGTTCGGACCGTGAACGCCCCCCCCCCCCGCTGCAGAAGAGGAGCGGGGGGGGCGTTCACGGTCCGAACGCCCCCGGTCCGCGGGGGGAAGCGTATGAGTCTGTTCCTTCATGTAGCGATGGCCGTCTTCTGCAGCGAGGGGGGGGGGGGAACAACCCCCCCACACACACACAGTAGCGAGGGGGGGGGACAACCCCCCCCACACACACACACACAGTAGCGAGGGGGGGGGGCGCTGTGAAAACATGCAAGGAGTGTAATCCATCATGTGGCGAGGGCCGAACTCCCGTCTTTTTTTAGCGGGGGGGGGACAACCCCCCCCCCCACACACACACACACAGACACAGCCCTGAGTGTGACCTTTCATTAGAGCCCAAAATGAAGATTCTACATTGAATTATTCAAAAGTTACAGATGTTTTTCCAAACTGTGCCATTTGGCACAATTTGGCACAGTTCCAAAACGCCTGGGAACTACCTGAGAACAAAGCTGTGTAAAATATTCATTTTTTGTGGTATTGTTACCAAATTTGGATCTCAGCTTGATAACACTTGGTTCTACATTTCTGTTGCATTTTCCAGCCGGATCGGACAGCTGTGTGTTATTTGTAAGCATTTGTACCCAAAAAAACACTGTGTCCAATTTTATTTTCTTCAAGTTCAGTATGTTTAGATGACTGTAACTCAGTGGCCGGAGCACGTAGAGAGATTATGTTTTTTTTGCCAAAAAATTCAAAGTGTTTTCTTTTAAATGAGACCAACCCCATGAAGATGCTGTAAAGGGTTGAATAACAGCTTTCGATTTACTTTGGGCACGTTATTTTTTGGCATTTTTAGGAAAATTGCCCGGAGTGCAAGTGGTTAACAAAGAACTGACTATTTAAAGGGGTGTCCAAATTTTTTCACATGACTGTATTTCCATTGCACTGACTGGAAAAACTTTAGCATTACACCCACGGCCGTTTCCCAGTTTTGGGGCTGTATGCAAGACACCCCTGTTTGCAAGTATAGATTTGCAGACAGCACACACCGACATGCACAAAAGAAAAAATAAATTAGACATCCTAAGTGCTAAATTTTCCAACTAAATAAACACAAACAACATGTTCTAAAAACCAAAGCAATATTTATAAAAACAGTAAAAAAAAATCCTCTTATCTTCATGCTTATTTATCCATATATCAGCCCATAAATTATCCATAGAGCCATCAACTTAATTTCCCCTGTTTTTTCTCTTTTTTTGCTCTTGATTTTTTGAAACATGAACTTTTTTTTCTTTGACATGTCAACAATTTGACAGAAACACAGCAAACAAGTAAAGAGGAAGTGACCTTGTTATACAAAAAGTACTACTGAGAACGTACCACACTTAACACTTTTAAGACTCATTGTAAAAATTGGCTTTTAAACAACCAAAACTGTATCCATAATTAGTGGTTGCTCTGCAGCATGCAGATGTATACAGTATATGTGCCCGTACATCACACGCAAATGCCCCACCTCTTGTTTGTTGTTGTTGTTTGTTGTTGTTATGAGGTGTTTGGGTGCATGTGTGTGTGTATGCATACAGTGCATCCGGAAAGTATTCACACAGTATATATTAAATTGTTGTTTTTTTTTCTCAAAATTCTACACACAATACCCCATAATGACAACATGGGGGAAAAAAAGGGTTTTTTTGAGAGTTTTGCAAATTTATTAAAAATAAAAAACTAAGAAATCACATGTACATAAGTATTCACAGCATTTGCGCAATACTTTGTTGATGCACCTTTGGCAGCAATTACAGCCTCAAGTCTTTTTGAATATGATGCCACAAGCTTAGCACACCTATCTTTGGGAAGTTTGGCCCATTCCTCTTTGCAGCACCTCTCAAGCTCCATCAGGTTGGATGGGAAGCGTTGGCGCACAGCCATTTTCAGATCTCTCCAGCAATGTTCAATTGGATTCAAGTCTGGGCTCTGGCTGGACCACTCAAGGACATTCACAGAGTTGTCCTGAAGCCACTCCTTTGATATCTTAGCTGTGTGCTTAGGGTCGTTGTCCTGCTGAAAGATGAACCATCGCCACAGTCTGAGGTCAAGAGCGCTCTGGAGCAGGTTTTCATCCATGATGTCTCTGTACATTGCTGCATTCATCTTTCCCTCTATCCTGACTAGTCTCCCAGTTCCTGCCACTAACAAACATCCCCACAGCATGATGCTGCCACCACCATTGCATGGTTATGAGCTGTGCCTGGTTTCCTCCAAACATGACACCTGGCATTCATGCCAAAGAGTTCAGTCTTTGTCTCATCAGACCAGAGAATTTTGTTTCTCATGGTCTGAGAGTCCTTCATGTGCCTTTTGGCAAACTCCAGGCGGGCTGCCATATGCCTTTTACTAAGGAGTGGCTTCCGTCTGGCCACTCTACTATACAGGTCTGATTGGTGGATTGCTGCAGAGATGGTTGTCCTTCTGGAAGGTTCTCCTCTCTCCACAGAGAAACACTGGAGCTCTGACAGAGTGACCATCAGGTTCTTGGTCACCTCCCTGACTAAGGCCCTTCTCCCCCGATCGCTCAGTTAGATGTCTGGCCAGCTCTAGGAAGAGTCCTGGTGGTTAATTTACAGATGATGGAGGCCACTGTGCTCAATGAGACCTTCAAAGCAGCAGAAATTTTTCTCTACCCTTCCCCAGATTTGTGACTAGGGACAATCCTGTCTCAGAGGTCTACAGACAATTCCTTTGACTTCATGCTTGGTTTGTGCTCTGACATGCACTGTCACCTGTGGGACCTTATATAGACAGGTGTGTGCCTTTCCAAATCATGTCCAATCAACTGAATTTAACACAGGTGGACTCCAATTAAGCTGTAGAAACATCTCAAGGAGGATCAGTGGAAACAGGATGGACCTGAGCTCAATTTTGAGCTTCATGGCAAAGGCTGTGAATACTTATGAACCTGTGATTTCTTAGTTTTTTATTTTTAATAAATTTGCAAAAATCTAAAAAAAAATAAAAAAATTCACATTGTCATTATGGGGTATTGTGTGTAGAATTTTGAGAGAAAAAATAAATTTAATCTCTTTTGGAATAAGGCTGTAACATAACAAAATGTGGAAAAAGTGAAGTGCTGTGAATACTTTCCGGATGCACTGTACACAGCACTTCAGTCGTGTGACATTTGAATGTTTTGTTTTTGTTTTGCATATTGTGGGGGACCCAGTCAGTACGTTCTCTACTCAGACTGAATGGCACGGCAGGAGGAGATGCGTAAGAGCTGAGAAATGGATATGCAAGACAGTCAATGGTTTTCACATGAGAATATGCATTCTCCTCCAGTCTGCATAATAATGCGCCGACAGGCTGGGTGGCAAAGGGAATTGTCATTGTAGATGTATGCATGTTAATGCAAACACCCCAGGTTGCCGGGCGGGTTGTATGGTATAAAAAGAGAGGTGCCCACGGCCTGGTCAAGCTTCTTATTCTTGTTGATGTTAGAGAGAGATTAATAAAGTCTGCTCTGCTCCATACTGCCTCATTCCTCTCTCTACAATATCCACGTTGTACAGTTACAGTATTTTGCAGATGTTCTTTTCGTGTATGATTGTGTGTTTTTGTGTTTGTGTGTTTTGGGACTACAGATGCAAATTAGCAGTATTGCTAAACCTAGCATATTTACATTTGTATTAATGTTCATTAGTATGTAATGTCTCTTTCAAATAAACATTAAACTTAAACTTAAACTTCAATCTCTGTGCGTTCATTACTCAGATAGAGCTTCATTGTCACTGCAGTTCAGTTTTGTTTATATTTTACATTAAGTTTTCAAATGCTTCACAAAACATACGGTATGACACAAATGAAGACAGCTACTTTTAATACTCTCAGAAATATTGCAGCCTTCTGGGTGAATGCAGCCACAAGGGCTGATGGTAGATAGTAAATGTTAAAGAGCAAGCATGTTCTCCTTAGTTAGACTGTCAGTTCAGTGTGTGTTACTGCTGTGCATATGTCAAAGCTGTTTCTGCTGTGATACCTTTATCTTTGTCACCACATCAGTGTACATGCTATGGTGGGGATAGACCACCTCCTTGCAGCATTGTGTGAGATGGGTGTTGCCCCCTAGTGGGATATGAATGATAGTCTATACGTTTAGGAATGCCAGCCCCCAACCAACAGTGATCTGTGTGGAGTTTGCATGTTCTCCCCGTGTCTGCGTGGGTTTACTCCCAGATTTCTCCGGTTTCCTCCCACATGCCAAAAACATGCAAGTTAGGTTAATTGGCATCAAAATGGGGATTCTAAATTGTCCTTAGGTATGACTGTCAGAGTGAATGGTTGTCTGTCTCTCTGTGTTGGCCCTGGACTGGCGATCTGTCCAGGGTGTACCCTGCCTCCCGCCCAAAGATGCTGGGATAGGCTCCAGCTCCCCCCCCCCCCCGCCCCCATGACCCGAAAAGGATTAAGTGGAAGAAGATGGATGGACTAAGTCAATGACTACAGCTCTTAACACTATGATGTTGAGATTCACCTTATAGCTTGGGGGCCCCATCAGCTGCTGGGGGCCCTTAACATTTACTTTGCTTAATGGAGGAAACGGCTGTGATTGTACCCATATGTCCTTATTTTACCAGTGTGTGCTAAATTATAAATGTGCTAGTTGCTAGCTAGTTGCTAGCTGCTAAGACACAAAAATCAACTGTAAGTTTATGAAAGGAAAAACACACTCTGGTTGTGACTGTAAATGTGTTTTACTGTATTTATGTTTGCGTAAATGTTACAACAAAGTATTGCCTGGACAAAAGACACTGTAGGCTACTAGTGAACGCTGCCTTATGTGTATGAGGGTGGAGGAAGAAGAGGGAGAGTGGTACTGCATAGCTGCAGCTAATGCTTTGTGGACCAAAGAACTGGTCCACCCTTTTAAATCAAAGCAACTTTTTTGCATGCATGCTTAGCACAGGTGCTTCAAACCCATTGTGTTCAGTTTCGTATGATTGATTGATTGTCCTTGTCCTATAGCGCCCTGGCAAAGAAGCCTCCAGACGTGACCAAGTCTCGCAAAATGAAGACAGAACATCTTCTCAAAGTAGATGATCATGACTTCACCATGAGACCAGCGTTTGGAGGTGAGTGTGCCAGTCTCCTGTCACAAAGCATTGTGCTTTACAGATTAAACAAAAATCATGATCAAAACTAACGTTGGCTCTTTATATCCATGCTTGATATCTTTTGAAGATGCTACAAGTTGTTTTTGTGCTTTTGTTTATTGAATAATAAACAATCATTTGGGTTTAAAACCTGCAGCCCCAAAAAGGAATATAGGCTCTAAGCAGCAGATGATATGAAATTTTCGGTCAAACTTCTCTCTTTGAAACACTGATGACCCAAGCTGTGCATTTCTTCCACATTTTATTATTCGTTTTTCTTTTTTTTATGTATTATTTTTCAAATTTAGGGCTGGGAAGTATCACCAAACTTCATATTGCAGTATAACTTCAAGCATAGACTTAACAATATTGCAAAATATTCCTCATTGTATACATTTCAACGTATTTGTGAATAGCTCTGTTTCCACTACAGGAACCAGGAACCAGTGTTACAGGAGCCTCCCCTGTGGTGGCATCTCCACCACAGGAACCTCCCCGAAAGGAGAAGTTTTCAGGAACGTGTCTCAAGTACCGTATCCCCCCTGGTCAGGAGTCGGTCCTTCAGAGCAGCCCCGAAAACTGCTGGGTGGGGTTTAGGACTGACTCCATGCTGACTGGATAAAACCCGGCAGTACAGCGTAAACAAAACACAAGGAAATGAGAAGTGCCAGATTTGACTAGAAAAAGATCAAATTGAAGCTCTAATATTTAAAAATTTAAAACTTAATGCTGCCGTGATTGTGGGCGGGAAAGGGAAAAACTCCCTTATAGGATGAAACCTCCTGCAGAACCAGGGTCAGGGAGGGTGCTGCAACTGGTTAGGAGATGAGGACAGAGAAGAAGAAAAAGACAGAAGAGACATACTGTTCATACAGATGGCAACAATAACATACATACACTGGCTGCACGGTGGCGCAGTGGTTTAGCACTGTGGCAGCACAGTTTTACCCTTGGCCGGGGGATCGCGGGGATCATGAGGTCGTGGGTTCGATCCCAGCCCCCGACCAACAGTGAGCTGTGTGGAGTTTGCATGTTCTCCCCGTGTTGCGTGGGTTTACTCCGGGATTTCTCCGGTTTCCTCCCGCATACCAAAAACATGTAGGTTTAGGGCGCTCGCGCACGCAGCGACCAGCAGCCGGTGGCTTGTCACCAGACTGCAAACCAAGTCTACCTACGGGTACAAATAAGTAACAAAAAAAAACAAAAAAAAAAAAAAAATACATATAGAACAACATTTGTACAGATACAACATGTGTAATGTCAAGCTACGGATTACAGCAATTTATTTTTTTTTAGTTTTTTCAAGTTTCTCAAGCTAGCTAGCAAGTCTCACAGCGAGCACTACAAACAGACGTATGCATAGCTGGGTCCTAGTGATGTATATATGTATGCAGCCACATACAGTATGCATCAGAGTAGCAGGAGTGCAGTGGAGAGACAAGGCCGGCGACTCGGGCTGTTAGGAGTCAGAGGGTGGACACACTCGGGTAGCTCGTGTAATCGATCCGTTCCTCTCCGCAGTTACTAAACAACATCATTAGCAAGTTGGTCCCAAGCACTCCACTTTACAGTCATTCCTTGCATAATCATTTCTGTATGAGTTCAGCACGGTTTAAACATATTTTACTTTGCTGCGCTGCATTGCGGTCAAGACTGTTAAGTCAGGAATAAATCCTCCAGAGATGGATGGTTCCTACCCCCATAAGGGAGACACAATGGGGGAGAGGGCCAGATACAGGACCAGCCCTTATCTAGTTCCTGTCTCCTAAAATTGGTTCCTGATTCTTTTCGTGGGGGGCTATACACCCCCCCACTCCCAACACACAGCCCCCCATCCTGACCCTGACCAGGACCCAGGTGAGGACGGAGCTGAGGAAGATCAAGGCGAGGAAGGCGCCGGGACCGGACGGCATCAGCGCAAAGCTCCTCAAGTCCTGTGCAGACCAGCTGTGTGGGATTGTGATGTATATCTTCAACATGAGCCTGAAACTGGGGAGGGTACCACAGCTGTGGAAAACATCTTGTGTGGTACCTGTACCAAAAACTTCCCACCCCAAAGACCTGAACAGCTACAGACCGGTGGCCTTGACGTCCCACTTGATGAAGACCCTGGAGAGACTGCTCCTTGCTCACCTCCGCCCCCTGGTGGAACCAGCGATGGATCACTCCAGTTCGCCTACCAGCATGGCATTGGGGTGGAGGATGCGGTGATCTTCCTCCTTCACCGTTCTCTGTCCCACCTGGAGAAGCCCGGGATATGGTGAGGATCATGTTCTTTGACTTCTCCAGTGCTTTCAACACCATCCAAACCGATGATCCTGAAGGACAAGCTGCTGCGCGCAGGGGTGGACCAGCACCTGTCATCATGGATCCTGGACTACCTCACGAACCGGCCTCAGTTTGTGAGAACCCGGGACTGTGTGTCCGACACGATCATCAGTAGCACGGGGGCCCCCCCAGGGAACGGTGCTGGCTCCCTTCCTGTTCACTCTTTATACTGCGGACTTCTCACACACACAACACACTGCCATCTACAGAAGTTCTCTGATGACTCTGCGATCGTTGGCCTCATCTCCAATGGAGATGAAGCTGAGTAACAGAGGGCTTATCCAGGACTTCGTGACTGGTGCCATCGGAACTGCCTCCAGATCAACGCGAGGAAACTAAGGAGCTGGTGGTGGACTGCCGCAGGCATGGGCAGCCCCTCACAGTACCAGTAAATATACAGGGAACAGACATCGAGATGGTGACATCCTATAAGTACCTGGGTATTCATCTGAACAATAAACTAGACTGGTCACACAATACTGATGCACTCTACAAGAAGGGACAGCGCAGGCTGTTCCTGCTGAGGAGACTCAGGTCTTTTGGTGTACAAGGGCGCTGCTGAAGTCATTCTATGACACGGTGGTGGCATCAGCCATCACTTTTGGAGTGGTCTGCTGGGGCAGTGGCATTACTGCAGCCGATAGGAAGAGACTGACAAACTGATTAAGAAAGTTAGCTCTGTCCTGGGGCAGCGCCTTGATCCGATGGAGGAGATAGGAGAGAGAAGGACGGTGGCTAAACTGTCATCTCTGCTGGAGTCCGAGTTCCACCCTATGCAGGACATACTGAATGCACTGAGGAGCTCATTAGCAGCAGACTACATCATCCCAGGTGCACAACCGAGAGGTTTCGTAGGTCCTTCCTACCAACGGCTGTCAGACTGTACAACCTAAGCAGGGCTGCTCGCAGAGATAGCAAAAAGACGTAACAAACTAATAGTTTTTTGAATGCAAAAGATGCAATAGACTTACACAATGGTCCTCTCCGGCATACAACTAGGAAACATACCGGTCGCATATGGAGGGTGAGAATATGATGGGCACATAATCATACCATGTAGGATAACTAAGTAGACGGTTATGCTGTTTCATTCCATCTAGCAACAATGCTCTGCACTGTGTGTGTTTATATATTTGCATATTTATCCATCTAGCTACAATGCTCCGTACTGTGGGTGTTTATATATTTATATATCTACATATTATTCCATCTAGCTACATTGCTCCGCACTGTGTGTGTTTAATACTTGCATATTTATTCCACCTAGCTGCAATGCTCCGTACTGTGGGTGTTTTATATATTTACATATTTATTCCCTCTAGCTACAATGCTCTGCACTGTGTGTTCATATATTCATATATTTATTCCATCCAGCTACAATGCTCTGCACTGTGTGTCTGTGTGTGTGTGTATATATATATATTTTATAGTAATACGTACATATGTTTATTAGCTGCTCTTGCTTGCTGTTTTTTTTCTTGCCTTCTGATTGTTGCTCTGAGTGTTGCTATCCCTGTGCTGTTGCAATCCTGGAATTTCCCCGTTGTGGGACTAATAAAGGCTTATCTTATCTTATCTTATCTTATCTTATTGGGTAACATACTCTCACCTCAGTGAGACTTCCTGTTAAAATAGGGGTTTGGGGGATTGGAATGCTAGAGAATGCAAACAGCGCACTTATGGAATAAATAATCAAACAGCTTTCCAAACCCAGCAAGAGAAAATGCACTGAATTGGAGAAGGAGTGTAACACTGGACAATAAGGGAATTTAGTTTAGGGCAGGGGTCTGCAACCTGCGGCTCTGGAGCAACAGGTGACTCTTGCCCATAGCCAGTGGCTCCTTCAGGTCTTGACAACAAATTCAAAACTTTCAGTCATAAAAGGAAACAGATTTTTGAGGAAAAAAAATGTAAAATTACTACAAAATTAACAAATATACAAGAAAAACTGGAAATTTATGCTAAAGATTCTTAACAACAACAAACTTGCAAGAAAAAGTCACAAAATTTCTGGGGAAAAAACACATTCATTGGAAAAGTTGTGATTTTTTTTTGAGAATGATATAATTTATGGGAAAAGTTCTGTTAATTTCTCTATAAAGGGTAATAAATTTATAAGGGCGAATAGGACAAATTTATTCAACAGCTAGAAAATTTATGCCAAAAATATGACAAATTTAGGAAGGAAATTTTGTGGTCTTATGGGGAAAAGACTTGCAAATTTTTGATTTAAAAAAAAATCACAAAATTTCTGAAAAAAATCATAAACTTGCTGGAAGCATTAAATTTTTACAAGAAAAAAAAGTCACAAATGTATCTGGAAAGAGGCTGCAATTTTATCTTTAAAAGGAACACATTTTCAAAGAAAAATATGACAAATTTATTAGAAAACCAGAAAATGTATCCCAGAAATCTAACAAATCCATCCATCCATCCATCCATTTTCTACCGCCTTTCTGGAGGTCCGGGTTGTGGAGGCAGCAGCTCAAGCAGAGAAGCCCAGACTTCCCTCCCCCCAGCCACCTGCTCCAGCTCTTCAGAGAGGATACCAAGATGTTCACAGACCAGCTGGGAGACATAGTCTCTCCAGCTAGTCCTGGGTCTGCCCCAGGGTCTCCTCCCAGTGGGACATGCCCAAGACACTTCAAGTGGGAGGCATCCAAGAGGCATCCTGATCAGATGCCCATACCACCTCAACTGGCTCCTTTTGATATGGAGGAGCAGCGGTTCTGCTCTGAGCCTCTCCCGGATGACTGAGCTCCTCACCCTATCTCTGAGGGAGAGTCCAGCAATCCTACAGAGAAAGCTCATTTCAGCCGCTTGTATCCACGATCTCATTCTTTTGGTCATTACCCAGAGCTCATGACCATAGGTGAGGGTAGGAACGCAGATTGACTGGTAAATCGACAGCTTTGCCTTAGAGCTTAGCTCCCTCTTCACCACCACAGACCAGATATCCCCAGTTGAAGTCAGCAGCACCCCATCCGCACCATACACAGTGTGGACAGGGAGCTGCTTCCCCCTTCTGAGTCGCCAGACAGTTTGCCAGAATTTCTTCGAGGCCGATTGAAAGTCTTGTTCCATGGCCTCACCGAACTCCTCCCACACCTGAGTTTTTGCTTCAGCAACCACCCGAGCTGCATTCCACTTGGCCTGCCGGTACACCTCAGCTGCTTCAGGAGTCCCACAAGCCAACCAAGCTTGATAGGACTCCTTATTCAGCTTGATGGCCCCCCTCACCACTGGTGTCCACCACTTGGTTCGGGGGTTGCCACCACGAGATGCACCAACAACCTTGCGGCCACAGCTCTGGGCAGCTGCTTTGACAATGGAGGAGGAGAACATGGCCCATTCAGACTCAGTGTCCCCAGACTCCCTCGGAATGTGGTCGAAGTTCTTCTGGAGGGGGAAGTTGAAGACCTCCTGGACAGGAGCCTCAGCCAGACATTCCCAGTACACCCTCACTATACGTTTAGGTCTACCAGGTCTGAGTGGTGTCCGCCCCTGCCATCGGATCCAACTCACCACCAGGTGGTGAATAGTTGACAGCTCTGCACCTCTCTTTACCCGAGTATCCAAGACATACGGTCACAGGTCTGATGACACAATAACAAAATCGATCAATGACCTGCAACCTAGGGTGTCCTGGTGCCAGGTGCACATATGGACACCCTTATGCTTGAACATGGTGTTCGTTATGGACAAACTGTGGTTAGCACAGAAGTCCAATAACTGAACACCACTCAGGTTCAGGTCAGGCAGGCCGTTCCTCCCAATCACGCCCCTCCAGGTTTCACTGTCGTTGTCCACGTGTGCATTGAAGTCCCCCAGTAGGACAATGGAGTCTCCAAGAGGAGCACTCTCCAGCACCCCAGTCAGACACTCCAAAAAGGGTGGGTACTCTGAAACATCGTTTGGTGCATAGGCACAAATGATGTTCAGGACCCATTTCCCAGTGGCAAAAATCCCATTTCATTGTTGGGGGGGACAATAAACCAGAAAATTTGAAAGCTTAATTTTTGAGAGGGACATAAAAAAATGATGTTTTTTGCTGTGTTGCCTGATAGTTTCTCAAATGTCTTATATAATGATATTAGATAATTATGTCATTGTTCCTGATTAGTCCATATCCTGCCTGTCTCCAGGTTTTTACATGATCAACCAGCAATACCAAAAGTTGTATTGGGTGGTCAGTGTCAATTACAACATATATGACTAACAAAATGTCTTTGCTCTTCATGAACACTGGTCTGATCCCCACCACAGCAGCTTTACAAGAATTTAAAGCTCAAAATAAGTTCTAAAACTAGAAGAAATTCCATATTGAATAACTAAACTACATCAAACTATTCTTCAAAAATATGTATTTATTAACCAGCAACAATAAAACAAAATCTCAATATGTCTTAAAACTAGGGCTGTCAAACAATACCATCTTTTGGAGATGAAGAAAGGCAGTCCCGAATCAGTGGGGAGGACATGCAGCCAGCCTGTGTAATTAGATTTACACAGTGAGCACCACAATGCACATAGAGGGCTAATGACTGCTGCCTCCTCAGTATTGCCTGTGTGCCTGTGAACCATCCTGCCATGTTTGAGGCGTCATCATAAGTCTGCCCACATAAACAAGACACAGGTAGATTCAGCCTCAACAACACATCAACTACCACCTTTGCTATGCCCTGGCCTGTTGTCTCAGACACCTCGTACAGCCCAACAAACTCCTTGTGTGGGACGAGGTCATGGTCCACATTGCACAGACAGACACTCTCCTGCTCAGCACCAGAAACATCCTGAGTACCATCAACAATCACTGAAAACTGAACAGTGGGAAGGGACCTAATTTCAGCCTCAAATTATGGTATTGGCCATGATATTCAGAATTTCATTTTGAGATTTGGGGCTTGTGTACATTGTGCTGCACTCCGTTAACCACTTTTGCAACACTGGGTCATCCTCTTCTGCCCTAAGTTTCAAGAGCTGATATAGATTACCATTTCAGTAGTGTGGCCTCTTAAGGTTTGTCCCTGTCTTGCTACATGCCACACAGAACAAAGGTTTCGCTAAACAATGTCTTTCTACCTCCTGCTGTTTACCCCATGTGCTGGATAACTGGACACTGATGGGAGTCGGCTGATGTGCTCTCACGCTTACATAGTGGTGGTGGGCTTGAGAGTTCTGGTGTGCTGTGAATTTTTCAATGGCCTTTTTCCAGTTTCTGAAGCCTGCACTGATGAATGCAGCATCAGCTCTTTGTCCAAAAGAGGACTGGTGAGAGTAGCCTTTGCTGCAGTTAAAACACAAGACCCCTTTAAGTGATGGACAGTAATGTAACCATGGAAAATCCCAAAAAACATTTATCTTGGAATGTAAGTGTTCTATGAGTAAGAGTTTGTGGTTTGCTAAATTGTGGATGTGGTTGACACGGTTTGGTACAGTCACTGAGGTCTGATTTCCCTGCTGTGCCTCTGTCCCCTGTCCCTGTGCTGGTGCTGCTGCTGGTCGAACATTTCTGATCTTGACCTGTTGTGTCCCTGTCCCCTGGGCTGTCAAATGAAGTCTCCAGCTCTCTGGTTGGCCCTTCCACCACTGTCCCTGACTGTGAACTGTCTGCCTTCTAGAATAGAAATAACATATCTTTCAAACTCACAACTACCCAATACACATATACAGTGCCTTGCCAATTCATTCAAAATTATCATGTGACACTTAGATTGGACACAGGTGGACTTTATTTTACTATTCTTGTGACTTCTGAAGGTAACTGGTTGCACCAGAACTTTTAAGGGATTCATAGCAAAGGGGTGAATACTGTACATATGCACATGCCAATGTATGCTTTTAATTTTTATTTTTTTTTGTATTTTCATATTTCTCTTATTTCATTTCACAAATGTAGACCTTTTTTTTAGAAATTATTATTTAAAATCCAGATTAAATACATATAAATTACAGGTAGTAATGTAACAAAATATGTAAAAAGCAAAAGGGGGGAATACTTTTGCAAGGCACTGTAATTTTTTCAGTAGTCTAAATAAGCGAGTTGTCCTTATTTCTCATTCCTTCATATGGGCATTTTTCAACAAACTGCCTTAATTTTATTGGGATCTTTCTACTTACTTGTTGTTTCGGTGCACTGAAAAATGACCGGATGTCTGTTACTTTTCTTTTCTCTGCCATAACTGGTCAAGCACAAGCACACAGGTTATTTTCAGATTTAGGAGAGATGCAGCACCTAACTACAGATAATGTGCATAATTAGCCTAGATTTATTTTTCCTTAAATAAAAAAAATGTTTTGACATGAATGTGTAGGCTACAAGTCCAGAACACTGTGAACTAAATATCCAGTATAAAACACATGACTTCAGATTCAGATTTATGGTCGGGTTTAAACTTCATAACACAGTGTATCCATGTTGTGATGCATCGTTACATTACATCCTTACTAATTAGCTTAACATGCTATATGCTGAGTTTATGTAAAACATGCCGGCAGACTTTGGACAAATGAGATGAAATATCACTTTTCATGTTCTGTATGTGATTGTTGAAAACATGGACTGATAAATAACTTATTAACCATTCACTCATTAAGCTTTCAATGCACTTACTTACTCCGCTCTCTGCCTCTCTGTCAGCGTGTGTGTGAGTGTGAACGGAGCCGCAGCAGCCCCGCCCACGGGGGACAAACAGATTGGACTAAACCACTGTTAGGATGGGGGGGGGTGTAATCTTTCAATAGTTGTAAATGTCAAACAATGTGTTTTTAAGTCACACCACTTGTATTGTGCCTTCAATGAACATTACTATGCTATTCAAATAAAAAATGTTTGTGTTTACAATGTGATTTTGGCGGGGGATGACTTTATGGAAGGGGGGATATGGTCCCTGCGTCCCCCCCCCCCCGGGATTTATGCCCCTGCCGTTTCCCAACTAGAAGGCACAGGGAAACTACCCTTTCGCCCACCAGGGAGAACTCCAATTTCGAGGCAGCAAGGCGGGGGGATACAAGAATACCCACCCCTGCCCATCGCCTCTTGCCCGGGGCAACTCCAGAGTAGGTCAAGCTCCAGCACCTCTCCAGGAAACTGGTTCCAAAACTGGAGCTGTGCATTGAGGTGAGCCCAACTATATCTAGCTGGTATCTCTCAACCTTGTGCACCAGCACCAGCTCCTTCCCCACCAGAGAGGTGACGTTCCACATCCCAAAAGCCAGTTTCGAAAGCTGGGGATGAGATGGCGAAGGTCTCTGCCTTCACCTGCCACCTGAGTCGCATAGCACTGGATGCCCATAATCCCTCCTGCAGGTGATGAGCCCACTGGAGGGCAGACCCATGTAATTCCTTTGGGCTGAGCCCAGCCGGGTCCCATGAGCAGAAACCTGGCCACCAGGTGCTAGCCATCAAGCCCCTTCCCCAGGCCTGGCTCCGGGGCGGGGCCCCATTAACCCCATACTGGGTGGGGTACACTGAATCCTTGACTTTTTATTTATCATTGGAGTCTGTTGGATCACTCTTAGTCTGGCTCTTCACCCAGGACCAGTTTGTCTTGGGAGACCCTATCAGAGACAAATTGCCCCGGACAACAAGTGCTGTCATGTTTAAATTTACAACGTTATCTGTTGGAGCTCTCAACTGGATAATTGTTACAGCCTCCTCCAAAACTTTGCCTGGATGTTGGGTTGTTCTTCTTCTGTGGAAGCTGGCTAGCTGGCTAATAGCTACACGCTAGGTTGTAGCTGACTTCCAGCAGCTGACACGAACAGAAATTCACCTGTTTTAATTCTCATGCAGCCGTGGACAAAACTGTTGGTACCCCTCTGTTAATGAAAGAAAAACCCCACAATGGTCACTGAAATAACTTGAATCTGACAAAAGTGGTAATAAATAAAAATTCTATGAAAATTAACCAATGAAAATCAGACAATGCTTTTGAATTGTGGTTCAACAGAATTACTTTAAAAAACAAACTCATGAAACAGGCCTGGACAAAAAATGATGGTACCCCTAGAAAAGATTGAAAATAATGTGACCATAGGGACATGTTCAACCAAGATGTGTCCTCTAATTAGCATCACAGGTGTCTACAAACTTGTAATCAGTCAGTCGGCCTATTTAAAGGGTGACAAGTAGTCACTCTGCTGTTTGATGACATGGTGTGTACCACACTAAACATGGACCAGAGGAAGCAAAGGAGAGAGTTGTCTCAGGAGATTAGAAAGAAAATTATAGACAAGCATGTTAAAGGTAAAGGCTATAAAACCATCTCCAAGCAGCTTGATGTTCCTGTGACTACAGTTGCACATATTATTCAGAAATTTAAGATCCACGGGACTGTAGCCAACCTCCCTGGACGTGGCTGCAGGAGGAGATGCATAATACGAATGGTAACAAAAGAGCCCAGAACAACCTCTAAACATATTCATGGTGAACTCCAAGGTCAAGGTACATCAGTGCCAGATCGCACCATCCGTCGTTGTTTGAGCTAAAGTGGACTTCACGGGAGACAACCAAGAAGGACACCAGTGTTGAAAACAAATCATAAAAAAGCCAGACTGGAATTTGCCAAACTGCATGTTGACAAGCCACAAAGCTTCTGGGAGAATGTCCTATGGATAGACAAGACAAAACTGGAACTTTTTGGCAAGGCACATCAGCTGTATATTCACAGACGCAAAAATGAAGCATACCAAGAAAAGAACACTGTCCCTACTGTGAAACATGGAGGAGGTTCTGTTATGTTCTGGGGCTGCTTTGCTGCATCTGGCACAGGGTGCCTTGAATCTGTGCAGGGTACAATGAAATCTCAAGACTATCAAGGTATTCTAGAGAGAAATGTGTTGCCCAGTGTCAGACAGCTTGGTCTCAGTCGCAGGTCATGGGTCTTGCAACAGGATAATGACCCAAAACACACAGCTAAAAACACCCAAGAATGGCTAAGAGTGAAACATTGGACTATTCTAAAGTGGCCTTCTATGAGCCCTGATCTAAATCCTGTTGAACATCTGTGGAAGGAGCTGAAACATGCCGTCTGGAGAAGGAACCCTTCAAACCTGAGACAACTGGAGCAGTTTGCTCATGAGGAGTGGGCCAAATTACCTGCTGAGAGGTGCAGAAGTCCTATTGACAGTTACAGAAATCGTTTGATTGCAGTGATTGCCTGAAAAGGTTGTGCAACAAAATATTAAGTTAAGGGTACCATCATTTTTGTCCAGGCCTGTTTCATGAGTTTGTTTTTTTAAAATAATTCTGTTGAACCACAATTTAAAAGCATTGTCTGATTTTCATTGGTTAATTTCATAGAATTTTTATTTATTACCACTTTTGTCAGATTCAAGTTATTTCTGTGACCATTGTGGGTTTTTCTTTCATTAACAGAGGGGTACCAACAATTTTGTCCACGTGTGTAGCTTTGGGTCCAACTGTTGGTGAGTACCAGTCTAAAAAAATTCTCAAGCTGTGTTTGTAATGTTCGTTCACTCTCCCGCTATTTTTGCAATACGGTCGGGTGTCATCACGGGCAAGATAGTTGTTTGTTTATGTTTGCAATGTTTCTGCTAAAAGGGAATTTGTGTCTGTTGTGACCCACAAGGTCCATGGTTTTGTGTTGATCTGCTTAAAAGTTGTGGATGCTTGCTAAGGGAGAAAGAGTAAGCTCCATTTGTGGCTGCTGGCTGGTTGGATGCTGAGTTGTGTTGCAGTGACGTTAATGAGCCCTGGCATTCCATTGTGTGCACATGCAGTCTAATTTTGAGAATCTTCTGGAGAATATTCTTGATAGTTTTTGTCATTTTGGATATGCTGAAAACTAATAAACCTGCAGGTGAAGACAGCATGCATATTTGTCCACGCTCATGTTCATACAGTATGATAAACTTGAAAAATTACTAACTTAAGGTACACTGTATCTGTATGAAAAATGTGATTAATGCATTATTAATCGCGATTAACTCAACATTTCAAAAGATTAATTGTGATTAAAAATTTTAATTGTACAATATCACTTACATTAATACAAATCTAAGTATGCCAGATTTAGCATTACTGCTAATTTGCATCTGTAGCCCCCCAGCGAGTCACAAAAAATACCCATACAATCATACTCACATACACCCAAGCACCTCACAGCAACAACAAACAACAGCAACAAACAAGAGGCGGTGCATATGTGTGTGACATAAGGCATCATATCTGTATATATGTCGCATGCCGCAGAGCCACCACGTGCATATACAGTATATATATGAGCCCACCCACTAGTTATGGGTATAGTTTTGGTTGTTTAAAAGACAATTTTTTACAATGAGTCTTAAACGTATTTACTGTTGTATTTTCTCTGAATGCAGGTGGTATATTAATTCCAGATCTTGGTGCCCCCTGACTGATAGCCCAGACTGAGCAAAAGTGGTGTGTTGCTGCGAGGACCACACAGTCTCCTCTAGTGATTGCGTCTGGTGGTTGTGCTGTTGACAGTCCCTCAGTTTAACCTATTTGAGTTGTAAGAGTTTGCATGCCCCTAGTGCAGAGCGTGGCACTGTGATTGTCATCTCACTCTCGACATGAACGGCCTCCATTGGGATTTGTACTGTTTGTACTGATCTGACAGATTCAGAAGGTGGCAGACATCCGTTGGAGGACTCAATGGATGACACGTTAATACACCAACGAAGAAGACCTCCTCATTTCCTTTTCCCTGTTTTTAGCATTTTAGCCCAGAAAGCTACTATGGCTGCCATACATCAGCGTGCACCGTCACTTACTTGGCTTTGTAGAGGAAAATAGCCGTGGGATACAAGCAAAATTTATGTGCGATATTCATAAGACTTTGTAGATGTGGGTAGAGAGCGTAATGACCGACCAGAACGCAAAATAACGACCACCGATGGGTGAAAACGCAGCGACCACGCAGTGAGCGAGTCCCCTTAGCCACCAGTAAGAGAGGAATTCTGTTTGTTATAAAAGAGCTGAACCATTCTTTGTGTAAATATGTCCAAAGTCCAGTTTGACTGAGCTGTGGATTTTAAAGAGGTGCTGTGACATTTATGCAAATTAGATGTGTAAATTATTTTCTATAGAAACTTTGGATCCTATTTTACATTCTAATTGACAGTAAGCCATTATCTCTTACCACCTTCAAGTTAATAGCCTTGGAAATCTGAACTATTTTACTGAGCAAAAAAATAGTTACCCACTCTTGACCACTAGGGGTAAGTCACAATTTGCAACAGACACTCTCAACGAGTTAACATATTCTCCCCCGGGGGGGGGGGGGTGCATAGCCATTTAAATATTTTATAAATTGAACAGCAAATTTGGGAGTTTTAACATTTCAAAAGACCTGAACATTGCATTTCTTGAAAATGTGACAATGATATTGGGATCTTCTTATCAAAGATTTTTAAGCTTTTTGTATAAGAATTCACTGGGTTTGATTATGGTTATAGCCAGTGAGTGAGCCAGTAGGTTAAAACAGTAATCGATGTGGAGAAGATCATTGCATGCAGGAACATTTTGGCCGCATTGTCAGTGATGGTCTAATTTGTTTAAAATTCTTAGATTGAATTTGATTATAGTTGAGATTTTTTTTTGATGTGTTTTTTTACAGGGATTACGAGGAAATCTAAATTCATGCCGAGGCACTTAAATTCCGCGACTAGTTGCAGCTCCTCCCCTTATAAGAAAATGTTGGCATTTGTAATATTTGATCGTTGTTGGATAAACATCATGCAAAGAGTTTTTTAGTGATTTAGTAGGAGACATGAATTAATTCAGTCAGTCATGGATTTGGGTCATTGCTGTTGTAAGATACAGCGGGCTTCTGTGTGTTTTTTGCAGGTGTAATATTACCATGTCATCTGCGATACATTGTATATGAATGTTTCTTGCATGCATTTGGTAAAACGTTTATGTATAAGGAGAATAATATAGGTCCCAAGTATGGAGCCTTGTGGGACACCCATTTTGACATTTCAAATATGGTGATTTGACACTGGTGACCATTGTACATTGATGTCTGTCGGTTAAATACGATTTCATCCATTTGATAGCATGTTCTGAAAAATTAAACTGAGTCAGTTTGGTTAAAAGGATGTTGTGGTCAACAGTGTCAAATGCCTTCTTCAGATCTAAGAACACAGCACCTACACAATTGCACTTATTTAAGAAAGAATTAGCTTTCTCTATGTCACTGAAGAAGAGCAGTTTTCAACTTTTCCAGTGTTCCCTCTAGTTTAAAGACCTTGGCCCGGTGACAACATATTTTTCCAGGGGAGAAGGGGGGCAGAAAACACGGCACTATTGAACCGGAATATGTTAATTTTATACTATTTATTTATTTTTAAATTTTTGCACAGTAACTTTGCATATGGAACTTACCATCGGAAGCACTGCACAACCCAAGACTTGAATGTTGGTATATTGGGCCAGTTTGGGGTCCCACCCAGATGTCCTATGTTTGACTTTTTCCTTCTCTTCTCCCTCTGTTTTCCACCTCTCCTGGCCCCTCTGCCTGAACACTTTCCTCTCCTTGGCTCCCTCTCTTCTGTCTCATCTTGCCCTCTCTGAGCCTTGTCTACTTCAGGTCACTCTATGTCTGTGATGGTATACAAGTAGGTTAGAAAATAACCAAGTGTCATGTTTTGTCCTGCAGGATTTTTTTTTTTTTTTGTCCATGGTTTACATAAATGACAAAAATATGTGCATTTTTAGTATTTTTATTCTAGTGTTTCTTTTTTTCCATTGAGAAAGAGTGGAAAAAGGAAGGGAAAAAACATTCATAATAGTAATTTACTCATGGTACTTAAATTATGTTATCAGAGGTGGGTATAGTAGCCAGAAATCCTACTCAGTAGCCAGTGTTAACATGATGCATTAGCGGATATTTCATTCTGATGTTGGGAGGGTCAATAAACCAGAAAATTTTTGTCTGAGTAAATATTACGGGACACTGTAAGTCAAGGGTACACAAATGTTTTCTACATAAGGCCCACATTTTATTTTAACATAACCCTGACCAGATTACAGTAGAGGTGTATTTCAATAAATTGGAATATTATGAAAAAGTTAACTTTTTTTTTTACAATATAATTCAAAAGGAAACTTTTATATTTAATATTAATTACATGAACATGGAACTATTTCAAGCCTTTTTTGATTTAATTTTAATAATCATTATTTTTTTTATTAAATTATGATATTTTAGTTTAATGAGATGCACCTATAAAACAAGGTAAATAGTCCACTCACTTCATTCAGAAATGTGCGTAAAAGGTGGTGCAGAAGAGCTGAAGAGGATCTCAGGTAGATCACAAGTTTCATAATAGTTTTTACCACTTTTGAATATTCTTTTACAAGACTGGTGCACAGCGCTGTCTTGGTGAATGATGCAGTGATATGACAGCAGGTCTGGATGGTGCTTTTTCATACGCTGGATAGCTCCCTTCTCTCTGCCATTCATGGCTGGAGCGCCATCAGTTGCAATGGACACCACCATTTTGAGGTCAATTTGTCTTTCTTTCAGCATCTGCATGATGCCTTCATAAATATCCTCACCTCTTATGTAACTATGGAGGGGTTTGATACCTAAAATGTCTTCACAAAATTCCCCCCTTGCTTCACTGTAATATCTGACAATGACATATACATAACTGCGCATTGTCTATACAGTCTGTTGATTCGTCCACAGCTAATGAAATGTACTGTGCATTTTTAATATCACCAGTTAGCTGGTTTGCAAGACCCAGGCCACTCTGAGTGAGGCCTCAGCTGCTTTTTCTTGCAGGGCAGTCGATCTGACAGTCTGTAGCTTGGGCAATGAGCAGGAGCAATGAGTATCACACACAAGCGATAGCAGCTCTGCAAGACGGGGGGCCAACTTCACGCAGGTCTTAGCAAGCCGGTAGTAGCGTTCAGCAACCCTGCTATGTTTGGAAGTGGGCTAAACACGTGCGCACACACACGGACAGGTGTGCTCTGTGCAATGGTATCACGCAATGCGCGTACGCAACACTCAGGCAGCACAGTAAAGTTGGTAAGAAACACACATAATATGACACACGCTTGGGTCCGGACTGGCTTGTGCTTGAGTCCAGATCCGGACCGGGTTCCAACATGTAAAGGAGCCCTGCGCTAGAGAGACACTCTGCCTGCTGACTGGAACAAACAAGGGCGGCGTGCTTCCAAACTCCGCACGGATGACGGTTAGGCGCGTTGTTTGTGTACACGCTTACGGAGTGTCAGTCCTACATATTTTTTTTTTCTTAAATTCATATTTCCTTAGCGTGGCAGCATAAATCCAAGGATGGCTGCCCGCCACACAGAAATGTTACCAGAGGAAACCCTGTTTTCCATATAATTATTGAGGCAGAACCAAAATATGATAAGTCTATCATCCATGAATATACAACAAAAATTGTATACAACCCATAGCTGTAGGACAGGAACCCAAGGTGAATCTGTGTAGCAGGTTTTGTGACCCTAGAGAGCTTCAATAGTAAGAGGGCATAAGGAATGCTAACCTTTATCTTTTGACCCCAAACCCATAGTCAGAGGTAATGGTCTCAGGGTGAATCTATGTATCAAGTTTGATGATCCTAGTGTTCTTTGTTGTTGAGAAATAGTTTACATATCACTTTGACCTTGACCTTTGGCCTTCTGATAAAAAAAACCATAGTTACACATCAGGGTCACAGGGTGAACCCGTGTACAAAGTTTGGTGACCCCAGCTTTTTTCATTGTATAGTAATAGGACATTGGTAATGGCAACCTTGA
Organism: Pholidichthys leucotaenia; assembly: GCA_020510985.1. NCBI lineage: Eukaryota > Metazoa > Chordata > Actinopteri > Cichliformes > Pholidichthyidae > Pholidichthys > Pholidichthys leucotaenia. Next base: position 47,185,308 of record CM035842.1, read on the forward strand.
CCTTTTGACCCCAAACCTATAGTCCCAGTTCAGGGTCACAGGATGAACATGTGTACCATGTTTGGTGGCCCTAGCTTTAATCATTCATTTACTCATATAGTAATAGTGCAAACGGAATGTTAACTACGATCTTTGACCTTTGGACCCCAAACCCATAGTCAGACATGACAGATCTGCCAGGTCAGTTATGCACCCCGCCATGCGATGGCCTATGAAGGAGAGAGTCCCAGGTGTGCAAGAGCATGAAGGCTCCATTATCTCAGTTCATGGTGTTGTGGGCTCGCTTCTTGATTTCACGCCCCCCGCCGACCTGGCAGATCTGTCAAATCTATCAGGTCGGTCACATCTACGGAAAGGATAAAACAGCTGATGTGACATGTCATGGACATCAGACGACACTTTCTGAAGACTACAGATGACAGTCAAAACATGTCAAAGGGCTGCACGGTGGCACAGTGGTTAGCACCGCGGCAGTACAGTTTTACCCTCGGCCGGGGGATCGCGGGGATTATGAGATCGTGGGTTCAATCCCTGCCCCTGGCCAACAGTGATCTGTGTGGAGTTTGCATGTTCTCCCCGTGTTTGCGTGGGTTTACTCCAGGATTTCTCCGGTTTCCTCCCACATGCCAAAACATGCAGGTTAGGGAGTTAAGGGGCACTTGCGCATGCAACGACCGGCATCTGGTGGCTTGTCACTGGACTGCAGAACAAATCTACCTACGGGTACAAAATAAGTCCAAAAAAAAAAAAAAAAGGTATGAGACATCTCTTTGCCTTGTCTTAATAGAAGAACAATCTCAGTTTTATCATTACAAAGACAAAATTAACCTGTTTGAGACACCTCAAAAACAAATATGTATTCAAAATAGTATATTGTGGCCTTTTATTTACAAAAAACTTTCATTGTCTTAGAATTGCTTGGAAAGAGCTTTTAAATGTTTCACCTACTTAAGTATGTGCAGATCTATGAATGTTCTAATTAGCGGCCTGTAGGGCTTGCACGTGATTGGTCGCTGTGACTCCTGGTGGGTGGATTGTTAGTCAGTTCACAATGCTTCTAGACATTAAAGTTTTGCCTGTATCTTCAAAAGTAAAAAGCAAAACATATTTCTGAAAGCCGTCTCGCTGAGCACGGCGCCAATTCTGCTTATCAAAAGTGGCCCACTGGGCGACTCACATTCCACAGCTTGGTGCCCCGTCTGCTGGCAAAGTGAGCTGAGAGTAGCAGTGTTGCTGAGCAACATTCAAGCTGGTTCCCCCCGGGTCCCCCCTTCTCCCTCCTCCTCCACTGCTTCGCTAATCGATATGCAAAATGGATGCTTTCAGCCCCCTCGGTCCTGCTGCTCCTCAGCTCCTTCCTCTTTCCCCAAGGTAGCCAAGAGTATCCATCTGTTTGGTTAATGTTATGACCAATCAGGCTAAGCAGGAATGCTTACGTAGCTAGAAACGGGCTGTCCGAACTTGCTCGTTTGAGGGGGGGCGTTACTAATCTGGAGATTCACAGCAGAAAAACACAGACTTGGGGCTGTGGTGAAATTTTGCTCTTGATACGTCTTGTAAGCAACAAGAAACATGTTAACTGTCATGATCAGGCGAGCGTGCCTCCCCCCTCCCTTCCTGCTTCTGCTTTCCTGGCTCCAGAGCTCATCAGTGCAGCTGTATGATTACACACCTGTTGCCTCCTGATTCACCAGCTTATTTAAGGGCCAGAGTGTGAAGAGCTCTCCGCTGGATTGTTTGGTTTGTGCCGCCTCATAATGGTTGTTCTTGTTGTGTAAAAAATTCACTCAGGTTTGCTGCCACCTCCAGTGGTGCATCTCTGGAGCTATCTTTGTATGCTTGCCTGAATCATCTCTTCTTCCAGACAACAGCTTCTCCATCCCGGTTCTTCAGCCCTTCCTCCTCCAGTCCTCTAACCTCCAGACCCCTTCACCTTTCCTATGCTGGAGTTCACTGCCGGGCTCTCTGCCAGTGTCGTAAGACCCAGTACCTCAGCTGTCATTCTCCCATGTGCATCACTAATCATTCCTCTCCTCTCTTTTATCCTAGGCTGCATGTGGTTCCAGCTTGCAACTGTTTTCCTGTATATAGTGTGGTGTCTTGGTTGGTTCTGAGTGTTCTTCTGAAGTGGTTGCCCAGCATTTAAGCCTCCTCAAAAACATTAAATCATGACAGAACAATCCAGCCAGGATCAAGGCTTAGCCGGCACTGCCTCGGGAAAACCGTCAGTGCTTTCGCATTTGGAAGCCACGGAGCGCCAAGTCATGTTTTTGTCTGAACAGCTTCAAACTATTAATCAACAGTTGACCACGGTCACGGTGCATTTGTGTCGGCTCCCTGGCGTGGCTGCTCCCCCTTCTGCACCTGCTGCCCCAACAGCTCCCGTTTTCCGCAGAACCATTTCTGTGCCCACGCCTGCCCCCTGTGGGGGGGGGGGGCAGATGCAAAGGGTTTCTGCTGCGCTGTCAGATGTATTTTCAGCAAGGGATGATTTGGCAAAAATCCAACTCATGACCCTATTACTAAACAACCGGGCCCTCAAGTGTGCTCAGTCCATCTTGGGTGGCCAGGAGGGGGCCCAATACACTTTTGAATGTTTCGTTCAAGAATTCACCCAGGCATTTGATCACACAGAGAGTGAGGGTAACATCGCCTGCCAGTTGCTGGGGCTGCAGCAGGGAAGTCAGTTAGTAGCCGACTACTCTCTTGAGTTCCGGGTCGCCGCGGCAGACTCCGAGTGGAATGACGCTGCACTATGTAGCGTCTTCCTCTGGAGTTTGAATGCCAATTTCTGCGACGAGCTGGCTATCCGGGTGAATCCCTCCTCTTTGGATGAATTGATCACAGAGGCTGTGGCCTTAGATAACCAGTTCCGGGAGCGCGGTAGGGAGCAGAGGGCCGCTGCTTCCTCGCCTGTCCCGCGGCTGGTTCCCCCACCCTCTTGTGCAGAATCCTCGGCGCCGCCTCTGGAACCAATAGTCCTGGCAAGGACTCATCTGACTCCAGAGGAGCGCCGCCACTGGGAAAAGGCAGAGGCGTGCATGTATTGCGGGGCCACTGATCATACCATCTCCAAATGCCCAGTTCGGCCAAAAGAACTGGCCCGTCAGTAACCGTTGGGGGTCTGGCAGGAGGTTCTTCTCAAAATCCCCCCAGCTGTTTTACACTTCTGGCCCAGGCCCAGTTAGAGCCGAGTGCAAAACCTCAGCTCTGGTGGATTCCGGGGCGGAGCAAAACTTCATTCACCTTGAATTGGTTCACAAGTTTCAGATTCCCACCAGGAACCTCCCGACACCTGTCAATGTTTCCGCCTTATCTGGCTGTAGTCTTGCAGTGGTGAACCGGCAAACTGAGCCCATTTCGATCATTTTTTCCGGTAACCATCGCGAAACAATTCAATTTTTTGTGTTGCCACAATCATCCACTTCCATGATTTTGGGGTATCCGTGGCTTCACAAACACAATCCAGTAATTAACTGGGCCCAGGGTTCTATCTCCTCCTGGATCTCCTTCTGTTTGTCGTCGTGTCTCCGTTCAGCTGCTTGCTCACCCTCTCTCCCTCTCTCCTCCCCTTTGGCTGAGCCAACGGATCTCAGCCGCGTGCCCGAGGTCTACCATGACTTAGGGGAGGTCTTTAGCAAGTTGAGGGCCCTATCTTTGCCACCTCATCGGTCCTATGACTGCGTTATTGACCTCCTTCTGGGTGCACGACTGCCATCCAGCCGGCTCTACAGTTTATCTGGGCCGGAGAGGGAAGCGATGGAGAGCTACATTAAAGACTCCTTTAGCACCAGCCTTATTCATCCGTCTTATGCCCCTCTTGGTGTGGGGTTCTTTTTTGTAGGCAAGAAGGATGGGACTTTGCGGCCTTGCATTGATTATTGTGAGCTCAATTCCATCACCGTTAAGGATAAATACCCGCTGCCACTCATGAATTTGGCCTTTGAACTCCTCCAACAGGCACGGGTGTATACTAAGCTTGATCTCCGGAATGCGTATCATTTGGTACGTATCCGCAAGGGGGATGAATGAAAGACGGCATTTAACACTCATTTGGGTCATTTTGAATATTTGGCCATGCCCTCTGGACTGACCAATGCCCTTGCCGTCTTCCAACAATTAATCAATGACATCCTCCGGGACACGGTAAACAATTTTGTTTTTCTCTACTTAGATAAGATAAGATAAGATAAGATAAGCCTTTATTAGTCCCACAATGGGGAAATTCCAGGATTGCAACAGCACAGGGATAGCAACACTCAGAGCAACAATCAGAAGGCAAGAGAAAAACAAGAGCAGCGAGTATACATATGTACATATAAATATAAATATATATATATATATATATATATATATATATATACAGTATATACAAATTGATTTTTTCTCGCATGCTGGAGGAACATGTGGTCCACGTCCGGACTGTCCTGCAGTGGCTGCTCAAGAATCAGCTTTTTGTGAAAGCAGAGAAGTGCGAGTTTTCCACCTGCTACACTTCTTTCTTGGGGTTTAGGGTGGGTGGAGGCACGTTAAAGGCCGACCCAGAGAAGATTCAGGGGGTAGTAGACTGGTCTACTCCCCAAACCAGGAAGGAGCTCCAATGCCTCCTGGGTTTTGTCAATTTCTACCACCAGTTTATCCATGATTATTGCAAGATTACTTTGCCCCTTACCCAGCTCACTTCAGTCAAGAGCCCATTCAAGTGGTCTGAGGCCACTGAGCGGGCTTTTGCCACACTCAAAGAAGAATTTACCACCTGGCCTATTTTGGCGCAGGTAGACCCCCAAGCCCAGTTCGTGGTCGAGGTGGATGCTTCTGATTCGGGGGTGCACGCTGTGCTCTCACAGTGTTCCGGCTCCGACCAGAAGCTCCACCCGTGCGCGTTTTTCTCACGGCGGCTGACCCCAGCCAAGAGAAATTACGATGTAGGTGACCGCGAACTGCTGGCCATTAAATTGGTGCTGGAAGAGTGGAGGCACTGGTTGGAGGGAGCCAATCAGCCAGTGGTGGTCTGGACCGATCACAAAAATTTAGAATATCTCAGATCGGCTGGACGTTTGAATGCCTGGCAGGCTTGGTGGGCCCTGTTTTTTCTTAGATTTAATCTCTCCATCACATACCACCCAGGGTCCCGCAATGTTAAACCTGATGCTCTCTCATGCCAGTTTTCCTCCGACTCCTCCTTCGCTCCTTCTCCTGCAGCCGTTGCCTCCCTCCCAGACACCATCCTGCCCTCCTCCTGTGTTTTGGGTGCCGTCACTTGGGACATTGAGCAGAATGCCGGCAGGCCCAGTCGGTGGAACCTGTCTCCGAGGGAGGCCCGCCCAACAGGCTGTACATGCCCTCCTCTTTATGCAGTGACATCATCCAGTGGGGGCACACAAGTTTTTTTGCCTGTCATCCCAGCATCACTGGTACTACTGAACTCATTCAGCATGTGTTTTGGGGCCTTCCCTTAGGAAGGATGTGAAAGAATATGTGAAGGCCTGCCACACGTGTGTCACCAATAAATCGGACTCTTATCCACCTGCTGGTCTCCTCCATCCACTCCCCATCCCTTCCCGTCCCTGGTCTCATATTGCCATTGGCTTTGTCTCGGGCCTCCCTCCTTCTCAACGCAATATTGTCATTTTCACCATTACTGATCGCTTTTCGAAGGCCGTTCATTTGGTTCCTCTCCCTGGTCTCCCCTCTGTTGCCGAGACAGTCAACCTCCTTTCCATCCACGTCATCTTGCTCCACAGTATCCCCACAGACATTGTTTCTGATTGAGGACCACAGTTTACGTCACGGGTCTGGAGAGCATTCTGCCGATTCCTGAGTACCTCCATCAGCCTCACATCTGGTTATCATTCCCAGAGCAACGGTCAGGCCGAGCGTGCAAACCAGTCCTTGGAGGCCACCCTGAGGTGTGTAGCTTCCTGCAACCCATCTACCTGGAGCTCCCACCTCACCTGGGTGGAGTACACACTGAACTCTGCCGTCTCCTCTGCCATGGGCCTGACACCGTTTGAAGCTGCCATGGGGTACACACCACCATTTCTGCCTATGATGGAGAAGGAGATCGCGGTACCTTCTGTGGAGGCCCACACCCATCGCTGTTGCCGCTTCTGGAGGTCCACTCAGGTGGCTCTTCAGTGATTGTCTGAGCGGAATCACCTGTATGCCAACTCTAGGCGAGCGGCAGCACCCAAATACTCCGTGGACCAGAAGGTCTGGTTATCCGCCGAGAAGGTACCAGTGAAGGGGAACTCTCGGAAGCTGTCCCCTCGCTTTTGGGGCCCATTTCCGATCTCCCACATCATCAATGAAGTCACCATCCAGCTGAAATTGCCCCCATCCCTCTGCATCCATCCTACTTTCCACATTTCTCAGATCAAACCCCTCTCCGTCAGCTCCTTGTCCCCTCCTCCAGAACCCCCTCCACCCACACCGTGGACATACCACCCACACCGTTCAGTGAATTCTGGAAGTGCCCCGTCGAGGTCAGGGGCTGCAGCATCTGGTACACTGGAAGGGTTATGGTCCGGAGAAGAGATCTTGGATTCCATCATCATACTTCCACGACAAGGGCATGGTTCGGGCATTCCACCTTGCCCATCCGCAGAAGCCCGGGTGTCCACCAGGAGGTGTCCCTTGAGGCGGGGGCACTGTCATGATCAGGCGAGCATGCCTCCCCCCTCCCTTCCTGCTTCTGTTTTCCTAGCTCTGGAGCCCATCAGTGCACCTGCGTGATTACACACCTGTTGCCTCCTGATTCACCAGCTTATTTAAGGGCCAGAGTGTGAAGAGCTCTCCGCTGGATCGTTTGGTTTGTGCCATCTCACAACGGTTGTTCTTCTTGTGTAAAAAAATTAATTATTCAGAGTTATCTCAAATTCTCTTCTCCACTCAGGTTTGCTGCAACCTCCAGTGCTGCATCTCCGGAGCTGTGTTTGTACACTCGCCTGAATCATCTCTCCTTCCAGACAATGGCTTCTCCATCCCGGTTCTTCAGCCCTTCCTCCTCCAGTCCTGCAGCCTCCAGACCCCTTCACCTTTCCTACGCTGGAGTTCACTGCCGGGCTCTCTGCCAGTGTCTTAAGACCCATTACCTCAGTTGTCATTCTCCCATGTGCCATCCCCATCACTAATCATTCCTCTCCTCTCTTTCATTGTAGGCTGCATGTGGCTCCAGCGTGCAACTGTTTTCCTGTACAGTGGTACCTCTACTTACGAATTTAATTTGTTCCGGAAGAATTCTCGTAACGTGAAAAATTCGTAAGTAGAGGCGTGTTTTACATGTAAATGCCGTAATCCGTTCCAAGCCCCCAAAATTCGGGCATAAATTTTTTATAAATCGTAAAAACGCATCAAAACATGTAACAAATACATGTTACAATTAGATTACTGCACAATAAACATAAAATGAGAGTTTAAAACGAGAGAAAGAATAATAAAAGAGAATAATAAAAGAGAATAATAAAAATTATGTTCATTTACCCTTTAACTGCTATCGTCGTCAACGTCGTCACCGTTTGCCTTCAGCGGTTCATGTTCTGATCCAAGGACGTTTGCTTTTGTTGGCTTGTAAGTGCTTCGTTTTGTTTTAATACCGTGCTGATCGTTGATGTATTACGGCCATATTCTTTGGCGAGATCAACCAAACGCATAAAGTTTTGGAAAAAAAAAAAAAAACTTCGTGGCCAATGGGATACCAGGAAGATGCTAGGCGATAGCCAATGGCAGAGCAGCTACAGGTATGTTTACGTTCGGTAAACTACGGAAGCTGCGAGGAGCGCGTACTTTTTTGCCTTTCGTATCCTGAAATTTCGTTCGTAACTAGAGGCAATATTTTTCCGTTGAGGCGTCTCGTAACCTGAAAATTCCGTATGTAGAGACGTTCGTAAGTAGAGGTACCACTGTATATAGTGTGGCGTCTTGGTTGCAGGTTTCATTAATTGTGGTGAGTGCATTTATTCCTTAAAGCAGCGTGTTGTGTATAGGGTTTTGGGTTTTTTCATTAAAGTGGTGTAACTTTTCATGTGCTTCTGAGTGTTCTTCTGAAGTGGTTGCCCAGCATCTAAGCCTCCTCAAAAACATTAAATCATGACGTTAACAACAGAAAAAAAACTTGATTTTTGCTGGAGCGTCACTTTAAGTAACTAATATCATAAGGTAACATTAATTTTACTTGGTACAATTTCTGGTTACTTTACCCACCTTCACACTAACTGCACATATGCTTGGTTAAACAATAAATTAAACACTTTACAGCATAAAAATTGCTGTTTCTGTGCTTTTGCTTTAATTTTCTAGCATTTTAAAATAAATACTCTTATTCCATTTTTGTATTCTAGGTAATATGCTATTTTATTTTCATCTTCTGTTATTTGCACATTCATAGAGATGCTGGTTAATTTTTTTATTCTGTGTAATGGTTTAATCTTTTCTATTCATCTTGACAATGGGAGGAGAGAGATTTCTAAAGGGTTTGAACTCTTCCCCATCATGAAAATAGGGCCTTCAAACACAATCTTGCATAGGACCCCTAAAAAGCTAGAAACAGCCCTACTGTTACCTAAAAATAAAAGAAATTCAGAAGGAATTAGCAGGTATGCTGGAGATGAGCATAAATGAAGAGTCTGTTGGTGTCTGATGCAGCCTCTTAAACGTACAGCTGAGAGATCATTCCATAACCCGCATCGAGGCCACACATCGAATGATCTGGCCGATAGGCAATCTCTCCCACTTCTCCGTGGATTAAAAACAGGCTTAATGTGTTGTTTTACCAAGGATTAAGAGCAGTCACACCCACTACACAGTAGTCGGCACTCACCTCCTCACTGACCGTAAACGCATCTGTACACATCTGATTGTGTGTGTACAAATGTATGCATAAGTAAAGTGACATCAGGAGGTCACAGCCTGAGCACAAACCCCTCATGCTCCACAGTGCGCATAACATCGAGTTCCTGGCGGTGTGAATCTCTGATAACCTCACCCAGTCGAAGAACACCACTGGGGTCATTATGCTTGGGTCCAGCACAGTTTCCACAGAAACCAAAACAAGAAATCCACACTACATAGAGGGGTTGAGAGTGTGCTGACATACTGTATTCCAATCTGGTACTCAAGCTGCAAGATATGAGAAAAGGATTCCTGCAGAGAATCGTGAGGGGAGTTGAGATGATTATTAGAGTCCCAGGACCTCTTTCAGAGCTGATGCCAGATCAGGATGCTGAACATTGACAAAATCTTTGAACTGGCATCATCAGAAAAACAATTCTGCTACATCAAATCCAAAACCACCAGCGTGATGATAACCTTCTGCAACTGCTGCTGAATGTTGAGTGGCAGTGCAGGTGTTTTGAGGGGCTTTATTACTGAATGGAAACATGTGTGAAGGGGTGTGATTTCTCCCTGTATCTTCATGACACAGTGCTGTCTCCAGTTTTGTTAACCCTTTTAAAAATTTCTTTAGTATATTTTATGTGTGTAAAAATGAGAAAAAATACATTTGCACATTGTATATGTTTTATACTACATATTGTCATGATACTGCCTTCCCGGCAGTACAGGATGAGTTGAAGGAGGACCCAGAGTGTGGACTGAACTGCAGAGTAACATTTTATTGATGAACAGAAAACTCAAAAAACAAAATGTAGCATACAGTGGTGTGAAAAAGTATTTGCCCCCTTCCTGATTTCTCATTTTTGTGTATGTTTGTCACATTTAAGTTTCAGATCATCAAACAAATTGAAAAATAAGACAAACATAACACAAGTAAACACAAAATGCAGTTTTCAAATGAAGGTGCTTATTATTTAGGGTAAAAAAAATCCAAACCTACATGGCCCTGTGTGAAAACGTGAAACCCCCCTCCGCCCCCCCATTAAAACGCAAATTAATTATGATTTATCACATCTTTGGGAAGCTGAGTTCAATTTCTCTAGCAACACCCAGGCCTGATTACTGCCACACCTATCCTCAATCAAAAAATCACTTAAATAGGACCTGCCTGACAAAGTGAAGTTGATCAAAAGATCCCCTGGGGCTGGTCTTGGGCTGTTTTGCTGCTTCAGGACCTGGAAGACTTGCTGTGGTAAATGGAACCATGAATTCTGCTGTCTACCAAAAAATCCTGAAGGAGAATGTTCGGCCATCTGTTTGTGACCTCAAGCTGAAGCGCACTTGGGTTCTGCAGCAGGACAATGATTCAAAACACACCAGCAAGTCCACCTCTGAATGGTTTAAAAGAAACAAAATGAAGACTTTGGCGTGGCCTAGTCAAAGTCCTGACCTGAATCCGATTGAGATGCTGTGGCATGACCTTAAAAAGGTGGTTCATGCTCAAAAACCCTCCAATGTGACTGAATAACAACAATTCTGCAAAGATGAGTGGGCCAAAATTTCTCCACAGCGCTGTAAAAGATGCATTGCCAGTTATCGCAAATGCTTGATTGCAGTTGTTGCTGCCATGGGTGGCCCAACCAGTTATTAGGTTTAGGGGGCAATCACTTTTTCACACAGGGCCATGTAGGTTTGGATTTTTTTGAAACCTTCATTTAAAAACTGCATTTTGTGTTTACTTGTGTTATCTTTGTCCAATTTTTAAATTTGTTTGATGATCTGAAACATTTAAGTATGACAAACATACAAAAAAAATGAGAAATAAGGAAGGGGGCAAACACTTTTTCACACCACTGTATGTTTTAACTGGGGGGGACAATCACTTTTTCACACAAGGCCATGTAGGTTTGGATTTTTTTTTTTTTTTTTTACCCTTAATAATAAACATCTTCACTTAAAAACTGCATTTTGTGCTTATTTGTGTTATCTTTGTCTAATATTTAAATTTGTTCGAGGAGCTGAAACTCTTATGTGTCACAAACATACAAAATAATGAGAAATTAGGAAGGGGCAAACACTTTTTCACACCACTATATGTTCTTGGATGTGGCCCACTAGTGGCTCAGGAGGTAGAATGGATCATCCAATACCTGGAAGGTCGGCGGTTTGAATCCCCAGCCATCCTGCCATTGTGTCCTTAGGCAAGACACTTTATCCACCTTGGCTCAGGTGTCTATGACGCTGCTGAACAAATGTTTGGTGGTCGCTGACTGGCAGCCACATTTCTGTCAGTCTGCACCAGGGCAGCTGTGGCCACAGCAGTAGCTTACCGCTACCAGTGCCTGTCTGTGGAGTGAATGAATAATGGACTCACTGTAAAGAACTATGGGTATCATGAAAGGTGCTACATAAATGCAATCCATTAGTATTACCAATGAATTGTATGCACAACATGTTCATTTTAATTTCAAAGCCATTTATTACCCAAACCTTTACTGTGAACCTTTCAATAAAATGAAATGTATCATTATCGGCCCAGTTGTCTTCAGGTTGACCTCTAAAAGTTCCCATTACTTGGAAAAAAAAAATCATGTTGTCTGAAACCTTTCCCATTATTTCAAGGCATGTTTTTCTTTTTGTTTGATGAATTTATTCAAGTGTGATCGTATATAAGCTCTCATAAAATCCTCGGGGAAGAAAACAGATTTTTTGTCTAACAGTGAGTCTGCTATTGATTTGCCCATTGGAGTGAATAAATGTCCCGAGAGCTCATCCATTTCTTTCTGCGTGAGTGTTTGCAGAGTTAAAGAGAGACACCCTTTGTGGGAAAAGCAGGATGGAGTGAGAGACTCTGGAGAAGACGCGTATTCTCTGCTGAGAGTTGATGCCTGTACCAAGGTATTTTTAGCCCCATATGCACTGTGACCTCCTGCTATATGCGCTGACTTTTCACTGAAGAACGCACTTGCTTAATGGTGAAGAGGCAACCTTATTTAGCAACAGTTTCATCCTCTACTATAAACAAGGCACAACTTCGGTGGAAGGCAGAAGCCAGATTTGATCCTTTGTACTTTACTCCGGAGCACAGACGCAGGTCTCTTAGCTTCTAAATACCTTCATAGAGACCCAGCTGAGTATAAAGCAAACCCTGTGAGTTTCATTTGATGGCTCAAAGTATCACTTCAGTTTTTCTCAGCATATCTAACAAAGACCTAGCCTTGAGCTCCCTGAACCCCTTTAACTAGACATCACCAGTATCTTGCATAAACATCATAATATCAGTGTATAAAACATGCTTTGTACTGCAGTCTCTATATCAAACATGGAATAACATCACTGGGATATAAAAGCTCAAATAACAATTTCACAGATATGGAGAAATTAGTGAAAGAGAAACATATTTAAAATCCCTGAATAGGAGACAGATAATTAAAAGCCACTGCCTCATACATATGCACACAGATGTCTGTTCAAATCTGCAGACACCAGGAGGATAAATGAGGAGGATGTAGGCTACAGATGATTCGTGGTCTGGGAGAATTCCAGAAGTGGGTTGGTAACTTTACAACATCAAAGAGAACTACACATCACCGGTTCTGGCGCAATCAATTATAAAACGTGAGGGTGGACCGAAGTGCTGACATGCAATTGGTTTCTCAAGCTCGAGGGAGGGCAGGTGCCACGTACAAACCATCTTCCCATTCTCAGTCAGGTCGCTGCCGGGGGGCGGGGGGGGGGGCATTTACAGGGCCACAACAATGTAAAACTTGAAGGCCGATTAATGTCTCACGAGGGGGTATAACTGTGGAAGAGGAGGACTTCACACAAGAGAAAATAAGAGTAATTAGGGTTTTCAGTTGAGCTATTCACCAGCCCAGCACTGAGAGACAGACAAGAGCACAGTTCTCCATCTCCACCTCAAGCCAATTAACCTTAGCGGGCATATCTTCAGACTGCTTGGGGAAATCATACAGGCTCAGAGAGATGATGTAAACGCCAGGCAGATAGGGCCCCCATTTACCAGGAGGGTCAAAACTAGACAGGCTGTGGGGCAAGAGTGCTTAATGTTGCACGGTGCACAACTATACTGCTGCACCAATACAGCTCCCAGAACACACAAGAACCATCCAGACCCACAGGGGTGGAACGAGTATCCGCAGATTGTACTCAAGTAAAAGTAGTGTTACCTTACTCAAGCATAAGTAAGTCTCCCAAAATGTTACTTTAGTAAGAGTAAGAAAATGTCTACTAAAAATTACTTGAGTACAGTACAGGCTGATTTATGCTGTTCCATTAACTCTACATTGAGCTCACGGCATACCCTTCGTGCGTGACCGACACCGTTCCGAGATGGGTAGAGTGATTTGTGTTTGTCGTGTGTTCATCTTTCTTAAACAGTGATGGACAAGAGCAGATTGTGCTGGATTTGGAGTGAATAAATGTTAAAAGGCAAATTTTCTATACGATTGCTGCAACAGAGAAAATAGAGTAGACGTTGAAGAAAATGGTATGTACGACGTCAGTCGTTGCCATTATTTGACAATATGTAATAATTAACAGTATGTTTTTTTATGGCCTAACTGAAAACAGACATGTCCATTACTCTTCTTATAGCTGCTCTTAAGTTTAAAAATTAGCAAAGGTGGAAGTGAGGGCAGCTATAAATATAACGAAGAGCGGAAAGGAGGTTGGTCCATGCTCAAGGAGGTATGGAGATGTGTAGGAGAGATGGCGGTGGACTTTTTAAATACATTGTTTAGCACAATCTTGACGAGTGAGAGGATGCCTGAGGAGTGGAGAGGAAGTGTTGTGGTACCAATTTTCAAGAACAAGGGTGATGCTCAGAGCTGTAGTCACACTAGAAAGACAAGATAAAGAGTTGCTGAAGCCAGATTAAGAGGCGAGGTTACAATCAGTGAGCAGCAGTATGGTTTCATGCCAAGAAAGAGTACTAAAGATGCAATGTTTGCTTTAAGAGTGTTGATGGAGAAGTATAGAGAAGGTCAGAAGGAGTTGCACTGTGTCTCTGTGGATCTAGAGAAAGCATATGATAGGGTGCCAAGAGAGGAAGTGTGGTACTGTATGAGAAAGTCATGAGTAACAGAGAAGTATGTGAGGATGGTGCAGGGCATGTATGAGGAAAGTGAGATGGTGGTGAGGTGTGCTATAGAAGTAACAGATGGATTCAAGGTGGGGATGGGGTTACATCAGGGATCGACTCTGAGCCTCTTCTTGTTTTCCATGATGATGGACAGGCTGACAGACGAAGTCAGGCAGGAGTCTCCATGGACCATGATGTTTGTGGATGCCATTGTGATCTGCACTGAGAGTAGGAAACAGATGGAAGAGAACCTTAAGAGGTGACGGTATGCACTGGAGAGAAGAGGAAAAAAGTCAGAAGAAGCAAGACAGAACAAGAGGGAGGCAGGTGTAATGGTGAAGATGCAAGGAGTAGAGGTAGTGAAGGGAGATGAGTTTAAATACCGGGGGTCAACCCTCCAATGCAATGGAAAATGCACAAAAGAGGTGAAGAAGAGAGTGCAAGCAGGGTAGAGTGGGTGGAGATGAGTGTCAGGGATGATCTGTGACAGAAGGATAGCAGCTAGAGTGAAAAGAAAGATTTACAAGATAGTAGTGAGACCTGATGTATGGTTTGGAGACATGGCACTGACAAAAAGACAAGAGGTGGAGCTGGAGGTGGCAGAGTTGAAGATGCTAAGATTCTCAATGGGAGTGACTAGGAGGGACAGGATAGAAAGGAGTAGGGGTGTGCCATATCGTATCATTCACAATAATACCGATATAATTTTTGATACCAGTGTAGAAATGAATGTCAAGATATTTGGAGTCCATTACGCTGCCAACGGAAGTTACACGTTACCATAGAAATGACAAAACAAACATGGTGCGAGAAGCGGCGCTCTGTTATGGAACATCTGCGTCTAGTTGTGAGGAAGTAATTTAGTTTAAAGGCTGTTTCAGACTGCTGCCTTCTTTTAAAAAACGGTGCAGCGATGTGAATAATCTGCCCGCATTTTTTTCCGCCCGTCAATAACATGGCTTCAGTGAAAAGTTTTACTTCACCCTGAAGCAGTGTTGCGTGTGGACTCCAAAGTGTCCAGAGGTTGAATGAATGAATGAATCTTTATTTCGGATAGATTAAAAGTAAAGATTAAAAAGAAACAGAATAATATAACAAAGGTGAAAAAATCCAACAAGGTCAAATTAAACAATAACTCCTCTGATTATACAGTTCAACTTAAGTTATCCGAAATGGGTGATGGCTGAAGCCGCAGCTTATATTGCCCACCCAGATTCCATCCAAGAATTCAAAAGAAAAACAAAACACGAGTAATTACAATTCGGAACAAACAAAATGTGACAAAAAAAACTAAGCAACAACACAACACAGACTGGATATGACAATCCTTATGTGATTTTACATGTCATCTTGGATATATGTTTGGAGTATTTCTTCCTTTAGTTTTTGTTTAAATTGTCCAAGCGTTGTACATGATTTTAATTCAGGTCCAAAATCGTTCCATAATCTGACTCCTTGCACTGAGACACAGTGTTGCTTGGTGGTAGTTCTCACTGAAGGTTTTTGAAATATACATGTTCCTCTGAAATGATATTGTTTCTCCCTTATTTGGAACAACTTTTGGATATTTGCGGGCAGTGATGGATTCTTCACTTTAAACATTATTACTGCAGTTTTAAAGTCAACCAGATCTTTCAACTTGAGAGCTTTTAATTTAAGAAAAAGTGGGTTTGTTGGTTCCCTGTAAGCAGCTTTGTTTATTATTCTAATAGCTCTCTTCTGAAAGAGAGAGAGACGGGAGGTCTCATGCAGCCGTCATTTACCTGCAGAAGTGTCTTGTTTGGTGAAACGACAGACAGGTAGGCCAAATGATGAAATAATACTTTTAAATAAGCCCACTCCTTCCCTGTTTTATTTAGACCCTCTTCCTGACCCGGTTAAATAACATACTAAATTAATTTAATATGTTAACCCTGTGTGTGTCTGTCACCGAATTGCGACATAACCCCTAGTGGTCAAGAGTGGTAAATATTTTTTGTCAATAAAATAGTTCAGATTTCCAAGGCTATAACTTGAAAGTGGTAAGAGATAATGGCTTACTGTCAATTAGAAAGATATAAAATATGATCCAAAGTTTCAGATAGGAATAAATTTATGCATCTAATTTGCATAATGTCACTGCACCTCTTTAAATTCCATAACTCAGTCAAAACTGGACTATGGACGTATTTACACAAAGAATGGTTCAGTCTTTTGACACCGTTTTTTTGTACAGAGGTACCTCATCATCTTATCTTCAAAGTATATGAACAAGAAATCAGTACAATATTTAAAAAAACAAAAATGTCTCACTTACTTTTGACAAAGGGGGGTTGGCTGGCTGGCTGGCTGGCGTTGTTGCTGCGTTTTCACCCATCGTGGTCCTTATTTTGTGTTCTGACGGTCATTTAAAGTCTCTACCACATCTACAAAGTCTTATGATTATCCCACATAAATTTTGCTCGTATCCCACAGCTATTTTCCATGTACAAAGCCGAGAAAGTGATGGTGACTGATCACGGCCATATTAGCTTTCTGGGCTAAAATGCTAAAAACAGGAAAAGGAAATGAAGAGTTCTTCTTCTTTGGTGTATTATGTGTCATCCATTGAGTCCTCCAATGGATGTCTGCCACCTTTTGAAACTGGCAAATCAGTATAAATCAGTACAAATCCCCAGTGCAGGCTATCATGTCAGAGTGAGACGACAGGCACAGTGCCGCGCTCTGCCACTAGGGACACGAAAAATTCCCACACTCCAAGGGTTAAAATGATCAAAACCCCCTCATGCCCCAGAGCATAGAAATGAGAGGAAGACAGAAGTAATGTGGTAAATTAGTGTCTGTGGTTATATTGTACTGCTGGAGCTGCTTATACTGTAGTTTAGGGTTTATATTTCTAAATGTAATAAATGGGTTGCATTAACCATAGCTAAATTGCTCTTACATTTATAAGGTAATGATTTCGGGACTATTCAGATATTTTAAGAAAAACCTTTATAATTTTCAAAACTATAGGCTATATGTAGTCTGCAGTACCACCTTTACTCTCATCTGCTTGTTACCGTTCTCTCCTAAATTTGTTTTATTTCCTCAATTTTTAAACATCTTTTCATAAAGGTACATTTTTTTTTTAAATTTTCAATTCAATTCAATTCAACTTTATTTATATAGCGCCATTTCACAACAACAGTCATCTCATAGCACTATCAACTGTAGGGAGGACCCCCACAGTTGCAGAAAGACCCCAGCAATCAGGCGATCCCCTGTGAGCAAGCACTTGGCGACGGTGGAGAGGAAAAACTCCCTTTTAACAGGAAGAAACCTCCAGCAGAACCAGGCTCAGGGAGGGGCAGTCATCTGCTGCGACTGGCTGGGGGGTGAGGGGATAGAGAAGAAGAAAAGAACAGACATGTAGAGAGCAAACAGCACGATGGGGACTCAATCTATGGGAGAGAACAAACAAATGTTAATGACCAGCAAAAAAAAAAATATTTCATAGAGAGTGAGGAAAGGAGTGAGGCCCAGTGCATTACTGGAGGTCCCCCGGCTGACTAAACCTATTAGCAGCATAACTAAGGGAGGGTTCAGAAAACACATGATCCCTCCCTAATTGTAGGCTATATCAAAAAGGTAGGTTTTAGCCCTATTCTTAAAAACAGAGATCGAGTCTGACTCCCGAATCCAGATTGGCAGCTGATTCCACAGGAGAGGAGCTTGATAACTGAAGGCTCTGCCTCCCATTGTACTTTTGGAGATTCTAGATATTACAAGTAAACCTGCATTTTGGGAGCGTAGTGCTCTGTTAGGATGATACGGTAGTATCAGATCTTTTAAATAAAAAGGAGCCTGATTGTTTAGAGCTTTGTAAGTAAGAAGAAGGATTTTAAACTTAATTCTAAACTCTATGGGAAGCCAATGAAGGGAGGCCAGAACCGGAGAGATATGATCTCTCTTTCTAGTACCTGTTAAAACTCTTGCTGCAGCATTTTGGACCAGCTGAAGACTTTTTAAAGATGTTTTAGGACAACCTGATAATAAAGAATTACAATAATCTAATCTCGAGCTAACAAAAGCGTGGATCAGCTTCTCAGCATCACTCTGAGACAAGATGCTCCTAATCTTGGCAATATTACGCAAATGATAGAAGGCAGTCTTAGAAACAAATTTAATATGTGAATTGAAGGACAAATCCTGATCAAAAATAACTCCAAGGTTCCTCACAGAGCTATTAAGAGAAAGAGTAACTGCATCCAAACTGAAAGTTTGATTTGGAAAGGAATTTCTAAGGTTTTTTGGACCAACAAGAATGACTTCAGTCTTATCTGAATTTAATAGCAGGAAATTACAAGTCATCCAAACTTTGATTTCCTTAAGACAGGCTTCTAACTTGGCTAATTGATTAGTATCATCTGGCTTCATTGACAGGTATAATTGTGTGTCATCTGCATAACAGTGAAAATGTATACAGTGCTTTCTAATAATGTTGCCTAACGGAAGCATATATAAACTAAAAAGAGTAGGGCCAAGCACAGATCCCTGTGGAACTCCATGACTAAGCTTTGAGCTGAGAGAAAACTCATCATTTACATGAACAAACTGGAACCTATCAGATAAATAAGATCTAAACCACTGCAACGAAGTTCCATTAAGTCCAACATAGTGTTCTAATCTATCAAGTAGAATATTATGATCAATAGTATCAAAAGCTGCACTAAGATCTAAAAGGACAAGTACAGAAACTAGTCCATTATCAGATGCAATGAGGAGGTCGTTAGTGACCTTCGCTAAGGCTGTTTCAGTGCTATGATGGATTCTAAACCCAGATTGAAACTCCTCAAATAAACCATTTCCCTGCAGGTGGTCAAATAATTGCATAGCAACAACTCTTTCTAAGATTTTTGAAATGAAAGGGAGATTAGAGATTGGTCTATAGTTAGCTAAAGCTCCTGGATCTAGCGTTGGCTTTTTGAGTAAGGGTTTAATTACAGCCGTTTTAAAAGCCTGCGGTACATGGCCTAAAGTTAATGAAGAATTGATTATATGAAGAATAAAGCTACCAATAAGTGGGAAGACTTCTTTAAATAACCTGGTAGGAATAGGGTCTAAAAGACAAGTTGAAGGTTTGGATGAGGAAACTATTTTGTCTAACTCACAAAGGTCGATTGGAGTAAACTCATCAAGACAGACATCAATAGAAGGAGTTGTAGTAGTTACAGTATTTAAGTTAACTGTGGGAAGAATCTGATTGATTTTATCTCTGATGGATGAAATTTTATTATTGAAAAAGTTCATAAAGTCCTGACTAGTAAGCTCTAAGGGGATGCTAGGATTGACAGAGTCCTGACTCTTTGTCAACCTGGCTACAGTACTGAAAAGAAACCTGGGATTATTCTTGTTCTCTTCTATTAATGCAGAGTAATAACTCGTTCTAGCTTTTCTAAGAGATTTTTTATAAATTAAAAGATGATTTCTCCAAGCTAAATAGATTTCATCTAAATTAGTAGAGCGCCATTTTCTTTCTAATTGACGAGTCTTCTGTTTTAAGCTACGAGTTTCTGTGTTGAACCAAGGAGTTAAAAATCTCTGATTAGACTTTTTCTTTTTTAAGGGGGCCACCAAGTCTAGAGCCTGATGCAGAGAAGCTGAAACACTATCCACCATGTTATCAATTACAGAAGGAGCAAGCTGTCTACAGCTTATTTCCGTTGTGTTGACACATGGCATAGAGGAAACAATCTGCATAAATTTGGAAACAGCATCATCTGAGAGGCATCTACTGTGATAATATTTTTCTTTAGGCGCCAAATAGTCAGAAATAGTAAAATCAAAGGTTAACAGACAATGGTCTGACAGTACAGGGTTATGAGGAGACACTACCAGATTTTCTATTTCTATGCCATATGTCAGAACAAGGTCCAATGTATGGTGGAGGTAATGAGTAGAATTTCCTACTTTCTGAGAAAACCCAATCGAGTCTAATATTGAATTAAAAGCCACATTAAGGCAGTCACTATCTACATCCACATGTATATTAAAGTCCCCTACTATAATTATTCTATCAGATTTCAGCACTAAATCAGCTAAGAAATCAGGAAATTCGGATAAAAATTCTGAATAGGTTGATGGGGGACGATAAACTATGGCAAATAAAATTGGGTTTAACCTGGAATTGCTAAAGTGCCCAATACTGAGGACCAGGCCCTCAAAGGAATTATAACATGTTTTTTGCTTTACATTAACTAGTAATTTGGAATGGTAAATTGATGCTACTCCTCCTCCACGACCAGAACTTCTGGGATTTTGACAGTTTAAATAACCAGAGGGAGTTGATTCATTTAAACCAACATAATCCTCTTGTCCTAACCAAGTCTCTGTAAGGGAAATTAAATCAATCTGATGATCAATTAACAGATCATGGACTAACAGAGACTTGGGAGTTAGAGACCTAATATTTAATAAACCACATTTAATTTTTAAATTATGAGGAGGAACAGAGGCCAAATCATTCAATTTAGAGGCTTTATGTTTAATTTGAGTTTTACCAATATTTTGCTTTATCACTTTGGGATGCTTATACATTATATTTTTATTTACTTTGGAGGGAGCAGACAACGATTCTCTGATGGGGAAGACAGGGGCTAAGCTGAGGGGTGGCGGATGAAGAGGAGCTGCAGAGAGGCGTGTAAGACTGTGACTCTGCTTCCTGGTCCCAACTCTGAGTAGTCATGGTTTTGGAAATTTGGATAAAAAAGATGCCAGATTGTTAGATAAATGAGAAGCACCATCCAAAGTGGGATGAATGCTGTCTCGTCTCATAAGACCAGGTTTTCCCCAAAAAGAGCTCCAATTGTCAATGTAGCCCACGTCATTTTTAGGACACCACACAGACAGCCAGCGGTTCAAGGATGACGAGCGGCTAAACATGTCATCACTGGTCAGATTGGGGAGGGGCCCAGAGAATACTACAGTGGCAGACATCGTTTTTGCAAACTCACACACCGATTCTATATTAAGTTTCGTGACTTCCGACTGCCGGAGACGGATGTCATTAATGCCGGCGTGAATAACAATTGTGGAATATTTACAGTTACTTTTAGCCAGCATTTTCAAATTTGACTCGATGTCGCCTGCTCTGGCCCCAGGAATGCATGTGACTATGGCCGCTGGAGTCTCTAGGTTCACGTTTCTGACTACAGAGTCGCCAATGATCAGAGTTTTTTCCTCAGCGGGTGTGTCGCTGAGCGGGGAAAAACGATTAGAAACGTGAACAGGTTGGTGGTGAACCGGGGCTTTGCGACTAGGCTTCCTTCTCACCGTCACCCACCCAGTCTCCTCGCTGCAGAGGAGAGCCGGGGAACCGGTGACAGGGGGACCTAAGCTAGCTAGCTCCGCTGCAGCTAAGGGGCGTCCGTCGAGATTAACTGGCGCAGACGGTGTTTCAATGCAGCGGAGCCGGGATTCCAAATCAGACAACCTCGCCTCGAGCGCCTCAAAAAGACAACATTTATTACATTTACCGTTATCACTAAAAGAGGCAGAGGTGTAGCTAAACATCTGACAGAGAGAGCACACCAGAGGAGGAGAGGAAGGAGAGCTAGTAGCCATAGCTAGTGGCTCGAGAGCTGGAGAGCTGGAGAGCAAACCACACAGGCAGACAGCAAAACAGGAAGTGACGATCTCCAAAGTCCACAGAGGTGAGGACTTTTGAATGCTTTTGGTGACAAATTTGTGACCTTTTACATGCGGAATTGTAACTTTTTACCTAAAGCCTCTTACCTTGTGTTTTTATTCGGAAAAGTCGAAGAAATCAGAAGCAGCACCAGATTAAAATTAAGATCAGTCAATCATTTGTTTTAATAATCAATAGAGCAGTTGATTATTAAAATCCAAGTTTATAATTTTCCTCCCAGCTGAAAGTTATAATTACATTTATAAGTAGTTTGATACCTGTTATTTTAAAATGTTGGCCTACTAAAACTGAGGTGGTTTCTGGTTTCCAACAACAGGTCAGCCTAGGATGAAGTCAAATTCCCAGCCTGAATTTTTGTGCTAGTCCACCCCCTCAGTGCACTTATGATGTGGTGGTTTTTAATATTTTCTGGCAATATTTGTTACAAAATAAAAAAAAGTTTGAAACACATTCTAAACTGCTCTTTATAAACTGGAGAAATAAGAGTTTTTGTTTTTACTGAATATGTTGAGCATAATTAACGCTAGCCTGTGAAACTGTGTGTCATGACTAGTTAGTTGGAGGCTCACGTGCAAGGCAACTAACACCAGAGGAAAAGCACTCAGACACGGGAAAGTTTTAGTGGAATTTACTGAAAACACACAAATGTAAAGAAAATGTCACACGCCAGAGGAGCACACAGCCTGCGGGGGGAGAGGACGAGAGCTGATTAGGTGCAGGAAATAATACTGGGAATAAAGGGGTGTGTGCTGAGGATATCTTACAAGATTTGAGCAGAGAACCTGGCAGTGAAATCCAGTGGGGAGTTGAAGCTGGTGGGAGGAGCTAGAGAAGGAGAGGAGTAGGTATGGAGCTGGGGAAGGTCTGACCAGGTGGAGTAAGCGAGCTTCGGAGATGGTGATGATGTGAGCAGGTGAGCACACTGCAACCCCTGGGACACACCGCTGAGACGGCAGCAACCTGGGGAAAGAGGAGGAGAAGGAAGATGAAGCTAGAGTTTCAGTAAATAGACTTTAACCTTGATTACGGCAGCAGTACCCAACGGTCCAGCGCTGAAGAATTCACAGACTGATCCTTTTAAACGCTGGCAGCGAAGAGGCAGCAGGTGTGTCCACTCACGCAGGTGTGTTGATGACCTGCGAAGCCGGGAAACAGACGTGGAACCTCCCACAGAAAGGGAGGGGGAGCGCACTCACCCGATCATCACAGTGCCCCTCCCTCAAGGGGTGCTTCCTGGTGACCCACTGGGCTTGTTGGGATGAGCCCGGTGAAAGGCTCGGACCATCCCCTTGTCATGGAAGTTGGAACCAGGGATCCATGATCTCTCTTCGGGTCTCTAGCCCTTCCAGTGGACCAGGTATTGCAAACCCTGGCCCCGATGGCGAATGTCCAGAATCCTCTGTACGGTGTAAATGGTCTGGCTGTCATGGATCTGGGGAGGAGGAAGTGGCTGGGGGGGGGGGGCAGAGAGGGCTGGCAGAGAGGAGCTTGATCTTGGACACATGAAAGGTGGGATGGATACGGAGTGTCGGCGGCAGTTTTAAACAAACCGTCACGTCATTGATGATCCTCGAGATGGTAAAGGGATGTCGGAAGCAAGGTGACAAGTTTCCTAGACTCCGTTTTCAACGGAATCTGGTCCGCCGACAGCCACACACTCTGGCTGACTGCGTATTTGGGCGCTGGAACTTGCCTGCGGTCTGTGTACTGGCAATTCCGCTCGGCCAAACGGAGGAGGGCAGCCTGGGTGGACCTCCATACCCAGCGGCAACGGCGAGTGTGGGCCCCCACAGATGAAATGGCAACATTTCTCTCCGCAATGGGCAGCAGGGGGAGAGTATAGCCCATAGACGCCTTGAACGGTGTTACTCTGGTGGCCGAAGAGACAGCTGAATTATGGGTGTACTCCACCCAGGTCAGATGAGAGCTCCAGGTTGTCAGGATACAGGAAGCCGCACATCTCAGGGTGGCCTCCAGGGATTGGTTAGCACGCTCAGCCTGCCTGTTGCTCTGAGGGTGGTAACCGAAGGTGAGACTGACCGTGGTGCCAAGGGAGTGACAGAAGGATTTCCAAACTTGAGATGTGAATTGGGGACCCCGGCCAGACACAATGTTCAAGGGTATTCCATGAAGACGGATGACATGAATGGTAAGTAGGTTGGCAGTCTCGGAAGCAGAGGGCAGTTTAGGGAGGTGCACCAAATGGATAGCTTTAGAGAAATGATCAACAATGGTAAGGATGACAGTGTTGCCCTGTGAGGGAGGGAGGCCCGTGACAAAGTCCATGGCGATGTGAGACCAGGGGCGACTGGGGACTGGCAGGGGGTGCAGGAGGCCGGCTGGAGGTTAAGAATCCAATTTATTCGTGGCACACATGTGGCAGGCTTTGACGTAGTCCTGAACGTCTGTCTGCAGCGTAGGCCATCAGAATACCCACTGCACCAGCTTGATGGTATGGGATATGATGGGGTGACAGGCAAAGTGGCTGGTGTGCCCCCACCAGATGACGCCACTACAGAGAGCGGAAGGGACGAACAGGCGATCACTGGGGCCTCCCTCAGGCTTGGGTTCAGTGGATTGAGCCTGCCGGATCATCTGATCAATCTCCCAAGAGAGGGCGCCAACAATGCTAGAAGAGGGCAAAATGGACTCAGGACGGGTAGAGGAAGATGACTGGTCGGAGGCAAACTGGGAAGAGAGAGCATCAGGCTTAATATTACGTGACCCAGACCAATAGATGATGATGACATTGAACCTGAGAAAGAATAAGGCCCAGCGGGCCTGCCTAGAATTAAGCCTGTGGGACGATCTTAAGTATTCTAAATTTTTGTGATCTGTCCACACAATGATGGAATGAACAGCTCTCTCTAGCCAGTGCTGCCATTCCTCCAATGCCAATTTAATGGCCAGCAGCTCTTGATCTCCTACGTCGTAGTTCCTCTCGGCCAGGGTCAACCGCCAAGAGAAATACGCGCATGGGTGGAGCTTCTCATCAGAGGCCGGGTGCTGCAAGAGAACAGTGCCCACCCCTGAATCTGAAGCATCCACCTCCACTACAAACTGGAGTTGATTCTCCAGGAGCCATTGTAACACAGCCCGGACGTGGACTGTGTGTTCCTCTGGCGTGCGGGAAAAAATTAGATTGTCATCCAGGTACACGGAGATGAATAGATTCACCATATCTCTGAGGACATCATTTATCATGCGTGGGAAAACGGCTGGGGCGTTAGTGAGCACAAAGGGCATCACGAGATATTTGAAGTGGTCCAAGTGCATCTTAAACGCCATCTTCCATTCATCCCCCTCGCGTATGTCACCAAATGGTACGCATTGCACAAATCAAGCTTCGTGAATACCCGCGCATGCTGAAGGAGCTCAAACGCGGAATTGATCAGGGGCAGTGGATACTTGTCTTTGACGGTTATCGCGTTGAGCTCGCGGTAATCAATGCAGGGTTGCAGGGATCCATCCTTCTTTCCTACGAAGAAAACCCCTGCTCCAAGTGGAGCTGAAGGGGGCCAAATAAGGCCGGCATTCAGGGAGTCCTTAATGTAGCTGGGAGGAGGTCAATAGCACAGTCGTAGGAGCGGTGGGGCGTTAACGAGAGGGCCCTGGACTTGCTAAAGACCTCCCCAAGGTCATGGTAGACCTCGAGCACGAGGCTAAGGTCCGGCGGCTCTGCCGGAGGAGAGGAGATGGGGAGCGTAGGAGAACAGGCGGCCGAACAGAGACAGGAAGATAAGCAAAAGGAGCTCCATGAGGAAATGGAGTTCGGCGCCCAATCGACCTGTTCAATCAGCTCATCCAGAGAGAAGGGGCTCGCATGAAAAGCTAGATCACCGCGGAGGTTGTAATTCAGACCCAGGAGGAAGGCGCTGCGTAAAGGAACGTTGTTCCACCCGGAGTCTGCTGCGATGACTCGGAGCTCCAAAGAGAAATCAGCCGCAGACCGATTCCCCTGTTGGAGCAACATTAGGCGGCTCATGATGTTCCCCTCACTCTCCGAATGACTGAATGCCCGGGACAACTCCTGCACAAATCGTTCGAAAGTGTAACTGGGGCCCTCGGAACTTCCAAGAATGGACTGAGCCCAATTTAGCACCCAATCCCGGAGCAGGAGGGTCATGAAATGAATCTTGGATGTGTCGTCCGGGTACCCCCCCCCCCCCCACCTACTGCAGATAAAAGTGGATGTGGAGCAAGAACCCCTTACATCCCCCCACCTCCCCCGCGTACGGGGCAGGTAAAGGAACCCTGATGGTCCAGCGGGTTGTGGTACTTGCTGAAAAAGCAGGTGCAGAAGGAGGGCCCAGACAAGACATATGGCAGAGGTGCTCTGAGACTGTAGTCAACTGTTGCTTAATAGTTTTCAACTGCTCTGTGAGCATAGCCACCTGTCGCTCTGTGGCGTCTAATCAGAAAAGCGCGGAGTATTCCACTGATGTAGCGCCTGCTGAGCCTTGGTCATGGCTGGACCGTTCTGTCATAACTAGTTGGAGGCTCACGTGCAAGGCAACTAACACCAGAGGAAAAGCACTCAGACACGGGAAAGATGTTTTAGTGCAATTTATTAAAAGCACACAAATGCAAAGAAAATAGCACATGCCGGAGGAGCACACAGCCTGCGGGGGGAGAGAACGAGAGCTGATTAGTTGCAGGAAATAAATGGCAAATGGCCTTCACTTATATAGTGCTTTTCTTCTCATCTAAGATGACCAAAGCGCTTTACAGATCCTGTAATCCACCCATTCACACACACATTCCCACACTGATGGAAATAAAGGGATGTGTGCTGAGGATATCTTATGAGATTTGAGCAGAGAACCCGACAGTGAAATCCAGTGGAGAATTGGATGAGCCAACGGGGCAGAGCTGGCAGGAGTAGCTGGAGAAGGAGAGGAGTCGGTATGGAGCTAGGGAAAGTCTGACCGGGTGGAGTAGACGAGCTTCGGAGATGGTGATGATGAGAGCAGATGAGTGCGCTGCTACCCCTGGGACACACCACTGAGACGACAGCAACCTGGGGAAAGAGGAGGAGAAGGAAGATTAGGCTAGAGTTTCAGTAAATAGACTTAAACCTTGATTACGGCAGCAGTACCCAATGGTCCAGTGCTGAAGCATTCACGGACTGATCCTTTTAAATGTTGGCAGCAAAGAGGCAGCAGGTGTGTCCACTCACGCAGGTGCGTTGATGACCTGCGGAGCTGGGAAACAGACAAGGAATTTCCCACAGAAAGGGAGGGGGAGCATGCTCACCCGATCATCACACTGTGCTTTATAAATTTAAAAGAAAAACCTGTATTCTATGATATCGTGAAGAATATCGTTATTGTGAAAATTCACAGAAATATTGTGATATCATTTTTTGGCCATATCGCCCACCCCTAGAAATATCAGAGGGACAGCTCAGGTTGAGCGGTTTGGAGACAAAGTAAGAGAGGCAAGGCTGAGATGGTTTGGACATGTGCAGAGGAGGGATAGTGGCTATACTCGGCAAAGGATGTTGAAGATGGAGCTGCCAGGCAGGAGGAGAAGTGGAAGACCACAGAGAAGATTCATGGATGTAGTGAAGGAGGACATGGAGAGGGTTGTGTTACAGAGGAAAATGCAAGGGATAGGGTAAGATGGAGACAGATGATCAACTGTGTAGACACCTAAAGGGGGCATCCAGAAGAAGAAGAAGAAGAAGAAGAACAGCATAAACCAGATTTTATTAAGGATTCTTGTATTGTGGTTTTCAAGAAAATGAGATAATATAAAACAGGGTCACTGGAACATTTTACTGAAAATCTAATATAAATCAACATTTTTTGATGGGCATTTCTTCTGCAATCTTTTTGGCAAGCAATATATTTGCAGGACATTAATATGGTCACAGAGAAATAAATTTGCCTTTTAGACTGATTACCCATATTTTTCCACAGTTATGAAAAGGGGCTTCATTGCAGCACATAGCCCGAGCCACTGACAATGTCAGTGGGCGAAAGACGCTTGCCAGAATGAAGTGGAATTTTCTGGGGTTTATCAGACCTCCTGGTTGATCATAACTGCACATCACCTTTAGCATGGTGTCACTGCTGTTACCATGAACACGCCCTCCTCGCCATTGAAGCCGTGATCTTGTTGGGATGGTTGGGAACGACCTGGAGTCATGAAATCTGGAACATAGGTTGAAGTGACTATCATATGTAGTCCTATATGGGTGGGCAACACATAACTGATAGGGAAGTGTTGCCATGGCGACATGGCAAAGGTTGACTCCTCGCCATGGAACATCGGAAAGTTGTAACATGGACAAACTTTGTCTGATTTTCACCAAATTTTCTACGATGGATATCATGCTCCTACACACTCCTATCACATGCTCCTACATAAAAATGATTGACAAAAGTTATAGAACCACCTATTGCTCACAGGAAGTACTGCGCCAAACGGTTTACTTTGTTATTCACGCACTTGCTGTGATGATGGGAAATTTTCTGAGCCAGCTAGGTACGACGGGTGCCGGGGTCCGCAGTTGCATGGCGGGTGAGGGCCTGCTTACAGCTGCTTGCAGCTTTAAGGCTACATGTCCACCAAATGCGTTTTTTTGTTGCCCGACCGCCCTGAGCACTTTTTTCAGCATTTGTACACTGCGCTCTGAGGGAAAAAAAAGTCTGTGCCCTGCATCCCTGCAACAGCTTGTCACTCTCAGCTTAGCACTTCCACTTTCCTATGGTCAGACTTTCTACTGATGTTTTAATAGCAGTCTCTAAATAACAATGGACAGAAAACGTGTTTTAGCAGTTCTGGATGTGAAATATGATGACACGGAAAGCAGGAATCTGAGAACATACTAGTACCGGCGTCCTATGTCCCGCCCACGCAGCAGTTGTGACTGGCTGCTTAGGTCTGACATTGACGAGCTCAGCTGCAGTCTCTGAAAAGTTGAACTTCTTTGAACTCTGAGCGCCCTGAGCAACAAAAAACGGCTACCGCCGAGAGCATTTCAACGCCGAGGGTGCTCAGTGCTGTAAACACTGAACTACATAGAGAATGAATGGAAAATAGCCGCCCAGAGCGGAAAAAACGTGTTTGGTGGACACGCAGACTATTTTTTTTTCCCTTCTTCTCCATCTAAGATCTCATTTTTGGGGTAGTGAACGTGCATGAAAACTCACCATTTTTTGCAGGGACCTTAAGACTGGCAAAAAAAATTTAATATTTTGGAGAAAATATGAATGACCCCACAAAAATGGCTCTACAGCGCCACCTAACATGTGAAGTCAATGGGGAGTGGCACACGCTTACTTTTGCATAGAAAGATGAAAATCAGTTGAGATGTTTTTCATGTCGAGACATGCAAAAAACTCTATAGAAGTGATGGTCTACACCCAACAGGAAGTTGGCCATTTGAGCAGGAAGTGGTGGTGACCTGATTTCCACCTTGCCCATTTGATTGAACTCATCCTAGGGTTTTAGTCCAGTTGAGCTCATTTGTGGTGACAATCATCTATACCCATGTGCCATTAAAAGTTATTGAAAACTTTTCCAAAAGCTCCACGGTTTGGCCGTAGGGGCGTGGCAAAGTTTGATGCCTCGCCATGATCATTCTATGACCATTCTGACAGCAATAACAGGTTTATTGCCATTGTTCATGTGATACACAAACTAGGAATTTGTCTCGGTGCCATGCTGCAACATTAAAAACATAATGAGAAAAAGGGATAAACTAAAAAACTAAAGGACTAGAAACGTGCAATAAGTGTAGAAAAATAAGTAATAATAAGTAATAATAATAATAATACTAGTAATAATGAGTAGTACTAGTCAAGGCAGTTTTAAAAAATTAGCATGTAGCAGATAATGTGAAGTACCACATAGTGCAGTCAATAATGCAACAGAAAAACAGTGATGAATGACATGAGTCTGGTTGAGCTGCTGTACATAGTGCACGAGAGTCAAAAGTCACTTAGTGTTCAGCAGTCTGATGGCAGAGGGGAAAAAGCTGTTCATGTGCCGGGAGGTTTTAGTCCGAATGGACCGAAGCCTTCTACCTGAGGGGAGGGGGGCAAACAGCACGTGACCAGGATGTGAAGGATCGGCTATGATCCGGCCAGCACGCCTCCGGGTCCTGGAGATGTACAGGTCCTGGAGAGATGGGAGCTTGCAGCCTATCACCTTCTCAGCAGTGCGCACGACGCGCTGCAGCCTTAGTCTGTCCCTGGCAGTGGCTCCTGCGTACCACACAGTTATGGAGGAGGTGAGGATGGACTCGATGATGGCCGTGTAGAACTGCACTAACATCTTGGTGGGTAGCTTGAGCTTCCTCAGCTGCCGCAGAAAGAACATCCTCTGCTGGGCCTTTTTGATGAGGGAGCTGATGGTTGGCTCCCATTTGAGGTCTCGGGTGATGGTGGTGCCCAAGAAGCGGAAGGAATCTGCAAAGGTGATGGGAGAGCCTGTGATAGTGAGGGGGGGCAGGGGGGATGTGACTTTCCTGAAGTCCACAATCATCTCCGCTGTCTTCAGAGCATTCAGCTGCAGGTTGTTGTGGCTGCACCAGGACACCAGCTGGGCCACCTCTTCCCTGTAGGCGGACTCATCACCGTTGGAGATGAGCCCGATGAGGGTGGTGTCGTCCGCAAACTTAATCAGCTTAACAGACTGGTGGGAGGAGGTGCAGGAGTTGGTATAAAGGGAGAAGAGTAGGGGGGAAAGTACACAGCCCTGGGGTGATCCAATGCTGATGCTAACAGAGTCTGAGACAGACTTCCCCAGCCGCACATGCTGTCTCCGGTCCGTCAGGAAGTCGGTGATCCACCTGCAGAGGGAGTCAGGCACGTTGAGCAGGGACAGCTTGTCCTGGAGCAGATCGGGGCGGATGGTGTTGAATGCGGAGCTGAAGTCCACAAACAGAATCCTGGCGTAGGTTCCCGGGGAGTCCAGGTGCTGCAGGATGGAGTGGAGGGCCAGGTTGACTGCGTCGTCCACAGACCTGTTAGCACGGTAGGCAAACTGCAGCGGGTCTAGGAGGGGTGTGGTGATGGACTTGAGGTGAGACAGGACCAGGCGCTCAAAGGACTTCATGACTACAGAGGTGAGCGCTACAGGTCTGTAGTCGTTAAGTCCAGTAATCCGTGGCTTCTTGGGGACAGGGATGATGGTGGAGGATTTGAGGCAGGTCGGCACGTGACATTGCTTAAGGGAATAACTCTGGTATGCATTATCGAATTTCAACCAAATTCAGTATTATGGATATCAGTCCAATTCCAAACAGTTCTATAGAACAATATTCATTGAAATCTACAGTGCAGGAGGCAGAACTTTTTGCATCAGAAAGTTTGCATCATGTTGTTTTTTAATACCTCGGGAATGGAATGTCGGATTGGCACCAAGATAGGCATGGTGTATATGGGTATGCCTCTGAACAATTACAGCTATGAATATTCATGAGTAGCAATAGCACCCTCTCTTGGAGACATGAAGGTTACACCAAAAGTTTTCTTCAATATCTCTGAAATAAATAGTCTGATTGTTACCATAAATGATACCAATCATCTATACCCAATCATCTATACCCATGTGCCATCAAAAGCTGTTGAAAACTTTTCCAAATGCCCGATAGTTTGGCGGAAGGGGCATGGCCATGTTTGGAGTATCGCCATCACCCTTCCAATAGCTTTTACTCTGGCATACATTGACTGATTTCAACCAAATTTTGTGTGGTGAATAGGTAGCCAATACTGATCATTTCTATAATAAAAATGACACATAGTGACAGCGCCCCCTACCGCCGATGGACAAGAAGTTGCCATAACTCACATGCCATACTCATGCGCCGCTTGCCAGAATGACGTGCAATTTTCTGAGGTTTATCAGACAACCTGGTTGATCATAACTGCGCATCACCTTTAGCATGGTGTCACTGATGTTACCATGAACACGCCCTCCTCACCATTCAATCCATGATCTTGTTGGGATGGTTGGGAACGACCTGGAGTCATGAAATCTGGAACATAGGTTGAGGTAACTGTCATTATGTAGTCCTATATGGGTGGGCAACACATAACTGACAGGGAAGTGTTGCCATGGGGACATGGCGAAGGTTGACTCCTTGCCATGGAACATCGGAAAGTTGTAATTTGGACAAACTTTGTCTGATTTTCACCAAATTTTCTACAATGGATATTAGTCCCGCCCCACATGCTCCTACATTAAAATGATTGACAAAAGTTATAGAACCACCTACTGCTCACAGGAAGTACTGCACCAAGCGATTTACTTTATTATTCACGCAGCACTTGCTGTGACTACGGGAAATTTTCTGAGCCAGCTAGGTACGACAGGTACTGGGGTCCGCAGTTGCATGGGGGGTGAGAGCCTGTTTACAGCTGCTTGCAGCTTTAATTCATTTTGAGATGAATTACAGCACTTTTGTTATGATCAGTGTCTGATATATTAAATGGACCATCACTGTAGGGGTGACGGCATAAACAGTTATCCGATACAAATTTAGCCAATGATAGAAATGTTGATGATACCGGCCAACCGTAATAGGTTTGTAAATGGTGCTGAATTTGACTTTTAGGACTATAATTTCGAGTTGCTACAGCTGACTTTAACCAAATCAAGGCCTGCCTGCTCCTCTCCTCAACAACAGAGTCAGAGCTCCTCAGAGGTGGTAGGTATAGTCATGCTAAAATAGCATGTTCACAGGAGTCAGTTAAGTGGAAATGATCATTTAGAAATTAACGAGTTTCAAAGCAGCTGGACTACCTATAACAGTTTTAACGTCACATGCAAAATGGAGTTTGCAGCATATTTTCAACCTTACCACTAATACACTAATACCACTAATACATACACTACCGTTCAAAAGTTTGGGGTCACCCAGACAATTTTGTGTTTTCCATGAAAAGTCACACTTTTATTTACCACCATGAGTTGTAAAATGAATAGAAAATATAGTCAAGACATTGACAAGGATAGAAATAATGATTTGTATTTGAAATAATTTTTTCCTTCAAACTTTGCTTTCGTCAAAGAATCCTCCATTTGCAGCAATTACAGCATTGCAGACCTTTGGCATTCTAGCTGTTAATTTGTTGAGGTAATCTGGAGAAATTTCACCCCACGCTTCTAGAAGCCCCTCCCACAAGTTGGATTGGCTGGGTGGGCACTTCTTGCGTACCATACGATCAAGCTGCTCCCACAACAGCTTAATGGGGTTTAGATCTGGTGACTGCGCTGGCCACTCCATTACAGATAGAATACCAGCTGCCTGCTTCTTCTCTAAATAGTTCTTGCACAATTTGGAGATGTGCTTTGGGTCATTGTCCTGGTGTAGGATGAAATTGGCTCCAATCAAGCACTGTCCACAGGGTATGGCATGGCGTTGCAAAATGGAGTGATAGCCTTCCTTATTCAAAATCCCTTTTACCCTGAACAAATCTCCCACCTTACCAGCACCAAAGCAACCCCAGACCATCACGTTACCCCCACCTTGCTTGACAGATGGCGTCAGGCACTCTTCCAGCATCTTTTCAGTTGTTCTGCATCTCACAAATGTTCTTCTGTGTAATCCAAACACCTCAAACTTTGATTCGTCCATCCATAACACTTTTTTTCCAATCTTCCTCTGTCCAATGTCTGTGTTCTTTTGCCCATATTAATCTTTTTCTTTTATTGGCCAGTCTCAGATATGGCTTTTTCTTTGCCACTCTGCCCTGAAGGCCAGCATCCCGGAGTCGCCTCTTCACTGTAGATGTTGACACTGGCGTTTTGCGGGTACTATTTAATGAAGCTGCCAGTTGAGGACCTGTGAGGCGTCTATTTCTCAAACTAGAGACTCTAATGTACTTATCTTCTTGCTCAGTTGTGCAGCGGGGCCTCCCACTTCTCTTTCTACTCTGGTTAGAGACTGTTTGTGCTGTTCTCTGAAGGGAGTAGTACACACCGTTGTAGGAAATCTTCAGTTTCTTGGCAATTTCTCGCATGAAATAGCCTTCATTTCTAAGAACAAAAATAGACTGTCGAGTTTCACATGAAAGTTCTCTTTTTCTAGCTATTTTGAGCGTTTAATCAACCCCACAAATGTGATGCTCCAGATACTCAACCTGCTCAAAGGAAGGTCAGTTTTATAGCTTCTCTAACCAGCTAAACTGTTTTCAGCTGTGCTAACATGATTGCACAAGGGTTTTCTAATCATCTGTTAGCCTTCTGACGCAATGAGCAAACACATTGTACCATTAGAACACTGGAGTGATAGTTGCTGGAAATGGGCCTCAATACACCTATGTAGGTATTGCACCAAAAACCAGACGTTTGCAGCTAGAATAGTCATTTACCACATTAGCAATGTACTGTATATTAGATATTCAAGTGTATTTCTGATTAGTTTAAAGTTATCTTCATTGAAAAAAACAGTGCTTTTCTTTCAAAAATAAGGAAATTTCTAAGTGACCCCAAACTTTTGAACGGTAGTGTATATATACACAGCGTGGACGATAAGTATTGAACACATCAACATTTTTCTCATTAAACATATTTCTGATGGGGCCATTGACCTGAGATTTTCACCAGATATCAGTAACAACCAAAGTAATCCATACATACAAAGAAATCAAGACAACTGTCTTCACAAAACAAGTTATATTTAATAAAGTGGAATGACAGAGGGATTAAGTTTTGAACATGCTTGGTGAAATTCATTTCATATTTAGTAGAAAAGCCTTTATTGGTAATAACGGTTTCCTATATGTAGAAATGAGGCACAGACATTGTTCTGGGGTTATTTTAGCCCATTCTTCCACAAAAACTGTAAAATTTTGAAGGCTCCATGGGTGTCTTCTATGAACTCTGATCTTAGGTTCGTTCCATAGATTTTCAATTGGATTCAGATCAGGTGACTGCCTGGGCCATTCTAGCAGCTTTTATAGAATAAAATTCCACCATGTTAAGTGTCCCACAAGAGGGGAAAGAACACTAGATCATGTTTACAGCAACATTAAGCATGCCAACAGAGCCACCCCCTCCCTCACCTTGGACAATCAGACCATCTCTCCCTGCTTCTAATACCTGCTTACACCCCCCCTGAAGAAGAGCCCCCCACCCCAACCAAACAAACAAAACCTGGCCTGAAAATGTTCTCCTTCAGCTACAGGACTGCTTTAGCTGCACAGATTGAAACATCTTTAAACAGCAGGACCTGGACTCCTACACCAAGTCTGTCCTGTTGTACATTAAATGCTGTATAGAAATTGTGACAGTCACCAAACACATCCGGGTCTTTCCAAACCAGAAACCTGGATGACCAGTGAGGTCCAGACTCTGATCAGAGCCTGCAACTCAACCTTTAGGCAGAGGGACAGCTCTCTATAAGCACTGCAAGAGCCAACCTGAGAAGAGGCATAAAGCATGCTAAGAACGCCTACAGGAGGAAAGTGGAGGGCTTTCTCACAGACAACAACCCCAGACAGATGGGGAGAAGCATCAAGGCCCCCACCAACTACAGGGGCCAGGGCTCCCCAATATCAGACAGCAGTCCCACTCTGGCAGAGGAGCTTCTTTGCCCGGTTTGAGATCACCTCCCTCCCAACTCATGCCCCCCTCCCCCACACACACACAGGTGCATGAAGTGAGGAGGCAACTGAGAGCAGTGAACCCCCTCAGAGCTGCTGGTCCTGACGGCATCCCAGGAGCAGTGGTCAAAGCATGTGCAGATCAGCTGGCAGAGATCCTCACCAAGCTGTTCAACCTCTCCCTGATGCATGCCACCGTACCCTCCTGCCTCAAGCCCTTCACCATCATCCCCATCTCCAAAAAGTCTGCAATTGACAGCATAAATGACTATAGACCCATAGCACTCACATCTGTACTCATCAAGTGTTTTGAGCGACTGGTGTTCCAGCACATCAGGGACTGTCTTCTCCCCTCCTTCAACCCCCACCAGTTCGCCTACAGGGAGAACTGGTCTACCAAAGACGCCATCACCACCACACTCCACAGAGCACTGAGCCACCTGGAGAATGGAAGGAGCTACGTGAAGTTGCTCTTTGTGGACTACAGCTCAGCTTTCAACACCATGATCCCGGACATCCTGATCAGTAAATTGCGCCTCCTCCAAATCCCGCTTTCCCCCCTGCTCCTGGATAAAAACTTTCTCACCAACCGCACACAAACAGTCAGACTCAGCCCCCACCACTCCTCCACACTGTTTCTCAGCACTGGCTCCACCCAGGGCTGCATGCTAAGCCCTCTACTGTACTCTCTGTACACTTTTGCTCATCACTGATGGCGATGAGAAGGCATACAGGGCAGAGGTAGAGAATCTGCTGTGGCAGTGCCAAGCAAACAATCTGAAACTGAATGTCCAAAAAAACCCAAAGACCTGCTCCCCTCTGGACGACGGTTCAGATCAATCAGGTCCCGCACCTCCAGAATGACAAACAGTTTCTTTCCCTGTGCCATCAGAACAGCAAACAGTTAGAGGCCCCACCCCCACCCTCCGAATGCTCATATGCACAGAATTGAGGACCTTTTTATTTACCACAATAACACACCTGTCTTATGCACTCCGCACTTTCATGTATATTGACCCATCCGTGATACCACTACTGTGTATATTTTCCATAGTGCTTGTGCCATTTTACTCAATTGTGTGTTCTGCACTCCACACTCTTCTGTGCATAGTTCAGTCCATGAAGCCAGTACCATACCATACTGTTCAACTTTACAATGACAATAAAGCCTATTCTATTCTATTCTATTCTATTCTGTTCCATTCTAGTCTATTCTATTTATTTGCCTTCTCTGCAGCCAGCTGAGAGTTTCCTTGGCTGTGTGTTTGGAATCAGAATCAGAATCAGATTTATTGCCATTGTTCATGTAGTACACAAACTAGGAATTTGTCTCGGTGCAATGCTGCAGCACAGCATTAAAACATGATAAGATAAAGAGATAAACTAAAAAAAAAAAAAAAACTTAAAGACTAAGACCATGCAATAAGTGTAGAATAATAAGTAATAATAATAATAATAATAATAATGAGTAATACTAGTCACAGCAGTTTTAAATAAATTAGCAAGTAGCAGATGATGTGCAGTCGATAATGCAACAGAAAAACAGTGATGAATGACATGAGTCTGGTTGAGCTGCTGTATATAGTGCACGAGAGTCAATAAGTCACTTAATGTTCAGCAGTCTGATGGCAGAGGGGAAAAAGCTGTTCATGTGCCGGGAGGTTTTAGTCTGAATGGACCGAAGTCTTCTACCTGAGGGGAGGGTGGCAAACAGTACGTGACCAGGGTGTGAAGGATCGGCCATGATCCGGCCTGCACGCCTCCGGGTCCTGGAGATGTACAGATCCTGGAGAGATGGGAGCTTGCAGCCGATCACCTTCTCAGCAGTGCGCACGACGCGCTGCAGCCTTAGTTTGTCCCTGGCAGTAGCTCCTGCGTACCACAAGGTTATGGAGGAGGTGAGGATGGACTCAGTGATGGCCGTGTAGAACTGCACTAACATCTTGGTGGGTAGCTTGAGCTTCCTCAGCTGCCGCAGAAAGAACATCCTCTGCTGGACCTTTTTGATGAGGGAGCTGATGGTTGGCTCCCACTTGAGGTCCCGGGTGATGGTGGTGCCCAAGAAGCGGAAGGAATCTGCAATGGTGATGGGAGAGCCTGTGATGGTGAGGGGGGGCAGGGGGGTTGTGACTTTCCTGAAGTCCACAATCATCTCCGCTGTCTTCAGAGCGTTCAGCTGCAGGTTGTTGTGGCTGCACCAGGACACCAGCTGGGCCACCTCTCTCCTGTAGACGGGGTGGCCCAGCTGGTGTCCTGGTATCATTGGGATCATTATTTTGCTGAAATGTCCACCCTCATTTCATCTTCAGCAACTTGGCAGATGGCAACAGGTTCTTATCAAGGATGACTCTGTACATTTACAGAGCTCGTTTGCAAAAAACGATAAACGCCACTTCCAGGAAAATTTCCCTCTGTATAGCAAACAACTGTTCACATTACCTACTTATAGAATTTCAAATTGTTTTTTTCCAAAAATCCACTATATCCGTTGTTATATACACTACGAAGTTCATGGGTTGTTTTTTTTTTTTCAAAAGCCGATAAATGCCGGGATCCTGTTTTTACAAAACCAGATAACTCCACACACGGCAAATCAGCATTTGGTATTTGGGTGACGTGACTCAATAGTGCAGCGAGGATCAGCCAATCAGCCAAAAAACGTTTCTAGATGCTGATACCAGCCAATCATGTGCCTATCTGCTGCGGCAACGTTCTGCAGAGACCCCTACTTGGGTCTGCTCGCTTTGCGTGATTTCCCTGCCAGTTTTTTTTTTTTTTTTTTACAATTTTGTTGCCTTTTCTGTCAAATATTGATAATTTTGATAAAGCAGATGAACCAGTGATATGTTCACCAGACAAACTAGCATGGTTTTTGGGACATGTCTGTTTTTGCAAATGTGTTGTGGACTTATCTGTTTTTGCGGTAAGAAGTACTCAAAAATTACCAAAAAATAACAATGAGTTGATGTTCAATTTTTGGCTTTATTATGTCTGAGATACTCATATTTCAAGTGACCATGTCTTAGAAGCTGAATTGGAAATACTAACACATATAAACCAACAGATGAAAAATTGTTTTTCTCATTATTAAAACAATTGGACTTACCTGTTTTTGCAAATGAACTCTTCATTTGTCCATTCATTTTTCCTTCAATTACATGAAGTCTGCCTGTACCATGTGCTGAAAAACACCCCCAGACCATGATGCTCCGACCTCCAAACTTCACTGTTGGTGTGGTGGTTTTGGGCTGATGTGCAGTGCCATTTCTCCTCCAAACATGCTGTGTGTTGTGGCATCGAAAAAGTTCAGTTTTGGTCTCATCTGACCAGACTACATTCTCCCAGTATTTTCATGGCTTGCCCAAATGTTGTGCAGCAAACTTCAAACAAGCTTCAACATGCTTTTTCTTCAGCAATGGAGTCTTGTGAGGTGAACAGGCATAGAGCCCATGTCATTTGAGTGCATTACTTATTGTTTTCTTTTAAACAGCAGTACCTCCTCACTCCAGGTCTTTCTGGAGCTCTCCACAAGTGGTCTTTGGCTCTCTGATAACTCTTCTGATAATTCTCCTGACTACTCTGTCAGAAATCTTACGAGGAGCTCCTGATCATGGCCATTTTATGGTAAAATGATGTTCTTTCCACTTCCGAATAATGGCTCCAAAAGTTCTCACTGGAACATTCAGCAGTTTAGAAATGTAACAATGCCAGTAACCAATGTCAATCATGTTCTACTGTACATGATTGGCTGTATAGATTTGAATGACAATAGAGATGGTTTATCCTTATCCTTATCATTATGTCTTGCAACAATAAGGCTGCGAAGGTCTAGAGAGACCTGAATCCGATTGAGTTGCTGTGGCATGACCTTAAAAGGGAGTTCATGCTCAAAAACCCTCCAGTGTGGCTGAATTACAACAATTCTGCAAAGATGAGTGGGCCAAAATTCCTTCACAGCACTGTAAAAGACTCATTGCCAGTTATCGCAGACGCTTGATTGCAGTTGTTGCTGCTAAAGGTGGCCCAACCATTACTTTGTTTCTCATTTGTTCCTGAATTTCTTTGGATGGCAGCATGATGTCTAACTGTTGGGGATCTTTTGGTCAATTTCACTTTGTCAGGCAGGTCCTATTTAAGTGATTTTTTTGATTGAGAACAGGTGTGGCAGTAATCAGGCCTGGGTGTTGCTAGAGAAATTGAACTCAGCTTTCCAAAGATATGATAAACCACAATTAATTTATGTTTTAATGGTGGTGGGGTGGGGGGGATCACACAGGGCCATGTAGGTTTGGATTCATTTTACCCTTAATAGTAAACACTTTCATTTAAAAACTACATTTTGGTGTCGTCTTTGTGTAATATTTAAATTTGTTTGATGATCTGAAACATTTAAGCGTGACAAACATACAAAAAAATGAGAAATCAGTAAGGGGGTAAACACTTTTTCACACCACTGTATTCAATACTTATTCCCTGTATCATTCCACTTTATTAAATACATCTTGTTTTGTGAACACAGTTTCCTTGATTTCCTTGTATACTGTATATGGATTATTTGGATTGCTACTGATATTTGGAGAACATCTCAGGTCAATGGCTCAATCAGAAATATGTTTAATGAGAAAAATGTTGATGTGTTCAGTCCTTATTTTCCCTGATATATATATATATATATATACAGTGATCCCTCACTTATCGCGGTTAATGGGTTCCAGAACCGACCGCGAAAAGTGAAAAACCGCGAAGTAGCGTCACCCCTAATGACGTCACCCATAAATAATACGTACGTTCATTCTCTCACTCTCTCTCTCATATGATACGTGTGTGTGTGTGTAAGTGTACATACATACGTAGATGTAAATAAAGTGTACATAAATATGTTTTTAGAACTCTTTTATTCTTATAACAAGATACGTAACTCAAGATGAAGATGATTTACTGCACAGGTTAATGAGAGCTTTACTGCTCCTCAGGTGACGCCTCATCGTCAGGTGCTAGAGGCGCAGGATCGTCGAGGGCAGCTTCCGATAGAGCTGGAGAAGCTGCAGGAGGCGGCGTAGTGGCTCGACGGGAAGACTATTTCGCACAAAATGGCACAAGAGAACAGCAAAAAGTTCCACGCGGCGAGACTAAGCAACACGAACGATAAAGACAATGAATGCGGTCTTCCTTCGCTGGGTGGGCGCTCGGCAGGGAGAGAAGCTGGGTAAAACATCTCGGCCAATCAGCTTGCGGGGTGAAACGTCTCAGCCAATCAGCTTGCGAGATTCCCGAGCCGAGCCAACACGAGAACAGCGAACAGAGAGGTGGATTTTGAGTTGTGCGGCTCTCCGTGTTGATACCTGATGTTGTAATGTAGTCTCCCTGCCTTCTGCTAGCGCCCGCCCATTATTTCTCAATTTTGAATTTTTGATGAATATTTTTGAAAAATCTGCGATGCACTGAGGGCGCGAAAGGTGAAGCACGAAGTAGCGAGGGATCACTGTATATATATACTGTATATATA
The DNA here is from genome assembly GCA_020510985.1 of Pholidichthys leucotaenia. Classification (NCBI taxonomy): domain Eukaryota; kingdom Metazoa; phylum Chordata; class Actinopteri; order Cichliformes; family Pholidichthyidae; genus Pholidichthys; species Pholidichthys leucotaenia. Next base: position 47,225,978 of record CM035842.1, read on the forward strand.
TATATATATATATATATATATATATATATATTAAGAATTGTTCACAAATCTATGTCTAACCTTGTTTTTGTTATTATTTGCATTTTTTAACCATTATTTTAGCCATTTTTAGTGAGAATGAAAGTGGGGGTGTCCTAAAAAAGATGGGGGTGTCCTAACTTATTCTTCACTGTTTGTTTAGAATTACATTTTACAGAAAATTTGAAAAAAGTCTTTAAGTCATTTTTAATTGTTTAGTTGTATTACATGAATCTCCCAGTATTTTTTAACATTGATATTAAATATCCATATGTCCAAATATGTTAAAAAAAAAACACAGGCTCATACAGGGTGTCCTAATTTTTTCACACGACTCTGTGTGTGTGTGTGTGTGTGTGTGTGTGTGTGTGTGTGTGTGTGTGTGTGTGTGTGTGTGTGTGGTTTGTATTGCATGTAAATAACCACTCATACTGTATATTGCTTCTCATTACCTTTTAATGAATAACCTAACTCCATCAGTTGTAAAACAAAGAAAGAAAGAAACCATAAGTACCATACATTGAGGCATTAGCTACAGTTACATGTGCAAAATTTCTTCAATCTGATTACAATTCAGATCAGAGCTGTACTGTTTACATGGATCCTGAAAAAGTTGATCCGATTAGAACGTGCGTTTCCATGTGTTACAAGTTTGAACGGACTAAATCATTTTGACATGTGCACAATTATCCGACATTCTTGAAACTGTAGAAGAAGAAGCTACTTCCGATGTAAACAAACCCCGCTTCTTGTCTTTCTCTTTTTGAAATGGACCTGTATTGTGTTATTCAGACTGTACTTTTGCTTCTGCTGGTCTCTGTAATGAAGCTACAAGCCCAGCAGTACATACTTCTGCATATGACAAACAGAGGGAGACAATAAGACGATACACACCAGTTTTGTTTTACTCCCGCCATGTCTTCCGCTAGCTGCTGTAAAGGCGGAAATACATCACGTTGACGTGTGGCTGACGTACAAACATGCGCAGCAAACATATTTTCTACCCAAACTTCAGAATAAGTGTTAATTTGTGCACCAATCAGATTAATAATTGGCATAACCCACCCATCTCAATCGGAAGGAAATTTTGATCCGAATGAGTGTGATCGGGTCAGAATATTCAGATTGGCATGTTTACATGAAGCATTTTTATTCCGATCAGGTTTTTAATCCAGTTACTTGTGTCTATTGTGACTTCTTCCCCAAAATTGTATTTTGAGGCACAGGACTACTCACAATCATCAGTCAGGCATGACAAAGCCCACATCTTGGGAATTACCTTACATACATTTTCACTGCACAAGTAGCTTTCTTAACAGAGGAAAAGCTCTTCCCAAGTTTGAATGAAAAATACAGTGTATCAGTTCCTTCTCTGAGTAAATACAAGGGTGCTGAAATCAAAATAATCATCTTTAATTAATTCAGACATCCTCAACCATCTGTAATTAACACAAAGACACAATGTCAACATGTTCTCAAAAGTCGCATCAGCAGAAAAACCTTTAAACAAGAGTTTGGTTGCCCCTCTCCTCTCTGTTTCCTCTTATTTTCTCCTGCTTGTGTAAAAGGGACTAGGTTTCGACCATTAGCAGTGGCATAGAATTAAACCTGCAAATGACTTTATTGTTACAGTTAAGGGGAATGTTGCTTTGCAATCATGTTAATCATGTGGGCAAATAAGTCCTGGTCTTAATTTAAAATCCCAAGTCCATTTTGTCAGAGACAAGACTGAGTAAAAATCACTCTGATTCCGAGACAAGACTGAGACCTTGAAAATGTGGTCTGAAGACCAAGACCAATCTCGAGTAGTACAACACCACAGGGGTGTATTCGTCACTCTGTCAGAAATCTTCCCACTCTTTACAATTATCCAAGTAAAATAATAATGCCTTTTAGTGCCCTGTCTTCAAGATGAATCAGTCCTGTGACTTAATGAAGGTAAATGCAGCATAAAATTCCTAAATATACTACAGTATGATACAGTGCTTCTGATACGAAGCTGTGAATGTATGTGTCCTCTTGCCAGAGGGGGCCTGAGGCAATTTAATAAACTGTATGATGAACTTTTAATGTATTTTTATACAGCTGGGAACAGACACTTATGAAATAGTCATAAAAAGCTAGCTGCTTTATCAGAGTTTCTGGGGGAACCTCATTAAACATTTTTCGTGGTAACTTTATGCACATTTGCATGAGAGACCTTTTTAATTACATTTATTATCTACATTTAATGTAATATACAGTATCATTACTACAGTCAGGGAGCTGCTAGTTACAGAACTGCTGAAATAGAACCTTGAATAAAGAATGAGTTGCAGTACAATTATAATCCCAGATGGAGACAAACGCTGATGGGAGTGTTGATGTTTAACTTTATAACGATAAGGTATTTTAGTGTTGTGGTCATTATTTCTTCTAGTTATATGATGTGTAGAGTGATTCTTGTGGATTTGTGATGTGGTTTAAATTGTTTGCATGGACTTGCCAGGATCAGGCCACACGTTTGACACATCTATAACAGTCAGTTTCTCAAAAGAGGACGTTAAACAAAGTCCTGAGCCTAGTGTGTTTGAAGTAGTTGAATAAAGAAATGTCATTCATATCAGTTCATGCATGGTCAAATTTCATCCTAACATTTAGGCCTGGGCTTGGGTTTGTTTAATCTGTTTAATATTGTGTTTGTCATCATGTAAAATAGTGTATTGCTTGTTTTGTTGAATAACAGGTAAGATAAGAAATCTAAAAAAAAAAAGTACTGGTTAAAAACACACTGATTATTTTCTCCAATCCTTGCAGCTTTACTTCAGAGTAGTTGCATCATTAGTCTCTTTTTTTTTTTTTTTTTTTTTTTACAACTGGGTTCAGGTTTCTCAACATAGTCTCCCCTTCGGTCCACACACTTCTTCCATTGGATTTGCAGTGCTTGGATCCCTGCGGTTGAAAAATAAGTCACATTTGGTGAAATTTGACCACTATGAGCTTTTCAGCCTATGAACTTTTCAGCACCCCCAACCCCCCCCGCCGTACTACTTCATTCATAAAAATTAAGATGATGGTGGCTGTGAGTCTACTTTCTGCTTGCAATCATTTTGTCACTTTTACTTGCATTAAATTTTATTATGCACAAGTCTGAAACACACTTTTTGATTTTGTCCAGGTCCCACTGTAGACACTCTGCACAAATGTTTGTTTGGTCAGGATGTCTGGTCAGTGTTGAATCATCAGAAAATTGGTGGATGTCATTCATTAAATGTGAGGCAAGGTCGTCATTATAGATCAGGAAGAGCAGGGGCTCAAGAACACTGCATTGAGGAACTCTGGTTGATATTATATCTTCATTGATCTTCACTGATTCATTGATCATCTTCATTCATTACTTCCAGCGCCATACGAGTCGGCTGCCTTTTGCAACAGCGGCTCAATTCTGAGTCTTTTTTTTTTTCTTCCTCCCTCTTCTGATCCGGTGACAACTCTCTGATCCGGCACACCTTTCACTCCATATATATCACGGACACACAGATCGCCCCAAATGTCTCCCGAGCCGGTGGACGGAGCCACTGTTTATAGCAGGAGACGGTACAGCAGGGAAGAGCTGCTAGCACTCAACCGCCACCCAGTGCTAACGGAAAAACTCAACATACCGTGAGAAGTGAGGCGAAAACGACGTGGGTGCTGTGCTGGAGTTAGGCGGCGGGCAAGAAATATAAGGTACAGACCCACCCTCCCATCCGTTGTTATGGGGAATGTACGATCGTTACTGGGAAAGGTAGATGAGCTAGCGGCTATCTCCCGCTACGATAGCATATACCGGGAGTGTAGCCTGTTTCTATTTACAGAGTCTTGGCTAACTGAATTAGCAGCAGATGCTAACATTGAACTGGAGGGTTTCCACGCGATACGGGCAGACCGAACATCAGACAGTGGCAAAGCAAGGGGCGGTGGAGTGATAATGTATGTTAACAACAACTGGTGCAGACCGGGACATATCACTGTTAAACAACAACACTGCAGCAAAGACATTGAGTTGCTAGCTGTTAGCATGCGGCCTACATATCTCCCGAGGGAATACTCACACGTGATCTGCATTGTTATTTATGCAAATCCGACGGCGAACGCTGGGACAGCGCGTGACGTCATCCATTCAGTAACTGGCAGGCTGCAGACAGAACACCCAGATGCTCTTCTCCTCATCTCAGGCGATCTCAACCACGTTTCACTGTCTCCCATTCTACCCACGTTTACCCAGTATGTCACATGCCACACTAGAGACAATAAAACACGGGACTTATTCTACGCAAACACTAAGGAGGCGTACACCTCATCACAACTCCCCCCACTCGGGAGATCGGATCACAACTTGATTCATCTCCGGCTGGTGTACAAACCCCTAGTGCACAGACAACCTCCGGCCATGCGCACAGTGAAGTTATGGTCTGAGGAGACAATGGACACTCTAAAGGGCTGTTTTGAAGCCACCGCCTGGGAGCAGCTCTGCGATCCACATGGTGAGGACATCGATGGCCTCACTCACACCATCACGGACTACATCAGCTTCTGTGTGGACAACACCGTTCCCACCAAGACCATACGGTGTGGCTCAAACAACAAACCCTGGATCAACCCTGAGATAAAAACACTTCTGAGAGAGAAGAAGAGGATCTTCAGGTCGGGGAACAGGGAGATGCTGAAGTCCGTACAGCGGGAGCTGAGAAGAAAGATCAGAGAAGGCAAGGACAACTTCAGGAAGAAGATGGAGGACAAGCTGCAACAGAGCGACATCAGCGGGGTCTGGAGAAACCTTAAAACCATCTCTGGGCTCCAGAATACCTCCCCCCAGGCCACGGGGGGCAGGGAGTGGGCGAACAATCTGAATCTGTTTTTCAATAGGTTTGACCAACCGCTCTCCCCCCTGACTGCACAACAACCACTGCTGCTTCTAAAGACATCAAGTCCTGCTGCCCACTCCCCACTTCACCAACACCCCCCCACTCCCAACACACAGCCCCCCAACCTGACCCTCACTAAGACCCAGATGAGGACGGAGCTGAGGAAGATCAAGGCGAGGAAGGCGTCGGGACCGGACGGCATCAGCGCAAAGCTCCTCAAGTCCTGTGCAGACCAGCTGTGTGGGATTGTGGAGTACATCTTCAATCTGAGCCTGAAGCTGGGGAGGGTACCACAGCTGTGGAAAACATCTTGTGTGGTACCTGTACCAAAGACTTCCCACCCCAAAGATCTGAACAGCTACAGACCAGTGGCCTTGACGTCCCACATGATGAAGACCCTGGAGAGACTGCTCCTTGCTCACCTCCTGTGTGTTCATATATTTACATATTTATTCCATTTAGCTACAATGCTCCGCACTGTGTGTTTATATATCTACATATTTATTCCACCTAGCTACAATGCTCCGCACTGTGTGTTTATATATTCATATATTTATTCCATCTAGCTACAATGCTCCGCACTGTGTGTTTATATATTTACATATTTATTCCATCTAGCTACAATGCTCCGCACTGTGTGTTTATATATTCATATATTTATTCCATCTAGCTACAATGCTCCACACTGTGTGTGTTTATATATTTACATATTTATTCCATCTAGCTACAATGCTCCGCACTGTGTTTATATATTCATATATTTATTCCATCTAGCTACAATGCTCCACACTGTGTGTTTATATATCTACATATTATTCCATCTAGCTACAATGCTCCGCACTGTGTGTTTATATATTTACATATTATTCCATCTAGCTACAATGCTCCGCACTGTGTGTTTATATATTTACATATTTATTCCATCTAGCTACAATGCTCCGCACTGTGTTTATATATTTACATATTTATTCCATCTAGCTACAATGCTCCGCACTGTGTGTGTTTATATATCTACATATTATTCCATCTAGCTACAATGCTCCGCACTGTGTGTGTTTATATATCTACATATTATTCCATCTAGCTACAATGCTCCGCACTGTGTGTGTTTATATATCTACATATTATTCCATCTAGCTACAATGCTCCGCACTGTGTGTGTTTATATATCTACATATTATTCCATCTAGCTACAATGCTCCGCACTGTGTTTATATATCTACATATTTACTCCATCTAGCTACAATGCTCCGCACTGTGTGTTTATATATTCACATATTCATTCCATCTAGCTACAATGCTCCGCACTGTATGTCTATATTTATATATTTACACTGTATTTATATGTACATATGTATACTCACTGCTCTTGTTTTTTCTCTTGCCTTCTGATTGTTGCTCTGAGTGTTGCTATCCCTGTGCTGTTGCAATCCTGGAATTTCCACATTGTGGTACTAATAAAGGCTTATCTTATCTTATCTTATCTTATCTGATCTTATCTTATCTTCTCTTCATTGATGGAGAGGTAACACCATCCAATAGAACTGATTGGCATCTGTTCTTGCATACTCCGTAAGTTTGTGAGGATGGCTTTTAAGGTTTTTTACAGAGGTAAAAACCTTTACCTCTGTGATATCTTGTTGATAACTTGAGTCCGGTCTGCTTTTGCGTCTAGCGGTGGATTGAAGGCAGCGGGGAGGGGTTTTTGCATGTGTCTTTTTTTTTTCCTTGCTCCGGTTTGCTTCCCTGTCCTGCTGATTTGAAGCAATCTTCAAGCTCACGCATGTGAACTGTGAAACACAGCACAAAGCATTTGGTTCTGGTGTGGTGAAATTCAGGCTGTGGTGTGTTGACTTGCCTGTACTTCCCATTTGCATAAAGTTGACATTTTTTAACTTTATGTAAATGAGGTCTAGGCACCTGGCATACGTCAGCTGCAGCAAGGTCATCCTGAACATTTAAACCAGCAGTTTTTGATGACAAATTATGATGGATTCATTAACTGCACCTTATATTTCTTGGAGGAAGTGTTGTTAGAAACATTTTTTGCTGGTTTGTTGTAAAGATATGAGACTCATAATCCACCATGTTGCCCGGGAACTTCAGTCCATAGAAGACTGCCCATGGCTGGATCTGTCAACCAGTCAGGTGCAGCCTGTGTGTTCTCTGCAGCAGGACAAATAAGAGTCTTTCCTCTGGGACAGAGCTCTTTGACTATTGGTTTTCCATAATGAGGTGGTCTTGGTCTGAATCAAACTGAACCTTGGCCCAGTTTGTTTAGAGTTTGAAAGCAATTATGAGAAAGGTTCAGTCTTTCGGACCAAACACAGGAAGTTAGGGCAGCCGATAAGATGGAAAATGAGCCATGGTGGCGCTCTGGAAGAGGAAGAGACCCAGTTTTTTAATTGAAATATGACCTGGTAGCAGCATAAATAGTCAGGTTTCAGCGAGGATGTGACAGAGTTTATGAAAAAAATCGATGAGTAGTGCATGGCTGATGAGAAGGACAAACATCCTTTTTAACGAAGACCAGGATAATATTGTTGTCACAGTTTGGTGGAGAAATAGACCCAAATGCAGTACTTAAAGTTTGGCATAGATTTATTAATGAGCTGGCCAAAAGGGCACAGCTCAAAAAACACAAAAATATAAAAATAACAGACAACTCAGCGGCTGGAACAAAACTCACACATAATCGGGCAGGATCAAGTCAGGATATACAGGGCAGATTAGGCACAGAACGGAAGTGTGTTGTTCACGCAGCATGACTTAACGACACTCATAATGAAACACAGATAGGGGGCTGATATAAATACACACAGGAGCAATCAGACACAATACAGAGCAGGTGGGCACAATCAGGAGTAAACGGAGATAGCAAAGCACGGCCACAGAGGAACAGGATGGCGGGGCAGAGCAGACAATCACACACAGAGGATGCACAAAAACCTGATCAGAGGGGAGAACAAGAACGTGGCACATAAGGATGATAATAATAATATTGCTAAACTAAGAGGCTGATCCCCAGAGAAATAACTGCACAAAACAATGATAATGGCAATCCAGGAAGAAGATAATAACCATAATGAAATACAGAAAATTCAAAAAATGCACTTTAAGCGAGGGCAAGGGGCTGTAACCCATGCCCTGAAGACAAGACAACAATTATAAATTAGAATGAGGGCATGAGACCCATCCCACGCCCTGACAATTCTCACCTCACTAAACTGGTTCATCAGCTAATATGGTGGAGTCTAAAAGGATTAAGCGGAAGAAGATGAATGAATGAATGAATGAATGAATGAATGAACCAGTTTCACCTTAAAATGCAGTTAATGATGTGCCCAGAGCTGCAGAAAATGCCTTGGAGGGTGAGTAGCATGTTTGCTAACTACTGATCCTTGCTAACAACACAAACACCATCATGACAACAAGAAGTAGTTGCGTCACGTAAAGTCATTTAGTTCACTTCAGTAAGGAGCAGTGTGAAACCAAACTGAACCAGATCAAATGTAGACAATATAACAAAAACGTGAACCTTGGTGTGGACTTTCAGGTGTGAAAGCGACTTCTGTAGACAAAACAAGTACTGCTGCAGACCCACGTGTGTGGAATAAAAAAAAAAATTCACATTCATTCTCTCTTGTCACAACTTGGATTCATCCCAGATGATCCCCCAATTTTGTTACAACTTGTGCCGCAATATAAAAAAAAAGTAGACTGAAAAGAGTTATAAAAACTAAAGTAGCTGAGTGACTAGAAGAGCTGAGTGATAACCTTCAGTTAGAACAGCATAGGGAGAAGATAACAAAGTCAGCAGCCAAAAACTGATCAGCCTGAGGAGCGGCCCCGGCATGTTTTTATCCACAGCTTCACAGTTGTTCATATAGCAATTAAGCCTAAAAACACTTCATCACTGAAAGTCCAGTAGAAGTTGCAGAGGGGTGTCGCACGACTTCTCTTGAAAATTTACCATAAATGAAATGTATGTTTTGAAAAATAACACAGCTTGATGTACTTCAGTGACTGCTAGCAGAGTTTGTTTTCACTACTTTGCACAATCAATGTAAAGATTGTGGGAAAGCCCTTATGACCCTATTTACATCACATTCTCTCAGTTTCAAATTTATGCATGATCTTAACATTTCAGATTGGCATGGAGGGGGTAAACTTATGGCATGTCATAGACAACAGAAACTTGTCATTTTTGTGATCCCACGGCACACTGTCCCTGTCAGTCATCGGCGAGAGGGCATGTGCTCAGGGGACCGTCCCAGTAATCAGTACAGTTTTTGGTTTCCTCTTTAGCTAAAGCTTTAAACGGTGCTGACTGGTTGATGGGTCAGTCACACCCGGATGCCATCTGGAAATGTTGACTTCATTTGAGGTGACGGGGGTAGCTTAGCTGCTAGTTCCATCCACTGTAATTTAGCTCGCTTGCAGGGTTAGCCCGGCCGAGATTTGCATAGCTGCATGCCAGGCCCCAGCCGCAATGGGCAGATTAAGCTGGCAGCAGCTCCTCCTGTTTACAGCTTAGATTAGCACAGGCACCAATCTGTTACGCCATCAGACAGCTGTTACCCCACAAATGACACTTTGTCCCAACTAAAGAACAGCCATCAAAATAAGAAGTGACTCAAAACTGGCTGCAAAAGTACATCCAGTAATGCTGGAGGTATGCTGACAATGTGTGTTAGAGAGAAATTCATGTTTCCATGTACTGAAAAAACATCCAGTACAATGATTTCTAAGCTGTGTGCTTTGATATTCTTGTCTGGGTCTATTAATAGTGTTTGAAATGGATTTCTAAAGGCAAACAATCACAGTGGGTGAAAAGAATTGAAAAGAATTTATTTAATATCCATCTTCTACCACTTTTCCGGAGGTCTGGGTCATGGAGGCAGCAGTTCAAGCAGACAAGCCCAGACTTCCCTCTCCCCAGCCACCTGCTCCAGCTCTTCAGAGAGGATACCAAGACGTTCCCAGACCAGCTGGGAGACAGAGTCTCTCCACCGAGTCCTGGGTCTGCCCCAGGGTCTCCTCCCAGAGGGACGTGCCCAAAACACCTCAAGTGGGAGGTGTCCAGGAGGCATCCTGATTAGATGCCCATACCACCTCAACTGGCTCCTTTCAGTGTGGAGGAGCAGCGGTTCTACTCTGAGCCTCTCCCGGATGACTGAGCTCCTCACCCTATCTCTGAGGGTGAGTCCAGCAGTCCTATGAAGAAAGCTCATTTCAGCCGCTTGTATCCACGATCTCGTTCTTTCAGTCATAACCCAAAGCTCTTGGGGTCTTATTCATGACTGAGGGGAGAATGGAGCAAGAGATTGACAGACAGATTGGAGCAGCATCTGCAGTGATGCGGATGTTGTACCGGTCTGTTGTGGCGAAGAGGGAGCTAAGCTCTAAGGCAAAGCTGTCAATTTACCAGTCAATCTACGTTCCTACCCTCACCTATGATCCTGAGCTTTGGGTAATAATTTATTTATTAACTAGCAATAAATGGAATAATGACACCTCAACTGACTGTCAGTAGTGTGTTTTTATTATAAGATTTAACAGAATTTGCAAGCACATTAATTAGATTAACAATTTTCCTTTTTTGCCAATACTTAAACCATTACCAGTCCTTTCATTTTTAACTTTGTCATCTGCTGAGCATACTCTTTGCTTCTACTAGTTCCAAAACAAGAACAGAGCTTTGTTGACTAGTGGGATATTACTCAACATACGATAGTTAACTACCCTTTTATAACCTCCTCTATTCTCCACTGAGTAGTTAAGTTCAACAGTTGCTGCTAGTTCAGGGAACAGTCATTTTAACCGATCATTGCATGGAAACAATACATTAAGTAAAAAGTGCATATTAACAAGAAAAAATTACAGATTTCCAAGAAAAAAAACCTGTGCTGTAGCCATTCAATTTGATTGTTTATAGATGTGTGTATGTGTGTGTGCTTTGCATTGCTTTTATGCTAATTTTAATTTTGTGTTTGTACAGCCCAAGGCTGTAAACCCTTGCAGCATATATCTCAGCAATTTCCTTTGTGATGGGAATATTACTGAGTTGGTTTTTTTATGTAATTTTTTGGCACATTTAAAGCATTGTTCTTCTAACTCACTTTAAGATAAAACAAACTGCTGCCTATGTTTTATGATTCAGTTAGGAGAGTGACAAATTAGCACTCAATAACACTATATCATATACTCAGGATATCCCGATCCTCGATCGATGTTTTTGTGACTCGATAGGTACCGAGGTTATTGGGTTCACCGCTGTTCAAGTCTGTTGTTTTACATCAGCCTTGCCATAATACAATTTCAGCAGGGACGGTGGTGCCAACATGTCTGCCATGTGGAATACTGTCAGAGTACTGAGGTGTCAAGTAAACACATGGCATTGATTTTTTTTATAAAATAATTTCATTTTACTTAATGGTGTGTAAGAGAACCTGGAGAGGTGGAGGTATGCACTGGAATGACAGGAATGAAAGTCAGTAGAAGCAAGACAGAATACATGTGCGTGAATGAGAGGGAGGCATGTGTAATGGTGAAGATGCAAGGAGTAGAGGTTGTGAAGGTAGATGAGTTTAAATACCTGGGGTCAACTATCCAAAGCAATAGAAGATGCACAAGAGAGGTGAAGAAGAAAGTGCAAGCAGGGTGGAGACAAGTGTGAAGGGTGATTTGTGATAGAAAGCAGCTAGAGTAAAAGGGAAGCTTTATAAGACAGTCATGAGACCTGCTATGATGTATGGTCTGGAGACAGTGGCACTGACAAAAAGACAGGAGGCAGAGCTAGAGGTGGCAGAGTTGAAGATGCTAAGATTCTTATTGGATGTTACTAGGAGGGACAGGATTACAAATGAGTATATCAGAGGAACAGCTCTTTTACTTAATGGTGTAATTTGGAAGAATATGTTTTAGGAAAATGTAAGCATCGGACTGTGGCTCCATATTGGCCAATCCTCAGTCTTCAATGACTCTGATCTGTATCGGGGACAGAAAATCTTGACGGGGATATCCCTAGCAAATACCGCAGTCATCCTGTTTTCTTACCTGTCTGCCAGGATTTTTCTTGCTTGATTAATGATTTTTTGGTTTATCATACTATCTTTGTCCTTTGCTGCCTTTAGATGTAGCACCCTTAGACAAAGTTTCAAATCTTTATTCATCTTAGATCATAGCTGATAAAGTTGCTAATGTTAGCTGCTAGCTTTCAGTTAGCATGCCAAGCAAAACCTCTGTGTTGGTCCTCTCCCTCGCGTCTGTGCTCTCCTCCATCTTGCTCTTCAACTTTGGTCCTCTCCTGGAGCAGTGTGGGGGGAAATCTAAGGTAGGCTAAGCTAAGCTAACACAGGGTTAGCCACTAACCAACTAAACAGACACTTTCGAGATGGGTTTAATCCACATGAAGGGTAAGTAAGGTTCTTCCTAAATCATAAACAATTTTTTAACCACTTCATCACAGAAAAATATTAATTGAAGGCTTGATAATTAACCAGTATGAGAAAAATCCCCTCTGCAGCTAGTAACTAGTTATTTTAGTTGGTAGCTTACCTACTTCAAATAAAGCCAGTTTCTTACTGATGCTGTTTAACTATTCTGTTTTTATATAATAGAAGTCACTGTTTGAGAAACACTGACACTGAGAGAAAATTTTAAAAGGTAACATTATCTTAGTTAATCCTTTTTCTGGTCACTTGCAGCTGTTTGCTAGCTGTTAGCAAGCCTACTGGCAAAATTGCTAGTTTGAAGTTAATGTTTGCTGTTTTGTCCAGAGTGAAGAGACATGGAGCGGTACTGGGGTTAAGCTCCCAGTGCTCATAAAATGCTCCTTACGGTGTGCGTCTCGTAAAGCCTCTGACAACTAAGTCCAACTCCTAGCCTGCCCGTGTGGTTTAGTCTCTAAGCCTGGCGGAACTGCTTTTACTAATAGGAGAAGGGGCGAGGGCGGATCTCTGGCGCCTTAAAACCAGATGCTTCGGGTAGATGGTGGCTCGTCAACCTGGGAAGGTAGCCCATCTAGGGGAAGGTAAACCCTGATTTCAAACCTCCACTGCCTTGCGGCACACCCGGTCACGGGAAAGGCTTCGGGAGTCAACCCTGAGGAAAAATCCGGAGTCGGAGCCCCTAAGGCAGTTCTCTGTTGTGCTCAACATCGTTTTGGCAGCTCCTGCGACGGCGCTGGTGCCAAACTATAGCAGCCCTGCTGTTCCTTTGGATTCATCAGTGACGTGGAGAGGGGGGACATGCTGCATGGGTAACATCTTGTCCTCCATATCTTCCTGCCCAGGCTTGAATCCTACCAACGCCCAACACTGGAAGGTAGAACGCCGGTGCGCATCGGCCTGTTCAGCCACAGGCGGTGCTGTTCCAGCAGAGTAGATGTTTAGGATTGTCTTCCATGGTCATCATAGACCGACGGAGGCTGACGGAAGAGACATGATAATTCACAGTATACTGTACTACATAGTAGCAGTGTTGGCAGATGGGACATGTTGAAGTATTATACCAGCGGCTTAAAATTATCATATTTTGAGGAAAATTATCATACACACCCAGTTTTCATTCTGACGTGGCTCAGAAGCATCTGCTTCAGTAACACATTATCACAGATCGTGCATATTATGGCCTATAATGCAGTTTTACCTTTAAATAATCTAACAGATCAGCTGGAAAAAAAAAACACCATTCCTGTGTGGAGTACAGGATGAGCCCCTGACCTGCACTGAACAGCCCAAAATATCAGTCATACTAAACTATCTTCTGCATACCTTCTGTTGAATCATCATATATCAAGGTCTTGCCTCACACATATTTTGAGAAGAACTTTGTTTATACATTAAGAACAGGGCTTGACATTGACACCCGCCCACCCGCACCTGGTGGGTATATTTTGGCTCTGGTGGGTAAGACAGCAATTCCCACTAGCCACTTTGGCAGGTTATAGTTTTCTCAAACAACATCTAAATAATAAACCTATCGCAAAGTGAGACTACAAAACTACAACTCCCATAAGCACAATCTGTGCACAAATAGTGTGTTCTCATTGGCCCACTGTCAGTCAGCTGCAGCCCAGAAGTCTGGCTCTGCAGGTCGGCTCATTTTCTTTCCAGTCGAGGCAACAGCCTCTGTGAGTGATAAGATCATGGGAACAACAACCCCTGACCTCCTGTTGTCCCAGTGGTGAGAATAACCTCTGCTCTCCCCCCACATCAGCTCCTACCTCTGTGGTTAAATGTGATTATTTTTAGACCAAGAAGTTACCCTTTACTGTCTGCAATTGTGCAAATTTAAGTTTTCATATGACAGAAAGAAAAAGTGATTAAATTTTATATTGCTGTAAAGAGCAAATGAAGCTCCTTCTGAGCTGAACTTTCATTTATCTGTGATTATCTATGATGTCTGTGATATGCAGCTATTTCATGGAAGTAAAACCTCTTATTATGTATCTTTAATGTGCTGGTCCAGAGGTGTTAAACATGTGGCCTGTAGGCCAAAAACGGCCAGCCAGGGGGTCCAAGGTTTTCTCTGAATTAACATCTTTCTTTCTAGTAAATTTCTGACTTTTTCTACTAATTAGAATTGTTTATGTAAATTTGAGACATTTTTCTCCTAAAGATGAGACTTTTTTCCTCCTCAGTTTTCTTTTTCTTCTTTTTTTTTTTTTCTGGTGAAAAGAGGTTCTGTAGATTTAGATTAAATCCATCAGCAACTACTAATGATGTTGTGCAGCCCTGAAGGGGTGTCGCAATTCATAGGGGTCATTTTTAAACCCTACCCTTTGGCCTTTGATTTCAAGGACCAAGGGGTGGGGGTAGGCAAAGGGAAAGAGGTACAAATGAGAATTTGGACGAACCCCAAATCTACCTGTACTTCACTCTCATATTGCAAATATCTTCCTCAACTTCTTCACAGTACGACATTACTCCTTTTAATAATTAAACAATGTTTCTCTTGCTATTTTTATGTATGTATAAGGGTCATTTATATTTAAAAAGGCTGTAAATTTAGTTAAAGTAAAATTTAGCATGCGATAGTCAAATTTGATCATGTTAAACATAATTTTCCAACCACAAAATATTGGCTAGTGAAAGGGCTGAGTGGCTAGTGACTTTGGAAAATCACTAGCCGCAGTGGCCGGTGAGCAAAAAAGTTAATGTCAAACCCTGATTAGGAATAAACATTAATCAATCCACCTAAACTACTGCTAAAATGCCTCTGATAATTGAAATAGAAACCTGTTTCAGTTTTATTGAGAACCACAATCCAGTGACATTTTTGCTGACATTTGCAGGTTGCAGCAGCAACAGAAAGCTTTAGTGCTAAAGCCAACAGGTTTAAACCACCCAGTAAAACTGGGGTCTGCCCCCCCCCATTCGTTTCTAAACCTGCTGGACATGTTGCTTACTTGTTGTGTCTGCCTTGCCTGCATTAGTGCTGTAACGTACATGAACGATTCGATCGAGTTGTACTAGTTTTTATAGGTGAACGTACTATAGTGGATCACTCACCAGAGCTGTACTGGAAGCCAGGGATCAGCAGCTGAATCAGCCAGCTGAGCAGTAAATGAGCCCCGCCCGCTCCGTTCATCCAACTCTCAGTTCAGTGAGTGGTAAACAGTTGGAGTCCAGTACTGAGTGATTCGGTGTACCACTATTTCCGAAGGATCTTTTTCACTTGACTCAGTACGTTTCACTGAACTGTGGATCGCATCACTAACCTCCATCCAAGTCCACTCTCTGCTACCATGACGCAAGTCTGCTGTTTTCTTTTCCACACAGCCCGTGCCTGTGAAACAATGCGTAAAAACAAGTGTAATATGTATGCGCATGATCTGTATCCTGATTGTGTTTGCTAATGTATTAACTTAGCCATGCAATGAAAGGGCCAAATTTTCGTACATTATGGGATTTTGGGAGTTATTCATCGTACATTGTATAGAGGGCAAAACTGTCGTACAAATACGATAACTATCGTACGTCTGGCAACACTGCATAGTAGTGATGTGTTATTAGCAAATACACATGCTCCCATTTTTATTTTTTTTTGATTAATACAAGGTAGAATGATCTTTGTCATGGGCTGGTGCTCCATGTA
The DNA here is from genome assembly GCA_020510985.1 of Pholidichthys leucotaenia. Lineage (NCBI taxonomy): Eukaryota > Metazoa > Chordata > Actinopteri > Cichliformes > Pholidichthyidae > Pholidichthys > Pholidichthys leucotaenia. The sequence goes on from CM035842.1 coordinate 47,241,985, forward strand.
CTGCTTATGAAAGTTGTATTTGTTGTGTTTTTGCAGTTCCACTAATTGCTGCTTAAGCCTAGTGACTTTAGAGACATAAAGTCATGCATATACCCTAAGCATGTTATTGTACAGCGATATTCTTGTGCTTAATTAAATCCGGAAAACATTTTCTTTTCTAAGAAAGTGTTTCTTCAGGAGGTATGTTTTTTAAATGTTTGAGCAGCAACATATTGAGCAGCGGAGATGACTTCATTAATACTCAAAAACCTCTTTCCATCAGCTTTATGTAGCTTTTCTCTAAAGTAAATAAATGGGTGTGTTTATATTTATATATCTATATATTTATTCCATCTAGCTACAATGCTCCGCACTGTGTTTTTATATATCTACATATTATTCCATCTAGCTACATTGCTCCGCACTGTGTGTGTTTATATACTTGCATATTTATTCCACCTAGCTGCAATGCTCCGTACTGTGGGTGTTTATATATTTACATATTTATTCCATCTAGCTACAATGCTCTGCACTGTGTTTTTATATATCTACATATTATTCCATCTAGCTACATTGCTCCGCACTGTGTGTGTTTATATACTTGCATATTTATTCCACCTAGCTGCAATGCTCCGTACTGTGGGTGTTTATATATTTACATATTTATTCCATCTAGCTACAATGCTCTGCACTGTGTTTTTATATATCTACATATTATTCCATCTAGCTACAATGCTCCGCACTGTGTGTGGTTTATATACTTGCATATTTATTCCACCTAGCTGCAATGCTCCGTACTGTGGGTGTTTATATATTTACATATTTATTCCATCTAGCTACAATGCTCTGCACTGTGTGTTCATATATTCATATATTTATTCCATCCAGCTACAATGCTCTGCACTGTGTGTCTGTGTGTGTGTGTATATATATATTTTATAGTAATATGTACATATGTATATTAGCTGCTCTTGCTTGCTTGTTTTTTTTCTTGCCTTCTGATTGTTGCTCTGAGTGTTGCTATCCCTGTGCTGTTGCAATCCTGGAATTTCCCCGTTGTGGGACTAATAAAGGCTTATCTTATCTTATCTTAAATCCTCCATAATTCACAACTGCCAAGCACATGCATTTTTAATGTGAAATCTGTTGTCCGTGTAATTATCTTTTCTATCTATATTTTTCCCCACATAATTCAAAATTTGCATAAATATAATTGGGCAGAAACATTAAACTGCACTGTCTCTGTCAACTAGTTAAGAAGTGAATTAAATACGTCAGAGTTGCGTATGTCCTTTAAAATTAAATCTTTCTTTCAAAGGGCTCTGGGTAGGTTTATCAGCAACGTCAGATATCATTGTGTGTGGCTGAAATTGAAATTGAAATTGAAGAGAATTCTTTGTAGTGTTGCATTACTTACATTCTCATTCAAACTTTATTAACATAACAGCTAAAGCAAGAGATAATCTCATCATCTAATATTTATAAAATATTTATTCCTTTTTTATTTCTAATTGTAAATTTATAGTAAATCTTTCAGTTTCATTACTTAAAAGGTGAACTAGACAGTAATTTCAAGAAAACAATTTTTTTCAAAAAGATAATACATTAACAAAATGTTTAGAAAGGTGCAGAATTAAAATCTTTATATTCTTAAAAAACAGTAATATATTGATTAAAAATTTAAAAAAAAATTTTACAGGTGCAAAATAATCGTAATATTTACATCTGAGCACTTGCATGATGAGACTATATTCTATATGTGTGTGTATAGATAGATAGATAGATAGATAGATAGATAGATAGATAGATAGATAGATAGATAGATAGCAAAGTTTATTGATGACGTCACAGATACCAAGACCATCACTGTTCGGGCCAATCAGAAGCCATGGCTCACAGGGGAGGCCTACAAGCTCCTGAAAGGTCGGAATGCTGTCTTCAGAGCTGGGGATGAGGTGGGCCTGAGGACAGCTAGGGCCAATGTGTCCCAAAGCATCAGAGAGGCCAAGAGGCAGTACTCCAGGAGGATAGCCCACCGTTTCAGCAACAGCAGAGACACTCGGAGTCTGTGACGGGGGACACAGACCATTATGGACTACAAGCCCACACCACAGACCTGCGACAGCTCCATCTCTCTGCTGAATGACTTCTTTGCTCACTTCAAGACACTCAACCATACCCCTGCACAGACGTCACCACCTCCTCCTTGTGACCATTTGATTATACTGTCCCCGGACAGTGTGAGGAGATCCCTTGGCAGGATCAGTGCATGCAAAGCTCCAGGTCCTGACAACATACCTTGTCGCATACTGAGAGCCTGTGCAGAGGAACTCACAGGTGTCTTCACGGACATCTTCAACATCTCACTGAGACAGGCTGTTGTCCCCATGTGCGTCAAAGCCACCACCATCATTCCAGTCCCCAAGAAGTCGTCTCCTTCCTGCTACAATGACTACCGTCCAGTTGCATTCACTCCCATCATCATAAGTGTTTCGAGCGGGTGGTCATGCAGCACACCAGGTCTGCCCTGCCCCACTCCCTAGACCTGCTCCAGTTTGCATACCGGTCCAGTTGCTTGACCGATGATGTCATCTCTACTGCCCTCCACTTAGTCCTCACACACTTGGACACAAAGGACTCCTATGTCAGAATGCTGTTCATAGACTAGTTCGGCATTCAACACAATCATCCCCCAACAGCTCATTTTGGACCAGCTGGGACTTGACGCTTCACTGTATAACTCGCTGTTAGACTTCCTGACGGGGCGACTGAAGGCAGTACAGGTTGGCAGTAACACATCCAGCACCATCACTCTGAACACATGGGCACCCCAAGGATGTGTGCTGAGCCTCCTCCTCCTCACTCTGCTGACCCATGACTGTACATCGACACACAGCTCCAATTTCTTCATCAACTTTGCGGATGACACAACTGTGGTGGGTCTCATCAACAACGGGGACGAGACAAACTACAGGAGCGAGGTGAGCTGCCTGGCCATGTGGTGCAGAGACAACAATCTCTCTCTGAACGTGGAGAAGACGAAGGAGATTGTTGTGGACTTCAGAAGAGCGCACATTCAGCATGCTCCTCTGACCAGCAATGGTGCTGCTGTAGAGAGGGTGAGCAGCACCAACATCCTGGGTGTGCACATTACAGAGGACCTCTCCTAGGCCACCAACACTGTATCACTGGCCAAGAAAGCTCGGCAGCATCTCTACTTCCTCCGCAAACTGAGAAGACCCAAGGCCCCAGCCCCCATCATGTGTCCCTTCTGCAGAGGCTCCATCAAGAGCATCTTGACCAGCTCCATCACCGTGTGGTACGGTGCTTGCACCGCGTCCTGCTGCAACACCCTCCAGCGCATAGTGAGAACAGCTAAGAAAATCGTTGATGCCTTTCTCCCCTTCCTTGAGGCCATCTACAGTATCTGCATCACCCGCAAAGCCCTCTGCATTGCAGGTGATTCCACCCACCCATCACACAGCTTCTTCAGTCTACTGCTATCAGGGAAGAGACTGCAGAGTCTTCGCGCCAGGACCAGCAGACTCAAGGACAGCTTCATCCACCAGGTTGTTAGGAAGCTCAACTCTCTCCCTGCTCTGCCCCTTCTCCCCCTTCTGCCCCCCACACACACAAATCCTGGACTCAGACCCCCCCCCCCCCGCCAACAACTGAACTCTACCATCCCCAGGTACTGTTTACTCCCACACATGCACACACTGATTTCAGGAGCTTCAAAAACTGAAGTCTGTCATCCAGGAACTGTTCACTCCAACGCATGCACACACACTGATCTCAGGGCTGCACCAGTCACTTTATGTAGCAATGGACTGCTCTGTTTGCACTACATGCCACTTTAACCCTTTATGTGCCCTGATATGTGCCTTAAGTCACTACATGCTGTCTTAATTTTCATCATATTTACTTCCGGCACCACATGAGTTGGTAGCCCTTTGCAGCAGCAGCGGCTCGATTCTGAGTGTCTCTCATTTTTTGTTTTTTGTTTTTTTTTTTTTATTTACTGTCCATTTTTTCTTTGCCACAACTTTCTGATCCTGTTACCCATATCCATCACGGACACCAAGGATGCATATATCGCTGCACTGGCATTGATATTAGCTATCTTTCTGCTCGTATTGCCAATGACTGCTGACCCGGTGAGTGGAGGAGCCATTGTTTACAGTTGGAGTCAGCTGTTAGCATTGGGCTGCTCCATGGTGCTAATGCAAAGACCCGATTTCCCATGAGAAATCAGGCGAAAATGACAGGGATGTCATGCTGGAGTGAAGTGACGTGCAAGGAGAATGATGTACAGACTCGTCCTACCATCCGTTATTATGGGAAATGTGAGATCGCTGCTTAACAAGACGGACGAACTGGCGGCTGTGTCCCGGTACAGGAGTGTCTTCAGAGAGATTAACATTATGTTGTTTACTGAAATGTGGCTAACAGAACTAGCAACAGATGCTAACATCAGACTGGAGGGTTTCCGCTTAATACGGGCAGATCGGACACCAGATAGCGAGAAGAGTAGAGGCATTCACTTATATAGCGCTTTTATTCTCATCTCTAGATGACTAAAGCGCTTTACAGATCCTGCTATCCACCCATTCACACACACATTCACACACTGATGGCGGCAGTGTAATGTATGTGAATAATGTATAAATAACATTCACATACATCATAATGTATGTGAATAACAGATGGTGTAATTTTGGACACATCATGATTAAAGAACAACACTCCAGCAAGGACATTGAGTTGCTAGCTGTTAGCATGCAACTGGCATATCTTCCCAGAGAGTTCTCACATGTCATCGCAATTGTTATTTATGTACCCCCCTCTGCGAGTGTTGAAGCAGTGTGTGACATCATCCACTCAGTCACCAGCAGGCTGCAGACACAGAACCCAAATGCTTTCTTGTTCTGGTGATTTTAGCCATACTTCCCTTTCCTCCATTCTGCCCACTTTCACCCAGTATGTCACTTGCCACACCAGAGACAATAAAATACTGGATTTATTTTATGTAAACACCAAGGAGGCTTGCATCGCATCATCACCCCCCCCCCCCACCCCACCCCCGGAAGATCTGACCACAACTTGGTTCACCTCCTGCCTGTGTACAAACCCCTGGTACACAGACAACCTCCTGTTACCCACACAGTGAAAATATGGTATGAGGGGGCGGAGGACACTCTGAAGAACTGTTTTGAATCCACTGTGTGGGAGCAGCTTTGTGATCCACATGGTGAGGACATTGCCGGCCTCACACACACCATCACAGACTACATTAACTTCTGTGCCGAGAACACCGTACCCACCAAGACCACACGGTGTTTCTCAAACAACAAACCCTGGATCAACCCTGAGATAAATTGTTGAAGGAGAAAAAAAGGCTCTTCAGGTTGGGAAACAAGGAGAAGCTGAAGTCCGTACAGAGGGAGCTAAGGAAGAAGATCAGAGAGGGGAAGGACAGCTACAGAAAGAAGATGGAGGACAAGCTGCAGCAGAGTGACATCAAAGGTGTCTGGAGAAGCCTCAAAACCATCTCTGGGCACCAGAATACCTCCTCCCAGGCCACGGGGGCTAGGGAATGGGTGAACAACCTGAACCTGATTTTTAACAAGTTTGACCAACCGCCCTCTCCTCTGCCTGCCCACCAACCACTGCTGCCTCCACCTTCATCCAGTCTCACTGTCCATGACCCTCCCCCCACCCCCCTCATGCATCATACATCATACACGTCATACATCACATGCTGTTTTTCCCCCCACAGACCCAGCACCCCCCCCCCCAGCACACAGCCCCCCTGCTCCAACCTGACCCACACTAAGACTCAGGTGAGACCTGAGCTGAAGAAGATCAAGGCGAGGAAGGCCACAGGTCCAGACGGCACCAGCTCGAGGCTGATCAAGTCCTGTGCAGACAAACTGTGTGGGATCATGGAGCACATCTTCAGTCTGAGCCTGAAGCTGGGGAAGGGTACCACAGCTCTGGAAAACATCCTGTGTGGTACTCGTACCAAAGACCCCACACCCCAAGGACCTGAACAGCTACAGATCAGTGGCCCTCACGTCACACCTAATGAAGACCCTGGAGACCCTACTCCTCGCCCACCTCCACCCCCTGGTGGAACCAGCAATGGATCCATTTCACTTTGCCTACCAGCATGGAATCGGGGTGGAAGATGGAGTGATCTTCCTCTTACATCATTCCCTGTCCCACCTGGAGAAGCCTGGAGGCACTGTGAGGGTCATGTTGTTTGATTTCTCCAGTGCTTTCAACACCATCCAACCAGTGATCTTGAAGGACAAGTTGCTGTGCGCACCTGTCATCATGGATCCTGGACTACCTCACAAACCAACCACAGTTTGTGTGAACCCAGGACTGTGTGTCTGATACCATCATCTGCAGCATGGGAGCCCCCCAGGGAACAGTTCTGGCTCCCTTCCTGTTCACCCTCTACACTGTTGACTTTTTCACACAACACACCACACTGCCATCTACAGAAGTTCTCTGACGACTCTGTGATCGTCGACCTCATCTCTGATGGGGATGATGCAGACTACAGAGGACTTACCCAAGACTTCATGGAATGGTGCCTACGGAACTGCCTTCAGATCAATGCGAGGAAAACTAAGGAACTGGTGGTGGACTGCTGCAGGCGAGGACAACCCCCCACAGCACCGGTAAACATCCAGGGAACAGACATTGAGATGGTGACATCTTACAAGTGCCTGGGTGTTCACCTGAACAATAAACTAGACTGGTCACACAACACCAACGTGCTCTACAAGAAGGGGCAGCACAGGCTGTTCCTCCTGAGGAGACTGAGGTCTTTTGGAGTGCAAGGGGCACTCCTGAAGACCTTCTACGATTCGATGGTGGCAACAGCCATCGTATTTGGAGTGGTCTGCTGGGGCAGTGGCATCACGGCAGCCGACAGGAAGAGACTAAACAGGCTGATCAAAAAAGTTAGCTCTGTTCTGGGCTGACGCCTCGACCCAGTGGAGGAGATAGGAGAGAGGGGGATGGTGGCTAAGCTGTCATCTCTGCTGGAGTCCGAGTCCCACCTCGTGCGGGACACGCTGAATGCACTGAGGAGCTCATTTAGTGGTAGGCTGTGCTATCCTAGGTGCACGACGGAGAGGTTCCGCAGGTCCTTCCTACCTACGGCTGTCAGAGTTTATAACCTAACCAGGGCTGCTCGTAGAGGTCGTATTAAAGGTACAAAACATAACAACTTTGCACAAAAGAGATTGTTCCCTCTAATACACAACTAAGACAATAACAATCATTACTGAGGGTGGCAGCAACATTGTTGATTCAAATGCGAAATATACTGTCTGGGTACATATTCATATTCTGCAGGGTAATTTAACAAACCATAATGCTGTTTATTCCATCTAGCCGCAATGCTCCTACACTGTGTATATGTCTGTGTCAGGAGCCGAGCCAGCTTGGTTTCCCCGGCTCGGTCCTGCCCTCCCTGTGGAACTAGGTGCCGCAGCATATGGGTATATTATGTATTTCAGTCTGCTTCCCATATCCATAGCCACAGTCGGACCGGCAGCTGTTAGACAGCCGCTGTGACCTACTTTCTGTAGCACTGCTGACAGCCTGCCAGTCCGGCCACGCCCCCCCCTCTCTCTCTCATTACCATCAGCTGTTCCCAGCCCCGTTAATCATCTTTCCCGGTCCTCGCCCAGGTGCTCTTCATTTCACCATAACCAGCAGTGTGTGTACTTAAGCATCTTTTGCCAGTCACGCACTGCTGGGTCTTTGTCTACTGATTGACTGTCCTTTTGTGCGTAGTCTCAGTGAACTGTCAGCTCCTACAGCGTGTATCCACTCTGTGCAGCCCATGGTTCTTCAGTGTCCTCATAGCAATTCCGGCTGTGGGACACCAGCGTGGGTACACGCCTCATCTCATGCATTCGTGGGGCGATGCCGGCCCCCGAACGTCCACTGTAAGTGTTTTGTCGAACCTTTTGTAAGTCTTTATGCTAATAAATGTGTGTTGGTGGAACCCTGCACGTAAATCCTCATTATTTCACCCCTTGCCATGCGCATTGGAAAAGTGCACGGGAGGGCCCATGACATGTCTGTGTACATACAGTATGTATATTCATTCATTTACTGCTTTGGCTAACCAGTTCTTATTATCTTATTTACTACTGCTCTGAGTGCTGCTATCCCTTTGCTGCTGTAATCCTGGAATTTCCCCATGGTGGGACTAATGAAGGCTTATCTTATTTTGCACACCCTTCGTATTTTTAGGTAGTTTCTGGGTGGGGGTTGGTTTTCGTTGCACTGATGTTTGATATTTAATGTTTGGTGTTTGATGTTATACTTTATAGTCATATTTCCTACTTAGAGTTTACCTTGCTGCCCCGTGGGTCTCAGAGTAATGTAATTGCAATTCTCTGCATGTGCTGTACATATGGCAGAATTGACAATAAAGTAGACTTTGACTTAACCCCCGCGACCCGAAAAGGATTAAGCAGAAGAAGATGAATGAATGAATGAAGGAATATACACGGTGTACACACACACACACACACATACATACATATATATATACAGATGTGGACAAAATTGTTGGTACCCCTCTGTTAATGAAAGAAAAACCCACAATGGTCACAGAAATAACTTGAATCTGACAAAAGTGGTAATAAATACAAATTCTATGAAAATTAACCAATGAAAATCAGACAATGCTTTTGAATTGTGGTTCAACAGAATTATTTTAAAAAAACAAACTCATGAAACAGGCCTGGATAAAAATGATGGTACCCCTAGAAAAGAAAAATAATTAAAAATAAAATGTGTCCTCTAATTAACATCACAGGTGTCTACAAACTTGTAATCAGTCAGTCGGCCTATTTAAAGGGTGACAAGTAGTCACTGTGCTGTTTGTTGACATGGTGTGTACCACACTAAACATGGACCAGAGGAAGCAAAGAAGAGCGTTGTCTCAGGAGATTAGAAAGAAAATTATAGACAAGCATGTTAAAGGTAAAGGCTATAAGACCATCTCCAAGCAGCTTGATGTTCCTGTGACTACAGTTGCACATATTATTCAGAAATTTAAGATCCACGGGACTGTAGCCAACCTCCCTGGACGTGGCCGCAGGAGGAGACGGATAATACGAATGGTAACAAAAGAGCCCAGAACAACCTCTAAACACATTCAAGGTGAACTCCAAGGTCAAGGTACATCAGTGTCAGATCGCACCATCCGTCGTTGTTTGAGCCAAAGTGGACTTCATGGGAGACGACCAAGAAGGACACCACTGTTGAAAACAAATCATAAAAAAGCCAGACTGGAATTTGCCAAACTGCATGTTGACAAGCCACAAAACTTCTGGGAGAATGTCCTATGGACAGACAAGCCAAAACTGGAACTTTTTGGTAAGGCACATCAGCTCTATGTTCACAGACGCAAAAATGAAGCATACCAAGAAAAGACCACTGTCCCTACTGTGAAATATGGAGGAGGTTCTGTTATGTTCTGGGCCTGCTTTGCTGCATCTGGCACAGGGTGTCTTGAATCTGTGCAGGGTACAATGAAATCTCAAGACTATCAAGGTATTCTAGAGAGAAATGTGTTGCCCAGTGTCAGGCAGCTTGGTCTCAGTCGCAGGTCATGGGTCTTGCAACAGGATAATGACCCAAAACACACAACTAAAAACACCCAAGAATGGCTAAGATCGAAACATTGGACTATTCTTAAGTGGCCTTCTATGAGCCCTGATCTAAATCCTATTGAACATCTGTGGAAGGAGCTGAAATATGCTGTCTGAGAAGGCACCCTTCAAACCTGAGACAACTGGAGCAGTTTGCTCATGAGGAGTGGGCCAAAATACCTGCTGAGAGGTGCAGAAGTCTCATTGACAGTTACAGAAATCGTTTGATTGCAGTGATTGCCTGAAAAGGTTGTGCAACAAAATGTTAAGTTAAGGGTACCATCATTTTTGTCCAGGCCTGTTTCATGAGTTTGTTTGTTAAAATAATTCTGTTGAACAACAATTCAAAAGCATTGTCTGATTTTCATTGGTTAATTTTCATAGAATTTTTATTTATTACCACTTTTGTCAGATTCAAGTTATTTCTGTGACCATTGTGGGTTTTTCTTTCATTAACAGAGGGGTACCAACAATTTTGTCCACGTGTGTATATACTACTTACAAAAACTTAGGAATATTTTGCTTTCAGGTGAAATTTATGGTAAATGTAAAAAGTTCCCACTGTAGTGATATTATATCATGAGAGTAGGGCATTTAAGTAGAAGCATGCAATGGTGATTTCCTCATCTCAAACAATTTATTGAAACAAAAGCCAACAACAGTGGTGGGTATACCACAACAAAAAATGTCAATGTCTCAATAACTTGTCATGTGCCCTTGAGCATCAACTACAGCTTGACAATGATGTCTCATGCTCTTCACAAGTCAACTTATTGTCTGCTGAGGCATGGCATTCCTCTCTTCTTGAATGGTGGCTCTCAGGTCATCGAGGTTGTGGGGTGCAGGGTTATGAGCCTCTGCACGGCGACTTAGTTGATCCCATAAGTTTTCTATGGGATTCAGGTCTGGAGAAAGTGCAGGCCACTCCATTGGAGGTACCACAGCCTCCAGCAGCCGTTCCCTCATGATGGGACCTCGATGTGCTGGAGCATTGTTGTCCATGAAGATGAAATTCAGCCTGTGTTGTTCATGCAGGGGCAAAATGACTGGATTAATGATGTTATTCGGGTAGTATCAGCTTGTCACTGTACCATTCACAAGGTGTAGGGCAGTTCTGTATTGACTAGACACACCTGCCCAGACTGTAACATAGTGACAACAATGGCTGATGCATAGTGTTCTCTTTGACGTCGCCAACATCGCTGGCGGCCATCATTTCTGCTCAACATGAATCGTCTTTCATCAAAGAACAGCACTGAGGCCCACTGGTCCCTTGTCCAGCGTAAATGCTCCCAGGCCCATGCAAGACAACGATGCCTGTGCCTGGTGGTGTGGTCAGGTACCATTGCAGGTTGTCTAGCATGCAGACCACGCTGATGTAAACGGTTTTGAATGGTCTGACATGACACTTGGGTGCCTCTCACCTCCCTTAAATGTGCCTGGAGTTGAGTGGCATTCATCGTCCAGTTCTGCAGGGCACTGTTCACAATGGAGCGGTCATCAGTGTGGGATGTGGCCAAAGGATGTCCACTTCTATGCCTTTCTGTGACTCTTCCAGTCTCTCTGTTGCAACCTGCTGATGACACTCTATGACACGAAGCTCAGTGGCCACTTCCCTCTGAGAACATCTTGTTGGAAGCCTCGCAATGACGGGGTACTGTTGAACAATTGTTAGGCGTCATCTTGTTCTCATGATGTCAAAATGTGAACAGCATGATGAAGAGGACTGTTTAAATACCAATTCTAATTGAATGAGAAAATTTATTGGTCAATTCATGAATCAAACACTTGTTGTGAATTTTGGCATTAAGTACCTTGTTGGAGAACAGCAAGTTACGCAAAAAGTACTGAACATTGAACAGTTGGGCATGTGCATTCCACCTGAAAGCTTAATATTCTTAACTTTTGTGAGAGTAGTGTGTGTGTGTGTGTGTGTGTGCGCGCATGCACACACGCACAAAAGCCCGAGTTCCAACAACCAGGGTGCCTCGTTAGTGTGAATAAAGATGTGCCCTATGATTGGCTAAAAAGACTCAGGCAGTAAAGTCAAGGCATATATAGTCTTTTCAGTGTCCCTTCCGGCAACAACAAAGCTACACAGTGCTGTTGCAGGTGATGCAGACCCACTCAGGCTATGGTGGAAGTGATTTTTGATATGATATTTTAAGGAAAAAAATCTTACCCAGGGTTGTTTAAAGGAATCTTTTAGATAAACTGACAGGTGGGAAATTTTAAATAACCCATTACCCATGGAAATATGGGTCATATTTATCCTTTAGCGGTCACAAATTGCAGACAGGATGCATCCCAAGGTAGGTAAAATACAGTACATCCAGAAAGTATTCACAGCGCTTCACTTTTTCCACAGTTTATGTTACACCCTTAATCTAAAATGGATTAAATTCATTTTTCCCTCAGAATTCCACACAATACCCCATAATGATGAGGAAAAAAGTTTTTTTGAGATCTTTTGCAAATTTATTAAAAATTTAAAAAAAACTAAGAATCCACATGTACATAAGTATTCACAGCTTTTGCCATGAAGCTCTAAATTGAGCTCAGGTCCATCCTGTTTCCACTGATCTTCCTTGAGATGTTTCTACAGCTTAATTGGAGTCTACATGTGGTAAATTCAGCTGATTGGACATGATTTGGAAAGGCACACACCTGTCTATATAAGGTCCCACAGGTGACAGTGCACGGCAGAGCACAAACCAAGCATGACATCAAAGAAATTGTCTGTGGACCTCCGAGACAGGATTGTCTCGAGGCACAAATCTGGGGAAGGGAACAGAAAAAATTCTGCTGCTTTGAAGGTCCCAATGAGCACAGTGGCCTCCATCATCCGTAAATGGAAGAAGTTCAAAATCACCAGGACTCTCCCTTGAGCTGGCTGGCTACACTGAGTGATCGGGGGAGAAGGGCCTTAGTCAGGGAGGTGGCCAAGAACCCAATGGTCACTCTGTCAGAGCTCCAGCATTCCTCTGTGGAGAGAGGAGAACCTTCCAGAAGGACAAGCATCTCTGCAGCAATCTACCAATCAGGCATATATGGTAGAGTGGCCAGACGGAAGCCACTCCTTAGTAAAAGGCACACGACAGCCCACCTGGAGTTTGCCAAAAGGCACCTGAAGGACTCTCAGACCATGAGAAACAAAATTCTCTGGTCTGATAAGACAAAGATTGAACTCTTTGGTGTGAATGCCAGGCGTCATGTTTGGAGGAAACCAGGCACTGCTTATCACCAGGCCAATACCATCCCTACAGTTAAGCATGGTGGTGGCAGCATCATGCTGTGGGGGATGTTTTTCAGCAGCAGGAATTGGAAGAGTAGTCAGGATAGAGGGAAAGATGAATGCACCAATGTACCGAGACATCCTGGGTGAAAACCTGCTCCAGCACGCTCTTGACCTCAGACTGGGGTGGTGGTTCATCTTTCAGCAGGACAACGATCCCCCCCCCCCCCCATGTGCCCGTGGACCCTGCCGCCCGTTGGGCCCAGCTGGCTCGGAAAATTTCCCCTTGTCACGGCAAGTGCTGCGTGAATAATAAAGAAAACCTTTGGTGCAGTACTTCCCCTGGACAGTAGGTGGAGCTGTAAGTTTTGTCAATCCTTTTTATGTAGGAGCGTGCAGGGTGGCACTAATATAAATTGTAGAAAATTTGGTGAAAATCAAAGTTTGTCCAAGTTAGAAGTGTCCATTGTTCTAACCACTAGGTGGCGCTACAACTTTTGTTCATTATTTTTGTATAGGAGCGTGCAGGATGGGACTGTTTTCCATCGTAGAAAATTTGGTGAAAATCAGACAAAATTTTTCAAAGTTACAACTGTCCGATGTTCCATGGAGAAGGATCTGAAGAGGGCTGTGCACAGGAGATGCCCTCACAATCTGACATATTTGGAGCGTTTTTGCAAAGAAGAGTGGACAAATATTGCCACATCTGTCATGGGTGGCTCTCGCGAGCCACCATAAGACGCCACACACTCACCAGTGAGTTCAGTGAGTTTTATTTACGGTGAAAATATAGTGACAACACAAGCTGCAGAGACAATGACTTTTGAGTCTACTCACAACAGGAGGCATAGGCTAAACAGCTCTACAGGTCCATAGCAGGAGACAGTCATACACTAGGCAGGCAAGGTTGGTGATAATAACTACACCGGCTGCTAAGGCAGAGACTCACAGAGATCGTTACACACCGGGAGGGGTAAGGCTATACAGCACACTTACTAGTTCCGGGGAACGACGGTCAAATCAAAAGCAGACGTGGTGTGAAATCGTCCAGGCATCCGTAGCATGACGGAGAGTGAACACGGAAGTGAACAGACACTGCTGCGAGATGCGATCGCCAGCGTGGGTTAAAATAGCCTGAGCACTAACGACCACAAATGCAGCACAGCTGTAGAGGGTTTGACAGCTGGGCGGAAGCCTCCCCGAGCACTGCCACAATAAGAGCTCGGAGAGCTAGAATCATAACACCGCTGTCAAACCCTAACAAGAATAACCCGAGCACCAAGGCATAGTGCTCGGGTCATGACAACATCAAGATGTGCCATGTTGATAGACCCATACCCAAAAAGACTCAATGCTGTAATAAAAACCAAAGGTGTCATGTATCTGAGCTCATTTTTTCTCTGAGCTCAGATCCTCACTTTATTTTTAGCATTGTATGACTGATTAGTTTAATTTTGTTAGTTTTCTGTTCTACTCTGGTAGTGGTTTCATTTGTGCCTCCCCTTTCCCAGACACTTCCTTCCACTGCCCACAGCTTATCCCTCTCAGCTCAGCTGTGGGCAGCTGGTTAATTAGGCTCCTGCTCGCTCAATGATTCACACCTGCAGCTCATTTCTCTGTGTATATTTAAGCACTGCCATTTCTCTGCAGCAGTGCGGTTATTTTGGATTGTCACCTCTCAACTCTCGTTCAGCCTCTGAAGTTTCCCTTCTCCTGAGCACTTCCTGCTCAGAGGCTTGTCTGTAAGTTATTTTGCTTTGCATTCTCTGTACTGTTGGCACTTTTGGACTTTGGGTTATTTTCTTTAATAAATTGCATAGACAAAATCCAGCACCTGGGTCTGTCCTTCTGCTCCGAAGGAGCATGTATGACAGAAAATAACCGCCAGTAAGGACCCAGCTGTTGTGTCTGTGCTTCCTTTTTTTTTTTAACTTTTGTGTTTTTTACACACCTGCGTCTTGGAGCTGTCATGTCCCCAGTGTGCTGGCCTCGCACTAATGGAAGAGGGTTGGCAGCGGGGTCACCTACGGTGGAGGAGGAGTGGGCGGCCGTCTTCATCCGGGATTTTGTGGACGAAGCTCTGGAAGCTCAAGGACCCAAAAAGGGAGTGGGAATGTGTGTGCGCAGTGGTGGGAATCCTGGAGGCGCACTCTGGCCTGTGGAGATGACTCGCTTACTCTGAGCTGTTATCCTTGGCGTCTGCGCTCCAGCAATCATTCCCAGACCTGAAGATGTGATTAGGAGCGTTCTCGGCGGAGCCGAAGTGGAGGCGCTCTCCACGGCTGAAACCCGTCCTCTCTCCCATTTCGCCATCACCAGCTCCAGTTGGTGCACCGTCAGTTTCAAGATGGTGCCGTTATCCTGTGCCTGACCGCTGGAGGAATAACTCCACCTCCCTGACAGCCTCTTCTGCAACACCGAAGCAGGAGTTTCCCTCAGCAGTGCAGCCCACTCTCCTCTCTTCTCCGGCTGTCTCCTCAGCTTTCCCTTGGTCTGTAGCTGCTGTTCCTCCCTCTCCTTCGGTGTCTTCTCCCGCTGCCGAGAGGCCCTCCATGGGTTCCCCAGCTACGCCCATCTCCATGACTGCTGAAGCGGCCCCTCCACAATCCTCAGGGGGGCCCATGCCCACCAGAGCCACAGAGAGGGATGACTGTTCAGCCGCTGCAGCAGATAACATCAAAGACCGGGAGAACAGGCAAGTGTCATTTTATTCTCCTTCTATTTTTGATGAGATGCCTTGCCTGAATCCCAGTAGGGAGGCTTAGGATATGCAATCCCCTGAGCTCTCCCCACCTGTTGCAGCAATTCACTACTCTCCTGTCCTCTCCGTGCCTCCTCCACCCTTTCCTGAATGTTCACCGGCCCCAGAGCAGAACTGGAGCTGCTCTGGGGTGCTGCAAATGGTGCTGCAAGAAAGTATTAGTTTAAGAGTGTGCATATTTATGCAACCAGGTTATTGTAAATTTTTTATTTTTCTCCTTAAAAGATTTCAGTTTGTTTTTAATTGGGTTGTACAGGTTATAGGTCACATTAATGGTGGTAAAGTTTTGAAATGATTTATACAGCACACACACACACACACACACACACACACACACACACACACACACACACACACATATATACTGGGGCTGTATATATATATATATGTGTGTGTGTGTGTGTGTGTGTGTGTATATATATATATATAAGGGGTGTAACAGTGCATTCATTTGTATTTGAATTTTTCGGTATGGAACCTTTGGTTCGGTGCAGAGGCGTACCGAAGTTCCACACGGACCATGTCGAGTGACGGACATGAAATGTAACTACCTCGCGCCATACATGTAAACCGTGCATCTTGTGGCTGCCCTTCTAACGAATGTTGTGGCTGGCTGTATGGAGAGGTCAGAAATATGTGAACGGACAAAGGTAAGTGAATAAGACGTCTGTTGAAGTTGTTAACTCATTTGAAACGGCACTACGTGAACGTAAATATTCATTGCAGCACGAAAATAAAGAAAAAACCTAGCACGGTACAAGCACAGCTTCCAGCGGCATTTAGACAGCCTCTTGGGGCTTTTCAGATCGAGCCAAAAGTAATAACAAATGCCTTTGGTGTTTTTATAGCAGCGGATCTAAAGTCATATTCAGTTGTTGAGAACTCCAGGTTTAAACACATGCTGAAGCTAACTGAGTCCCAGTTTGAAATTTCTTGTTGTGCCCTCTTCAGCCAAAAAATAATACCATCCTTTTAAGAACAAGCTAAATCTGTTAATGCTGCACTTTAGGCCTGTGTTTTTCAAGGGCGCCCGGGTAAGTTCCTTCTTAATTGTCCAAAAAATTTGCAAATAACTTGCTGTTGTTGTGTATGCGTGCCTTCAGAACCTATACACAACCATGACAAATTTGCAATTTTTTTTGACCAATTAACAAGTGAAATTAGATAATTAGTTTCTCATAGAAACCTGAATATACCAGAGCACCCTGGTTAAAATCACTGCTTCAGGCAATAAGGAATAAAAGAATAATTCAGACTATTCAAACTTCTATTGTTGCACTTGTCTACATTGTTCATTTGCTAAAAAGAGAATTTATTTATTTTATTGTATGCATTTTATTTAATGGAGAATTGACTGCTGGCAGTTTGCAGGGGGGTTTTTTTTGTCATAGCTGTTCCTGCGTATACAAAAGATAAGCAGTTTTATGTTTTGCATTTTGTTTCCTTACTGTACCAAAAATGAACCAAACCGTGACCTTAAAAACAAGGTACATGCCGAACCGTGATTGTAGCATACCGTTACACCCCTAATATACAGTATATATATATATATATATATATATATATATATATATATAAAGTGCTGTATACTCTCTGTGTGTGTGTGTGTGTGTGTGTGTGTGTAAGTGGTGGGAATTGATTAATTTTTTTAATTAATTAATTGCAGCCATTTTCAAAAATTAACTGTGATTAATCACAATTACGTTTTTAAAAGTGGCACTCTGCCAAAAAGCATTTTTTCATGTTAATATATCTGTAGCATGTTTTTATGACTTACAAGACAAGCACGAAATCACTCAAATTTGTCATGTCTGTGTTTTTTTGTTGGTTTTTTTTTTTTTTTTTACTCTGAAAAAATTCAGTTAAGCTCGTCCCTTGAATAAAGACAAGTTTAGACAAAGCATTTTTGGTGACGTAACTATAACAGGTCTGTCGTGTTGAGCCATTCAGGATGTAAGAACTGTCTCTGGCCTAAGCACTACATCGGACATGGCTAATATTTTCATACCAAACTGCTGTTAGCAGCAGCATTACCTTTTTTAAATTTAATTACACTATGATTAAGTACCAGAACTGTCACAGTTTAAGTAAGTTCACAGCAGGTTTTTCCTGACAACTTTCACTGGGTTATTTTGATATGAAAGAAATGCTAAAGATCAGTGGAAAAAAAAGCTTTTCATGAAAATATAATTATGTCAACTTGCAGCTCACACAGTCTTTTTTAGCATGGAGGTACTAGGGCTAGAACCTCTGTGGATAGCTCTAATAGCACAATGTCCTCATCTGTGCAATTTTTTCCTGATGTCTACCCAGGCTTGTGTTTTGAGTAAAAATTACGGTTTTAATTTTTCACATTTTAATTTGTTTGAGAGCCAGCAAGCAAGGAACTATAAGGGATTTCACTAATGCCTCAGTCTGTGTGGGCTCAGTGCTTCTCACTGTCTAATCTTTTTCTACATCTTCTCTCTAATCGCTATAAACAGATTCCGCATGTGAATATGAAGAAACTGTAGGGAATAGACAAGATGATTTTTGGTGCCAGGAGCTTTGCAATTTGAGCTTGTCCTCTGCTTATACTCAAAGTTCTACCACCCACTCACATTTGAGAGGGCTACTACGGTCTACAGTTATGTTAAAAAATAGAGCATCCTGTTAAATATTTTATTTATTCAGAAATATGAATTTATTAATATTTGATCTTTTTTCAAGGGTATAAAGTTAGGCACCTTATGCCCTAATAGCTTGTGTCTCTGACATCAACCAGCAGAAAGTTTTCTCCACTTCTCCATGTAGAATTCTTTCAGCTGTGATGGTTGAGGGTTTTCTTGAATGCACATCCCAATTTAATTCAACCACAGCATTTCAATAGGATTAAAATCTGCTGTTTGACTGAGCCACTCGAGAGACCCCAGTTTCTTTCTTTTGAGACATTTCTTGGTGGATTTACTGGAATGTTTTGAGTCATGTTGCATGGTCCACCTCCGCCACAGCCGAAATGTTTGGGCAAACGGTCTCACATTTTCCTGAAGCACAAATGAAGATTTTATCCCCTCCGTGGGTTGCCACCTTAACATGGTGGAGGGGTTTGTTGCCCTAATGATCCCAGGAGCTGTGGTGTCACTTCCACAGCGAGCCTGGTAACCAGGTTTTTTCCCAGGTGAATCACATGGGTCTGTCTTTCAGTGGGCTCACTACCAGCAGGAGAGAGTCATGGGGATTATCGGTGTTATGTGGGCAGAAGTCTAGACATCTCTGCTTGGACTGCTGCCCATAGATGGATGGATGGATGGAGAATTGCTAGTTAGTGTATTCACTGATCATGAGTAGGCCAGGTCCTGCCTCAGTAAAGCAGCCAAAAACCATGATTTGTCCACCCCCATGTATCATAGAGTAGTATGGAGTTTCTTTTCTCAAATGCGGCCTTTTGTTTATGCCAACTATTACTTACAGCAGGGAAAATAAGTATTGAAAACATCATCATTTTTCTCATTAAACATATTTCTGATGGAGCCATTGACCTGAGATTTTCACCAGATACTGTATCAGTAACAACCCAAATAATCCATACATACAAAGAAATCAAGGCAACTGTGTTCACAAAGCAAGTTATATTTAACCCTCTGAGTGTGTATGGTGCAGAACTGCAACATACCCCCTAGTGGTCAAGAGTGGTAAATATTTTTTGCCAATAAAATGGTTCAAATTTCCAAGGCTATAACTTGAAAGTGGTAAGAGATAATGGCTTACTGTCAATTAGAAAGATGTAAAATATGATCCAAAGTTTCAGATAGGAATAAATTTACACATCTAATTCGCATAATGTTGTGGCACCTCTTTAAATTCCATAACTCAGTCAAAACTGGACTTTGGATGTATTTACACAAAAAAATGGTTCAGTCTTTTGACACCGTTTTTGTACAGAGATACCTCATCATCTTATCTTCAAAGTATATGAACAAGAAATCAGTACATTTAAAAACAAACCCAAAAATTTCTCACTTACTTTTAACAAAGTCGGAGTGAGAAGGCAGGCGCAGTGCCACACTCTGCCACTAGGGGCACACAAATTCTCACACTCAAAGGGCTAATAAAGTGGAATGACACAGGGAATAAGTATTGAGCACACTTGGTGAAATTCAATTAATATTTAGTAGAAAAGCCTTTGTTGGTAATAACAGCTTCCAGATGCCTCCTGTATGGAGAAACTAGACACAGGCATTGCTCAGGAGTGATTTTAGCCCATTCTTCTACACAAACTGTCTTCAAATCTTGAAGGTTCCGTGGGTGTCTTCTATGAACTCTGATCTTCAGTTTGTTCCATAGATTTTCAATTGGATTCAGGTCAGGTGACTGACTGGGCCATTCTAGCAGCTTTATTTTTCTTCTCTGGAGCCAGTTGAGAGTTTCCTTGGCTGTGTGTTTGGATCACTGTCTTGCTGAAATGTCCACCCTCATTTAATCTTTAGCATTTTGCAGATGCCAACAAGTTCTTATCAAGGATGTTTCTGTACATTTGTCCATTCATCTTTTCTTCAATTATATGAGGTCTGCCTGTACCATGTGCTGAAAAACACCCCCACACCTTGATGTTACCACCTCCAAACTCCACTGTTGGTATGGTGGTTATGGGCTGATGTGCAGTACCATTTCTCCTCCAAACATGCTGTGTGTTGTGGCATCGAAAAAGTTCAATTTTGGTTTCATCTGACCAGACTATATTCTCCCAGTATTTTGCTGGCTTGCCCAAACGTTGTGCAGCAAACTTCAAACAAGCTTCAACATGCTTTTTTTTTTTCAGCAATGGAGTCTTGCGAGGTGAGCAGGCATAGAGCCCATGTCGTTTGAGTGCATTACTTAGTTTTCTTTGAAACAGCAGTACCTGCTAACTCCAGGTCTTTCTGGAGTGGTCTTTGGCTCTTGAATAACTCTTCTGATAATTCTTTTGACTCCTCTGTCAGAAATCTTGTGAGCAGCTCCTGGTTGTGGCCATTTATGGTAAAATGATGTTCTTTCCACTTCCGAATGATGGCTCCAACAATGCTCACTGGAACATTCAGCAGTTTAGAAATGCGCCTGTAACCAATGCCATCATTATGTTTTGCAACAATAAGGTTGTGAAGATCTAGAGAGAGCTCTTTGCTTCTACCTTTATGAGTTCTTTGTGGTGTGACTTTCTGATATTCACAGACCTTTTTAAAGGCTGTAGGTCAGGACTTAATCAGATGAAATTAGTTTGCACTGATGGGGGTGTGGGGATGATGGAGGATGGGATGGTTTATTAAATTCTGGTGGATTACAGCTGGTTTCTTGGCTTTCTATGCATTTTTGCACCTCTTTTTCTTCATGTGTTCAATACTTATTTCCTGTGTCATTCCACTTTATTAAATAAAACTTGTTTTGTGAACACAATTGCCTTGATTTCTTTGTTTGTATGGATTACTTGGGTTGTTACTGATATCTGGTGAAAATCTCGGGTCAATGGCACTATCAGAAATATGTTTAATGAAAAAATGTTGATGTGTTCAATACCTATTTTCCCTGCTGTATGTCAGTACACTGTCCAGATATTTAAATGTGAGGTTTATAAAGCTTGCATATTCACAAACTGAGGCCCAGAAATTGCATCTGCCATTTTTCATACAAAGGTTGGAATATGTAAAGAAAACTTTTAAAAAAAAATAGTGTGCACCTGTAAAGGAGCTCTGACCCATATTTATCAACACTTTGGAGACAATGTGGAGGCAAACATGAACCATTAAATTTAAATAGAAGGAGTAACTTTGTTATAATACTGTGCATTAACTAACACATTCAGTTTTATGTGCTACATAGATGTGCTTCATGATAAACACTTCATTGTGCTCGTGAAGGTAAAATGAACTCCTGAATGGTCATTAACCCAATTTACTTGAAATTAAGCACAAATCATCAATAGATATTGATGATAAAAAGTTGTTGAAATTATCCAAAAATGAATTTGTACATTTTCTCTTTGGCCTTTATTTCTTAGTTAACTCCTGATGTAGTGATCCAAACTTAATGAAACTTTGGTGGTAATTTGTTACACTGAAGGTCCTGGATTCAAATCCCATGGAAGTCTTGTTCTTCTCAGCAAAAACTGGTCAACATGCCTCTCCTGTGCATTTATAAAACCGGAAGTGTTGCGCATGTTTTAAGTGCAAAAGCTAGAAGTCTACAGCTGCTTGGAACCCGATGACCGTGGTGCCAAGCTTGCATTTTTTTTTTTTTTTTTTTTGATGAGAGGAAATGATATTTCTATGTGATTTTCAAAAAGTTGTAGGTTTTTTTTTCCCAAATCTGTTTTTTTTCTCTACAGCAATCTTGGCTGTTGGACATTGTAGTAATAAGCTTCGAGACAGCACTGTTTTGTGCAGAGACAATGTGTCATTTTTTCTAGTGTCTCTTTGGTGCCCCACAGCTTGTACAGTCCTGAGCAGCTGAACACCTCCCCGCTGTCTAAAAATAACCTCTGTGTATTGTCACTTGAATGTGACTGACTTATCCTCTCCGAGTTTCTTTCATCTTCTGGGGATTGTGGCTTAAGTCCCATTTGCAACCTTCTCGAATTAGTGTACAGCGTGATCAATTAATCATTGTCACCTGCTCAGCTTTGCCACGGTGATCCTGGTTCAGAAGGTGCACGGCCTTTGGGTGACGGAGAGTGTGGCTGGTACTGTGTGATGTATAACCTGCTCTTTCTCTTCAATTAGTCCTGCTACTCTGCCGTGGTTTTTAATACGAAATGCAACCATAGACTTGTCTAAAAGATATATTTTTTATTTATATATTAATTATATGATTCATTCCTACTTTTTTATCTCTAAATGAATTTTTTTTTAAATCTATGGTATTAAAATTTTGGCAAGTAAAATAATATTAATGCTGGGTTTTCAGGGCTATATGTCACTTCACTGTCGGAACTAAGATAATACTGCACAAGTAATCTTCATCTGCTAATTTACCAGGAGTTCAGAGTTTTGCTCAAAGCAACAAAAAACAATATCACAAGAAAAACATCTTTTAGTTGTCTCCACAAAGGCTGGGCAATAAATCGATTTCAAATCAAAATTGGAATTAATTTGTCTTAACAATGTCAGATACAGAGGAAAATGTTTCAGAGGAAGATGCAAGGGAATAAGGTGAGATGGAGGTAGATGATCCGCCGTGGCGAGCCCTAAAGGAAGCAGCCAAAAGACAAAGAAGAAGAATAAGAATGTCCCCAAAAAAAGAAGAAAATTACAAAAATCGATTTTCCTTTTCACTAGAGTAAATATGGTAGCCTCCAGCTCTACCCCACCCCCCCACCCCCATTGCTACAGTTTGGCAAAACGCTCACACAATAATGGAGAGAAGCAGGGCTAATCGTCATTCAGGAACCAGCCACCAGAGGGTGACATATGTGAGCATCACTTTTGGAAAGCACTCGTGACATCCATCGTTATTTTGTATGATGTCTAAAGCTTCCATCACCAACCCCTTCCGACAGTTAGTTTAATAAAAACAGCCCCGACAACAGTTAGGAGTTTACCTGTCCACTAGAACAAAGGTCTGATTTATGGGTCAAACGGCCAAAGGGAACATTCTGTCTGTAAAGATTCTGTTGACAGGTCATATTATTTAAAATCCCTTTTTCTTCTTCTTTTATATTTTGTGATTACCAAACAAGCTTTAGGGAACTTATTGCTATATTTTTGGACAACATGTACAGTAAACAACACTTCTCTGAGATCCCTGAGAGAGAACAGTGTTTAAGAGTGCTTTCACACCTAACCTGTTTGGTCCGGACTTTCAGACTTTTTTAGTTTGTTTGGATGAAAATTTTAAGTGTGAAGCCTTCGCTGAACCCCGGTCTAGGCCAAAGAGCCAGAATTTGATCTGCCAAAAAGAGGTGGTCTCAGACTTGATCAAACTGTGCCTTGGTCCGGTTTCTTTTTGAGTGTGAAAGCAATTTTCAGACAGGTTTGGACTTTCAGGTATGAAAACACCCTAAAATCTACAGTGGATTCAAAAAGAAGGAACAGTGTATATTTGGAAAGATGTGCTGTTATTGACTCTGGGCCATTTGACCCCATTCAGCTGTGTCTCGTGGATGAATATACTGTTAACTGACCAATGGCTAATACTGTTCTTAGTAAAGCAGAAGACCATTTGTGCCTATTGTGACAAAAGTGTGTCACTTTGGTTGCCATTGTTCCAGGAACTGAAGTATAATCACACACACAAAGATTCCCTCACAGCCTCTCATCTGAAGCACTTTGGTGACACTAATCTAGCATTTAGTATCTCCGCTAATCTCTTTGGATTATAGATTGTATAGAGAAGTGATGCAAACTGGTTCACATCACCTCCAAATCTTCCCATTCACTTTAGCTGAACATTAGATCATTAGAAGTTTAACTTTCAATGTTTAACGACTTATATCTAATGTGTGTGTGTGTGTGTGTGTGTGTGTGTGTAATAATACACCTTCCTCTTCCAATGTGTCACTATTCATGTGTTGAAAAAGGCATGAGAGGACAAAACTTGACAAACATTAAACCAAAAAGAGAATCCTGCAAGCTCATTAAGAACAACACATCACAGCAGACAGGATTTACTTTCTTCTACCACCATAAAAAACCAGGTCAGCTTATTGCTGCCTCTCTTGCAAACGAGAGTCCTAAACTCAGGAGTCCTTTAGGCCAAAACAAATTTCAAACTCCAATTACACAAATTTGTTGCAGCAGATGTTGCATAAATATTGTATTTTTCTACTGAAATAGCATATAAAAAATGTATTCAAATGTGATTTCATGTTCCATCTTAATTTCTTGATGTGGTGCAGCGCAGCGGTTAGCACTGTCTCCTCACACCTGGCAGATTGCCTCTTCAGCGACCCCTGGTCAGCAGGCCTCATAGTTGTTAACATGCTGTACAACCTGATGAGTTAGTTCAACTCAAAGTGTTTGAGGAAACCGGTTGCCTTGAATCATTTAAGTTTGTTAACTCAAACCATTTAAGCACATCTAATTTTTTTCAGCTGAGTTATATAAAAAGAGTTAGCTTAAATGCATCTTCTTCACACTAAAGCTACAGTCACAAATACCCTTACAAATAGCTGCAAACACCGTACGAACGATTTTTGGACCATTTTGTATGGCCTCCTTAAGGCGGCCGTAGGAGAATCCAGCGTTCATAGACTGTTCGTAAGTTCGTGGCCAGGTCAGTGGTCTTGTCCAAGATCTCTCTGAACGCCCCATGAAAACCCTTCAGCGTAGAGCATCTGAAAATAAGGGAACTGTAACTCAGCATGAATTATATTTAACAACTATTTCAAAGAATGTAAACCCTTACATTCTTAAAAGCTAAACATGAACAGAAATCTTCCCTAGAATGTAGTGCAAAATAGTGTGGAAATTACTTATTTTTTAACATACTTTAAGGTCACCATCAAAGCAAACTTTTTTCCATTTGTGACTCTGAACTCAGTAAGCATCTGCAGTTAAGCTTAACATTAATGTACGTTTTCAGTGCCAATGGAATAGAACATGAACTACTATTGCTTTAAGTAATCCCTGACCCTGAATACACTCACGTGTTTTAAACAACCCTTTGTAACTGCAGCCTTTTCACATTAACATGAGAGGCAAATTCTTCTTTAAGAAGATCAGCATTTCAGCTGCTAGTCGGTTTCTCCTTTCATCCATAATAATGGATGCTGCACTGAAGAGTCTTTCACTCTCCACACTTGTTGAGGGTGCACTGAGAAATTTACCTTCAATGTGAGCCAGAGTAGGGAATCTTGGCTGACTGAGTATCCAGTACAGCAGGGGATTGTCCGACCACTCAATAGTTGGCTCACTGAGGTAGGTTTGCACTTCAATGACCGCACTTGTGGCGCTAGAAAGGTGCACTACACGGCCTTCCTTCAGGATTTCATCAAAAATACCTGCCAATCTGCAGTGGCTTGCAGAGGCCATCTTCGCAGCCTTCTTTGCTGGCTCCAAAGCTGCCATGTCACCCGATGTCCCCTCTGCTGGCTCCTGGCTCTGAAGAATATGATGCTGTCCTCCCCATGACCACCTCCATCTTCCTCACCTCCTTCATCAAAGCATCTGTTGCTCGTTCTGCAGACTCTACACTTGTCAAGAATCTGAAATAATAAAAATAACAATTTTATTAAGTGATTGCTATCATCATGTAGGCTAATAATGAACTAATTAAAAAAGACTCACTCAACAACATACATACCTGTCTTTGTATCTTGGATCCAACAGCGTTGCCATGGTGTATAGTGGCTCATATTCTGCCGCTTGGAAGTGTCTGTTGAATGCCTCCAGAAAGGTGCCTTTCATCTTCTTGAGCCCATCATCAGCCTCATATTCTCAAGAAAGAAAGCACTCAAGGACGCTGACGGTGATGATGAGGAGCTTGCCTCTCTTGTCAGCTCCTCAAAGGGGGCTAGAGCTGCAACAGTCCTTTCAAGTAACCCCTACTGTTGCCCGCTCAGTGCGGCTGGCAGGTCTATTCAGCAGAATATGCATCCAAGGCCCATTTCCGTTCAGTGGGCCTGTCAGCCATGTACTATTCCACCTCGTTCGCACATGTTGAATCAGATGCTTGAGTTGCATATCATCTCTATTTAAATGGCGTCTAAACCTGAATATGCCAGTGGGGAGTGTTTGAAGTGACCCACTATTTTTCTACCAACAACCGCTGCATCACTCACAGTACATTGTGCAAGCAATCCCTCATTCACCAAGAGTTGTAAGGTGTGCGCAAAGCATCCCAAATTTGCAACTCCAAGCCAGTCCATTCCTTTTTTTACATTGCTGGCGTTGTCTCTTAAAACAACATGGACTCTGGCCTTTGGGATGTTCCATGTATTTAACATTTCTTCCATAGCTTCCACAATAGCCCCTCCGGAGTGCAATCCACGAAATTGCTTTGCATGCAAAACAGCTTTTTGCAAAACAAAACTTGAGTGTATCCACTGTGCATTCAGGTGGATTAGTGACTCTGGACACACATCTGAGCTCCAGATATCTGTTGTGAAGCTTAAAGCTGGAATTTCTGATAAATGTCTTAAGATAAATGTGCACACTTGCTTGTACTTAACTGGGACTGCTGTGTCAGAAAACCAGCTCCAGTGTGGCAGCGTGTAGCAAGGCTCCAAATGCTCCAGTAAACCCTGGAAATACTTGTTTTCCCCAAGAGCAAGGGGCTGGTCGTCAAGCACAATAAATTTGACGATTTTTTCTGTTATCATCTTTGCTTTTTTGCTCTTAGGAAGTAGCTTGTCACATTTCAGGAAAGAGTCCAGCAGTGTCTGTTGCAGTGCAGGATTTCTCTTCCTTGTGCTCGGTGCTTGGCAGAATTTGACATATTCCTTAACATGATACTTTTGCAAGTATTTTCTCAAGTTTGTGGTGTTAAAATCTGAAACGCTGGTACCACCCTGCGGAACAGTTGCATTACACAAGTTACATTCTACAGTCCTGCTTTTTTCCTCCTTCACTCCGAAGTACTTCCACACTGCAGACATGTTGACAAGCCCCGGCGAGTCCCCCCACCCACAGCGGCTCCAGTGCCACTGTTTGCTTCCATCTACAGCACACCACGCACAGTGTGGATGAGGACGGTGACTGCACCTTAATGATAATATTATTAATAATGTATCTGATCAGTAAATTACTTTTATTCCTTACTAATACGGATCCAGGCAAAATGGGTGGATCGACCCCGATACTGATACCTTGGATCAGATCGGCTCATCTGTAGTTTAAAGGAATGTTAAACTATCTGGTTTGTTGGTTTACTGGCACACAGCTTGATGATTTCAAACTGTGAATAAAAAACAAATGTCAGCAGTCATTTTTATAGCAATATTAAAGTTAATTCAGACAAAAGAAGTAAACGTAACAAACTGGAACTTACTGTATGTCAACAATACTTAAAATACCCCCAATAAGGAAGTACACTGAAGCAAATGAGTTACTACTACAAGCATCTATTTTTGAGTAAGGTTAATTATGTAGAAATGAGTGACTGCAATTTTTTTTATCAAGGATTAAATTTTGTTTAACTACTTCTTTTATTAAGAAGTACTGTTAGGTGTTACAGTGCACCAATGCCTGATAGCAAGAAGGCTGCGGGTGTTTTATTTGGTTTTTAGAAATTTTAGGCTGTAAAACTCAAAATAATGTTGTACACATGAAATGGTTGATGCAACTGTAGGTGATTTTCTTCAAAACTCAAAACTGAGTTGGCCTCAAAATTCAGAAATCCAGTGCAGTAAGTTGCCTTGAAATTTTTTGTTTTCTCAACCTTTTAATTTTTACAGTGAATATGCTTTCACGCTGAAGTGACTGTTATTATCAACTACTGCAATCTAAATAAAATGAAGCCAAGATAAGCTGTGCTTTGAGACTCTACTGTATGTTCCTTTTTTTAAATGGAGATTTGTTTCTGTCTTTTTTGGCAGGTCCTGCCATCCCCGTTGGAGTGGATGTTCAAGTGGAGAGCTTGGACAGCATCTCTGAGGTTGATATGGTGAGAAGACTTTAAAACAAGGTCATCTTTACACTTGTACACAGAGCGGGTCACAGTATGAGGAGCAGATGGGATTTGTTCTCCTTTGGGTACTTGGGGAAAGTGGAAATAATGAAAGCAATGCCATTGTTATAACACGCTATGGCACACTTGGGCAGCATGGTGGTGGAGTGCTTAGCACTACTGCCTCACAGTAAGAAGGTCGTGGGTTCAAATCCACCAGCCAGCAGGGCCTGTCTGTGTGGAGTTTGCATGTTCTCCCCATGCTGGCCTGGGCTCACTGCGGGTCTTCTGCTTTCCTCCCAAAAACAAAAAAGTCAGGCTCATTAATGGCCCCAGATGTGTGTGATGGTTAAGGGATTGGTGCCATGCTGTGGCTGCCTCATCCACCTCACCGGCTGCCCTTGAATTTCCCTCTGGGATTAATAAATATGCCAAATTGATTTGCATATGTTTTCTATGTGGTTAGATCTACCACAATTAAAACAGACGTCATTTTACATTATATTGGATCCTGTTGCAGCCCTGTGGCTCAGCTGGGAATTAAGTTTATGAACGGATGACCCCTTGAACCAGCTCGTTTTTGAGGGAGTCGCTAACTTGACGGTTCTCTGCTTGGCAGCAGTGGTTGTGGCTGTTTTTTTTTCCCCATCTGCATGACGGGGGCATGTGGTGTGTGCCGGTTGAGTGTCCCGCACCGCCGTCTCTGTTTTGTGTCACACCGTAAACCAGGGGTCACCAACTAAAAGTGCAAGAGGTTCGATAAGTCAGTCCTCCTCCCCAGCTGAGGTCTGAATTAGGGCGGGGATCTTTAGGCGCCCCATGATACAGTTATGATTCAGGGTCTCTGATTTGATTCTAAAAGGATTCTCCATGCATTATTTCCAGGATTTTTTCCCTCTCACTGTGTGACAGCTTGATACTTTTAAAGTCAAGTGTTTGCAGCAACCCATGATTTTACTTCAAACATCTTTTGATTAAAGAAATGGAAGAGCAATGTGACAAGTCACATGGACAATTTATCTGAAAATGTGCTTTTAAGAACAGTCATCCTTTCATGGACGTTCTTTCAGAAGACCACAACTGTCTCCAGAAGGCCAATGTCATTTGCTTTTACACATTATTTTATTAAGCAGATGTTTTAGCTGCTTTTAGTTCTATATTTTTTAATTAAAAAAAATCAAATAAATTCTTTGCTCATTTTCAAAAGAAATGTATTAATTTAATCATAATACAGGGGAACACTAAATGTGTTTTTGACTCCAAATAAATAGCTCTAAAATTCTAAAATCTGCAACTTAAATCCTAAAAATGGAACGTTTTACAGGAGGACACAAACTAAATTACATACATTTAAAAAGATTAATATTTAAAAAACAAAATCTCACAAAAGTCTGCCTCTGTACTATATTTTCAGTATTTAAAAAAAAAAACATTTCAAACTGTAAGCCAGAACGTGTAATTAGTTCCATACTACAAAACTCCTTTGGAGGTTTTTTTTTTATGTCAGCAATGTTTTTATCTTTTTAACCTTGTCTGGGTCTGTCTGGGTAACACTCTGTCACAGGGAGAGAGGAGGTGGATGTGTGAGGAACTTTTCATGTTCACTAACACACAGCACATAATTGTTTTGACATGATATTAGAGGGTCGCAGAAATTACCTCCATAAACAACGTCGTGCAGCCCAACGGCGATGCTGTCCCAGGAAAGTGTGGAGAAGCCACGGAGACCTTCCATCAACAAACCCGCGGGTGGACCCGTACCACCGCAGGCAGCCAGAGTGGTGGTGGGCACAATTTTACAGCAGCGTTTCATTCCGTGGGTTACACCGGGAAGGAAGCGTGGCTGTCCACCCGCAGCAAACGATGATTTTACCTCCTGCTGTATCCCACGGAGAACGTCCAAGGTCTCATGCTACAAAATGTCCGGGCAGCAGCCGCCGATACAGCACTTGGATTCTGCTTTTTCGTTCGGTTAAAACAAAACAGTATAATTTTTCCCCAAATTATATTAAAAAGCTTCTGAGTCTGGACGGAGGACTCTCAAGGTCCAGATCCTGACCGGAGTCCACTAGTTGAAGACCTCTGCCATAAATTGTCTAGATGATACAGTTTCGCATTTCTGAGTTTCACTTTTTGCATTCTGTAAAAATTAATTGTATTAATTAATATTTAAGAATTTGTGCATCGATTCACAATTGTCTACTTCTACATCGGTGATGCATCAGAAAAATCATGATTTCACCTGTCATTAGAGCTGAGGTTGCTGAAGTTGTCAAAAACGTCTTCGGTGGCCGGGCCCTGAGGGTGGTCAAGATTCGCCCCGAGTACCTCAAGGCTCTGGATGTTGTAGGGCTGTCATGGCTGACACGCCTCTGCAACATTGCGTGGGGATTGGGGACAGTGCCTTTGGCATGGCAAACTGGGGGGGTGGGGGGTGTTCCAACTTTAGAGGGATGACAGCGCAGTGATGCAGATGTTGCACCGGTCTGATGTGGTGAAGAGGGAGCTGAGCTCAAAACAAAGATGTGGATTTACCCGTCAGTCATGGTAATGAACACTAAAAGGACTTTTTCACACTGAAGCATTTCAGGACTGCAGACCGGCCAGTCCATCCCAGAACCCTCTTATTTCAGCAGAACATGCTTTGGCATTGTCTTGTTGAAACAAAGCTCATGGACTCCTTTGAAAGGCAGCATTCTCAAAGACTCAGCCTTTCTTGGCTCATGCTTTTTGTATCAAATCCTGATTACCAGCGTCTGCTGGCATTAGCCTTTTTGAAATCGAGTCTTTTTCAGCCCTAATTTGCCCAATTTCTTTTCCTTTAGAATGTGCTACAAGTTTGAAAAGTGAATGGATGTAGAGTTGGGCTGTGTGATGTGACCAAAATTTGACTAAAATTTCATATCCCGATATAAGTAATCTTATGTCCCGATATACATTTTTTGTAAATTCTAGTTAGATATTATAACCACATAAAAAGCACCATGTCTCTTTTTATATCATTTTAAATTGCCTGCTGAAAAAAATCAATTGCAGAAACTCATCTGTTATTAATATTATGCACCTTTTCCCCTCATAATTTTGCAGTGTTGTTATAAAATTGTTTTTATGTACATTTGAGACTTGAGTCTCATAAATTTGAGGTTTCTCTTCTAAATCATATCATATGAGTAAAAGTAAACATTAATAAGTTAAATATTTCCTGAGCCAGAGGAGAACAGCAGTAACAAAAAATGTCTGAAAATGAGATAATGACCCATCACTGCCATCTACAGATATAAATTAGCTGTTACTTTGGTGCAGTTATCTTTTATTAAGCATCATGGCTGCAAAAATATGAACTGATAAAAAAAAAGTAAGTGAAACAAGGGCAGCACGGTGGCGCAGTGGTTAGCACAGTGGCAGCACAGCAAAAAGGTCATGGGATCGATTCCACCCTTGACCATCGTGGGTTCGATCCCACCCCCAGACCATCGGTGACCCTTCTGTGTGGAGTTTGCATGTTCTCCCCGTGTCTGCGTGGGTTTACTCCGGGCACTCCGGTTTCCTCCCACATGCCAAAAACATGCAAGTTAGGTTAATTGGCATCAAAACTGGGGATTCTAAATTGTCCTTAGGTATGACTGTGAGAGTGAATGGTTGTCTGTCTCTCTGTGTTGGCCCTGCGATGGACTGGCGATCTGTCCAGGGTGTACCCTGCCTCTCGCCCAAGGATGCTGGGATAGGCTCCAGCCCCCCCGCGACCCGAAAGGATTAAGCGGTAGAAGATTAGTTATCTTTTATTAAGCATCATGGCTGCAAAAATATGAACTGATAAAAAAAAGTAAGTGAAACAAATAAATCAATAAAAATTTCAGTGTAGATCTACAGCCTGAAGATGCCATCCTGGCCTGATTTAACTTGTTTCCTTCTTTGTAAAAATATTTCTGAAAATCAGACACAAAAGGTAATAAAATACATGTGATAACTTTAACTTTATTCATTATTGCTAATTGACTAATTAAATTATTAGAAATCAAGTAAATTACATTAAGATCCAACTTGCTCCCCCGACACATTTCAATTAATTTATGTATTTTGTGTGTATGTGTTGCTGTCACACACTTTTTCAGCTTTAATACATTTTTTTCAGACAAAACTAAGAAACTCAGCAGTAATTTAGAGCAAAGAAATGATACACTATATACACTACAATGTTTCATATTGGCGATAACTTAGCATCATCATCTAGCATTTGCTGTTTTGCAATAATAAGAGTGAGATGGTGTTAATGTGACTTACCTCCAATTAAAATGAGGTTAGCGGACTGTCCTTTCTGAGGTGGCACGGTGGAAACAGTCTCACGTCCCTGGCAGACAGAAGCAGCGGCTGTTTGACCAAACCGTTAGTGTGCAGTTAGCTACTGCGCTAACTGCCAGAGAGAAGCCATCTGTGTCAACAATTTTTTAAACTGAACAAAACAGAAGCGCCCTAACTCCGAAATCACAACAAAACATCTGTCTTAAAAACAAATTTCAATATGGAACATAGCCTCCATTTGGATTAACGACTATAGAGCCAGAGCTCCAAGGCAGTGACGCGTGACATAGAGGACAACCACTGAAAGTGAGTTTGAGATGTACAAACACTGTTACTCAAGCTGAGATAGGATGGACTCAAAAATATTTAGACAAAAATTGTGTTGCATTTTCACTGGCAGTGAGTGAGCATATCAATTCTTAAAGTCAAGTCAGAGTAAATTTGGATTTTCTAAAGCATCCCATTTTTTTCTGATTTTGAGTTTGAGATTGGACTAAAAACAAGGATTAAAAGTTCATTGTGTTGTTTTAAAATGTAAGTTCTACTTCCTTTTTTCACTCCTGAATTCTGTAGCATTTCTTTGTTTATTTGTTTGGGCATTAGAAATCAGTCTGGATAAAAAAAAGCAGAACACCAGGATGATGATGATGATGATGATGATGATGATAGCTCAGGTCAATAGAAACAATATTGGATTTGCCTCATCATATTCTGTAGAGGATGGTATTCATAAGCATGGCCATCTATGCAGTCCGGTCTTTGTGCACTGAAGAGTAAAATGAGATAATAATGCAACAGGGAAGGCATTCGAGTAAATGAAAGGTTCTTTCTTGAAGAGTGCAGGTCCCTGCAATACCCAGCTGCTTCTGATGATCTCATCGATGTGTCAATGATCTTTCAATGAATGCACAATTTTTCCACCCCAGAGATGGCTGAGAGATCGGTGAGGGATCATTGAGCGTTCAATGAAAGGCCAATAGAGTTCATTAAAAGATCACTGAGAGATCATTAGGAGATGGATGCGATCGTTTAGCGCTCCTAAAGAGCTTCCCATTGGTGGTCATTTTTGAGAAATTGCTTTGGATTGAGTTAAAACTTTGAGGGGATTGTAGCGATTGTGAAGATTACTGGAAGATCACTGAGAGCTCATTGAAAGATCGTTGAGAGATCTGGCCATTATTTCATCTTCCAACAATCTTTCAGTGATGTCCACCCCTGTCTAAAGGGGGTAGAAGAACACCTCTTTGGTAGCACAAGAAACTCTGAATGATCCCTTGGCAATCTCCCGTGGTCACTCAGTGATCTCTCAAGGGTCTTTCAAAAATCTGTATTGCTCACCCTGAAAGATGCAGAAATGTCTCCCAAACATTTACACTGAAATGGCTTTTTCAAGGGTTTAGGAGATCGTTAAGAGATCCAGTCAATTTTTGATCTCTCAGTGGTCACCCAGCGATCTTCATCTGTGTAAAGAGGCTTTTAGATCTTGTCAGTTATGAGTCAGACATGGTTACTTATGGGAGCTTTTGAGTAAAACACTTAAATTCTACGCTTGTTTTGCAGTTCGGAAGAATTTCTTGTTGCTAGAGCGAGTATTAATGAGGTTCACCCATTTGTTGGTTTTATTTAAAGCATGTCAGATACAGAATACACTGCTTGTTGCCTGATTGAAAGCAACGACTTTGCATTGCAGCTCGGCACCACTTGTGCCTTCAAAAGGCTTTTGTGTAACTTAGCAAAGGTTAAAAGCAATAAGTGCTTTACGTTAACTGTTGGATCTTTCAGGGTCTTTTTCACAAATTCGATGAGCAAATCTGCACATGATTTGCACATTTGCCAAGTTTTCCATCTGTGAAGTGAAAGCAAGGTTGTTTGGATAAATATTTGAAATAACATGGATGGTTGGATGGTTATGCTTGAAATACATTCCACTGTAAATTAAATAAATACGGGGCAGCATGGTGGTGGAGTGTTTAGCACTGCGGCAGCACAGCAACTCACCCTTGGCCGGGGGATCCTGGGTTCAATCCCAGCCCCCGACCAACAGTGATCTGTATGGAGTTTGCATGCTCTCCCCGTGTCTGCGTGGGTTTACTCCGGGATTTCTCTGGTTTCCTCCCACATGCCAAAAGCATGCAAGTTAGGTTGATTGGCATCAAACTGGGGATTCTAATTTGTCCTTAGGTATGACTGTGAGAGTGAATGGTTGTCTGTCTGTCTGTGTTGGCCCTGCGATGGACTGGCGAACTGTCCAGGGTGTACCCTGCCTTTCGCCCAAAGATGCTGGGATAGGCTCCAGCCCCCCCCCCCCCCCCGCAACCCGAAAAGGATTAAGTGGAAGAAGATGGATGGATGGATGTAAATTAAATACAGTATGCTGTAAGGTGGTTTGTTCGAGAATTGTATGGGCCACATGTAGTCCACTGAATATCTAGGATCATTTTTAACATGCAAAGTCATTGCAGAGAGTTAAATAGACATCTGTTGTTCTCTGACACAGACACTGTGAGATGTAGATAAAGCCACGGTATCCAAGGAGACATAAGTGTTATGATGAATAGGTCAAAGAAGGTTTTTTGGATGAGAGATGAAACAATAGAATTCAATCCAGAATTTTGTAGCTTTTTGTTTTCACTTGCATCTGCAAAATGAGAGTGTGGCACTGAAAAAGAATCCCACGATAAAAGAAGATCTTAAGAGTCACGGTGAGAGACGAGGTGGTGGGTCGGTCGTGGGTTAAGGTGATTTAGAAAAAGATGTTTCACTGTTTCACTATATAGTAGTCACAACTATAAACCTGGACACACACTACAATTTTGACAGCAGCTAACATTAGTGCAGCATAATTATAGTGTAAGTGCTGCAATTACATGAAAGTAGATCTAAAGTAACTGTGGTGTAAGTAGAGCCTAAATATGCTGTAAGTCAGTAGGCAGTTTGTTGGGGGGTTTTTTAACAAGGGGGATGGGGCATATTCACAGATTTACAG
Organism: Pholidichthys leucotaenia; assembly: GCA_020510985.1. Lineage (NCBI taxonomy): Eukaryota > Metazoa > Chordata > Actinopteri > Cichliformes > Pholidichthyidae > Pholidichthys > Pholidichthys leucotaenia. Next base: position 47,277,492 of record CM035842.1, read on the forward strand.
TGGGGAAAGAAGTATTGAACACATCAAGATTTTTCTTATTAAACACATTTCTGATGGAGACATTGACCTATTTTCACCAGTTATCAGTAGCAACCCAATTCATACATACAAAGAAATCAAGGCAACTGTGTTCACAAAACAAGTTATACTTAATAAAGTGGAATGACACCGGGAATAAGTATTGAACACATGAAGAAACAGAGGCACAAAAATGCATAGAAAGCCAAGAAACCAGCTAAAATCCATCAGAATTTAGGAAGACATCCCATCCCCCATCAGTGCAAACTAATTTCAGCTGATTACGTATTTTTCAGCTGACAATGTATTTTTTTAGCTGTGAGCAACTATTTTCTATTCATTCTTTACGTAGTCCAGCATCTACAGCGCTGAGCACCCTCAGCGCTAAAATGCTCAGTGGTGGCCGCTTTCTGTCGCAGCGCTCAGGGCTGAAAAAAGTTCAACTTTTCAGACTACAGCTGAGCTCGTCAATGTCAGACCTTTCTAAACAGCCAATCAGAATTAAGGAAGGGCGGGACATAGGACGCCAGTACAGTCTGTACCCGACTCCTGTTTTCTTTTCCATGTCATTGTATTTTGCATTCAGAGCTGCTGCCATTGCCAGAATACCTTTGCTGTCCATTGTTATTTAGAGACTGCTATTAAAAAATATGTAGAAAGTCTGACCATAGGAAAAGCGGAAGTGCTGAGCTGTGACAGACAAGCTGTTGCTGTGACACAGCACAGACTTTTTTTTTTCTAGAGCGCAGCGCTCAAGTGCTGAAAAAAAGACGTTCAGGGTGATCAGGCCACAAAAAACGCTTTTGGTGGACACGCAGCCTAAGTCCTGACTGATAGCCCTTAAAAAGGTCTGTGAATATCAGATTGTCCCACCACAAAGAACTCATGATGGGTAGAAGCAAAGAGCTCTTTCTAGACCTTCACAACGTTATTGCTGTAAAACATAATGATGGCATTGGTTACAGGCGCATTTCTAAACTGCTGAATGTTCCAGTGAGCACTGTTGGAGCCATCATTCGGAAGTGGAAAGAAGTGGAAAAACCTGGAATTTGCAGGTCCTGCTGATTCAAAGAAAACAATAAATAATGCACTCAACTGACATGGGCTCTATGCCTGCTCACCTCACAAGACTTCATTGCTAAAGAAAAAGCATGTTGAAGCTCATTTAAAGTTTGTTGCACAACATTTGGGCAAGCCAGTAAAATACTGGGAGAATATAGTCTGGTCAGATGAAACCAAAATTGAACTTTTTCGATGCCACAACACACAGTATGTTTGGAGGAGAAATGGTACTGCACATCAGCCCAAAACACCATACCAACAGTGGAGTTTGGAGGTGGGAGCATCAAGGTGTGGGGGTGTTTTTCAGCACATGGTACAGGCAGACCTCATATAACTGAAGAAAAGATGAATGGACAAATGTACAGAGACATCCTTGATAAGAACTTGTTGCCATCTGCAAAATGCTAAAGATTAAACGAGGGTGGACATTTCAGCAAGACAGTGATCCAAACACACAGCCAAGGAAACTCTCAATTGGCTCCAGAGAAGGAAAGTAAAGTTGCTAGAATGACTCAATCAGTCACCTGACTTGAATCCAATTGAAAATCTATGGAATGAACTGAAGATCAGAGTTCATAGAAGACACCCACGGAACCTTCAAGATTTGAAGACAGTTTGTGTAAAAGAATGGGCTAAAATCACTGCTGAGCAATGCCTGCATCTAGTTTCTCCATACAGGAGGCATCTGGAAGCTGTTATTACCAACAAAGGCTTTTCTACTAAATATTAAATGAATTTCACCAAGCATATTCAATACTTATTCCCTGTGTCATTCCACTTTATTAAATATAACTTGTTATGTGACCACAGTTGCCTTGATTTCTATGTATGTATGGATTACTTGGGTTGTTACTGATTACTGGTGAAAATCTCAGGTCAGTGGCTCCATCAGAAATATGTTTAATGAAAAAAATGTTGACATGTTCAATATTTATCTTCCCCGCTGTAGCATAATGTGCAAACATATAAATATAAATTAGGTACAAATTTGCAAGGATAAAGATGCAAAAAATAATGATAAAAGATGTAAATTTAAGAAGAAAAAAGTTGTATCCAGATGAATGTTGCAAATTTAGAAGAAAAAGTTTTCAAATTTACAGGAAAAAAGTTGTAAGGGAAAAATCCCAAATCTATGAGAGAGAAGTTGCAAATGTGCAAGAGAAAAATGATAAATTTACAAGAAAAAAGTTGAAATCTTGCAAAAGCATCACAAATTCTTCAGGGACAACAACCCTCGGCAGATGTGGAGAGGCATCCAGGGCCTCACCAACTACAACATCGGACAGCAGCCTCACTCTGGCAGAGGAGATTACAGCTTTTCCGCCCAGTTTGAGACCACTACATCACCATACACACTGCTCCCCTCACCTCCCAACTCGTCCCCCTCCTCCTGCCCTCTCCCCCTCCCCCTCCCCTCCCCTCTCTCTCTACAGGTGCACAAGGTGAGGAGGTGAGCAGTGAACTCCCGCCAAGCTGCTGGACCCAACGTCATCTCAGATGTGGTGGTCAAAACATATCCAGATCAGCTGGCAGAGAGCCTCACCAAGCTGTTCAACCTCTCCCTGACACATGCCACCGTCCCCTCCTGCCTCAAGGCCTCCACCATCATTCCCATCTCCAAAAAGTCTGCAGTTGCCAGCCTGAACGACTACAGACCCATAGCACTCATGAAGTCATGAAGTGTTTTGTGTGACTGGTGTCCCAGCACATCAGGGACTGTCTTCCCCCCTCCTTCGACACCGACCAGTTCGCCTACAGGGAGAACCAGGTTACAGAAGACGCCATCGCCACCACTGTCCACAGAGCGCTGAGCCACTTGGAGAACCCAAGGAGCTACGTGAGAATGCTCTTTGTGGACTACAGCTCAGCTTTCAACACCATCATCCCGGACATCCTGATCAATAAACAGCACCTCCTCCAGATCCACCCCCCCCCCCCACCTGTTCCTGGTTAAAAATAAAACTTTCTCACCAACCGCCCACAAACAGTCAGACTCAGCCCCCACAACTCCTCCACACTGTCTCTCACCACTGGCTCCCCTCAGGGCTGCGTGCTAAGCCCTCTACTGTATTCCCTGTACACCTTTGATTGTATTCCAACCCACCAAACTACCGTCATCGTGAAGTACGTGGACAACACCACCTTGGTTGAGCTCATCACCGATAATGATGAGAAGGCATATGGGGTGGAGGTAGAGAATCTGCTGCTGTGGTGCCAAGCAAACAACCTGAAACTGAACATCCAAAAAACCAAAGGACTCATTCTGGACTTCAGGAAGAACAGACAGGACCACCCCCTTTCCTCATAAAGGGAGACTGCGTGGAAAATGTCCCCACCTTCAGGTTCCTGGGCACCCACATCTCCTCTGACCTCTCCTAGACTGTCAACACCAAGGTTCTGATGAAGAAAGCCCGGCAGCGGCTGCACTTCCTCCGTGTCATGAGGAAGAACAACCTGGACCAGAAGCAGCTGCTGGTCTTCTACCACTGCTCAGTTGAGAGCGTGCTCACCTACTCTCTGGGAGTGTGGTACACCGCCTCCACGGCTGAGAACAGGGAGGCTGTGCAGAGGGTCATCAACACCGCCCAAAAGATGATCACCGGTCCTTTGCCCTCCCTGGAGAACATCTCCAGATCCTCCTGTCTCAGAAAGATCAAGGCCATCACAGGAGAGCCCTCATATCCCGTCCACCACCTGTTTGACCTGCTCCCCTCTGGACGGCGGATCAGATCAATCAGGTCCTACACCTCCAGACTGACAAACAGTCTCTTCCCCTGGGCCAGCCAGACTGCAAAACAGTCAGAAGCCCCACCCCCTCCCTTTGAACGCTCACATGCACAGAACTGAGGACATTTTTAATTATCATTTTTAAATTGATCATTTAAATTTTTAAATTTAAATTTAAATTTACATTGATCCATCCATGAAACCACTACCAAATCTGTGTATAGTTTTACAATCCTGGGCTATTTTTACTCAAATGTGTGTTTTGCACACATTTGCACATTTACTGGCATGGTGGCCTAGTTAATAGAGCATCCGCCCCACAATCAGGAGGTTGGAGGTTCAAGTCCCAGCCGGGTCATACCAAAGACAATATAAAAATGGTGCCTCCTGCCATCTAGCTTGGTGCTCAGAGTAATAGAATGGGGGAAGGAGAAGTTGTTTGTGGCGGTGCCTTGCATGGCAACAAACCCTCTGATTCTACATGTGATTAACATTGTAAATAGGAAAAAGCGTAATTTTGTTCTACTGTACATGATTGGCTGTATGGACTGAATGACAACAAAAGTTGGCTTCTTCTTCAACTCTGTGTTTTATTTATCGGGGTTTTTTCATACTTTTACTGCACAGCACCCTGGCGGAGCACCCACAATTTAATTGTACTTTACAACTGTATAATGCTCTCCAGCTCTCGAGCCACTAGCTATGGCTACTACCTCTCTTTCCTCTCCTCCTCTGGTGTGCTCTCTCTGTCAGATGTTTAGCTACACCTCTGCCTCTTTTAGTGATAACGGTAAATGTAATAAATGTTGTCTTTTTGAGGCGCTCGAGGCGAGGTTGTCTGATTTGGAATCCCGGCTCCGCTGCATTGAAACACCGTCTGCGCCAGTTAATCTCGACGGACGCCCATTAGCTGCAGCGGAGCTAGCTAGCTTAGGCCCCCCTGTCACCGGTTCCCCGGCTCTCCTCAGCAGCGAGGAGACTGGGTGGGTGACGGTGAGAAGGAAGCCTAGTCGCAAAGCCCCGGTTCACCACCAACCTGTTCACGTTTCTAATCGTTTTTCCCCGCTCAGCGACACACCCGCTGAGGAAAAAACTCTGATCATTGGCGACTCTGTAGTCAGAAACGTGAACCTAGAGACTCCAGCGGCCATAGTCACATGCATTCCTGGGGCCAGAGCAGGCGACATCGAGTCAAATTTGAAAATGCTGGCTAAAAGTAACTGTAAATATTCCACAATTGTTATTCACGCCGGCATTAATGACATCCGTCTCCGGCAGTCGGAAGTCACGAAACTTAATATAGAATCGGTGTGTGACTTTGCAAAAACGATGTCTGCCACTGTAGTATTCTCTGGACCCCTCCCCAATCTGACCAGTGATGACATGTTTAGTCGCTCGTCATCCTTGAACCGCTGGCTGTCTGTGTGGTGTCCTAAAAATGACGTGGGCTACATAGACAATTGGAGCTCTTTTTGGGGAAAACCTGGTCTTATGAGACGAGACAGCATTCATCCCACTTTGGATGGTGCTTCTCATTTATCTAACAATCTGGCATCTTTTTTATCCAAATTTCCAAAACCGTGACTACTCAGAGTTGGGACCAGGAAGCAGAGTCGCAGTCTTACACGCCTCTCTGCAGCTCCTCTTCATCCGCCACCCCTCAGCTTAGCCCCTGTCTTCCCCATCAGAGAATCGTTGTCTGCTCCCTCCAAAGTAAATAAAAATATAATGTATAAGCATCCCAAAGTGATAAAGCAAAATATTGGTAAAACTCAAATTAAACATAAAGCCTCTAAATTGAATGATTTGGCCTCTGTTCCTCCTCATAATTTAAAAATTAAATGTGGTTTATTAAATATTAGGTCTCTAACTCCCAAGTCTCTGTTAGTCCATGATCTGTTAATTCATCATCAGATTGATTTAATTTCCCTTACAGAGACTTGGTTAGGACAAGAGGATTATGTTGGTTTAAATGAATCAACTCCCTCTGGTTATTTAAACTGTCAAAATCCCAGAAGTTCTGGTCGTGGAGGAGGAGTAGCAACAATTTACCATTCCAAACTACTAGTTAATGTAAAGCAAAAAACATGTTATAATTCCTTTGAGGGCCTGGTCCTCAGTATTGGGCACTTTAGCAATTCCAGGTTAAACCCAATTTTATTTGCCATAGTTTATCGTCCCCCATCAACCTATTCAGAATTTTTATCCGAATTTCCTGATTTCTTAGCTGATTTAGTGCTGAAATCTGATAGAATAATTATAGTAGGGGACTTTAATATACATGTGGATGTAGATAGTGACTGCCTTAATGTGGCTTTTAATTCAATATTAGACTCGATTGGGTTTTCTCAGAAAGTAGGAAATTCTACTCATTACCTCCACCATACATTGGACCTTGTTCTGACATATGGCATAGAAATAGAAAATCTTGTAGTGTCTCCTCATAACCCTGTACTGTCAGACCATTGTCTGTTAACCTTTGATTTTACTATTTCTGACTATTTGGCTCCTAAAGAAAAATATTATCACAGTAGATGCCTCTCAGATGATGCTGTTTCCAAATTTATGCAGATTGTTTCCTCTATGCCATGTGTCAACACAACGGAAATAAGCTATAGACAGCTTGCTCCTTCTGTAATTGATAACATGGTGGATAGTGTTTCAGCTTCTCTGCATCAGGCTCTAGACTTGGTGGCCCCCTTAAAAAAGAAAAAGTCTAATCAGAGATTTTTAACTCCTTGGTTCAACACAGAAACTCGTAGCTTAAAACAGAAGACTCGTCAATTAGAAAGAAAATGGCGCTCTACTAATTTAGATGAAATCTATTTAGCTTGGAGAAATCATCTTTTAATTTATAAAAAATCTCTTAGAAAAGCTAGAACGAGTTATTACTCTGCATTAATAGAAGAGAACAAGAATAATCCCAGGTTTCTTTTCAGTACTGTAGCCAGGTTGACAAAGAGTCAGGACTCTGTCAATCCTAGCATCCCCTTAGAGCTTACTAGTCAGGACTTTATGAACTTTTTCAATAATAAAATTTCATCCATCAGAGATAAAATCAATCAGATTCTTCCCACAGTTAACTTAAATACTGTAACTACTACAACTCCTTCTATTGATGTCTGTCTTGATGAGTTTACTCCAATCGACCTTTGTGAGTTAGACAAAATAGTTTCCTCATCCAAACCTTCAACTTGTCTTTTAGACCCTATTCCTACCAGGTTATTTAAAGAAGTCTTCCCACTTATTGGTAGCTTTATTCTTCATATAATCAATTCTTTATTAACTTTAGGCCATGTACCGCAGGCTTTTAAAACGGCTGTAATTAAACCCTTACTCAAAAAGCCAACGCTAGATCCAGGAGCTTTAGCTAACTATAGACCAATCTCTAATCTCCCTTTCATTTCAAAAATCTTAGAAAGAGTTGTTGCTACGCAATTATTTGACCACCTGCAGGGAAATGGTTTATTTGAGGAGTTTCAATCTGGGTTTAGAATCCATCATAGCACTGAAACAGCCTTAGTGAAGGTCACTAACGACCTCCTCATTGCATCTGATAATGGACTAGTTTCTGTACTTGTCCTTTTAGATCTTAGTGCAGCTTTTGATACTATTGATCATAATATTCTACTTGATAGATTAGAACACTATGTTGGACTTAATGGAACTTCATTGCAGTGGTTTAGATCTTATTTATCTGATAGGTTCCAGTTTGTTCATGTAAATGATGAGTTTTCTCTCAGCTCAAAGCTTAGTCATGGAGTTCCACAGGGATCTGTGCTTGGCCCTACTCTTTTTAGTTTATATATGCTTCCGTTAGGCAACATTATTAGAAAGCACTGTATACATTTTCACTGTTATGCAGATGACACACAATTATACCTGTCAATGAAGCCAGATGATACTAATCAATTAGCCAAGTTAGAAGCCTGTCTTAAGGAAATCAAAGTTTGGATGACTTGTAATTTCCTGCTATTAAATTCAGATAAGACTGAAGTCATTCTTGTTGGTCCAAAAAACCTTAGAAATTCCTTTCCAAATCAAACTTTCAGTTTGGATGCAGTTACTCTTTCTCTTAATAGCTCTGTGAGGAACCTTGGAGTTATTTTTGATCAGGATTTGTCCTTCAATTCACATATTAAATTTGTTTCTAAGACTGCCTTCTATCATTTGCGTAATATTGCCAAGATTAGGAGCATCTTGTCTCAGAGTGATGCTGAGAAGCTGATCCACGCTTTTGTTAGCTCGAGATTAGATTATTGTAATTCTTTATTATCAGGCTGTCCTAAAACATCTTTAAAAAGTCTTCAGCTGATCCAAAATGCTGCAGCAAGAGTTTTAACAGGTACTAGAATGAGAGATCATATCTCTCCGGTTCTGGCCTCCCTTCATTGGCTTCCCATAGAGTTTAGAATTAAGTTTAAAATCCTTCTTCTTACTTACAAAGCTCTAAACAATCAGGCTCCTTTTTATTTAAAAGATCTGATACTACCGTATCATCCTAACAGAGCACTACGCTCCCAAAATGCAGGTTTACTTGTAATACCTAGAATCTCCAAAAGTACAATGGGAGGCAGAGCCTTCAGTTATCAAGCTCCTCTCCTGTGGAATCAGCTGCCAATCTGGATTCGGGAGTCAGACTCGATCTCTGTTTTTAAGAATAGGGCTAAAACCTACCTTTTTGATATAGCCTACAATTAGGGAGGGATCATGTGTTTCTGAACCCTCCCTTAGTTATGCTGCTAATAGGTTTAGTCAGCCGGGGGACCTCCAGTAATGCACTGGGCCTCACTCCTTTCCTCACTCTCTATGAAATATTTTTTTTTTGCTGGTCATTAACATTTGTTTGTTCTCTCCCATAGATTGAGTCCCCATCGTGCTGTTTGCTCTCTACATGTCTGTTCTTTTCTTCTTCTCTGTCCCCTCACCCCCCAGCCAGTCGCAGCAGATGACTGCCCCTCCCTGAGCCTGGTTCTGCTGGAGGTTTCTTCCTGTTAAAAGGGAGTTTTTCCTCTCCACCGTCGCCAAGTGCTTGCTCACAGGGGATCGCCTGATTGCTGGGGTCTTTCTGCAACTGTGGGGGTTCCCCCTACAGTTGATAGTGCTATGAGATGACTGTTGTTGTGAAATGGCGCTATATAAATAAAGTTGAATTGAATTGAATTGAATAAAGCCTATTCTATTCTATTCTATTCTATTCTATTCTATTCTATTTATGAAAAAAGTAGCACATTTATGAGGAAAATTTTGCCCATTTACAAGAAAAAAGTTGAAAATTTACAACAGGAAAATAACAAATTTACAAAACAAGTTCCAATTTAAAAAAAAAAAAAAAAAAGTCACAAATTTCCAAGAATTGCAAAATTCCAAGAAAAATTTCCGAAAAAAGTTGTAAATTTATTAGGAAAAAGTTGCAATTTTAGGAGAAAAGAGTTGCAAATTTTATCTGAAAAAAGTTGCCGATTTATGAGAAAAAGTTACAAATTTACAGCAAAGTTGCAAATGTACAAGAGAAAAATCACAAATTTACAAGAAAAAAGCAAAAAAAAATTTAAAAAATCACAAATTTACAAGAAAAAAGTAGAACTTTTACAAGAAAATGCTGCACTTTTATAAGAAAAAAAAGTTGTACATTTATATGAAAAAGTTGCAATTTCAGGAGAAAAAAGTTGCAAATTTATGAGAAAAAAACACTAATTCATAAGAAAAAAGTGGTACATTTATATGAAAAAAGTTGCAAACTTACAACAAAAAGTTGCAAATATACAAGCAAAAAATCACAAATTTACAAGAAAAAAGCAAAAACTAAAAAAATCACAAATTTACAAGAAAAAAGTAGATTTTTTCAAAAAAAAAATCACAAATTTATGAAAAGTTGCAAATTTGTGAGAAAAAAAGTTGCCAGTTTATGAGAAAAAATATTGCACTTTTATAAGAAAAAAGTTGTACCTTTATATGAAAAAATTGCAAATTTATAAGGAAAAAAGCTGCAATTTCAGGTGAAAAAGTTGCAAATTTTACATGAAAAATGCTACAAATTTGAGAAAAAAGTTGTCAGTTAACAAGAAAAAAGTTGAAAAGTTACAAAAAGAAAATCACAAATTTGAAAAAAAAAATGAAATTTTGTAAAAAAAAAAAAAATTATCAAATTTACGAAAAATTTGTAAATTTATGAGGAAAAAGTTGCCAGCTTATGAGGAAAAAAACCACTGTAATTTATAAGAAAAAAGTTGTACATTTTTATGAAAAAGTTGCAATTTCAAGAACTTAGTTCCCCGCTGACTCTCTTACCATCATCTCTTACCATCCTCACCTGTACATAACCGCCCATCTAACTTATTGTACATTATTTGCACATAACAGTACTCTTAACTTTCTGCACTGCTGCATATATTTGCATATATTTGCTTAAATTGCACATACTGTCAATTACTGTATATACTGCACTGCTGTCCTTTGCACTTCTGATTGGATGCTAAACTGTGTTTTGTTACCTTGTATTCATACATGTGTAATGACAATAAAGTTGAATCTAATCTAATCTAATCTAAAAAAGTTGCAAATTTATGAGAAAAAAAGATGCCAGTTTAGGAGAGAAAACATTGTAATTCATAAGAAAAAGTGGTACATTTATATGAAAAAAGTTGCAAATATACAAGCAAAAAAATCACAAATTTACAAGAAAAAAGTTGAAATTTTGCAAAAACATCACAAATTTACGAAGTTAGAAATTTATGAAAAAAATGCAGCAAATTTATAAGAAAAAAGTTACAATTTCAGGAGAGAAAATTTGCAAATTTTATATGAAAAATGTTGCAAATTTGTGAGAAAAAATTTGGCCCCTTACAAGAAAAAAGTTGAAAATTTACAATGGGAAAATCACAAATTTACAAGAAAAAAAGTTCAGTTTTTTAAAAAGTCACAAATTTACAAGAATTACAAAATTCCAAGAAAAAATTACAAGTAAAAAGTTGCATATTTACAAGAAAAAAAAATTCAAATCTATGAGAAAAATATTGCAAATTTACAAGAAAAAAGTTGCAACTTTATCAGGAAAAAGTTGCAGTTTTAGGAGAGAACAGTTCCAAATTTTGTCCGAAAAAAATTGCAGATTTCTTAGAAAATAGTTGCAAATTTACAACCAAAAAAGTTGTAAATGTACAAGACAAAAATCACTAATTTACAAGAAAAAAACTGAATTTTTTAAAAAACCACAAATTCATGAAAAAGTTTCAAATTTGTGAGAAAAAAATTTGCCAATTTATGAGGAAAAAGTGCTGCACTTTATATGAAAAAAGTTGCAATTTTATGAGTAAAAAGCTGCAACCTCAGGAGAAAAAAGTTGTAAATTTTACATGAAAAATGTTGCAGATTTGTGAGAGAAAAAAGTTGCCAATTAACAAGAAAAAAAAGTTGAAAAGTTACAAGAGGGAAATCATAAATTTTCAAGAAAAAATTTGAAATTTTGCAAAAAAATAGTCTCAAATTTATGAAAAAGATGCAAATTTATGAGGAAAAAAGTTGCCAGTGTATAAGAAAAAAACACTGTAATTTAGAATTTAGAAAAAAGTTGTACATTTATATAAAAAAGTTGCAATTCAGAAGAAAAAAAGCTGCAAATTTTACATGAAAATTTTGCAAATTTATGAGAAAAAAAAAAACCTGCCAGTTAACAAGAAAAAAAGTTGAAAATTTATAAGAGGAAAATCACAAATTTCAAGAAAAAATGTTCCAATTTTGTAAAAATGTCACAAATTTACAAGAGAAAAGTTTATGAGAAAAACAGCAATTGTATAAGATTATTATTATGTAATTATCTTATGTAAATATGTGGAAAGTACCCTGTAAGTACATTGTAAATGCTTCCCCCCCCCAGGACTTTACCATGACTTTGTATCTGAGGCACTACTGGAAGGATGAGCGTCTGTCGTTCACCAGCAGCACCAACAAAAGCATGACTTTTGACGGCCGCCTGGTGAAAAAGATCTGGGTTCCCGATGTCTTCTTTGTCCACTCTAAGAGGTCCTTCATCCATGACACCACCACCGACAACATCATGCTGCGTGTCTTTCCCGATGGCCATGTGCTCTACAGCTTGAGGTTTGTAGCATTTCGCCACTTGACATATGGGGGGGGGGGGGGGGGGGGGGGCTGAAACGTTCATAGGCTGACTAAGAGGGAGTTGCAACGAAACTAGTCATGCATTAAATTGAACCTATTCTGATGCTAACTGCATTGTTTCTTTTCAGATACACTGACATTGGAGACTGTGATGAAAACTAAACCACATTTGGTCAAATCTGACCACTGCATCATGGTCAGCCTATGAACTTTTCAGCCCCCCCTCGTACAGTATGTTTAAGTATCAAGGTGGTGGTCAGCTAAGTTCAGTTTGTCTTCAGCTGATAACTTCAACTTGGGCTGGACGATATGGATCAAAAATCATATCTCGATATAGTTATTCACTATTGCGATACTTGATATATATCTCAATTAAAAAAAAGCCTCAATGTTACGTAAATTACAAGTGATGTTAAATAATTTTGGTAAAAAATCACCAGCAAATAACTAAAACAGTTGTATACATATGTAATGTATGTATACAACATTACATATGTTGTATACATATGTAATGTTATACAGTAGGTAGCCCACAAATCATTGCACACAGACACACATTAATAAGGTCTGATAGTTTGTGGAACTAACTTTTAGTTCCAGCAGTGCAACACATTTCTAGATGTTTCATCTTGCGCACAACATCAGATTATTGTCCTTGTAAGGGATTCTTACTGTAAACTAAAGTTTTGCTGAGCGTTATGCAGTGGTATTTTCTTTTCTTTTTACCTCCACCAAGGAGGTAATGTAATCGAGGTGTCTGTGTCATGGTCAGAGCACGGCCAGGGCCCATGCCCATGCTTTATGTTCATTTTGGTTTTTGGTTTTCCTTATTATTATTATTATTATTATTATTATTATTATTATTATTATTATTATTATTATTATTATTGTTGTTGTTGTTGTTGTTGTTGTTGTTGTTACTGTTAAGTGCCCTTATGCTTTCCCAGTCGGTTGTTGTTGCATGTAGTCCTGTCTTCATCCCCTGTTGTTGTTTGTGGTTGTCTTTTTGTATTTTAGTTACATTGTATGATGCCTGTTTATTTTTATTTTTTATTTTTGTTATTTTTATTTTATTATTGTCCTTGTTGTCCTTAGTCATGTTGTGTTATCCCCTGTCTAGGTTCATGGTTGTGTGACTGTCTGTTTACCTATTCTCCTCAGCTCCTCATGTTTCTGTACCCATAGCCATTTCCTTATGTGTGCATTACTCATCCCTTGATTGTTCTCAGCTGTCCTGTGTCTTGTTGATTGTCCTGCTCCTTTATATTTGAGTCTCTATTCTTTATTCTGAGAGAGGTCATTGCCAATTATGCACTTTGTCTTCATGTCAATGTTTCCTTGCTTCATTCCTGCCATGTTCCAAGTGAATCTATAGCTTTTGTGTTTGCCAAGTTTAGTTTGAGTTTTCAGCCCACATGCTTCCTTTTTGTTTGCCCTGGAGTTTTCTGTAAATAAATTATCTTTTTGCACCTAATCCTGCCTGCACCCTGAGTCCTCACTGTAACCTTCATCTGCCTGGAAGGCAGACATATGACAGTCTATTTGTTTGTTTGTTAGCAGGATTACGCAAAAACTACTGTACAGATGTTGATGAAATTTTCACCAAAGGTAGCCCTTGAGCCAAGGATGAACCCATTAAATTTTGATGATCTGAGAGTGCATACCTCCACCAAGAACCTTGTTCGTATTTGTGCAGCCGGATTACACCAAAACTACTGGATGGATTTGGATTAAAATTTTCACCAGAGGTGGTTCTTGGGCTAAAGAGGAACCCATTACATTTTGGTGATGATCCAACAATGCATACCTCCACCAAGAATCTTGTCTTCTCATAGTGTGTTTGCAAGAATCTTCCAAAACTACTGAATAGACTTTGATGCAATTTTCACCAGAACTGGCTCGTGGCCTACACACAAACTCATTACATTTTGGAGGTGATCCATGAGGGACGGAAGGAGTCTTGGCAGAGGTATGTGCTCTCTGAGTGCTTTTCTAGTTTTATATAAATTCATTCAATACTACACTCAATTCATCAGTGGCCAGATGAAGTCTGTGGGTAAAAACACTGCATCTGTCCACTTATTCTTACTCTAGCTACATTTTAAAGTATCGATATCACCCAGCCCTAACTTCAACTGACATAAGCACGTGGTAGTATCTATCTATAAATTCATGAAATCTCTGTCTGTGTGTTTGTGTGTCTGTCTGTCTGTTTCACATATATCTCTCGAACTGTTTGTCAGACTGGCCTCAAATTTTAAATGTGGTTTCCTGAGGTTATGAGGGTGTACATCCCCAAATATGGAGTTGCTCAATCAAAATATGTCATTTTTATCAATAAACGTTTAGCCACCACTGTGTCTCATGCCCAGGCTTCTAGAAGTGTGAGTGGGGCTTGGTTTCGGATTGATTCCTCCACAGCACTCCGTGTGCAAAACAAGGAAGCAAAGCACGACAAATTTGACTAGAAAAAGATAATACTTAAGATTTAATGCTTAAAAAATTATACCATAAAGTTGCTGTAATTGTATAGGTCTAATGGATAATTTGGCATGGAGAACATGAGGTGCCGCTGGGGGAAGGGGGGGCAGCAGCTGAATCGCTGGCACCACGGGTAACCTCCGTGTGCAAAACAAGGAAGCGAAACGCAACAAATTTGATCAATAAAAAACAAACCGCTTACAATAGAGCCACAGCGCTCACATTGTTATTTGCAAGTTATTTTCAATAAAGTGAAGAAAAAAAAGATAATGCATGGCATGTGCTTTTTCCCTGAGGCTGATTTATCATGGAAAACAGCTGAGCTCTGTGGTTCCAGTGATCAGCTGATTGGGTCCACCTTTTTTTTTCACCAAAGGTAAAAAAAAAAAAAAAAAAAACATAAGGGGAAGACCCTACAACCTTTGCTCCACGAGGTATCAATCATACGCTGGATAAATTTTCAGCATGGGACACATATTTTTTCCAGTTTACAAAATTTTTCACTGGGTCTGAGGTGTGTGTGAAAAAAAATGCATTTTGGCTAACGATTAGAGGGTCAAAAATGTGATCGTTTAGGGGCAATAATAATAATAATAATAAATAATCTTCTCGCATAATCAATAAAAAACAAATGCTTACAACAGAGCGACGGTGCTCAGTCTTTGTCAGTTACGCCCTCAACGTTCAGATGATTATTTGGCCTCAGAATTGCCCCAGCGCAACAATATAAGCACCCCCTCAATCTTAGCATTAAAGTTTTAAAAAACCTTTTAATAACAGAATGTTGCTAAAATATAAAATGATGCACAACAATGGGTCTCAAATATTTGTAAACGTGTCCTGTTATAGTACTGCATGAGTTTATTGACGATACACAGAAGAAATTCAATATTACACTGAACTTCATCACTGAACAGTGATATAAACTAAAATAATGATAATGATGAACAACTCCCATTCCCCAAAGTGCAAGATACACTATTATGAATATAAGTGATAAAAGATCACACAAATAACTGATCTGACAAACAAATAAGCAAGGGATCTGAAAACGTCACTAATATTGGATGTCCCATTCATTTTCAATATTTAGGTATTCTGTAATTAATATTCACACAATCAAATAAATCTTAGTGCCATTTACTCCCTTTTATATTTGTCAAAGTCTAACATGTGATTGCCTACATACAGTGCATTCGGAAAGTATTCACAGCGCTTCACTTTTTCCACATTTTGTTATGTTACAGCCTTATTCCAAAAGGAATTAAATTCATTTTTCTACCTCAAAATTCTACATACAATACCCCATAATGACAATTTGAAAAAAATGTTTTTGAGATTTTTGCAAATTTATTAAAAATAAAAAACTAAGAAATCACATGTACATACTGTAAGTATTTGCAGCCTTTGCCATGAAGGTCAAAATTGAGCTGAGGTCCATCCTTTTTCCACTGATCATCCTTGAGATGTTTCTACAGCTTAATTGGAGTCCACCTGTGTTAAATTCAGTTGATTGGACATGATTTGGAAAGGCACACACCTGTCTATATAAGGTCCCACAGGTGACAGTGCATGTCAGAACACAAACCAAGCATGAAGTCAAAGGAATTGTCTGTAGACCTCCGAGACAGGATTGTCTCGAGGCACAAATCTGGGGAAGGGTACAGAAAAATTTCTACTGCTTTGATGGTCCCAGTGAGCACAGTGTCCTCCATCATCCCTAAATGGAAGAAGTTCAGAACCACCGGGACTCTTCCTAGAGCTGGCCGGCTGTCTAAACTGAGCGATTGGGGGAGAAGGGCCTCAGTCAGGGAGGTGACCAAGAACCCGATGGTCACTCTGTCGGAGCTCCAACATTGCTCTGTGAAGAGAGGAGAACCTTCCAGAAGGACAACCATCTCTGCAGCAATCCACCAATCAGGCCTGTATGGTAGAGTGGCCAGACGGAAGCCACTCCTTAGTAAAAGGCACATGGCAGCCTACCTGGAGTTTGTCAAAGACACCTGAAGAACTTTCGGACCATGAGAAACAAAATTCTCTGGTCTAATGAGATAAATATTGAACTCTTTGACGTGAATGCCAAGCGTCATGTTTGGAGAAAACCAGACACCATTCATAACCATGCCAATGGTGGTGGCAGCATCATGCTGTGGGGATGTTTTTCAGCGGCAGGAACTGGGAGACTAGTCAGGATAGAGGGAAAGAGGAATGCAACAATGTACAGAGACATCCTGGATTAAAACCTGCTCCAGAGCACTCTCAACCTCAGATTGGGATGGCAATTTATCTTTCAGCAGGACAGTGACCCTAAGCACACAACTAAGATATCAAAGAAGTGGCTTCAGGACAACTCTGTGAATGCCCTTGAGTGGCCCAGCCAGAGGCCAGACTTGAATCCAATTGAACATCTCTGGAGAGATCTGAAAATGGCTGTGCACCAATGCTTCCCATCCAACCTGATGGAGATTGAGAGGTGCTGAAAAGAGGAATGGGTGAAACTTCCCAAAGATAGGTGTGCCAAGCTTGTGGCATCATATTCAAAAAGACTTGAGGCTGTAATTGCTGCCAAAGGTGCATCAACAAAGTATTGAGCAAAGGCTGTGAATACTTATGTACATGTGATTTCTTAGTTTTTTATTTTTAATAAATTTGCAAAAATCTCAAAAAAACTTTTGTCACATTGTCATTATGGAGTATTGTGTGTAGAATTTTGAGGAAAAGAATGAATTTAATCCCTTTTGGAATAAGGCTGTAACATAAAATGTGGAAAAAGTGAAGCGCTGTGAATACTTTCCGGCTGCACTGTATGGGCTACACTTCTTTGTATTCCACTTTCAAACACAGCCTACATTTGGGCCTGTAAAGCCTGATTGGGATACCTGTTTCAGACAGGAATACATGCGTTCCAAGGGCGTGCACTAGTAATGTATGAATATATAAGCACTCAGAGTTCATTGTACTCCGAACAAGTCTTCCAGCTCATGTACTATATATTTTAAATTCCTCACTTCAGAATAAAAACCACATGGACCTCTTAAAGAGGGTGATGCCACCACCTTCTGTGACATTCCCCCATTTCAAAATCACTTCAGTCCGAGTACAAGAGTTCTCAAGAGCTTGTTCCAATTCTGACTTTTTATCACTGCTTTTGATTTTAACTTTGTTTTAGCATTAATGCATATTTATGTGGTTAATGCTTAAGGATAAAAAGGATGGTTTAAGTGCCAAAGATTTGCATTTTTGCTGCATGTTGATACAGTTCCCAGAACTGTTAATCAAATATCTGTAACATTCTTTGGTCAAAATACCTCAGGGATTAAATATTGCAGCACCATATTCTACCCAGCTGAAGAAGCCTTCTTCATAATGAGCTGTTTTTGTACATTTTTCTTTAAATGCTAATGAGCTGCAGTTCACCCCACCTTCCCTCTTTTGACAGTGCTGTGATCTGGAGTTGATGCCCTATTGCAGCTAAAGCTAGTTAGCTAATGACTCTGGTTATCAAACACAGCCTAAGCTAACTAACATTAAACTGACTGAATGTGAGAATATGAAAGTCCAGATAAGGCCTTATCAGACACAGGGGTGTGTGGTGACCAGGTCCTGTTGTGTAATAAGTACAGAAGAAACCCTAAATGAGTGAATGGCTAATGGAAGCTAACCCTAGCAAGAGTATTATAAACTTTAGTAAAATAAACTAAAATAATCTTGAGTAATGAGCTATGTGGCCAAGCATTGGCAGATGATCTGGCTAGGATCACCGATGTCTAGTGGAGTGAATAGAACAGATTTCCAAAAAGAATGATGGCCATTAGCCAGTTAAGCTAATGCTAGCAGGATGACCTGCCAGATTTAGCTAACCATTGTGTAGGCAACTAGAAAAGTGCCTCAGAGGAAAAAATAAAAAGTCATAAAACTCTGGTCAGGCTGATGGACAAATAGCAGTGACTGATTCCTCTCATTTTGGCAGAGGAAAAATGACTCATTTTCAGTTCATATTTCAAGCTGTGCAACCTTAAAATATTGCCAAAAACTCTAGTGAGATATTTTTTTCTTGTTTTAACAGGTTTGACCTATTCTGAAACTACATTGCTTTTCAGAAAGTTGCAACCTGAAAAGTTTGTATTTAATGATTTTAGGGCAATAGCATTCACCAAACCCAGAGGTCTGTAACTTGCAGTTCCAGAGCAAAAGTACATGTGTGGAAAAAGTTACTTGAGTGCATAACTAGTTACCCACCTCTGATTTTTCATAAACTGTTTTTATACTATTTTCATATACAGTTTCATGAACCCTTGGGTGTTTGTTAATTTCTATCCAACGGTCATATTTACCATGTCATTGTACAGCAAAGCATTTTTTCCCTGCCGATTAATATGGTGCTGTGCTGCGTGTTATCTCACAGCAGTAACGGCACTTTGACCAATCAGATTTCAGCTTCCCTAAAATGATTTATGTGATCCAAGCAGGGTTCAGAAGTGCACTAATGAGTTTTTTATAGCCTGGAAATGTGGAAACTGAGATATAAGTGCAGATGGTATCCAGTTGTTTTGTGCTATATATCAGATTTTTAGTGATGGTGTAAACAGTCAGACCCAGTCAGGAGCTGTTCTGGTCTTGTTTTTATGTTCAGATATTTTTAAAACCCATGACAAACAATTAAAGGTCCCATTGACTTACGTAAACATGGTGTTTGTGGGTTTTAACCTTCTAAAAAACTTTCTTGGATCACATGACTGCAGTGAACATATTAAAATCGCTCTTTGCTTAAAAGTAATTATATTTTAACAGAAGCCAGTTTTGCTCTTCTGGATCTTTTTCCCTGCACCACTGACAGATGATCCAGTCTTCAATTACAATGTATCACTGATGAGCCAGTCGCTACCCAGGGTTTGTGAGCCCAAGATGTTAGCTTCAGTGCTACTATGGAGTTAACTTACCAAGTGTGGTTTATTTTGTTTTATTTAAATCCCAGTCCCCTTAAACATTTCCAATGCCACCTGGTTCACTAATCCACAGTGTGTCATAGCTCACATCATTCTGACTTATTATGTTATATTTTCACCATGATAATAGATTTAACTATTAGCATTAGCTTCACTACACAATCAGAGCTGGTCTGCCTATCGTTATCTTAACTGTCTGATTGCAGTCAGTTGTATCGCTATTTTTTGTAAAGTCTATGCATCCCCATTGGACTCCTCATTCATTTACCGCCACTTGATCATATATATCATTGTTTGATGTTATTTTAGCTTATTTAATTACAGTTTCTTTTACTCTGACTGGGACCAAAAGTGGCTGGCAACATTTAGCATTTTCCCATTCACTCATTTACAATTGTTTCTGTGCCTATTGTACTCCAGGGCCCGGTCATATTCTGTCGTCCACTGAAACCACACACTCCTGTCCACCAGTGATGCTTTATTTCATTCTTTTGAATTTATGTTAATTCGATTCATCCATCCATCCATTCATCTTCTTCCGCTTAATCCTTTTCGGGTCGCGGGGGGGGGGGGGGGGGGGGGCTGGAGCCTGTCCCAGCATCTTTGGGTGAGAGGCAGGGTACACCCTGGACAGATCGCCAGTCCATCACAGAGCCAACATAGAGAGACAGACAAACATTCACTCTCACAGTCATACCTAAGGACAATTTCGAATCCCCAGTTTGATCTTTCGATTGAAGATGTGGAAGACATCTACCTGTTTGGCATCATGATCACAGGATTTCTGCTGTTTGGCCTGGGAGTTTTCCTGGTGTATCGGAAACTAAAGAAGTTGGAAAGAGCTAGTCAAAATGCGGACCCGACGAAGCTCCTTCAACAATTCGACCAGTTGGGGAGGGCACTGATAGCGGTTAATGGTGACCTGAATCGGAAAGTGGGAAACATCTCGGAGTCGCTGGGTGCTCTCCAGGGAATGATTTTAAAGCCTGGGAATGTAAATGCAAATTGTGATGCACAGAATCGCATGTGAGGTGAAAATTCTATGCTCTAAGTGAACTGTGCTTATCAGGCTTTGATTCGGCGTCCTTGGGAGAATTCATTCCTCCAGGAGAAAAGATAAGGCTGAAGGGAGTTTTGGCTTTTCTCTAACCCAAACATTCTGATGTGCAGCAATCTGAACTCTCTATGGACAGCGTCTATGTGACTAGCATGGAATTTTACCATCTGACATGCACTGAAGAGAGATGAACTCTTGTGGACATGTTATCTATGTTTAGAATACCATGGACATAACATCTAGTCGTTGCTTAGGGGACGAATTTTGTTGTTCACCAGTAACTGACACTTCACACTGCATCCATGAATATCACATGACTGACACACACACACTGGTCTCTCTCAACTTGCTCTGTTAATGTGTGGAACTGTAATTGTCTGCTAAGTGTGCAACTAGAGAGTTTTTTTCTATGTGATCATAATCTTGCTCACTTGAGCTCTATTTTTGATAACTATGCTTTTTTCTCTCTGCCTAATGTGTCACCCCCTCCCCCTCCCCCTCTTTACCCCCACTGTATGAGGCGCCTGTCGGCTGCCGCGTCATTAGAGAGCGCTTAACATGAGCGCACCTTAATGTCAAGTAAAATTCCTTGTATGTGTAAAAGCATGCTTGGCAATAAAGTTCATTCTGATTCTGATTCTGATGCCAATGAACCTAACTTGCATGTTTTTGGCATATAGTGCCATTTCACAACAACAGTCATCTCATAGCACTTTCAAACTGTAAGGGAAAACCTCACAACTGCAGAAAGACCTCAGCATTCAGGTGGTCCCCTGTGAGCAAGCATTTGGCGATGGTGGAGGGAAAAAACTTTCTTTTAGCAGGAAGAAACCGCCAGCAGAATCAGGATCAGGGAGGGGCAGTCATCTGCTGCGACTGGCTGGGGGGTGAGGGGATAGAGAAGAAGAAGAAAAGAATAGACATGTAGAGAGCAAACAGCATAACGGGGACTCAATCTATGGGAAAGAACAAACAGATGTTAATGACCAGCAAAAATATTTTATTGAGAGTGAAGAAAGGAGTGAAGCCCAGTGCATCGTTGGAGGTCCCCCAGCTGTCTAAACCTATTAGCAGCATAACTAAGGAAGGGTTCAGGGGCACCTGATCCCATCCTAACTATAGGTAGGCTATGTCAAAAAGGAAGGTTTTAACCCTATTCTTAAAAACAGAGATCGAGTCTGACTCCCAAATCCAGATTGGCAGATGGTTCCAAAGGAGAGGAGCCTGATAACTGAAAGCTCTGCCTCCCATTGTACTTTTAAAGATTCTAGGTATTACAAGTTATCCTGCATTTTGGGAGTGCAGTGCTCTGTTAGGATGATAAGGTAGTATCAGATCTTTTAAATAACAAGGTGTCTGATCATTTAGAGCTTTGTAAGTGAGGAGAAGGATTTTAAACTTAATTCTGAATTCTATGGGAAGCCAGTGAAGGGAGGCCAGAACCGGAGCGATGTGATCTCTCTTTCTAGTACCTATTAAAACTCTAGCTGCAGCATTTTGGATCAGCTGAAGACTTTTTACAGATGTTTTAGGACAGTCTGATAGTAAAGAGTTACAATAATCTAATCTAGAGCTAAGAAAAGCGTGGATTAGTTTCTCAGCATCACTCTGAGACTAGATCAGGGGTGTCCAACCATGTGCCATGGAGAGCCAAGACCCTGCAGGTTTTACCTCCAACCAGTGTCTTCAACAGCAGATTTCAGTGAACTTCTTCCCACTGATTGCTGATAAGTGAAAACACCTGCTGAAGAGACTGGGTAGAAGAGAAAACCTGCAGGGTCTTGGCTCTCCATGGCACATGGTTGGACACCCCTGGACTAGATGCTCCTAATCTTAATTATATAAGTAATCTTAATCAATATTTCAATATTACGCAAATGATGGAAGGCAGTCTTAGAAACGAGTTTAATAAGCAAATTAAAGAACAGATCTTGATCAAAAATAACTCCAAGGTTCCTCACAGTACTATTAAGAGAAAGAGTGACCCCAACCAAATCAAGAGTTTGATTTGGAAAAGTATTTCTAAGGTTTTTTGGACCAACTACCATGACTTCAGTTTTATCTGAATTTAATAGCAAGAAATTACAAGTCATCCAAGCTCTAGTCACACCTGGAAAAAAACACACAAGAAGCCACCTGTATTCTTACAATAGCAATGACGCAAATCCATGACTGGTTGAATAATTCATGCCTCCTACTAAACACTAAAAAACTGTTTGCATGATGTTCACCAAACAACAATCAAATATTACAAATTCAAACATTTTCTTAACAGGGGAGGAGCTGCAACTAGTCAAGGAATTTAAGTACCTCGATGTGACTTTAGACTCCTCATTAACCTTCAGAAAGCACATCAAAAAATCTCAAACATAATCAAATTCAATCTAAGAAATTTTAAACAAATTAGACCATCGGTGACAGTTAATGTGGCCAAAATGTTTCTGCATGCAATGATCTTCTCACACATCGATTACTCGTTTACCAACTGATCACTCACTGCTGTAACCATAATCAAACCCATTGAATCTTTATACAAAAAAGCCATAAAAATCCTTGACAAGAAAGATCCCACATATCATTGCTGTCACATTTGCAAGAAATACAATCTTCTGTCTTTTAAAAATTATAAAACTCTCAAATTTGCTTGTTCAATCTACAAAATATTAAATGACTATGCACCCCTGTTATGTCTGGAATTACCTTTATAATGATGAGGCCAGGTAAGCAGTTGAACTCAGCTCTATTAAATGTCGGTCACACAATACAGCCACCAGGCAGGGGTATTGGCAAAGAGGCCGAATCAAGATGCCCGCTGATATTTACAGGCAGTGGAGTGGCAGAAGACGAAGTGGTCACCACTACACTGCACTCTTCGTAGAAAGTCTAAGACCACACATACAGTTGAGACCCTCCACAATTTATCTATTTATTTTTGTCGTTTGGCCCACATCCGCCGTGGACATCCCTCTCCTTGAGCCCGAACCAGGTCCGTAACTCTCAGAGGAACTCTGTTTGGCCTGCAATGATGCCATCTGGCATGCGGTCCCTCCGTACGTGCCATTCTGGCCCCGACCTCCTTTAAAGCCGGTGTAGCAGTTGCTGTTGTAGCTGCAGATCCTCCAGCCCTCTACGGCCAAGCTCCGGAGGAATCTGGGGCTAGCTCATCAGCATCACTCACCAACACAGGCGCCCTGCTGCCACACTCGGTACCCTTTCCTATAGTATCTTGAGCACCGGCACTGAAACCCTCCTGCGTCGAACCTGAGTGACACTGGTCCTGCTTGACCGCCGTGGTGCCTGATAAATCTTTGTCCCACACAGTGTCATCCTCCACCATGGGAACCGGACGGTTCCACTGGCCACAACCAGTCCACTCTTCCCCAGTGTCGTCTTTAATGGCAAACCCCAGTCCATAAAACAGGTCGCAGCCCATGATGTTATCGCCTCGGGCCGTCACGTGCAACGTGAAGTCAGCCATCATCGTCAACTTGTACTGAACCGTTAACTCCAGTGTTCCAACTGTGTGCAGCCTGCCACCTCTATAACCATAGAGCGGCGCTGGATTACCTCTTATTCTGTAGTGGGGGAAAAATTTCCTCACTGTGGCCCAATTCAGTAACAATCTCTCCGCCCCCGTGTTTATCAGCAGTGGCACCTCCTCACCATCCAGTGTCACTTTGCAGAACGTGTACCTGGTGGTACTCGGGGACACCGCATGGACAGTTGCCGGGGTAGGTGAAGTTGATTTTTTTCCGTGGGCTCTACGGCTCAGACATACGGCACACCCTGGCATAATGGTTCAAGCGTCCACATTTGCCACAGCGCTTCCCTCTAGCCAGGCAGTCCCTGGCCTTATATTGGTGATTCGCGGACCCACAACCCATACACAAGGGTTTTCCCGGGGCAAATTTGCGGCTGGTAGCATTGGTTTCCATAGCGTTATCGTCCTTGCTATCCTCGCTGTCTGGGTCCGCTACTAGTGCCGCGGTGAGAGGCTCCAGCTGTCGTTGTGACTGGAACCAATTTAGCTCAGAGGCTAGTTTGTTCGTGGCCTCCGGTTGGAGAGCTAACTCGATAGCTCTGGCTAGCGTTAGGTCACCCGGCACCGTGAGGAACTTCGTTCATATAGCGGCACTGTTTGTGTGCTCCGCCAGCTGGTCGCGTACCATCTCTTCCTCCAGTGGCCCAAAATGACACTCACTAGCTAGCTGCCTCAGGTCAGCGACAAACTGGTCAACAAGCTCACCCACCCTTTGGTGTCACTGCCGAAACCTAATCCTCCAGATGGTCACGCTGTCCAGGGTTTGGAAATGGCGCACTAGCAACTCGACCATGTCCTCATATGAGTCGGAAGCCCTTAGTGTACGTAGGATACACTGGCCTGTCCAACCATCCATCCATCCATCTTCTACCGCTTTTCTGGAGGTCCAGGTCACGGAGGCAGCAGTTTAAGCGGAGAAGCCCAGACTCCCTCTCCCCAGCCACCTGCTCCAGCTCTTCAGAGAGGATACCAAGGCATTCCCAGACCAGCTGAGAGACATAGTGTCTCCAGTGAGTCCTGGGTCTGCCCCGGGGTCTCCTCCCAGTGGGATGTACCCGAAACACCTCAAGTGGGAGGCGTCCAGGAGGCATCCTAATCAGATGCCCATACCACCTCAACTGACTCCTTTCAATGTGGGGGAGCAGCAGTTCTAATCTGAGCCTCTCCCGGATGACTGAGCTCGTCCCCCTATCTCTGAGGGTGAGTCCAGCAATCCTACGAAGAAAGCTCATTTCAGCCGCTTGTATCCGCAATCTCGTTCTTTCGGTCATTACCCAAAGCTCGTGACCATAGGTGAGGGTAGGAACGTAGATTGACTGGTAAATCGACAGCTTTGCCTTAGAATTCAGCTCCCTCTTCACCACAACAGACCTGTACAACGTCCGCATCACTGCAGATGCTGCCCTGATCCATCTGTCAATCTCTCGCTCCATTCTCCCCTCACTCATGAATAAGACCCCAAGATACTTAAACTCCTCCACTTGGGGCAGGAGCCTGTCCCCAACCTAGAGAGGACAATCCACCTTTTTCCAGCTGAGGACCATGGACTCGGACTTGGAGGTACTGATTCTCATCCCAGCTGCTTCACACTCAGCGGCAAACCATCCCAGTAAGACCTGTAGGTCATTGCTGGATGAAGCTAGCAGGACAGCATCATCTGCAAACAACAGAGGTGAGATCCTGTGGTCACCAAGCATGACACCCTCCGTTCCCTGACTGCACCTAGAAATCCTGTCCATAAAAATTATGAACAGGATCGGTGACAAAGGGCAGCCCTGGCAGAGTCCAACTCTCACTGGGAATGAGTCCGATTGAGTGTTGGCAATACGAACCGAATTCTCACAATGGTCGTACAGAGAATGAATAGCTCGTAACAACAAGACCAATACCCCATATTCCCGAAGCACCCCCCACAAAAACAATGAGAGACACAGTCAAATGCCTTCTCCAAGTCCACAAAATAAACTGGTTGGGCAAACTCCCACGAACCCTTGAGGATTCTCGAGAGGGTAAAGAGCTGATCCGATGTGCCACGGCCAGGACAAAAACCACATTGCTCCTCCTGAATCCAAGGTTCAACCAACGGCCAGACTCTAGTCTCCAGTACCTTGGCATATACGTACCTTCCCAGGGAAGCTGAGGAGTGTGATCCCTCTAAAGTTGGAGCACACCCTCCGGTCCCCTTTTTTGAAGAGAGGAACCACCACCCCGGTTTGCCATGCCAAAGGCACTGCCCCCGACCTTCACACAATGTTGCAGAGGCGTGTCAACCATGACAGCCCTACAACATCCAGGGCCTTGAGGTGCTCAGGGCGAATGTCGTTGACCCCCGGGGCTCGGCCACCAAAGAGATTTTTAACCACCTTGGCGACCTCAGCCCCTGTGATAGGTGAGTCACCCCCCTCGTCCACAAGCCCTGCTTCCTCTGTGGAAGGCGTATCAGTGGGATTGAGGAGATCCTCGAAGTATTCCTTCCACCACCCGGCGATATCCCCAGTCGAAGTCAACAGTGCCCCATCCGCACCATACACAGTGTGGACAGGGAGCGTCTTCCCCCTCCTGAGCCACCAGGCAGTTTGCCAGAATCTCTTCAAGGCCGACCGAAAGTCTTGTTCCATGGCCACACCAAACTCCCCCATACCCAAGGTTTTGCTTCAGCAACCACCCGAGCTGCACTCTGCTTGGTCTGTCGGTACACCTCAGCTGCTTCGGGAGTCCCACAAGCCAACCAAGCTTGAAAGGACTCCTTCTTCAGCTTAATGGCCCCCCTCACCACTGGTGTCCACCACTTGGTTTGGGGGTTGCCACCACGAGATAGCCCGATGACCTTGCGGCCGCAGCTCTGGGCCGCTGCTTCAACAATGGAGGTGGAGAACATGGCCCATTCAGACTCCATGTCTTCAGACTCCCTCGGAATGTGGTTGAAGTTCTTCCGGATATGCCGGCTCTCAAACCCCAAATTATGCACCAGACGTGCACGTGCCCTCAGTTTATCTAGCTTTCCCAGGTTGAGTGCCATGATGTAGTTTTGAAAGGCGGCAAGCCATCTTGGCCAGGGCACAAACGGCTCGCCCGGGAGCTCCAGGAAGGGCTGAAGCAGTGAAACACACGCTTCCATGTTTATTCTCGTCGCCAAAATGTTTTGTCTTGAATTACCTTTATAATGATGAGGCCAGGTAAACAGTTGAACTCAGCTTTATTAAATGTCAGTCACACAATACAGCCACCAGGCAGGGGCATCGGCAAGGAGGCCGAATCAAGATGCCCGCTGGTATTTATAGGGTGGTGCAGTGGCGGAAGACGAAGTGGGCGCCACTACACCACACTTCTCAATAAAATGCCACATCACCCCCCCAGAGAATATGTTAAACTGAAAACTGTCACCGGTATGGTACACCCACCAGAGCAATCACTAGAGGAGACTGTGAGGTAACCCACAGATGCAGTACATTTGCTCAATCTGTGCTATCAGTGAGGGGCACCAAGATCTGGAATAACATACCACCTGCAGTCAGAGAGCGTACCACACTAAACACTTTTAAGACTCATTGTAAAAATTGGCTTTTAAACAACCAAAACTGTACCCATAACTAGGGGTTGCTTTGCGGCATACACATATATACTGTATGTGCCCATGTGTCACACACATATGCCCCGCCTCTTGTTTGTTACCGTCTGTTGTTGCTGTGAGGTGCTTGGGTGCATGTATGTGTACACATACACAACACTTCATACATGTGACGTTTGAATATTTTGTTTTGTAACACCTTAACTCTGCACTTTCTACAGTTTCATTACAGTTGTTCTGCTCATGTATGATTGTTTGTTTGTATGTTTTTGTGACCCGCTGGGGGACTACAGATGCAAATTAGCAGTATTGCTAAATTTGGCATACTTACATTTGCATTAAAGTTCATTAGTATGCAGCTGTAATGCCACTGCTTTTGCAGTAACATGCTGTGTGACGAAATTACTGTTTAAAAGTTCAGTAATGCGTTAGTTACTGAAATTTGATCAGATGTGTTACTCACGTTACTCGTTTTATTAATATGGATAGATATTTTTAACGCAAATAAACTGACCCTACCATAGCTGGCGCAGCTGTCAGTCTCCTCCGTGGGTCAGTTTCCTGTCCTGCCCCATTTCACACCGCAGTCCGGTAGGAAGAAATGCCGTGGCGGTGGCAACTTCTCATATCGAGCCCTGATCGCCTGTTGTCCGAGCGGTGAGTAGCCCCCAACAGCTGCTACCTCTGTTATTTAAACATGAGTATTTTTTGAGCAAGAAGCTCGCATTTAATGTCCGCATTTAATGCATTTAAAGTTTTCTTACGCACAGAGAAAAAGTGACTGTGATTTGTTGCAGTAAAGAACAGCTTCTTCCAAGCAGTGAACTTTCATTTATCTGTGCTTTCTGTTTTATTTTATCTTATTAATTTACATGCTGTTGTGATATGCAACTATTTCATGGAAGTAAATCCTTTAAATATGCATTTTTAATGGGCCGGTCCAGGGGTGTCAAACATATAGCTCGTTGGCCAAAAACGGCCCACCAGGGGGTCCAAAATTTTCTCTGTGAATTTACACCTTTATTTCTAGTAAATCTCTGACTTTCTACTGATTACATTAATTTTTGTAAATCTGAGACGTTTTTTTCTCTGTAAGATGAGACTTTTTTTCTTCATCAGTTTTCCCTTTCTTTCTCTTTCTGATGAGAACATGAGGCCCTTGATCTTGCTATGTGTGCAAGATGATTTAAGTATGCATTTAAAAGTAACGTGAAAGTTACTTTTCCAAGTAACTTGTTACTTTAATCATGCAGTAACTCAGTTACTTTTGAAAAGAAGTAACTAGTAACTGTAACTAGTTACTATTTTTTAGTAACTTGGCCAACACTGTTAGTATGTAATATCTGTTTCAAAGAAACATTAAAATAAACTAAACTGATTTCCTTCAGACAAACCTCTAATTTGGCTAATTGATTACTGTCATCTGGCTTCATTGTCAAATATAATTGTGTGTCATCTGCATAACAATGAAAATGTATGCAGTGCTTTCTAATAATATTGCCTAGCGGAAGCATATGTAAACTCAAAAGAATGGGGCCTAGCACAGATCCCTGTGGAACGCCGTGGTTGAGCTTTGAGTTAGAAGAAAACTCATTATTGACATGAACAAACTGGAACCTATCAGATAAGTAAGATTTAAACTACTGCAACGAAGTTCCATTAAGTCCACCAAGGTGTTCTAATCTATCAAATAAAATATTTTTGATCAATAGTATCATAATAGTACTGTACATTCACAGTTAGCTGGCTCAGGCTGTGTTAGCTACCTGAGCTAGGAGTTAGCCAGCTAACATTTGCAACATCTTAACCCTTTAACTGCCCAGATTAAATGGACGGGTTGCGCGCCCCCAGTGACACAGCGCAGCAACTGCACGTGTCAACTTATTGACTGATTTATGTAATTTATATAGCTGCCGTGACATTATGCAAATTAGATGCATAAATTATCATAATCGTCATAATTTATCTACATTGTGGGACTAATAAAGGCTTATCTTATCTTATCTTTCTAATTGACAGTAAGCCATTATCTCTTGTAGCTTTCAAGTTATAGCCTTGGAGATCTGAACTAATTTATTGACAATTTTTTACCACTCTTGACCACTTGGGGGGGTCTTGAGTTGCCTTGCATTGCCCCAGGTGCCACATAGCACCTAGGGCAGTTAAAGGGTTAAGTCACGAATGAGGGAGGATGGGGTGAACTGGGGGTCATGAGCATTTGAAGAGACATGCACTGAAATGAGCAATTCGAGGCAGGCTGCAAAAGATGATTCACAGTGATGCTGCAGTAATTAACTTTTTAAAGGGAATTTGACCAAAGTATGTCATAGACCTATGGGTCATGTCAGCATGTGGAAAATGTGCAGTCAATGGAACCCTTTGAAAAAAATGTAGACATCTCCTATGATATGTTACACTCATTTACAACCTGCCAAAATCTAGGCTGATTCAGACCATAAATGGTATGGGTAGATAATTTCTGTCATGGCCTTGCCATCTCATAATGAGGTTGGTTACTCTGCCTCAAAGGGACTCAGACCTGGAGAACAAATTCATTAGTATTCTTGGAGGGTTGTGATGTGTCACTGTTGTTTTTCCACAGTGGGATGCCATTTCCTCTTGTCATTGAACTGGTTTAATTTGAAATCAGCACTGACAGACACTGTGTACTTCTCGCTAACTGTCCTGCTTTCACTCTGGCACTTATGCTTGCAGCCATTTCATCAGATTTGGAAATGAAATGTTTTCTCCTGGTAATTTGCAGACCCAATGTGCTATCAAGTAGGACATTTTTATAGTATCAATACAGAAAAATTGGTCCCTTTTCCTGTCATTGTAACAGGACAATAAGTATTCACATAATTCATCAGAAAGCTTTTAGGGCTCATTGGGTGTAAAGTGTGTACCGGGGGAATGGAACCACATGCGATTTTTTTTTGGGGGGGGGGGGGCGCCTCCAGTGGACAGTGAGTGACAGGAAATGAGGCAAAAAAAATAGAGGAAGAGACAAAGGAGATTCACTCCATCTGAGCAACATGAGCTTTTGGTATGCAGAGCTGTTTCTGACTATAAAGCAGTGTATGCAAATGCTACAGCCCCCCTCGGCCACTAGGTGATTTTCTGACAAGTAGTCTTTATTGTTTTGGCTCATCATAATGTTCATTTTCATTTTTCCGTATCACATTCTGGCTAGAACATGTACAGCAGGATTTCTGGTATTGTCATTGTTAAAAACATTAGTTTATTTCAATTTCAGTTTATTTCAATTTCAATTTCTTTATTTAATGGGCAGTGCAAGTTAATGAACATCACTAACAATCAACATAAACCTGCCAGATTATAGCCAGAGGGTAATTTCCATCTGTTGTCCAGTTATATACGTAGATGTTCCCTGTGTGGAGGATGTGTTCAATGACGAGACATGAGTGTATTTCTCAGGTTCGGCTTTATTCCAGAACACATTCATCCAACATTCTCAAAAGCAAGAAGAGGCAGAATAATGTTACAGCTCACTCTTATACCTCTGGGGGATTAAGAACTCAAGTCACATGGTGCTTCTGCAAACATTCAATCACAATGCAAGTCTCTGAAGATTCACCATTGTCTCTTATTCTCCGGTGTCCCGGGAAACCCCCCAGGTCCTCTTCTCCAAGACGAGGGCCCGACTTCACACCTCCTCGCCATCTCCTGTCTTGTTCCTCCAGACGTGAAGCCCCAATCCACATAAGCCATACAATCCACATAAGCCATACATTTGTGGGAGATATGAACCAGACATATGTGCCACACTCTTGTGGGGAAATATGAACCAAACATATAAGATAAGATAAGATAAGATAAGATAAGCCTTTATTAGTCCCACAACGGGGAAATTCCAGGATTGCAACAGCACAGGGATAGCAACACTCAGAGCAACAATCAGAAGGCAAGAAAAAAAAAAACAAGCAAGCAAGAGCAGCTAATATACATATGTACATATTACTATAAAATATACAGTATATATATACACACACACACACAGACACACAGTGCAGAGCATTGTAGCTAGATGGAATAAATATGTAAATATATAAACACCCACAGTACGGAGCATTGCAGCTAGGTGGAATAAATATGCAAGTATATAAACACACACAGTGCGGAGCAATGTAGCTAGATGGAATAAATATATAGATATATAAATATAAACACACCCAGTGCAGAGCATTGTAGCTAGATGGAATAAATATATAGATATATAAATATAAACACACCCAGTGCTGAGCATTGTAGCTAGATGGAATAAATATATAGATATATAAATATAAACACACACAGTGCAGAGCATTGTTGCTAGGTGGGATGAAACAGCATAACCGTCTATTTAGTTATCCTACATGGTATGATTATGTGCCCATACATATTCTCACCCTCCATAGCGACCGGTATGCTCCTAGTTGTATGCCGGAGAGGACCATTGTGTAAGTCTATTGCATCTTTTGCATTAAAAAAAAAACTATTAGTTTGTTACATCTTTTTGCTATCTCTGCGAGCAGCCCTGCTTAGGTTGTACAGTCTGACAGCCGTTGGTAGGAAGGACCTACGAAACCTCTCGGTTGTGCACCTGGGATGATGTAGTCTGCTGCTAAATGAGCTCCTCAGTGCATCCAGTATGTCCTGCATAGGGTGGAACTCGGACTCCAGCAGAGATGACAGTTTAGCCACCGTCCTTCTCTCTCCTATCTCCTCCATTGGATCAAGGCGTTGCCCCAGGACAGAGCTAGCTTTCTTAATCAGTTTGTTCAGTCTCTTCCTATCGGCTGCAGTGATGCCACTGCCCCAGCAGACCACTCCAAAAGTGATGGCTGATGCCACCACCGTGTCATAGAATGACTTCAGCAGCGCCCCTTGTACACCAAAAGACCTGAGTCTCCTCAGCAGGAACAGCCTGCGCTGTCCCTTCTTGTAGAGTGCGTCAGTATTGTGTGACCAGTCTAGTTTATTGTTCAGATGAATACCCAGGTACTTGTAGGATGTCACCATCTCGATGTCTGTTCCCTGTATATTTACTGGTGCTGTGAGGGGCTGCCCATGCCTGCGGCAGTCCACCACCAGCTCCTTAGTTTTCCTCGCGTTGATCTGGAGGCAGTTCCGATGGCACCAGTCCACAAAGTCCTGGATAAGCCCTCTGTACTCAGCTTCATCTCCGCTGGAGATGAGACCAACGATCGCAGAGTCATCAGAGAACTTCTGTAGATGGCAATGTGTTGTGTTGTGTGAGAAGTCCGCAGTATAAAGAGTGAACAGGAAGGGAGCCAGCACCGTTCCCTGGGGGGCCCCCGTGCTACTGATGATCGTGTCGGAAACACAGTCCCGGGTTCTCACAAACTGAGGCCGGTTCGTGAGGTAGTCCAGGATCCATGATGACAGGTGCTGGTCCACCCCTGCGCGCAGCAGCTTGTCCTTCAGGATCATCAGTTGGATGGTGTTGAAAGCACTGGAGAAGTCAAAGAACATGATCCTCACCATATTCCCGGGCTTCTCCAGGTGGGACAGAGAACGGTGAAGGAGGAAGATCACCGCATCCTCCACCCCAATGCCATGCTGGTAGGCGAACTGGAGTGGATCCATCGCTGGTTCCACCAGGGGGCGGAGATGAGCAAGGAGCAGTCTCTCCAGGGTCTTCATCAAGTGGGACGTCAAGGCCAACGGTCTGAAGCTGTTCAGGTCTTTGGGGTGGGAAGTTTTTGGTACAGGTACCACACAAGATGTTTTCCACAGCTGTGGTACCCTCCCCAGTTTCAGGCTCATGTTGAAGATATACGTCACAATCCCACACAGCTGGTCTGCACAGGACTTGAGGAGCTTTGCGCTGATGCCGTCCGGTCCTGACGCCTTCCTCGCCTTGATCTTCCTCAGCTCCGTCCTCACCTGGGTCTTGGTCAGGGTCAGGATGGGGGGCTGTGTGTTGGGAGTGGGGGGGGCGTCGGTGGAGTGGGGAGTGGGTAGCAGGACTTGATTTCTTAGAGGCAGCAGTGGTTGTTGTGCAGACAGGGGGGAGGGCGGTTGGTCAAATCTATTGAAAAACAGATTCAGGTTGTTCGCCCACTCCCTGCCCCCCGTGGCCTGGGGGGAGGTATTCTGGAGCCCCGAGATGGTTTTGAGGTTTCTCCAGACCCCGCTGATGTCGCTCTGTTGCAGCTTGTCCTCCATCTTCTTCCTGAAGCTGTCCTTGCCTTCTCTGATCTTTCTCCTCAGCTCCCTCTGTACGGACTTCAGCATCTCCCTGTTCCCCGACCTGAAGATCCTCTTCTTCTCTCTCAGAAGTGTTTTTATCTCAGGGTTGATCCAGGGTTTGTTGTTTGAGTGACGCCGTATGGTCTTGGTGGGAACGGATTTGTCCACACAGAAGCTGAGGTAGCCCGTGAAGGTGTGAATGAGGCCATCGATGTCCTCACCATGTGGATCGCAGAGCTGCTTCCAGGCAGTGGCTTCAAAACAGTCCTTTAGAGTGTCCATTGTCTCCTCAGACCATAACTCCACAGTGTGCATGGCCGGAGGTTGTCTGTGCACTAGGGGTTTGTACACCGGTCGGAGATGAACCAAGTTGTGATCCGATCTCCCAAGTGGGGGGAGTTGTGATGAGGTGTACGCCTCCTTAGTGTTTGCGTAGAACAAATCCAGTGTTTTATTGTCTCTAGTGTGGCATGTGACATACTGGGTGAAAGTGGGCAGAATGGGAGACAGTGAAACGTGGTTGAAATCGCCTGAGATGAGGAAAAGAGCATCTGGGTGTTCTGTCTGCAGCCTGCTGGTTACTGAATGGATGACGTCACGCGCTGTCCCAGCGTTCGCCGTCGGATTTGCATAAACAACAATGCAGATCACGTGTGAGTGTTCTCTCGGGAGATATGTAGGCCTCATGCTAACAGCTAGCAACTCAATGTCTTTGCTCAATGTCTTTTGCATATATGCCACATGACCCCCCCCAAACGTCTGCATGGGACAAACACTCATAAATGCATACATAAAAAACATTACCACATAACCAACAATCAATCCCCCAGTCTCTTAGGTCTGAGCTTCCTGCCGAATCTGCTGTAGGCCGGCTTCGCTGCATCTGCAGCGTCTCCTCGCACCTGGGGATTAGATTTGTTAGCACATCTCTGTGGGAGCTCTGGAGCATGCCTTCTCGGTGGCCTGCCCCGGCGGGGGGCTTTCGCTAACTGCACTCGTTCATCAGCCAAGACAAAAGCAGGCTTGAGTCTGTTTATGCAAATTAGCTCCCTTCTGCCCCCCAAATCTAGCATAAAATGCTTCTCATTTTTTTCCAGCACCCTGAACGGTCCATCATAAGGCGGTCTCAGCCCTGGGCGTTGTGCATCATGTCTAACAAAAACAAACTCTGCGTTTTTCAAAGCCTCTGGCACAAAAACGCGTGGAAAACTGTGATGCACTGGGCCAGGCAGCGTGTTTGATCCTGTGCCGCTCTGCAACAGCTGAGCGGGGGGGCAATTGGGCACAGGATTTTCCGGGAGAAATTCCCCGGGCAAACGGAGAGGTTGTGCGAACACCAACTCCGCTGGGGAGGCTTGTAAATCCTCCTTCGGTGCAGAACGCAACCCCAATAAAACCCATGGCAGTTTGTCCACCCAATTTGTATCCGTGAGCGACGCTCTGAGGGCTGCTTTCAATGACCTATGAAAACGTTCACATAAACCGTTGGCCTGCGGGTTATACGCGGTAGTGCGGTGTACCTTCACCCCTAAGCTGCGGGCCATAGACGACCACAGTTCGGAAACAAATTGAGGGCCTCTGTCTGACGTTATGTCCAACGGAACTCCAAAACGCGCGACCCAAGCTGTTAAAAACGCGCGCGCAACCTCTTCCGCCGTTGTTGACGCCAGAGGTACCGCTTCTGGCCAACGTGTGGTGCGGTCCACCATCGTCAAAAGGTGTGTGTGCCCTTGAGACGAGGGAAGCGGGCCCACCAGATCAACATGCACATGATCAAACCGCTTAGCCGGGATGTGAAAAGGCTCCAAAGGGGCCCTCGTGTGCTTGTGTATCTTAGCCCTCTGACACGCTACACAAGCCGCTGCCCATTCCTTGACCTGTTTGCGCAACCCCGGCCAGACAAATTTCTCCCCCACCATCTTGACCGATGCGCGCACCCCCGGGTGCGCCAGCGAATGGACCGAGTCAAAAACGCGGCGGCGCCACGCGGCTGGCACCACTGGACGAGGCCGACCCGTGGAGACATCGCATATTAAGGGGGGCATACCTATTTGCTGTACCCTGTGCTCCAGCCTTAACCCTGTTGGTCCAGACTGGAGCGCGCGCACATCCGCGTCACCAACCTGCTCCGCAGCCATATCTGCATAATCCAAACTTACGTGGACCGGGGTTGCGCGCGCTCCCGCATCGCTGCCCTGGCCCACAGCCACCGAGTCTGCCCCCACGTGGCCTGGCGTTGCCACAGCACGTGAGAGACAGTCCGCCACTACATTGTGTTTGCCTGCGACATGCTGGATATCGGTGGTGAACTTCGATATTGCGGCTAGCTGTCTTTGTTGTCGGCCTGACCAAGGTTCTGAGATTTTGGCCATCGCAAAAGTTAATGGTTTGTGGTCTACAAAAGCGGTGAAACGGCGCCCTTCCAGCCAGAACTGGAAATGGCGGATGGCCAAGTGTAGGGCTAAAAGCTCCCTGTCAGACGCGCTGTATTTACGCTTGTTATCGCGCAAGGATTTGCTAAAGAAAGCGAGAGGCTGCCAGGTCCCTGCCACACACTGTTCAATGACTGCCCCCACCGCTAGGTCCGAAGCGTCGGTGGTGAGCACCAAACGGACTGTTGGAACCGAGTGCGCTAACAAAACGGCGCGCTCCCGCTCCGGAGACCATTCGACCTTATTCATGGGTTTTTGTTTTTTCAGTGCCGCGTACAGTGGCTGCATAAGCCGCGCTGCGCTCGGAAGAAACCGGTTGTAAAAAATAACCATTCCTAGAAACTCCTGCAGCGCTTTTATCGTTTGAGGTCGGGGGAAATCTGTTATCGCGCGCACTTTCTCAGGAAGGGGAACCGCTCCCTGTGGTGAAACGCGGTGCCCCAAAAAATCAATTTGCGCCACCCCAAACTGGCACTTCGCTGGGTTAATTATCAACCCGTGCTCTGCCAGTCTCCGAAAAACCGCTGTGAGGTGGGTTTCATGTTCGTCCTCGGACGTGCTGGCTACCAATATGTCATCTAAATAGACGAACACGAAAGGCAGGTCGCGTAAAACTGCATCCATCATGCGTTGGAAAGTTTGCGCGGCGCCCTTTAACCCAAACGGCATGCGCAAAAACTCAAAAAGCCCAAACGGAGTTATTACCGCGGTTTTGGGAATATCCTGCACGCGCACGGGGACTTGGTGGTAGCCGCGCACCAAGTCTATTTTAGAAAAAATGCGCGCCCCCGCCAAATGAACTGAGAAATCCTGGATGTGCGGAATCGGGTAGCAGTCGTGTGCTGAGACGTTGTTCAACCTGTGGAAATCGCCACAAGGTCGCCACGAGCCATTAGCCTTTGGGACCATGTGTAACAGGGAAGCCCAGGGGCTGTTCGAGCGTCTAATTATGCCCAGCTTTTCCAGATTGGCAAATTCCTTGCGCGCTATTGCCAGTTTAGCTGAGTCCAAGCGCCGGGCTTTTGCAAAAACGGGCGGCCCAGTGGTGGTAATAAAATGTTCCACCCCGTGTTTGGCCACTGTAGCCGAAAACTTTGGGACTGTGAGTGCTGGAAAGTGAGTGAGCAGAGCATGAAACTTACCACCCGCAGCTGTGACGTTGGCGTGTGCAGTCGGCGGAGCCACCCGAGCTGTGCAGGGAATAGAATGAAAAGACAGTGCATTAACCAGGCGTCTATTAGCAAGATCAACCAATAAACCATGTGAGCACAAAAAATCAGCCCCTAACATGTTGAAGCTGACTGCTGCTACAATAAAGGTCCACTCGAATGAACGGCCCTGTAAGGACAGACGCATGGTCCTCTCACCAAATGTCTTAATCGCTGAGCCATTCGCTGCTGATACTGACACCCAGGGAGCTTTGGACGGCATCAGCCGTTCCGCGTAGGTAGGCGTGACGAAACTCAGCTGGGAGCCCGTGTCCAAGAGGAATTGTTTCCCCGAGTGTGCATCTGTCAGGTAAAGCAGCTTATTTTCTTCTCCGAGGGATGCAGCTGCTACCAGCCCCCCGGTCTTGGCGTTTCCCTGACGCTTGAAGCGGCACGGTGGGAGACATCTGTGCGCCCTCTCCGCAAAACGGCGGTGGTAGGAACACAGGCCGACCTCAGCTCCGCGTCGCCTGACGCCTGTCGCCGCCGTCGTCGGTTCGTCTGGCGCCGCCACCTCTGGCTCCAAACCATCTCCGGGCGCCGTCCTCTGCTCAGCTGCCGCGGCCGAAACCG
The DNA here is from genome assembly GCA_020510985.1 of Pholidichthys leucotaenia. NCBI lineage: Eukaryota > Metazoa > Chordata > Actinopteri > Cichliformes > Pholidichthyidae > Pholidichthys > Pholidichthys leucotaenia. Next base: position 47,315,442 of record CM035842.1, read on the forward strand.
CGCTCCGCTTGTGGGCGTCGACGAGTCGCTGCGCCTCCTTGCCGAGGCCATGGTAGTCCCGCTTGGCCAAGCGGGGTGAGTCTGCCAGGGTCACTCTCACTGCTGGCGGCAGAGTCCGGAGGAAAAGGTGGGCGAAGATAAATTCGCCATCCTCGGAGTCTTTCAGTCTCAGCATCTTCACCATCAGGTCTGCCGGTCTGTTGTTCTCCGACTCCGTCAACTCTAGGAGCCCCTCTGCTCGCTGTTGCACCGAGGGGGTGAAATGGCTGATCAGCGCCTCCTTCAATGCGCCGTACTTGTCGGTGTCCGGTGGGTGGTTAACCAGATCTTCCACCCTCTGGACCGTGTGACTGTCCAGCTTCGCCACCACATGGTAGAACCTCGTTTCATCCTTTGAGATTCTCCGGAGGTTGAAGTGCGCCTCGACTGCGCTAAACCAGGAGCGCGAGCTGTGCTGCCAGAAATCGGGCAGCTGGAGCGTGGAGGCAGCCATCAGGCTGGCCTCTGATGAGCTCCGCTCGGGAGAATTCTCCCTGCTCATTCTTTGTCGTGGGTCACCAGTGTGGAGGATGTGTTCAATGACGAGACATGAGTGTATTTCTCAGGTTCGGCTTTATTCCAGAACACATTCATCCAACATTCTCAAAAGCAAGAAGAGGCAGAATAATGTTACAGCTCACTCTTATACCTCTGGGGGATTAAGAACTCAAGTCACATGGTGCTTCTGCAAACATTCAATCACAATGCAAGTCTCTGAAGATTCACCATTGTCTCTTATTCTCCAGTGTCCCGGGAAACCCCCCAGGTCCTCTTCTCCGAGACGAGGGCCCGACTTCACACCTCCTCGCCATCTCCTGTCTTGTTCCTCCAGACATGAAGCCCCAATCCACATAAGCCATACAATCCACATAAGCCATACATTTGTGGGAGATATGAACCAGACATATGTGCCACACTCTTGTGGGGAAATATGAACCAAACATATGTGCCACACCTGAAGAAAAAAACAGTATGAAGAGTAAAACACGATAAAACAAGAATCATACTAAAACACACTACATAGTAAAACAATACAGGACATTAGTACTACTAAAACCAAGTTAAGTGTAAAAATAAAAACATAAAATAGAAACACAAATAAAATAAAAACAATATACAGTAAAAAGGAGGCATTTTTGTACGTGCACAGTCCTGTTGAGACCAGTGTCTTTTGTTCAACTTACATCATAGATGTGTGCATGTTTGAGTAGAGAAAAGACAGCTCTTTAAATAGGCTTTACGAGAAATATAGGTGGAACACTTTCTCACAGTCAATGGCATGCTATTCCATAGGGTGCCCCCTTTTACAGGATTATTATGGAATTTTCCTAGCTTCTTATCCAGTGCAGATCTCAGTAGTTATGCAAAACTTGATATAACACTGGCACTCTGAATTTGACCAATCACAAGACACTTAAGCCAAATCCTTCCTTTATTAGGCAGAGGCTCTCCTTGTGAGTATCTCCTTGTATTATTTTTATTATTATTATTATTATTATTATTTATATAGCACCTTTCACAGACAATAAGTCACAAAGTGCTTACCCCATAATTAAAAACAGGGGAGGCAAAGCAACAATTAAAAGAACTGAAAATACAAGGCAAAAATAAATACAGTGGGAGCCAATGAATATGAGCTCTCCTATTGGTGTTTGTTAAAAGCCTTGCAGCAGCATTTTGAGCAGTCAGAAGTCGATACATAGACAGTTTATTCAGACAGCTAAACAATCCCTCCAGGATTTTGCAATGTTGTGATCACACCAGTTCATGCAAATTCAACCAATCCCCATGAATTTTAAGCAACTTTGCAACTCTGTCCAATCACTGCAACTTTCCCACAATTTTGACCAATCGTTGTCATCTTCCGCGAATTTCACCATACAAATTTGTCCCTGAGTAGTGCTCAAACACAAATATCATCAGTCTAAAGCACAATTCACAGTGGCAAAAACGCGCTGGTACACTAGCGAGTGCAGTGGACGTATTCATGCGCAAACCCTATGCAGAGGGTGAGCGCTGACCAAGCGCATGCAGGCCCCAAAAAGTGACTGCGCATACAAGAACGCAGTGGTCGCAGTGAGCTGGACATGATCCAGGAAGCACCTGCCATCCCACATGGGGAACAATTGGTGAGGGTAAACAGATGCGCATGGGTTTCACTATTAAATCATGTTTTTCACATAACGTTGAAATAAACGTGCATTCTTCCTGGGGAAAATTGTTTCAGTCACTTTATGGTAAATATAAGACATTTTATCCACAGATTACTAAATTTTAAAAAAAAACTCCGCCACCGAGCTCTTCTTTAGTGTTTCGATTGCAGCTATTAAAACATTTAAATTTATTTTCACTGCACATGTGCAAAACGCGGCTGCTGAATGGTAGCTGCAGTGACTCAAAAAGAACTCTGAATATTGCCACGTACGCAAACACAGTCTATAGAACACAAACGTTATCCCCTCGGAGGGACTCTGAACAGCCCTTAACCAATCAAATGTGTTGCAGCCCCCTGTGTTCACTTCCTCATTAACAGTGAGTATTAATGGAAAACATCAGCAAAAAACTGTGTGATTAAAAAACACTCACCTGCGACCTTTCTCACACCACTCCTTCCTCTGTCTTCCCCGCCCACCGGTGGACATCACCCTGCATTTCCATGCTGACGGTGTGTACGAAGGAATGGGTTTGTGTTGAGAGAAGCACACCTGCAGGAAAAGCACCCCCCTCTGCATGTGTCTGAGGAGCAGTGTTGGGAGTAACACATTAATGTAATGCCACTACTTTTGCAGTAACGTGCTGTGTAACGAAATTACTTTTTAAAAATTCAATTACTGCATTTTTACAATGACAGTTACTGAAATTTGATCAGATGCGTTACTCGTTACTTGTTTAATTAAAATGGATAGTGTGGCAATGCATACTGTAGAGGAATCAGCAGACAGCGTCTCAGTCAGGAGGCAGTGATTAAACATAAGAGAATAATGGACAGGGACGTCATGGGGAGTTGGCAGGAAGAGGGAGCTGGGGGGTTAAGGGAAATGTATTGTGGGGTTAGATGTCATGCAGTGTGATGTGAAATGTCATGCAGATGTGAGATGATCTGTTGAGTTTATAAGAAGAACCTGGCTTGGCTGATTCATTGCTTTTCTGTGTATGGATGATGTGAGAGTGTTAATAAAACTTTGTCTGTTCGTAAACTGGCCTCATCATTTCCCACACTCTCCACACTGGTGACCCTAGACGTATTATGGAACAAGGCAAGAACCCCGGAGTCGGCCCAGACAGGAACCCCCAGCAACGCGTGCGCTGTTGCAGTCAAGCTACCGGACTTTTGGCAGCACAACCCGTGCTCTTGGTTCCACCACACCGAGGCCCAGTTCGCCCTCTGGGGAATAACGGCAGATGACACCAAGTTTTACCATGTGGTTGCAGCGCTGGACGCTTGCACAGCTCAGCAGGTAGCGAGCCTGCTCAACCAGCCCCCAGCCCACGGCAGATACGAGGCTCTCAAAGCTGCGCTGATTCAGCGCTACACGCTCTCGGACTGTGAGAGAGCAGAGAGGCTCCTGAGGCGTTCCGAGTTAGGAGATGGTTCGGCTGTCGATCTGATGGAGAAGATGTTGGCGTTAATGGGCATGGACGACGGGCATTTTCTGTTTGCCCACCTTTTCCTCCGGAACCTTCCAACAGAGGCGAGAGCGGTCCTGGCAAATTCGCCATTGCTGGCCGTGCGTGACTATCGTGCGCTAGCCCAGGAGGCAGACCGGATTATCCTCACCACCAGAGCACTCACGGTGAACGCAGTGGCGTTGGAACCCAGCGAGACGACCAGAGGAGGCGAGGAGCCACCGACGGTAGCGGCAGCGGGGGCCAAGGAGTGCCAGAGAGACATGCTCTGCTTCTACCACCGCCGTTTTGGAGGGAACGCACGCAGATGTGCGCCACCGTGCCAATTCAAGCGCTCGGGAAATGCCAGGGCCGGCAGTTGGTAGCAGCTGCGACCGCCGGCGAAGAGAACAAGCTGCTCTACGTGACAGACTTGCACTCAGGGAGGCGTTTCCTCGTAGACACCGGAACCCAGAAGAGCATCATCCTGCCGACCTGCGCTGACCGGCTGGCAGGACCTAGCGGCCCTGGGCTGGTAGCAGTAAACGGCTCGGACATTAAGACCTTTGGTGAGAGAACCCTGGCTTTATCTCTATACGGCCGTACATACGAGTGGACTTTTGTCATAGCAGCACTGAGTTTCCCAACCCTAGGAGCTGATTTTCTGTGCGCGCATGGTTTACTAGTTGATGTTGCTAACAGGCGTCTGGTTAATGCACTGTCTTTTGACTCTCTCCCCTGCACAGCTCGAGGGGCCGGGTCAGTAACACAAGCCAACATCACAGCTCCAGGCGGTAAGTTCCACACACTACTCACTCAGTTTCCAGCACTCACAGTCCCAACGTTTTCAGCAGCCATCGCTAAACACAGGGTGGAGCACTTTATCACCACCACCGGGCCGCATGTTTTCACATGACCTCGGCGCTTGGACGCAGCTAAACTGGCCATAGCGCACGAGGAGTTTGCCAACCTGGAAAGGTTGGGCATCATCAGGCGATCGAACAGCCCTTGGGCATCCCCGCTACACATGGTCCCTAAGGCTGAGGGATTGTGGCGACCATGCGGCGATTTCCGCAGGTTGAATAACGCCACAGCACACGACCGCTACCCGATTCCCCACATTCAGGATTTTTCCGTTCACCTCGCCGGAGCACGCATTTTTTCTAAAATAGACCTGGTCCGCGGTTACCACCAGGTCCCAGTGCATGCGGAGGACATACCCAAAACAGCGGTAATAACTCCGTTCGGTTTGTTCGAGTTTCTGCGCATGCCATTTGGATTAAAAGGAGCGGCACAGACGTTCCAGCGCATGATGGACGCGGTGCTGCACGATCTCCCGTTTGTGTTCGTCTACCTGGATGATATCCTGGTAGCCAGTGCGTCTGAAGACGAACACATAACCCACCTCAGGACGGTTTTCCAGAGGTTGGAGGAGCACGGGTTAATAATCAACCCGGCGAAGTGCCAGTTCGGCGCCGGGGGGAATGATTTTTTGGGGCACCACGTCTCACCGGAGGGAGCGATACCCTTGCTCAACAAAGTGCGTGCAGTGGCGAACTTTCCCCGGCCTCAGACAGTCAGGGCGCTGCAGGAATTTTGGGGGATGGTTAACTTTTATAACCGTTTCCTCCCCTGCGCAGCTCAACTCATGCAGCCACTGTACGCCGTGCTCAAGAGACGGAAACCCGCGGATGGAGTCGAATGGACTCCGGAGCGAGAGCAGGCGTTTTTTGAGGTTAAAGCAGCCCTGGCAAATGCCGCACTGTTGGCGCACCCAGACCCGGTGACCCGGATGGCGCTCACTACCGACGCCTCGGACGTGGCCATAGGGGCCGTCGTGGAGCAATGTGTCGCTGGTTCTTGGCAGCCGCTCGCTTTTTTCAGCAGGGCTTTGCGCGACAGTGAGTGTAAATACAGCGCGTTAGACAGGGAGTTGCTGGCTCTCCACCTGGCCATACGCCACTTCCATTTCTGGCTGGAAGGGCGCAGCTTCACCGCGTTTGTGGACCACAAGCCGCTGACGTTCACGATGGCCAAGGTTTCGGAACCATGGTCAGGACGGCAGCAGAGACAGCTGGCCGCAATCTCGGAGTTTACTACCGATATTCAGCATGTGTCGGGTAAACTGAATGTGGTGGCAGACTGCCTCTCGCACGCGCTTGTGGCCCCGGTCTGTGTAGGGATAGATTATACAGCCATGGCCGCAGAGCAGATTAGCGATACAGACGTGCGCGCATTCCAGTCTGGACCAACAGGGTTAAGGCTGGAGAGCAGGGTACTGCAAGACGGCAGCCCCCCCCAATCTGTGACATCTCCACGGGACGCCCGCGCCCGGTGGTCCCGGTTGCGTGGCGCCGCCGCGTGTTTGAGTCAGTTCACGCTTTGGCGCACCCAGGAGTGCGCGCGTCAGTCAAACTGGTGGGAGCTAAATTTGTGTGGCCAGGCCTGCGCAAACAAGTGAAAGAGTGGGCAGTAGCCTGCGTAGCATGCCAACAAGCCAAAGTGCACAGACACACGAAGGCTCCTTTGGAGCCGTTTAGTATACCAGCTAAAAGATTCGACCATGTTCACGTGGACCTCGTGGGCCCCTCCCGCCGTCGCAGGGGTGCACGCACCTTCTGACAGTGGTGGACCGCACCACACGCTGGCCAGAAGCAGTCCCGCTGGCGGCAACCACATCCACGGATGTGGCGCGCGCTTTTTTGACAACATGGGTGGCGCGTCTTGGAATCCCGTCGGACATCACGTCCGATAGGGGCCCTCAGTTTGTTTCCGAACTTTGGTCCGCGATGGCCCACAGCCTGGGTGTTGTAATTCATCGCAAAACCGCGTACAACCCACAGGCAAATGGGTTATGCGAGCGTTTTCACAGGTCACTGAAAGCAGCACTCAGGGCTTCGTTGACAGATGCAAATTGGGGTGACCGGTTGCCGTGGGTTTTATTGGGGTTGCGTTCCGCACCAAAAGAGGATTTGGAGGCTTCCCCGGCTGAGCTGTTTTTTTCTCAGCCACTGCGGCTGCCCGGGGAATTTTTGCCAGATAATCCCGCGCCGGACAGCTGCCCATCTCAGCGTTTGCAGCATAGTGCAGACACAGGCACGCTGCCCAGCCCGGCCCACCACTGTTTTCCGCGTGCTTTTGTGCCAAAAACTTTGAAGAACGCAGAGTTTGTGTTCGTCAGACACGATGCCCACTGCCCGCCATTGCGCCCACCCTATGATGGCCCGTTCAGAGTGCTGGAAACAGGGGACAGGCATTTTTTGCTAGACTTAGGGGGGGGCGTCGGGAGAAAATATGCATAGACAGACTTAAGCCCGCCTTTGTAGTGACGGACGAGCAAGTGCTGCTGGCCCGGGCCCCTCGGCGTGGAAGACCCTCACTGAGAGCTCCCCAGGCAAACGATTCACCAGGACAGCCACACGGGCAGAGCGAAGTTCCCCCCCACCTCGCCTTGGCCCACCCGCAGTCAGACACACGTCCAGCAGCCCCCCACCGGCACAGAGACCCCTGTTACAGCAGATATGGGAGGAGACTGAAGCCCAAAAGACGTGGTGACTGAAACTCTGTCTGGGGGTGGTGGTGTGGCAATGCATATTGTAGAGGAGTCAGCAGACAGCATCTCAATCAGGAGGCAGTGATTAAACATAAGAGAATAATGGACAGGGACGTCATGGGGAGTTGGCAGGAAGAGGGAGCTGGGGGTTTAAGGGAAATGTATTGTGGGGTTAGATGTCATGCAGTGTGATGTGAAATGTCATGCAGATGTGAGATGATCTGTTGAGTTTATAAGAAGAACCTGGCTTGGCTGATTCATTGCTTTTCTGTGTATGGATGATGTGAGAGTGTTAATAAAACTTCGTCTGTTTGTAAACTGGCCTCATTATTTCCAACACTCTCCACAATAGATATTTTTAGCACAAATAAATGAATATACAAACTGACCCTACCGTAGCTGAGACATAGCTGTCAGTTGACGTGACCTGTTGCAGAGAGCTGAGTCTTCACTACTGAGCGGAGGAAAAGATGAAGCTACTTTGTTTTTGTGGAAATAGACAGATTATTTTTCCTTTGCCGCGTTTAAGGACAAAAGCATATTGGTGGGTTGCAAGCAAAAGTGCCAGCTGAGACCTACTGCAATCTTGAGAAGCGCTTGAAAACAGCAACAAAGCTCTGACAAAGCTAGTGCTAAGTAATGGCTAGCTATGCTAACAACACTGTGTTAGTGGATCTACTGTATTCTGAGCAGCCACAGCCGGTTGCACAATGGAAATACTCTTGTCTCAACAGCCACGGCTGGATTTCAAGCACAGGTATGCATCTGGACAGTTTGTGACCCAGCAAGAGTTAAACCGGCTGATTGCCAGATACGTCGTTACAGACTGAAGCTGTGATTCACTGAAGTTAAAACACATTTACTTGCTACCTGGATAAACATTATTCAAAAATGGATTTTGATCTACAAAAGGAATTTGAGGGACTGGATCATGTCTCTGTCACAGCAGACATTTGGACTGTGGATAATGGACATTTTCTTTGGATCACTGCACATCAGATTAAATCCATATCATAAAGGTAAGATAAAAATGGACAGCTTTATGCAGTTTTGCCAACTCTTACTCCAAAATGAGGAAATTACTGGCGACATCATGTTGATTTTCTTCAGATTTTTCCCACAATAAGAGCTCTCAAAGCAGGATAAAGCAGACTGAACATGTTCTAAAAGCTCTGTCTGAAACAGTCTGTTTTCAGCCTGACATTAATAAGCCTGTAATGTAATCCATTAATTAAATTATCTTGCTATGTGTGCAAGATGAATTAAGTATGCATTTAAAAGTAACATGAATGTTACTTTTCCAACTAACTAGTTACTTGAATCATGCAATAATTGGTAAAGGAGCTCAATTGCTTTTGAAAAGAAGTAACTAGTAACTGTAATTAGTTACTAATTTTTAATGACTTGCCCAACATGCTGAGACAAGACCTCATTAACCCTCATCCTACCAACATATTTTACATACAAATAGTACCAACTGGGGTCCGTTTGGACCCCACACAAAATTTAACTGTTAATTGGATTATTAAGCAATACCAAAGTATTTTTTTCACCTAAAATTTTTTATTTGGTTAAAACAAAGAGTTGTGCTTGAAACATGATCCAAAAATCCCGGAATGGGGCTAGTTTGTCGGTTGCCTGCCTTTCAGCACGAGTAGCCGGAAGTGGTTGAAAAACACTTCCGGTGAACCTAGTTCGCGACATGGTGGCACTAAAGATAGGTCTTCCTTCTTTCTCTGACCAAAGTCTACCTCGTTGAGCCATCATTCACTGAAATATAACACAAAATTCATACATTTAATATCATTAACATCATATTTTTCCCTGGGGTCCGATCGGACCCCAATGAAAAATCTGAACTGACAGTACAGAAGAAAACTGTATTTTAAATCAGATTTATTTTTTGTGATTCACAGATGATGACAAACAAAGTCAGAAAGCATGATAGCTGTGATCGATAATATGTCCGTGTTGTGCATAAGAACATATGTGTGGGGTCCGATCGGACCCCACTCGGTAGGATAAACCAGAAACAAACAAGCAAATATAACACTACAGCCAGTATTGTAACCTTTTATACAATTTTAGTCACTAAAACCACTACTACATCTTGGAAAGGAAATTCAAAGCTGTGAGCTGAGACAGAGCAACGTGCGCCCTGGCAAACACCCGCTGGCCCAGGGAGGCCCCTCCTCCCTGTACAACTCAAAGCAAAGCTCTGATGAGACAGGTGTGTGTCAAGGCGTGCACACTGACAGAAAGGCAGGAGTCAGGCACAGAAAGAGAATATTCAGTCATTTTTCAGAATAGAACAGACTTTGACAGACAATACAGGGGAACTATTTTTTTTTTTTTTCTGCGCCCGGTACTGGGGACCACTGCTGTAAGGGAGCCATAACTTCCAAATCTGTACTCTTAACATGCATTCAATACAATTTACCTGTTGTAATGGATAATTATTTTATTCATCTTTTTCATTTGAGTTCTCAGCAAGAGAACTTAGATAATTCTTATGCCAAATTTACTGAGCACTTAATTCTCACTTTATTGTGCAAAATTCTATATTTGCTGTTGCACAAAAAAGTTTTTTTTTTCTATAGCAGAAGTTTCTGCTTAATTTACAAATAAATCACCATTTAATAGGAAATTTTTGACAATCCTGTGCCTTTCTTGTTGTGTTATGTAGAAAACCATTGCAATAAACTGGGGGGAAAAAGTATCTGCTTTAAAATTTGTACTTCCTCCCACAACTTTTAGAGCAAAAATGCCTCTAAAAATATCACAGCTTTTATTGCAACTTTTTACAAAAGGTCCTGTAAATTAAGGCTTTTGGGGCCGCAACAATCATAAAATCCTGGAGGGACTGGCTAAAAACAGAATTACAATAATCTATATGAAATGAAATCATGAACAAGCATTTACATCTCAGCTTTACAAAGAAAGTGATCTGTCATCTCAATAGTTTTCAATTTAGTGATGTTCCTTAATGAAGAGCGGTTGAACTGCCTAATGTGGGAATCAAGAGACAAGGAGTTATCCAGAAAAACACCAAGACTGCATACAGATGTTTTTACAGAAGCAACAAGTGGACCAAGAAATGATTTAATGGTTGGAATTGAACTACTGATTGCAATAATGAGTTTCACTTTTGTCTTTATTTAGCTGCAAAAAAAATTGTTGCTAGGCAACGCTCAATTGCTGCCAAACATTTGGGGTCAAAACCATGAGCTTATGGAGCTCTTGAGGATTAAAGAATATATATAACTGAAAATGATCAGCATAAAAATGGTAAAAGATGTTAAAATTACTAATTAATTGACCAGGAGGAAGCAAATAAAGAGCAATTAAAATAGGACCTAAAACTGAGCCTGGAGTTACCCCACACAACAGATGAGCATTATCTGATAAAAACTAATTAACAGACAGAAAAACTTTTGTCAATCAGGTACGAGGAAAACCAATCCACTGCAGACACAGTAACACCTTCTCAATAAGAATCTTGTGATCCACTGTATCAAAGACTGAACTAAGGTCCAATATAATCAGCATTTCTTGTTCGAATATAATAACAGATTATTTGGAGTAATGTTTAATGAAAAACTTATCTAGAGGTACCCAGGATTGATTCTGCACTTGGGGTGTGTGTGATTTACACTGTAGATAGGTAAAGCACAATCTCGTTCTGCTGTACATGATTGGTTGTACGGTTGAATGACAATAAGGGTGATTTAATTTAATTTAATTTAATTTAATTAAATGACTGGAAATGAGGGTATACCATGTCCTCTTTTAAAATGAACCAGCTCACTGAGAGAAAAAACTAAAATCTATAATTTACTCCACAAAAATAATAATAATAATAATAATAATTTACTTTTACCCAATGTGGGTTTGCTTTGTGCTGCAGATCTTCCCATCTCTTATTCATAGGCTAGGCTTTCACCCACCCCCAACAGCTCCATGTCTCCCACTTTGGGAATCACTGCCTTATATGAATGAATGAATGAATGAATGAATTTATTTCGGATAGTACAGTACAGGTTAAAAGAAACTGAATAATATAACAACAAGGTCAAATTAGACAATGACTCCTCTGATTATACAGTTCAACGTAAGTTATCCGAAATGGGTGATGGCTGAAGCCGCAGCTTATATTGCCCACCCATATTCCATCCAAGAATTCAAAAGAGAAAAAGAGAAAACAGACAAGAGCGATTACAATTCAAAACAAAGCTAAGACAAAATGTGACAGAGAAAAAAAAACTAAGCTAAGCTAAGTTAAGCGATTACTATTCAAAAACAAATCTAAGACAAAATATTACATATTATTACTTATAACTTATAACTTACTTATATCTTACTTATAACTTATAACTACTTATACTTCTATATTATTATTACTTATATATATTCATGTAATTGATTTCAGTTTGGTTACCTTTGTTTTATGCATTCATTCACCACTAACTGACACATAGATGATCTGGGGGCAATTTAGGGTTTCCCAATGACACTTTGACATGCAGGTAATAGAGCCACAGGGCTTCTGATTACTGGCAGTCTCAGCCTCTCCCACCCCACTTCCTTCTCTCTTGATACCAAAGCAGAACTAAGTGCACTCGGTGATTTACAATGGTGTGAAAAAGTGTTTGCCCCCTTCCTGAGTTCTCTTTTTTTGTTTGTTTGTCACTCTTAAATGTTTCAGCTCATCAAACAAATTTAAATATTAGACAAAGATCACACAAGTAAACATAAAATGCAGTTTTTAAATCAAGGTGTTTATTATTAAGGAAAAATAAGATCCAAACCTACATGGCCCTGTGTGAAAAAATGATTGCCCCCTAAACCTAATAACTGGTTGGGCTACCCTTAGCAGCAACAACTGCAATCACACATTTGCGATAACTGGCAATGTGTCTTTTACAGCGCTGTGGAGGAATTTTGGCCCACTCATCTTTGCAGAATTGTTGTAATTCAGCTGCATTGGAGGGTTTTTGAGCATGAACCGCCTTTTTAAGGTCATGCCACAGCATTTCAATCAGATTCAGGTCAGGACTTTGACTAGGCCACTCCAGAGTCTTCATTTTGTTTTTCTTAAGCCATTCAGAGGTGGACTTGCTGGTGTGTTTTGGATCATTGTCCTGCTGCAGAACCCAATTACGCTTCAGCTTGAGGTCAGGAACAGATGGCCGGACATTCGCCTACAGGATTTTTTGGTAGACAGCAGAATTCATGGTTCCATTTACCACAGCAAGTCTTCCAGGTCCTGAAGCAGCAAAACAGCCCCAGACCATCACACTACCACCACCATATTTTACTGTTGGTATGATGTTCCTTTTCTGAACTGCTGTGTTACTTTTACGTCAGATATAATGGAACACACACCTTCCAAAAAGTTCAACTTTTGTGTCATCAGTCCACAGAGTATTTTCCCAAAAGTCTTGAGGATCATCAAGATGTTTTCTGGCAAAACTGAGACAAGCCTTTATGTCCTTTATGCTCAGCAGTGGTTTTCGTCTTGGAACTCTGCCATGCAGGCCATTTTTGCCCAGTCGCTTTCTTATGGTGGAGTCCTGAACACTGACCTTAACTAAGGCAAGTGAGACCTGCAGTTCTTTGGATGTTGTTGTGGAAGTCTTTTGTGACCTCTTGGATGAGTCGTCGCTGCACTTTTGGGGTAATTTTGGTCAGCCGGCCAATCCTGGGAAGGTTCACCACTGTTCCATGTTTTCGCCATTTGTGGATAATGGCTCTCACTGTGGTTCGCTGGAGTCCCAAAGATTTTGAAATGGCTTTATAACCTTTTCCAGACTGATAGATCTCAATTACTTTGTTTCTCATTTGTTCCTGAATTTCTTTGGATCGCAGCATGATGTCTAACTTTTGAGGATCTTTTGGTCTATTTCACTTTGTCAAGCAGGTCCTATTTAAGTGATTTCTTGACTGAGAACAGGTGTGGCAGTAATCAGGCCTGGGTGTGGCTAGAGAAATCGACCTCAACTTTCCAAAGATGTGATAAACCACAGTTAATTTATGTTTTAACAGGGAGTGGCAATCACTTTTTCACACAGGGCCATGTAGGTTTGGATTTTTTTTCCGTTAATAATAAACACCTTCATTTAAAAACTGCATTTTGTGTTTACTTGTGTTATCTTTGTCTAATATTTAAATTTGTTTGATGATCTGAAACATTTAAGTGTAACAATCAGGGCGACCAGTTAGCGGTCCTCTGGTCCTCCTCAGCAGCAAGGAGACTGGGTGGATGCCGGTGAGAAGGAAGCCTAGCCGCAAAGCCCCGGTTAACCACCAACCTCTTCACGTTTCTAATCATTTTTCCCCGCTCAGTGACACACCCGCTGAGGAAAAATCTCTGATCATTGGCGACTCTGTAGTCAGAAACGTGAACCTAGAGACTCCAGCGGCCATAGTCAAATGCATTCCTGGGGCCAGAGCAGGCAACATTGAGTCAAATTTGAAAATGCTGGCTAAAAGTAACTGTAAATACTCCACAATTGTTATTCACACTGGCATTAATGACATCCATCTCCGACAGTCGGAAGTCACGAAACTTAATGTAGAATCGGTGTGTGACTTTGCCAAAACAATGTCTGCCTCTGTAGTATTCTCTGGGTCCCTCCCCAATCTGACCAGTGATGACATGTTTAACCGCTTGTCATCCTTCGACCGCTGGCTGTCTGTGTGGTGTCCTGCAAACAACGTGGGCTACATTGACAATTGGACCTCATTTTGGGGAAAACCTGGTCTTATGAGACGAGACAGCATCCATCCCACTTTGGATGGCGCGTCTCATTTATCTAACAATCTGGCATCTTTTTTATTCAAATTTCCAAAACATTGACAACTCAGAGATGGGACCAGGAAGCAGAGTCGCAGTCTTACACACCTCTCTGCAGCTCCTCTTCATCCGCCACCCCTCAACTTAGCCCCTGTCTTCCCATCAGAGAATCATTGTCTGCTCCCTCCAAAGCAAATAAAAATATAATGTATAAGTATCCCAAAGTGATTAAACAAAAAGTTGGTAAAACTCAAATTAAACATGAAGCTTCTAAATTGAATGATTTGGCCTCTGTTCCTCCTCATAATTTAAAAATTAAATGTGGTTTATTAACCTGTTGCACTTCGGTGTACCGCGGGCGGGCACGTCTCTGCGTCCTAGGACGTACGAGGGCGTCCGAGTACGCACACTGTGCATCCTAGGAGGCACTGCAAAAAAAAAAAAAAACACCTGCATTTCCGTTCTTCCACTACAGACACAGCCGCGAACAGAAAGCCAAAGGAGTGCTTTGATTGGTTTAGATGTGATTGACCTCTCATTCGACTAATAAGAGCCTTGAATTGGGTTCCTGAAACCTTGAAGAACCAATGACTGAAAACCTAGCAAGAAGGACCCACCTACGAACGGCTGTGAATACAGCCAGCCAATTGAAGCAGAGAAGTTCGAAAGCTGTTTTGTGTAAGGCTGGGTGACACACAGGCGTTCGCCAGTCTTTTTTTCTAACTACTGTTTTTATTTGTTTTGAAAAATCGTTCGCCAAAACCGCAATCATGGAAGCGCAAAACCGCAATAATGGAATTATGGTTTGACCGGGTCGAGAGACCAGAACCACGAGTCCGTAACAAGCGGACCAGCGTCATGTTCGTCTGACAATGAGGAAGAGAAGTTCGCCAGCTACGCTGCTGTTGTGAACAGGTAAGTGTTATAAGCTAAATTATTCTTTATCCCTGAAAATTGTAATCAAAAATGACTTTTGACCGATCGGTAAATTACAACTGTGCGTCATCGCCACATGACGGACTGCGGCGCAAGAACCCGTGCACCGGGTGATGTCCGTCCTCTGTAGCGGGGGGGACAACCCCCCCCACACACACACACAGCCCTGAGTGTCACCTTTCATTAGAACCCAAGATGAAGCTTCTATATTGAATCATTCAAAAGTTACAGACGTTTTTCCAAACTGTGCCATTTGGCACAGTTCAAAAACGCCTGGGAACAGCCTGACAACAAAGCTGTGTAATATATTCATTTTTTGTGGTATTGTTACAAAATTTTGACCTCAGCTGGATAACACTTGGTTCTACATTTCTGTTGCATTTTCCAGCCCGGATCTGAAGCTGTGTGTTATTTGCAAGCATTTGTATCCAAAAAAACACCCAGATGAAATTTATTTTCTTCAAGTTCACTATGTTTAGATGACTGTTACTCAGTGGCCGGAGCACTTAGAGAGATTATGACTGTTTTGCCAAAAAATTCAAAGTGTTTTCTTTTAAATGAGACCAACCCCATGAAGATGCTGCAAAGGGCTGAAGAACAGCTTTTGATTTACTTTGGGCACGTTATTTTTTGGCGTTTTTAGGGAAATTGACCAGAGTGCAAGGGGTTAAATATTAGGTGTCTAACTCCCAAGTCTCTGCTAGTCCATGATCTGCTAATTGATCATCAGATTGATTTAATATCCCTTACAGAGACTTGGTTAGGGCAAGAGGATTATGTTGGTTTAAATGAATTAGCTCCCTCTGGTTATTTAAACTGTCAAAATCCCAGAAGTTCTGGTCATGGAGGAGGAGTAGCAACAATTTACCATTCCAGATTACTAGTTAATGTAAAGCAAAAAAAACATGTTATAATTATATAATATATAATTATTATTATTATTATATTATTATATATAATATATTATCCTTTGAGGGCCTGGTCCTCAGTATTGGGCACTTCAGCAATTTTAGGCTAAACCCAGTTTTATTTGCCATAGTTTATCGTCCTCCATCAACCTACTCAGAAATTTTATCCGAATTTGCTGAATTCATAGCTAATTTAGTGCTGAAATCAGATAGAATTATTATAATAGGGGACTTTAATATACATGCAGATGTAGATAGTGATTGCCTTAATGTGGCATTTAATTCAGTATTAGACTCGATGGGGTTTTCTCAGAAAGAAGGAAATTCTACTAATTATCTCCACCATACGTTGGACCTTGTTTGGACATATGGTATAGAAATAGAAAAATCTGGTAGTGTCTCTTCATAACCCTGTACTGTCAGACCATCATCTGTTAACCTTTGATTTTACTATTTCTGACTATTTGGCTCCTAAAGAAAAATATTACTACAGTAGATGCCTCTCACCGGAGTGGTGGCTCAGTTGGTAGAGCATCCGCCCCACACCCGGGAGGCAGGGGTTCAAATCCCGGCCGGGTCATACCAAAGACCATATAAAAATGGTACTTTCTGCCTTCTAGCCTGGTGCTCCGCATAATGGAACGGAGAAAGTAAATTTACGCACAGAGCTACCAGAGGACTGACCCCCCACTGTAGCTTTCACTACTTACAGTATCTGTGTGGCCTAGGCCCTTAGAATAGAGGGTTAGTATTAATGAAAGCGCTTTGAGTGGTCTTTGTGACTAGAAAAGCGCTATATAAGTGCAGGTTAGTTAGTTAGTTAGTTAGGGTCAGAGAAACGGAGATGGGCGCCGCCCCATGCGTCTTCATGGCGTGAAGGGAATTAAGAAGAAGAGATGCCTCTCAGATGATGTTGTTACCAAATTTATGCAGATTGTTTCCTCTATGTCATGTGTCAACACAACGGAAATAAGCTATGGAGCGCTTGCTCCTTCTGTAATTGATAGCATGGTAGATAGTGTTACAGCTTCTCTGCATCAGACTCTAGACTTGTGGCCCCCTTAAAAAAGAAAAAGTCTAATCAGAGATTTCTAACTCCTTGGTTCAACACAGAAACTCATAGCTTAAAACAGAAGACTCGTCAATTAGAAAGAAAATGGTGCTCCACTAATTTAGATGAAATATGTTTAGCTTGGAGAAATCATCTTTTAATTTATAAAAAATCTCTTAGAAAAGCTAGAACGAGTTATTATTCTGCATTAATAGAAGAGAACAAGAATAATCCCAGGTTTCTTTTCAGTTCTGTAGCCAGGTTGACAAAGAGTCAGGACTCTGTCAATCCTAGCATTCCCTTACAGCTTACTAGTCAGGACTTTATGAACTTTTTCAATAATAAAATTTCATCCATCAGAGATAAAATCAATCAGATTCTTCCCACCGTTAACTTAAATACAGTAACTACTACAACTCCTTCAACTGATATCTGTCTTGATGAGTTTACTCCAACTGACCTTTTAGAGTTAGACAAAATAGTTTCTTCATCCAAGCCTTCAACTTGTCTTTTAGACCCTGTTCCTTCTAGGTTATTTAAAGAAGTCTTCCCACTTATTGGTAGCTTTATTCTTCATATAATCAATTCTTCATTAACTTTAGGCCATGTACCGCAGGCTTTTAAAACGGCTGTAATTAAACCCTTACTCAAAAAGAAAACACTGGATCCAGGAGCTTTAGCTAACTATAGACCAATCTCTAATCTCCCTTTCACTTCAAAAATCTTAGAAATAGTTGTTGCTACGCAATTATTTGACCACCTGCAGGGAAATGGTTTACTTGAAGAGTTTCAATCTGGGTTTAGAATCCATCATAGTACTGAAACAGCCTGAGCGAAGGTCACGAACAACCTCCTCATCACATCTGATAATGGACTTGTTTCTGTACTTGTCCTTTTAAACCTTAGTGCAGCTTTTGATACTATAGATCATAATATTCTACAGGATAGATTAGAACACTATGTTGGACTTAATGGAACTTCGTTGCAGTGGTTTAGATCTTATTTATCTGATAGGTTCCAGTTTGTTCATGTCAATAATGACTTTTCTTTCAACTCAAAGCTCAGTCATGGAGTTCCACAGGGATCTGTGCTAGGCCCTACTCTTTTTAGTTTATATATGCTTCCGTTAGGCAACATTATTAGAAAGCACTGTATACATTTTCATTGTTATGCAGATGACACACAATTATACCTGTCAATGAAGCCAGATGATAGTAATCAATTAGCCAAGTTGGAAGCCTGTCTTAAGGAAATCAAAGCTTGGATGACTTGTAATTTCCTGCTGTTAAATTCAGATAAGTCTGAAGTCATTCTTGTTGGTCCAGAAAACCTTAGAAATACCTTTTCAAATCAAACTTTCAGTTTGGATGCAGTTACTCTTTCTCTTAATAGCTCTGTGAGGAACATTGGAATTATTTTTGTTCAAGATCTGTCTTTCAATTCACATATTGAATTTGTTTCTAAGACTGCCTTCTATCATTTGCGTAATATTGCCAAGATTAGGAGCATCTTGTCTCAGAGTGATGCTGAGAAACTGATCCACGCTTTTGTTAGCTCTAGATTAGATTGTTGTAATTCTTTATTATCAGGTTGTCCTAAAACATCTTTAAAAAGTCTTCAGCTGATCCAAAATACTGCAGCAAGAGTTTTAACAGGTACTAGAAAGAGAGATCATATCTTTCCGGTTCTGGCCTCCCTTCATTGGCTTCCCATAGAGTTTAGAATTAAGTTTAAAATCCTTCTTCTTACTTACAAAGCTCTAAACAATCAGGCACCTTTTTATTTAAAAGATCTGATACTACCGTATTATCCTAACAGAGCACTATGCTCCCAAAATGCAGGATTACTTGTAATACCTAGAATCTCCAAAAGTACAATGGGAGGCAGAGCCTTCAGTTATCAAGCTCCTCTCCTGTGGAATCAGCTGCCAATCTGGATTCAGGAGTCAGACTCGATCTCTGTTTTTAAGAATAGGGTTAAAACCTTCCTTTTTGATATAGCCTACAATTAAGGAGGGATCATGTGTTTCTGAACCCTCCCTTAGTTATGCTGCTAATAGGTTTAGTCAGCCGGGGGACCACCAATAATGCACTGGGCCTCACTCCTTTCTTCACTGTCAATGATTTTTTTTTTTTTTTTTTTTTTTTTTTTTTGCTGGTCATTAACATCTGTTTGTTCTCTCCCATAGATTGAGTCCCCATCGTGCTGTTTGCTCTCTGCATGTCTGTTCTTTTCATCTTCTCTATCCCCTCACCCCTAGCCAGTCACAGCAGATGACTGCCCCTCCCTGAGCCTGGTTATGCTGGAGGTTTCTTCCTGTTAAAAGGGAGTTTTTCCTCTCCACCGTCGTCAAGCGCTTGCTCACAGGGGATCACCTGATTGCTGGGGTCTTTCTGCAACTGTGGGGGTTCCCCCTACAGTTGAAAGTGCTATGAGATGACTGTTGTTGTGAAATGGTGCTATATAAATAAAGTTGAACTGAATTGAACAAGCATACAAAAAATGAGAAATCAGTAAGGGGGCAAACACTTTTTCACACCACTGTACATGTAACCAAGTTTAAGAGCAATAATGTCTACAGTAGCTCTCACATCAGAAGTAAATGCCAATGTACTACACTAAATTAAATATGTTTTATCAAACACAGAGCTGTTTTATTAACAGCTGTCTGAATCAGAAAGCCTGGCTTAACAAAGAAAGTTGAGTGCTGTCATAATACCAATTGTTTCTGACTGGTTAGAGCAACACTGTAAAATTTCCCACCTTTAAGTAATATTTCCAAAATCATTTTGATGGCAAATCAACCTTTGATCAGGTGAATATACTTTAGCTCCCACCATAGCCTTAGTGGGTCTGCATCACCTGCAACAGCACTACTGTAGCTTTGCTGTTCCTGGTTGGAACACTTATAAGACTACAACTGGTATGCTTTACAGCCTGACTCCGATTAACCAATCATAGGACATGACATAAATGGTATTCATTTATATAGTGCTTTTTCTTATCTCTAGATGACATGAAATAGTCAGTCAGAAAGCAACTCATACTGGCTCAGACGTCGCCTGGGTTAACAAGGTCAGGAGTTCCTGGCAGCGGAAGGCGAAGGACAGAGCTGCATGGAGGAATCTGATCAGACCTAAATGAAACAGTCATTGTCGCCCCCGACAGACTGCTATGATGATTATGAGATGACCAAAGCGCTTTAACCCCTTGCACTCCAGTCAATTTTCCTAAAAACGCCAAAAAAAAATGTGCCCAAAGTAAATCGAAAGCTGTTCTTCAACCCTTTGCAGCATCTTCATGGGGTTGGTCTCATTTAAAAGAAAGCACTTTGAATTTTTTGGCAAAAAAAACATGATCTCTCTAAGTGCTCCGGCCAGTGAGTTACAGTCATCTAAACATAGTGAACTTGAAGAAAATAAATTTGGCCTGGGTGGTTTTTTGGATACAAATGCTTGCAAATAACACACTGCTTCAGATCCAGGCTGGAAAATGCAACAGAAATGTAGAACCAAGTGTTATCCAGCTGAGGTCCAAATTTTGTAACAATACCACAAAAAATGAATATATTACACAGCTTTATACTCAGGCTGTTCCCAGGCGTTTTTGAACTGTGCCAAATTGTGCCAAATGGCACAGTTTGGAAAAACGTCTGTAACTTTTGAATGATTCAATGTAGAAGCTTCATTTAGGGCTCTAATGAAAGGTCACATTCAGGGCTGTATCTGTGTGTGTGTGTGGGGGGGGGGTGTCCACCCCGTCATTGCGGCTCCCCCCACCCCCCGCTACAGAATCGTAGCGGTGGGGGGGGGGGGCGTTCACGGTCCGGAGGCAGCGAACGAACCGTGTAACGCGGCGCACGCACTTCGGACATCGTGCGCCGCACAGTTGTAATTTACCGATCGGTCAAAAGTCATTTTTGATTACAATTTTCAGGGATAAAAAATAATTTGGCTTATAACACCTTACCTCTTCACAGCCACAATGTCCTGGCCAACTTCTCTTCCTCATTGTCAGACGAACCGACGCTGGTCCGCTCGTTCTGGTCTCGCGACCCGGTCAAAACATAATTCCATGATTGCGGTTTTGGCGAATGATTTACGAGCTTCGTCGTTGGCCTCCGTCGGTCTATGATGACCATATAAGAGAATCCTAAACACTCTGCTGGAATTAAAAAAAAAAAAAATAAACCACTGCCTGTGGCTGCTGAAGCAGTCTCTCTTCACCCAGCTTTAGACAAAACAGCTCAGCGAACTTCTGTGCTTCAATTGGCTCGCAGCCGTTGGGAGGCGGGTCCTTCTGGCTAGGTTTTCATTCATTGGTTCTTCAAGGTTTCAGAAACCCAATTCAAGGCTCTTATTAGTCGAATGAGAGGTCAATCAGATGAACTAATCTGTTCGCGGCTGTGTCTGCAGCTTTTATTTTCAGTGCGCGCTTGGACGCCATACACCACCTACATCAAAATCTCCATGATGCGTCCTAGAGCGCACGAGAGCGCCCTCGTGCGCTCTAGTCGGCCACACTACACCTGCGCCACAGCCTTCCCTAGATAATGCCCCTAAATGACTAGAAAAGCACTCAGAGAGTGCATACCTCCGCCAAGGCTCTGTCCCTCCTTTTGTCCTCCCCTCCCTCCCTTTGTCAGTCTATATTGCCATCTGTCTGTACATTGCAAGATAGAGCCTTGACAGAGATATGCACTCATGGATCATCTCCAACATCTAATGAGTTCATCTTTGGGCCAAGGGCCACATCTGGTGAAAATTTCATCCAAATCCATCAATGAGTTTTTGCGTGATCCTGCTAACAGTGAAACGACAGCAAAAACAATAAGACTACATTATATGACTACATTATAATAACTAGGAAAGCACTCAGAGGGTGCATACCTCTGCCAAGGCTCCTTCTGTCCCTCAGGGATCACCTCCAAAATGTAATGGGTTTGTGTGTAAGCCTAGAGCTACTTCTGGTGAAAATTGCATCAAAGTCTGTCCATTAGTTTTAGAGTATTGGTGCTAACACACTGTGAGACGATAAGAACCTTGGCTAAGGTATGCATTCTCAGATTACCACCAAAATGGAATGGGTTTGTCTGTAGCCCAAGAACCACCTCTGGTGAAAATTTCATCCAAATCCATCCAGTAGTTTTTGTGTAATCCCGCTGCACAAATACAAACAAAGCCCTTGGTGGAGGTATGCACTCTCAGGTCATCACCAAAACCTAATCATCTGTTCTCCGTGCTATTACACATGTTTCCTGAAAATTTCATCAAAATCCATTCATAACTTTTTGAGTAGTGTTTTTAACTGACAGACAAACCAACAAACCAACCAACGCCGGCGAAAACATTACCTCCTCCTCTTGATGGAGGTAATAATTCTTGATGGAGGTAATAATAGCAAGACTGTCATAATTGTATTGACCATATATTGGAGCTGGGCAATTCCACCTTAAACCAGCATCATGGTTTATTGAATCTATCAGGTTGGTTTTTGACATAATGCACGGCTCAGGAGACGCACACACACAGGCTTAGAGTAGTTCAAAGAGTTTATTAACAGCAGGAGTGAATGAGTGCGTGTCTGCGGGATGTAAATGTGTTGGTGATGGTGTCTGCTCCAGGCACAGAGGCAGGTGACCGTACAGCCGAGCAACCCTATGGAGAGAGCACAGGGAGAGGGTGACGGGCATACACCAACACAGGAGGGATTTATGGCGAGAGAAGGACTTACTTGGTTGGTCAGGATAGCTGGCACAACAAGGGGGCGAAGCCCGGAAGACAGCCACCTGGAGAGCTCCGTACAGCAGCGAGGATTGGGCGATGGAGTGGAGATGTCCGCCGCTGGGGAATCCACCTGTGCACAGGGGAGAAGACTGAAGAAGAGAGGTAAGCGATCTTCTTACCAAAATGGTGATGCTGAAGAGAAGTATGCTCACAACGGTGAGGGACGAAGTCTGACGGCTTCAGGCCGAGCCTCCGGGCGAGACTGCCTTTATCCCTCGCCGCTGATGATGATCAGGTGTGTGAGCAGGTGGCGCCGCTGATGAATGGCGCGGCGTGACAGTACTCCCCCCTCTAGCAGCGCCTCCTGGCGATGGCTTATCCGGGTGCGCTCGGTGGAAGTCCGCAATGAGCGATGGGTCCAACACAAACGACGGGGGCACCCATTGTCGATGCTCGGGCCCATAGCCCTCCCAGTCCACCAAGTATTGCAACCCACGACCTCGGCGCCGGGAGTCCAGGATGGAGGAGACGGACCAGGCCGGATGGCCACCAATCATCCAGGGTGCGGGTTGCGCTGCAGGAGGAGGGCAAAGGGGGTCAGTGACTGCCAGTTTCACCTTCGACACATGGAAAGTGGGATGGATGCGGAGGGAGGGGGGAATAGCCACGCGCACAGCCACCGGGTTGACGATCCGGGTGATGGGAAAGGGACCCATGAATCGCTGTGCCAGCTTCCTCCTCTCGCCTTTTAATGTGACGTCCTGGGTAGACACATACACGAGTTGCCCAACTCTGTACGCCGGGGCAGGTCGCCTGTGCCGGTCCGCCACGGTCCTGTTGCGCTCCGCTGTGCGTAAAAGCGCATGACGCGCGGCAGCCCAGGTGGAGCGGAACTGCCTAAGGTGCGCCCTAACAGAGGGGACAGCTACCTCGGTCTCCTGCGCTGGAAACAGCGGGGGGTCGTAACCCAGGGACGCCTTGAAGGGGGACATCCCCATTGCAGAAGAGCGGGCGGTGTTGTGGGCATACTCCACCCAGGCGAGATGGTTGCTCCAGGACGTCGGCTTGGATCTGGTAACACAGCGGAGCACAGCCTCCAGCTCCTGATTGGTCCTTTCACACTGCCCGTTAGACTGGGGGTGATGGCCGGAGGAGAGGCTCACCTTGGCTCCGATGGCGTTACAAAAAGATCTCCAAACCTCGGATGAAAATTGGGGGCCCCGGTCCGAGACCACGTCCACCGGAATCCCGTGCAGCCTGACCACGTGTTGGACGAGGAGGCCCGCCGTCTCCAGGGCGGTAGGGAGACCTCGCAGGGGGACGAAGTGTGCCGCCTTGGAGAAACGGTCCGCGATGGTCAGGACGGTGTCAAAGGAGTTGGAAACGGGGAGTCCGGTGACGAAATCCAGTGCGATGTGCGACCAGGGCCTGCCGGGGACGGGCAGAGGCTGGAGCAGACCCGCTGGGGGGGCATTTCCCGACTTGCTGGTGGCACAGATTGGGCAAGCCCGGGCGTAGCGGGCTGCATCCCTCCGCAGGCCTGGCCACCAAAAGGACCGTTGGAGGAGGCTGATCATCCGAGAGGTGCCGGGATGACAGGTGAGCCGGGAGGTGTGGAGCCAGTGGATGACCTCTCCTCGGACCGCAGATGGGACGAACAGTCTTCCCTCCGGTCCGCCGCCAGGATCAGGTTCCACCTCCTGCGCCTTCCGGATCTTGTCTTCAATGTCCCAAGAGATGGCTCCCACGACGCACGACCTGGGCAGGATAGTGTGGGGCGTCTCCTCAGCCTCCACGGGGGTGAACTGCCTAGAGAGGGCGTCAGGCAGGCCGTTTTTGGAGCCCGGCCTGAAGGTGATTGAGAAGCGGAACCTGGCGAAGAACAAAGACCAGCGCGCCTGGCGGGCATTCAGGCGCTTGGCAGATCGTAAGTATTCTAAGTTCTTGTGGTCCGTCAGGACCACAAACGGCAGGTCCGCCCCCTCTAGCCAGTGGCGCCACTCCTGTAAGGCGAGTTTAATGGCCAGGAGCTGTCTGTCCCCCACATCGTAGTTCCTCTCCGCCAGGGACAGGCGCCGGGAGAAGAAGGCGCACGGTCGCTTGGCGCCATCGTCCGGTGATCGTTGGGATAACACTGCTCCCACTCCCGTGTCCGATGCGTCCACCTCCACAATGCACTGCAGCGCGGGGTCGACCTGGCGAAGGACCCGGGAGGAGGAGAACTCCGCCTTCAGCGCCTTAAAGGCAGCATCGACCTCTTCAGTCCACCGGAACGGGACCTTCGGGGACGTGAGGCGGGTCAGCGGTCCGACGATCCAGCTGAAATTCGGGACAAAGCGGCGGTAAAAATTGGCGAAGCCAACAAACTGTTGCACCTGCTTCCGGGATGCGGGAGTAGGCCATTCCACCACCGCCTTCACCTTCTCTGGGTCTGGGAGCACCTGGTCTTGGGCGATGATGAATCCCAGGAAGGATGTGGTCCTAGCGTAGAACTCGCATTTCTCAGCCTTCACGTACAGACAATTCTCCAGCAGTCTTTGGAGGACCCGCCTCACATGGACCTGGTGCTCGTCTCTGGACCTGGAGAAGATCAGAATGTCGTCCAGGTAGACGAACACGAAAAGGCCAATGAAATCCCGGAGGACGTCATTAATGAGGCGCTGAAAGACGGCAGGAGCGTTGGTCAACCCGAACGGCATGACGAGATACTCAAAGTGGCCGTTCGGGGTACGGAAGGCCGTCTTCCATTCATCTCCCTCCCGGATCCGGACGAGGTGGTAAGCGCTGCGTAGATCCAGCTTGGTAAACCAGGTCGCCCCCTGGAGGGAGTGGAAGGCAGTGTCCATGAGGGGCAGGGTGTAACGGTCCCTCTCAGTGATGTCATTAAGCGCTCGGTAGTCTATGCAGGGACGGAGGGAACCGTCCTTTTTCCCGACAAAGAAAAACCCTGCCCCCACGGGTGACGACGATGGGCGAATAATCCCAGCGCTCAGTGATTCCTTTAGGTACGTATTCATTGTCTCCCTCTCCGGTGCCGACAGGCTGTAGAGCCGACCAGATGGCAGGGGAGCCCCCTGGCGGAGATTGATGGCACAGTCATATGGTCGATGCGGGGGAAGAGACATAGCTTTCGATTTACTGA
Organism: Pholidichthys leucotaenia; assembly: GCA_020510985.1. Classification (NCBI taxonomy): domain Eukaryota; kingdom Metazoa; phylum Chordata; class Actinopteri; order Cichliformes; family Pholidichthyidae; genus Pholidichthys; species Pholidichthys leucotaenia. The sequence continues at coordinate 47,341,199 of CM035842.1, forward strand.
ATACCATACCCAGGTCGTGAAATTCCGGAGGCACCAGCGACAGGTCCGGAGGTGCTGTATCCGCCACAGGAGGAGCCACGGACGGGGAGCAGGCAGCGGACTGAAGGCAGGTGCCCATGCAGAAGGTACTCCATGCCGACACCCCAGCTGACCTCCAGTCCAGGACAGGGTTGTGGAGGCGTAGCCAGGGGTACCCCAGGATGACGGGCGACACAGAGTTGGGCAGGACGTAAAATACCATCTCCTCCCAGTGGTTCCCTGAGATGATGACTGGGACAGGCATGGTCTGGTGAGAAACTCTCCCAAGGGAGGCACGGGAGAGATGGACCAGGGAGATGGGGTGTTTTAATGCCTGACAGCGGATGCCCAATCGGGTTGCCAGGCCTTGTGAAATGAAGCTGCCCTCTGCGCCCGAATCCACCAGTGCGTGGGTGAGGTGCCCAGTGGGATTGTGGCAGAAACGGATGGGCAGCTTTAATTGGGAGAGAGTGTCTAACCAGTTGGGATCCGCGAGGCTCCCTACAGCGATTCGCGGACCCCGCCGACTGGCTTTCCGCGGGCAACGCTCCACAGTGTGTTGGTCACCTCCGCAATACATGCAGAGGCCCAACTCACGGCGGCGTTGTTTCTCCGCAGGGGAAAGCTTGGTCCAGCCCGTCACCATCGGCTCCGACTCCTCGGGGCACGATGCTGGCGGCGCCGCCAGGGAGCGAGCTTGGAACAGGTGCGGCGAGACTCCACGAGGGCGAGAAGAAGAAGACTTCCGCCCCGAGGAGTGCTCGCGCAGCCTGTTATCCAAACTTATCGCTAAGGATGTCAGCTCCGCTAGCGTCCCAGGGATATCCCGTCCAGCCAGTTCATCCCTCAGATCATTATTGAGGCTGCGGAGGAACAGGCCACAGAGGGAGCGTTCCTCCCAGCCCAATTCCTCCGCCGCTACCCGGAAGTCGACCGAGTAGTCCGCTGCCGACCGGCCTCCCTGCTGGAGAGCGAGAAGCCGATCGACCTGGACCATCTCGGTTTGAGAATGGTCAAAGACCTCCAGAAAGCGCCTCACGAACTGGTCATAGGTGAGGGTGGCATAACTGGGCCTCGCCATTACGGCATAGGTCCAAGTTAACGCACGCCCCTCCAGAAGATTCCCTATGTAACCAATCCGACTGTGATCCGAGGGAAAATCTCCGGGCACACGGTGGAACACGGACTCACACTGCATAATGAACCCCCGCGCTCCGCCGAGCTTACCGCTAAAGCGGGCGGGGGTCGGAATCGGTGTGAGCCGAACCGGTGCCACTGGAGCCGGCTGGACGGCCGCTGAAACGGCAGGAGCCGCACCACCCTGACGAGCCGGGGGGAACGGCTGTTGAAGATCTAAGCGGCCCAACCGGTTAGTTAAGTTTAATAATTGATTTAGGATAACCTGCTGTTGATAAGCAATTTGATCCACTCTAGCCTCGAGAGTGGTAAACCGGTGTGCGAGCCCGCCGTCCGCCGAGCCGCTCTGCTGAAGCCGTACTGACATAATGCACGGCTCAGGAGACGCACACACACAGGCTTAGAGTAGTTCAAAGAGTTTATTAACAGCAGGAGTGAATGAGTGCGTGTCTGCGGGATGTAAATGTGTTGGTGATGGTGTCTGCTCCAGGCACAGAGGCAGGTGACCGTACAGCCGAGCAACCCTATGGAGAGAGCACAGGGAGAGGGTGACGGGCATACACCAACACAGGAGGGATTTATGGCGAGAGAAGGACTTACTTGGTTGGTCAGGATAGCTGGCACAACAAGGGGGCGAAGCCCGGAAGACAGCCACCTGGAGAGCTCCGTACAGCAGCGAGGATTGGGCGATGGAGTGGAGATGTCCGCCGCTGGGGAATCCACCTGTGCACAGGGGAGAAGACTGAAGAAGAGAGGTAAGCGATCTTCTTACCAAAATGGTGATGCTGAAGAGAAGTATGCTCACAACGGTGAGGGACGAAGTCTGACGGCTTCAGGCCGAGCCTCCGGGCGAGACTGCCTTTATCCCTCGCCGCTGATGATGATCAGGTGTGTGAGCAGGTGGCGCCGCTGATGAATGGCGCGGCGTGACAGTTTTTGTTTTTTTTTTCCTTCTCTCTTCTCCATTACAGTTTACTGACAAGGTTCATAATTATTTAGCAATATTACACAACAGTGTAGTATCATATCACTCCGGTGCATAGTAAACAAGCATAATAGAACAGGCCGATTGTGATTTCACAAACAAAAAAATTAAACATTGCTGAAGTGCTGAAGTTTACTGTGTTTACATACCATGTGAGTCATGTGGCTGCAGCAACATCCTTATCTACTTGGCTGGAGTTACGTCCACACACACTCCAAACCCCGTCTTAAACTGCACACTTTGCTTGTTTTTTCTTGGCATCTTCAGATGAAATAATGTCAATCATCACATACTATGTGGATGAAGACCACATATTTTTTTCATTCCAAGCCCACTTTTTCTGCAGTGTCTGGCTTCTGGGCTGCGGAGGTGCATGGCCCTATGGTGTGGCCATGCACATAACTCAGCAGACACGGCTTAAAGGGGAAGTACGTGAAAAGTGCAATATTAATATATAAAATAATATTCAAAAAAATTCCTGGATCCAGATCACCACCATAATCTAATCATCTGTTTCCTGTGCCATTACACACCTTTCCTGAAAATGTCATCAAAATCTGTTCATAACTTTCGGAGTAATGTTGCTAACAGACAAACCAACAAACAAACAAACTAGCAAACCAACCAACCAACCAACGCCGACAAAAACATTACCTCCTCCCTTGGCGGAAGTAATAAAGAATAGGCTTGTTGTCATTGCAGACAAATTAAGCATTGTCCAGTGCAGAAGTCAGTGTTTACATTCAGTACCTCTGGAGAGTTTGTGGGTCATGTGACTTTCGACTAATTAGGGGCTAATTAGCTTGTTAGCTCGAAGCCATAGTTGTGTTACCACCACATTGTGATCTCTTATCAGGTTCTTAGATACAGCCTTAGCTTGACTACTTTGTCTCAAATTCCCACGGAAATGACACGGACAGCCATCAGAGGCTGACAGTGACTTAGCTTCAGGCATCTATATGTTAATTTCCATGCACTTCATTCACTTTTTCTTGGCATCTTCAGATGAAATAAAGAGTCAGTCATCACATACTGTGTGGGCAGAGACCATATTTCTTTACATTACAAGCCCTTTTTGTCATGGCGCCCGCAGTGCCATCATCAGTCTCAGCTGCATGCACACCTGTTGCCAATCATCAGCGGGCTTTAAGAGCCGGACCTGCCACCGACTCAGCATGGAGCCATCTGTCAAACTCCCGAGGACACGTCTCTCGTCTTCAGCCACGTCCTGGCTCTTCCTCTAACCACGAGCAACGCGTTGCTGCACGTAAGCTTAACCTCCACTTACCTTGTGAAGTTCTTCTCCCCTGTGCACAGGTGGCTCTCCCTGGCGGCGGCTCAGCTCCACTCCAGCATCAGGGTAACTCTCACTCCTCCCTGCACAGAGCCAGACGCTCTCTCCCTGGCTATCGCTCTCAGAGCAAATCGGAGCCCAGCATCACCACCTGCAAGAGTAAGCGACTGTCATTATTACTCCCTCAGCGCTGGTGCAGCATTAACATCTTTGCTTTGTCTCCATAGGGTTGCCAGGCCGAACGGCGTCCTGCTCTGCCCCAGCACGAGTCCTGCACTTCACGCACCACATTGTACATACACGCACTCACACACAGGACACGGGTGACTAATAAAAGGATAATTGTATTCCCTCGAGTCTGTCTTCTGTCCCCTGGGTCCAGAATTATGTCAGTACGGCTCCGTCAGAGCAACCCAGCGGACAGCGTGCTAGCATGCCATTTGAACACCTTAGACGCTCGAGTGAAACAATTAGCATACCAACAGAACGTTATCCTTACCCAGTTAACCCTAATTAACAGCCAGTTGGATCATCTGGATGGACAGCGGATGTTCCCGCCGGCTTCCGGGGTCCCACCGGGCCCTGCTAGCTCCCTGCCTAGCCAGGCTAGTCAGGTCCCTTCGGCCCGCCTCACACTGGTGCCCACACCTGCACGCTTCAGTGGTAAGCTCGGGGAGGCCCAGGGGTTTATTCTTCAATGTGAGACGGTTTTCCAGCAAGTACCAGGGGACTTTTCCACGGATCACAGCAAGATAGGCTACATCGCTAACCTGCTAGAAGGTAGGGCGCTAGCCTGGGCCTATACCGTTATGGCTAAGCCCAGTTATGCTAACTTAACATATCAGTGGTTTCTGGCCGATTTCCACAAGGTATTTGATCACTCCGAAGGGGATACCATGCTTACCACCCAGTTGTTAAACCTTCGACAGGGCGGTAGGTCCGCTGTGGACTACGCGGTCGATTTCCGGGTGGTAGCCGCTGAGGTCGGGTGGGAAGATGCCTCGCTGTGCAGCATTTTTATCCGTAGCCTAGGCCCCAGTCTTAGAGACGAACTAGCTAGGTTGGATAAACCAGAGAGACTTAACGAACTAATCTCTCTTACCATTAGCTTGGATAACAGGCTGAGGGAACGAGCAGCCGAGCGAAGAGCTTCCAGCTGCTCGAGTGTGCAGTTTTTTCGTTCCTCACAGTCACCCCAGTTGGCCCTGCCCTCGCCGGAAGTACTAGCGGGGCAGGAGGATATGGTAATCGGGCGCTCCAAGATTCCACCTGCTGAGAAACAGCGCCATAGGGAATTAGGGCTGTGTTTGTATTGTGGGAGTAGTGCACACAAGTTGGAGAATTGCACGAGTCGGCCAAAGGAGGAGGTCCGTGGGTCACAGTAAGGGGACTCACGGACGCGTCTCAGTCAAAGCCCCTCACTAGCTGCCTCGTGCCCATCAGATTCATTCATAAACACACTGAATACTCCACTCATGCACTGATTGACTCGGGGGCTGAGCAGAGTTTTATTTCAGGAGACCTGGCAACCAGGTTAGGGCTCCCCTGTCATACTCTCCAGCCACCGCTCAAGCTGATAGCCCTATCCAAAGCCCCTTTAATGACTGTCTCTCAGCAGACCACTCCGGTGTCGGTGATCATTTCTGGGAACCACCGAGAGGATCTACGCTTTCTGGTGCTGCCCTCCTCCACATCCCTGGTCATCCTGGGCTACCCCTGGCTACGGCTGCATAACCCATCTTTTGACTGGCAGACAGGAAACATCACATCCTGGAGTTTGTTCTGCCTCAGCGCGTGCCTGCAGTCTGCGGCATGTGCCCCGTTGGTGTCCTTGGCCCCACGCGCCCCCCCCCCTCCAGATCTGTCCAAGGTGCCAGCTGAATATCACGATCTGGGGGTGGTTTTCAGTAAGTCGCGGGCGCTGTCACTCCCCCCCATACACCGCCCCTACCACTGCGCTATTAATCTCCGGGCTGGTGCCCCACTGCCGTCAAGCCGTCTATACAGCCTGTCAGCTCCAGAGCAGGAGGCGATGGATACGTATATTAAGGAGTCGCTCAGCTCAGGGATCATCCGCCCGTCCTCTTCGGCGGTGGGACGGCTCCCTGTGGCCATGTATTGATTTCAGGGGTGTCAATGACATCACGGTGAAGGATAAGTACACCCTGCCCCTCATAGACATGAAGTTTGACTCCCTCCAGGGGGCCTCTTGGTTCACCAAGCTCGACCTCTGCAACACTTATCACCTCGTGCGGATCAAGGAGGGTGACTCTCGTGCACCATGTACAGCAGCTCAACCAGACTCATGTCAATCATCACTGTTTTCTTCCTGCATTACCGACTGCACTATATAGTTCTCCACAGTATCTGCTGCTGGCTAATATATATTTTAACTGTTGACCAGTATCACTTAATCTTATCCTACACTTTATTACATGTATAGTTTATTTCTCTTATCTTATCATGTTTAATGTTGCAGCATTGTACCGAGACAAATTCCTAGTTTGTGTACTACATGAACAATGGCAATAAACCTGATTCTGATTCTGAGATGAGTGGAAGACGGGATTCCAGACCCCAAGCGGCCACTTCGAATACCTGGTGATGCCGTTTGGGCTGACCAACGCGCCGGCGGTCTTCCAGAGCCTGATAAATGACGTTCTCCGGGACTTCCTGGGCACCTTTGTCTTCGTCTACCTGGAGGACATTCTTATCTTCTCTCGGTCGCTAGAGGAGCACCAGGTGCACGTGAGATGGTTCCTCCAATGACTCCTGGAGAACAAGCTGTTCGTGAAGGCCGAGAAATGCGAGTTCCATGCTAACAAGACTTCTTTTCTGGGCTTTGTGATTTCCCACAACCAGGTTCTCCCCGACCCGGCCAAGGTCAAGGCGGTGGTGGATTCCCCCCCACCCACCCCCGTCCAGGAAGCAACTCCAGCAGTTCCTGGGGTTTGACAATTTTTATCGCCGCTTTGTGCCCAGGTATAGCATGGTGGCCCGCCCGCTGACCTGTCTCACGTCCCCGAAGGTTCCCTTCCACTGGACGGAGGAGGCTGCAACAGTGTTTGGCACCCTCAAGAGGGAGTTCTCATCGTCCCGTGTCCTCACAAAGGTGGACCCGGCCCTCCAGTGCTTGGTCGAGGTGGATGCATTGGACTCCGTGGTGGGGGCAGTGCTCTCCCAGCGCTCTCCGATAGACGGGGTGATCTGCCCCTGTGCCTTCTTCTCGCACCACCTGTCTCCAGCAGAGAGAAATTACAGCATCGGCGATAGGGAGCTCTTGGCGGTAAAGCTCGTGTTGGAGGAGTGGCGCCACTGGTTGGAGGGAGCTGCCCAGCCTTTTTGTAGTTTGGACCGACCACAAGAACTTGGAATATCTGAGGACTGCTAAGCGGTTGAACTCCCGACAGGCCCGCTGGTCCCTGTTCTTTGGTCGGTTCGACTTCACGATCACCTATCGCCCCGGGGACAAGAACGCAAAGCCGGACGCCCTCTCCAGGCAATTCTCGGCGGAGGTATCTGAAGACCGGGAACAGACCATCCTTCCTCCATCCTGTGTCATTGGCGCCCTCGCATGGGACATCAGGGAGAAGATCGTGAAGGCGCAGGAGGCTGAGCCCGATCCTGGAGGTGGTCCCTCGGAACGGTTGTTTGTCCTCACATCGGTCCAGGGTGAGGTCATTCAGTGGGCCCACGCCTCGAAATTTGCGTGTCATCCAGGGGTGTCCCGCACTATTGAGCTTCTCCAGAGGTCGTTCTGGTGGCCGGGGCTGCAAAAGGACCTCAATGCCTACATCCGGGCCTGCGCTCAATGCGCCATTGGAAAGTCATCTTCCTCCCCACCGGCCGGGCTCCTCCGTCCCCTGCCGGTCCCTAGCCACCCCTGGTCACACATCACCCTGGATTTTGTGACGGGTCTCCCGCCATCTAATCACTTCACCACGGTCCTTACCATCGTTGATCGTTTCTCCAAGGCGACCCACTTCGTCCCCCTCTGGGGGTTGCCGACGGCACGGGAGACAGCGGATCTTTTGGTGCAGCATATTATACGCCTCCATGGGATCCCCACTGATGTCGTCTCGGATTGTGGACCCCAGTTTGTTTCCCAGGTTTGGAGGGCGTTCTGTCACGCACTGGGGTCAACGGTAAGCCTGTCGTCTGGTTACCACCCACAGAGCAATGGGCAGTGCGAACGGGCGAATCAAGAACTGGAGGCTGCCCTACGCTGCATCATTGCTTCCAGCCTTTCTTCTTGGAGCAGCCACCTGCCGTGGATTGAGTACGCCCATAACTCCACGGTTTCTTCAGCTATTGGGATGTCCCCTTCAGGGCATCCTTGGGGTATGATCCTCCACTGTTTCCGGAGGAAGAAAAGGAGGTGGTGGTGCCTTCTGTCCGCACCCATGTCAGGCGCTGCCGCCGGCTCTGGACCACCACCCGCAGAGTTCTCCTTCGGATCACCTAGCGTAACACCAGGACGGCCAACCGCCGCAGGAGACCGGCTCCCAAGTACAAGGTGGGTCAGCAGGTATGGCTGTCAACACATAATATTAACTTGAAAGCAGAGAAACGTAAGCTGGCCCAGCGTTTTATTGGGCCTTACCCTATTGTCCGAGTGGTTAACCCTGTGGCTGTTCGCTTAGCCCCCCCCCCCCTCCCTCCGCATCTGCCTGACCTTCCATGTCTCACAGGTGAAACCCGTCTGTTCCAGTCCCCTTTGTCCGCCCCCCAAGGCTCCACCTCCCCCTGTGGTGATCGGTGGCCATCCGGCATGGGGAGTCACTGCCATCCTGGACGTCCGCCCCCGGGGTCGCGGCCTACAATACCTGGTGGACTGGGAGGGGTACGGCCCCGAGCACAGGTCCTGGGTACGTCCGTCTTTTGTCCTCGATAAACAACTCATCAGAGACTTTCACCGGACGCACCCGGGTAAGATAGGGCAGGTGCCAGGAGGCACCTCTAGAGGGGGGAGTACTGTCATGGCACCTGCAGTGCCATCATCAGTCTCAGCTGGGTGCACACCTGCTGCCAATCGTCAGCGGGCTTTAAAAGCCGGACCTGCCAGCGACTCAGCACAGAGCTGTCTGTCAAACTCCCGAGGACATGTCTCTCATCTTCAGCCACGTCCTGGCTCTTCCTCTAACCACGAGCAACGCGTCGCTGCACGTAAGCTTAACCTCCACTTACCTTGTGAAGTTCTTCTCCCCTGTGCACAGGTGGATCTCCTTGGCGGCAGATTCTCTCTCCCCGGCGGCGGCTCAGCTCCACTCCAGCATCAGGATAACTCTCACTCCTCCCCTGCACAGAGCCAGACGCTCTCTCCCTGGCTATCGCTGTCAGAGCAAATCGGAGCCCAGCATCACCACCTGCAAGAGTAAGCGACTGTCATTATTACTCCCTCAGCGCTGGTGCAGCATTAACGTCTCTGCTTTGTCTCCATAGGGTTGCAAGGCCGAACGACGTCCTGCTCTGCCCCAGCACAAGTCCTGCACTTCACGCACCACATTGTACATACACGCACTCACACACAGGACACGGGTGACTAATAAAAGGATAATTGTATTCCCTCGAGTCTGTCTTCTGTCCCCTGTGTCCAGAATTATGTCACTTTTAATTTTTAGCTCATTCTGGTGAAGCCGAAAGGAGCTAATGTGATGACGGGGCATTTGTTGTTTGTCCGTCTGCTCACATTTCACAGGAATCGTTACTCCTCTTACACATTTGCCCAGATGCTCAAACTCACTCTCAATGATCCTCAGATGAGTCTGCATCCAAGCTGTGCTCAAGGTCAAAGTCAAAGATCACGAGATCTAGGCACTTATGTGATTTCAGAGAAATCACTACTCCTCCTAGCAAGTTGCCTTGATATTTACCAAACTCACTCACAATAATCCTCGGGTGAGTCTGCATCCAAGTTGTGCTCAAGGTCAAAGGTCAGGTGATCTGGGCATTTCTGATTTCACAAAAAAATGATACTCCTCCTAGGCCATTGACCTTGACTTTAAGCATATCCTAAATGGAACTGCATCTAGGTTGTGCTGAAGGTCAAGGTTAGTGGTCAGGAGATCTGAGCGCTTCCAGAGTGATTTTGTCAGGCCAGAGTGAGCTACTCCATCATTGATGGTCTGGATCTTCAGTGTTGTGCTGCTTCCAAACAGCGCTAACTGTGCTGTTTCTGGGGTGTAGAGTTACTGTGTATGTCCATACACATAACTCCGCAGGCATGTCTTAAAGGGGCAGTACATGAAAAGCTTGCTACACACAGAGACGGGAGAGGGAAAAAACAGGAAACAAAACAATGTGAGTAAGATTACATTGGTTTTACATCCCAAAACTTTCTGCTTTATTTTGGTTAATCGCCCAGCCCTACTGAAAACCATGACTCCACTAGCATCCACTACAGGAAGTTCAGTCAAGGCTCAGAGGATGATTAAGCTTTCACCATTTTTCAAAGCTCCAGCAAAATAAGCATAAACCAGCAGTTATTGGTAAATGTGTCCTGCTTTCAAAATCTCTACTGGATTTTGACTAAATTCAAGCCAATAATGAGATCTAGCCCAATTTATCAGATAGGTTACAACCAATTTGTGTTCAACTTGTTGCATTTAATCTGTGTGGCTTAAATGCTGCGAATAACCTGGGGGAATACTGAGAATGTCACACTTTTATTGATAATTATAAAATCTGTCTATGCAGCAAATGGTCCAAAACAAACAAAATGTCAAAATAGACACCTTAATGTGAGCAATACAAACGGGCTTTTATCGAAGTGTTATCATGGACTTCAAACAAGAAATTTACTATGGCATCTGCTAAAGCTTGGCCACCCTTGTTGGAGCACTTCTTTTATCATCTTCTCCTTCTCCTTGCTGCCTCATTAGGTATGGAAGGTATGTATCAGTCAATAAGAAACCTCATAAATTATTTGAGTCATCAAACCCTCACCAACCCGCCAACTCCTCAAAGAAACAACTGTGAAATAAAAAAGGGAGTGACCTGATGCTGCAAAGTAAGGGGAGGCTGTAGGATTTCAAAGCATTTCCAGCTCACAATTACCACTGTCTGAAAAGTGATTAGGAAATTGAAGTTAAGGGGTACAGTACATGTGAGGGCAATATCCAAAAGGGCAGATGAAATTGTTTGTAGTCTGGATGTTAAACACAAACCCCCAGAATGACGGCAAAGCAACATCGGAGAAAGACAGAGGTCGCGGAATAATGAAAGAAACCATTCAGCTGTAGCAGCCAATGTGACGGGAAGAATCATGCAGACAGAGGACAAAAGAAGCCCCCCTAATTATCCAGACATTTTAGATGCAGTCTGTCAAGAAAAAGAAAAGGGAGAGCGGAGTAGCTTTACCACAGAAAGAAGCTCCAGAGCAGATTTGAAAATCTGTCCAGTCATTTGTGAAAGAGCTCTGAACAGATTTATAATCAAATTTACTATTCCTCCATATTTTTAGTTTTTTGATTCTACTGGAGAACTTTGAATTATTTACTATTCAAAAAAATATATACTCTCAGTTAATGAAAATGCATCACCACAATCAAAAAAAAATGGCATATCTCACAAATTATTGTTTTGTCAATGATTCACTTGTCTTCAGTAAGTCTAGACCCAATAGTCTTGACTACTCAAACCAGCAGTTTTCATCCATCCATCCATCCATCTTCTACCGCTTTTCCGGAGGTCCGGGTCGCGGAGGCAGCAGTTCAAGCAGAGAAGCCCAGACCTCCCTCTCCCCAGCCACCTGCTCCAGCTCTTCAGAGGGGATACCAAGGCGTTCCCAGACCAGCTGGGAGACATAGTCTCTCCACCGAGTCCTGGGTCTGCCCCGGGGTCTCCTCCCAGTGGGACGTACCTGAAACACCTCAAGTGGGAGGCGTCCAGGAGGCATCCTAATCAGATGCCCATACCACATCAACTGACTCCTTTCAATGTGGAGGAGCAGCGGTTCTACTCTGAGCCTCTCCCGGATGACTGAGCTCCTCACCCTATCTCTGAGGGTGAGTCCAGCAATCCTACGGAGAAAGCTCATTTCAGCTGCTTGTATCCGCGATCTCGTTCTTTCGGTCATTACCCAAAGCTCGTGACCATAGGTGAGAGTAGGAACGTAGATTGACTGGTAGATTGACAGCTTTGCCTTAGAACTAAGCTCCCTCTTCACCACAACAGACCGGTACAACGTCCGCATCACTGCAGATGCTGCTCCAATCCGTCTGTCGATCTCTCGCTCCATTTTCCCCTCACTCGTGAACAAGACCCCAAGATACTTAAACTCCTCCACTTGGGGCAGGAGCCTGTCCCCAACCCGGAGAGGACAATCCACCTTTTTCCAGCTGAGGACCATGGACTCGGACTTGGAGGTGCTGATTCTCATCCCAGCCGCTTCACACTCAGCGGCAAACCGTCCCAGCAAGAGCTGTAGGTCATTGCTGGATGAAGCCAACAGGACAACATCATCTGCAAACAACAGAGATGAGATCCTGTGGTCACCAAGCATGACACCCTCCATTCCCTGGCTGCGCCTAGAAATCCTGCCCATAAAAATTATGAACAGGATCGGTGACAAAGGGCAGCCCTGGCGGAGTCCAACTCTCACTGGGAATGACTCCGACCGAGTGTTGGCAATACGAACCAAACTCTCACAACGGTCGTACAGAGACCGAATAGCTCGTAACAACAAGCCTGATACCCCATACTCCCGAAGCACCCCCCACAAAAATCCACGAGGGACGCAGTCAAATGCCTTCTCCAAGTCCACAAAACACATGTAAACTGTTTGGGCAAACTCCCATGAACCCTCAAGAATTCTCAAGAGGGTAAAGAGCTGGTCCGATGTGCCACGGCCAGGACGAAAACCACATTGCTCCTCCTGAATCCGAGGTTCGACCAACAGCCGGACTCTCCTCTCCAGTACCTTGGCATAGACCTTCCCAGGGAGGCTGAGGAGTGTGATCCCTCTAAAGTTGGAGCACACCCTCCGGTCCCCTTTTTTGAAGAGAGGAACCACCACCCCGGTTTGCCATGCCAAAGGCACTGCCCCCAACCTCCACGCAATGTTGCAGAGGCGTGTCAACCATGACAACCCAACAACATCCAGGGCCTTGAGGTACTCAGGGCGAATCTCGTCCACCCCCGGGGCCCGGCCACCAAGGAGATTTTTAACCACCTTGGCGACCTCAGCCCCTGTAATAGGCGAGTCATCCCCCTCGTCCCCAAACCCTGCTTCCTCTGTGGAAGGCGTATCAGTGGGATTGAGGAGATCCTCGAAGTATTCCTTCCACCGCCCGACGATATCCCCAGTTGAAGTCAACAGTGTCCCATCCGCACCATACACAGTGTGGACGGGGAGCTGCTTTCCCCTCCTGAGCCACCGAACAGTTTGCCAGAATCTCTTTGAAGCCGACCGATAGTCTTGTTCCATGGCCTCACCGAACTCCTCCCATACCCGCGTTTTTGCTTCAGCAACCACCCGAGCTGCACTCCGCTTGGCCTGCCGGTACACCTCAGCTGCTTCGGGAGTCCCACAAGCCAACCAAGCTTGATAGGACTCCTTCTTCAGCTTAATGGCCCCCATCACCACTGGTGTGGTGATGGGGGCCATTCTGACAGTAGTGTTGATAGTTTCTGACAGTGCAATGCCTATTTTTAAGCTTTTCGCCCTAGCTCTCCAAATGATTACACAACATAACAAAAATATTTTTTTTGTAAGTTGTCTGTGTGTTTTTTCAACTGATTTAAGACAATTTTGCACCGCTGAATCCGAAAATGACATCCGTTTCTCTCGATCAGGTCAGGTTTTATGTTAAGTTTTTGATTTTTTTGATTTTGTGTACTTTATTGAGCCCCAGAGGGGAAATTGAGGGCATCCACCTGGATGGATGAAGCAGCCACGGTACGGCGCTATCCCTTAACCATTCACACACACATTCACACCTAGGGCCGCTTTAGAGTCTCCAATTAACCAAACCTGCATGTTTTTGGCCTGTGGGAGGAAACCGGAGAAATCCCGGAGTAAACCCACGCAGATACGGGGAGAACATGCAAACTCCACACAGATCATTGTTGGTCAGGGGCTGGGATCGAACCAGGGATCCCATGGCCAAGGGTGAGTTGCTGTGCTGGCGCAGTGCTAACCACTGCGCCACCGCACCGCAAGTTGTAAGCAGTTGTACAGTTGTACTGTAAATTGAATAGTAGACATTGATAAAGGTAAGTACATGTAAATTGAATGTTACGTCATCATTGTTCAAAATTCAGAGAATTTCAAGAAATAAAAAAGAATTTTGCATCATATAAAGCAAAAATACCCGTACATGTAAACAAAAATGTAAAAAACACGTGGCCATAGTTCAAAAAGTTGACCTGATTGAGCAAAACCAATGTGATTTTTGGATTCAGCACATCAAAGTTGTCCTAAATCAGCTAAAAAAAAAACCTTAAACAATAAATTTGGTGTTGAACAGTGTAATTGACTTTGTGCAGAGAGAAGAAAAGGCTGTTTTCAAATCTCACAGCCCACAGAACTCCCTCCCATCACAGATGTCTCCCAAGCCACTCCTCCAGAACACATGAACGTGCACAGCAGCTAAGAGAAAGTGGAATACAATGCAGACCAGTAGAAATGTCCCATTCTTCAATAATGAAAGAAATTACATTTTACTTTCAATAAATACTCCTGTAGATATGATTTCACTTATGGATCGGCAGCTCTCATTAATGGAGAATTAGCATGCACTGTGCATACATAAGCAGGGACATCAGTTATTTACCTTTTGTTCTTATTAAAGACAAAAATAGAAAGGAGATGTTTTTACCTTCTTTACATGTTTTGACTGTTCACTGCAGCCTTCGTCAGAATAATAATAAATAAGAACAAAAGGTAAATAATTAAAAGAAGACAAAATGAACCTACTTGAGCTAGGGACATCAGTTGATTGACAGACCAGTTGACTCCAAACAATCCATCTTATGCCAGTGGTCTTGATGATTTTTGGCAGCACATTGCCCATTAATGCACTTTGTGCCCTTGTAGCCCAAAGAATGGGCAGTATGGTGGTGTAGTGTTTTGCACTATTGCCTCCCAGTAAGAAGGGCGTGAGTCAAACCACCAGTCAGCAGGGCCCATCTGTGTGGCATTTGCATGTTTGCTTTCCCAACACTTGCATGGGTTTACATGAGGTGCTCTGGTTTCCTTCTACTTTCCAAAAACATGCAAGGTTAAGTTAACTGGAGAGTCTAAAGTGGCCCTAGGTGTGAATGTGTGTGTAAATGGTGAAGGGATTGGCTGCTTCATCCAGGTGAATGCCCTTGACTTTCCTTCTGGGAGTAATGAAGGATAACAAGAAAACAAAGGACTTTGTGCATGTTTTGTGCTCGTATGGGTGGGAACTTTTAAAAGAGGTGCGGCTGGGCACAAATTCAGTGCATTGCTAGTTTATATCAGTGCAATGACATTACACTTCTGACCAAGAAAAACTGGGTCTGCAGTCAGTGGCACATTATTAACTGCTGTTTAAGCAGTGCAATTTATTAAAAGCATGCTGGTGCCAGAATTCAAAGACACACTGGCCCTCATTTATCAAGCGTGCGTAAGACAGAAAACTGGCCGTGCGATCATTTCAACATGCAAATCGTTATTTATCAATCTGAACGTAGTCATACGGTGCGCTCAAATCTCATGTCAGCTCTGAGGTGGGGTACACAAATTTTTAAGTCACTGTAGACTCCCGTGCAGCAGAGAAACCTGCTGTGTGGGAGAATTATTTCATCATATCAAATTATAATGAGCAGTGCGACCTTTCAGGTGATAGGTTTGCCTTGTGTTATATTTAGGTGACAGATTTGATGATTTACTTTGAGGCTGTAGTTAGTAGTTATAAATGTTTTATCCATATTTATGTCACTGCAGCCAATATTAAAACAGATTTAAGCAGAATCTTAAAAAAAAGACCTAGTTTTTTGATGGAATGTATAAAACTGAATTTAGTTTCTGAAATATTTTTTACTGTTGCAGTTAAACTGCAGGATTTTTTCAGTTGTCATTTTATTACCGTTTTTATATCTGTACTGTAAGGAGTCTCCTGTGTGAGAACTGTGTTAAAATAATATTCTAAAAATTATTTCTTTGACTAAGTTTTCTCTTATGTTATACATTATCTCATGATAGTTATCCCTTACAAAATATCTGTTAACTAATTCACAACACAGCTTTACTCACAGAAGTGCACGCTCGAGGGGATCCGCTACATCGGGGTTTTAAAAAAATGCTCTAGATAAGCAACAGAAATTCGGAATAGCAAAGAAGATGTGGGGAAATTATTTGATTTTGCCCTGTGTGTTTCTACACATTATTGAGAGATGGCAGGGTGGCTGAGCTGCAGCCAATGCGCACAAGCGCGCATCAGACAGCTCTTCTGGATGTGGGACGTGTTTCTACACTTCTAAATAGTAAGTAATAAATTCTCATGTTTGACAAGTATGTTTTAAAATAACAAAATGGACATTTAGTCAAACAGTCATCTAAGTCAAACAATAGGCTACAGATATATACTATAATCCTCAGCTGTAGATCAGAGTCAAATCAATGGTGTTGCACACTCCCAGTCTCCCCCATAATGTGGTTCTTTTGCATTTAAAGCGAGTTTCGAGGTTAACAGACTATACTATGTAATTATTTTTCACCTTTCTTATAATATAGTCAATTTCTACTTTGGAAAAGTTTCTCTTTTTGCCATCTCATGTTCCCCTGTGTCATAAATTCTGGGGGCAAGATTTGGGCTTGGAATTGAAATGACGCTCAGATCATTTCATCGTATTTATCAATGAAAGAGCAATGGCACGATGAGATTGACCAGATAGGCACAGTTTCATAAATACAGTGGTGTGAAAAAGTGTTTGCCCCCTTCCTGATTTCTCATTTTTTGTATGTTTGTCACACTTAAATGTTTCAGATCATCAAACAAATTTAAATATTAGACAAAAATAACACAAGTAAACACAAAATCCATCCACCTTCTTCCGCTTAATCCTTTTCAGGTCGCGGGGGTGCTGGAGCCTATCCCAGCATCTTTGGGCAAGAGGCAGGGCACACCCTGGACAGATCGCCAGTCCATCACAGGGCCAACACAGAGTGCAGTTTTTAAATGATGGTGTTTATTATTAAGGGGAAAAAAATCCAAACCTACATGGTCCTGTGTGAAAAAGTGATTGTCCCCTAAACCTAATAACTGGTCGGGCCACCCTTAGCAGCAACAACTGCAATCAAGCATTTGCAGTAACTGGCAATGAGTCTTTTACAGTGCTGTGGAGGAATTTTGGCCCACTCATCTTTGCAGAATTGTTGTAAATCAGTCACATTGGAGGGTTTTCGAGCATGAACCGCCTTTTAAAGGTCATGCCACAGCATCTCAATCAGATTCAGGTCAGGACTTTGACCAGGCCACTCCAAAGTCTTCATTTTGTTTTTCTTAAGCCATTCAAAGGTGGACTTGCTGGTGTGTTTTGGATCATTGTCCTGCTGCAGAAATCAAGTGCCCTTCAGCTTGAGATCACGAACAGATGGCCTGGCATTCTTCTTCAGAACTTTTTGTTAGACAGCAGAATTCATGGTTCCATTTACCACAGCAAGTCTTCCAGGTCCTGAAGCAGCAAAACAGCCCCAGATCATCACACTACCACCACCATATTTTACTGTTGGTATGATGTTCCTTTTCTGAACTGCTGTGTTACTTTTACGCTGGATGTAATGGGACACACACCTTCCAAAAAGTTCAACTTTTGTCTCGTCAGTCCACAGAGTATTTTCCCAAAAGTCTTGGGGATCATCAAGATGTTTTCTGGCAAAACTGAGATGAGCCTTTATGTTCTTTTTGCTAAACAGTGGTTTTTGTCTTGGAACTCTGCCATGCAGGCCATTTTTGCTCAGTCTCTTTCTTATGGTGGAGTCATGAACACTGACCTTAACTGAGGCAAGTGAGGCCTGCAGTTCTTGGGATGTTGTTGTGGGATCTTTTGTGACCTCTTGGATGAGTCGTCACTGCACTCTTGGTATAATTTTGGTCGGCTGGTCACTCCTGGGAAGGTTCATCACTGTTCCATGTTTTCGCCATTTGTGGATAATGGCACTCACTGTGGTTCACTGGAGTCCCAAAGCTTTAGAAATGGCTTTATAACCTTTTCCAGACTGATAGATTTCAGTTACTTTGTTTCTCATTTGTTCCTGAATTTCTTTGGATTGCAGCATGATGTCTAGCATTTGAGGATCTTTTGGTCTACTTCACTTTGTCAGTCAGGTCCTATTTAAGTGATTTCTTAATTGAGAACATGTGTGGCAGTAATCAGGCCTGGGTGTGGCTAGAGAAATTGAACTCAGCTTTCCAAAGATGTGATAAACCACAGTTAATTTATGTTTTAACAGGGGGGCAATCACTTTTTCACATAGGGCCATGTAGGTTTGGATTTTTTTTACCCTTAATAATAAACACATTCATTTAAAAACTGCATTTTGTGTTTACTTGTGTTATCTTTGTCTAATATTTAAATTTGTTTGATGATCTGAAACATTTAAGTGTGACAAACATACAAAAAATGAGAAATCAGGAAGGGGCCAAACACTTTTCACTCCACTGTACCATGTAGACCTTTTCCTACGATCATATGTACACCCAAATGTGTGCCGATTTCTATGCACTATTGTTAACTGAGGGCCACTTACTGCTACTTCATCCCATGTCTGATTCACCTCAAAAGGCCCACAGAGACCAGTGATGTAAATTATATTCTTGTGCATTTTCACATTTCCCCAGTGAATAAAACAAAGTCCTCTCCCAGGTAAACATGTGATTATAATAGTAATTCACCATAGATCATGCATGCCAGCCTGTTAAAGCTGAGTTGAGGAGCTAAATTCTCCTGTATGTCCTGTACGTATAGTAGTATTGACAAATAAAATCTTCAAATCTTGAATCTTGAATCTATTCTGATTGATGTGTTGCACATTACACCCAAAACATACCTATAAATATGAAAAGAGTTAGGACAACCTTTGAGTATTTTTCGCTTGTGCAAAACCATTTTGTCCCCCGCTGTTGTAATAGTAAAACACACTTGGACCCACCCATAAATGACGTTTTATTTTTTGGCGTCTCACTGAATAACAAGACCCATACCATTCATGAAGACAGCCGTGTTCTAAAAAGTGTGGATTTTGGCAAGAAGTCCAAATTTATGAGTAAGTTTACTTTTATTTCAGTTTAACCTACAGAATCTTCTTTATTGCCTGTGGTAACATCTTCATCTAATATTTTTCCTCGTCTTGTTTGTTTGTTCTAATTTATTCTGGAGAGCACTGGCTGCTAAAACAGAAATAAATTAATGAAACTTTAAAAGAAACACAGGAGGATGAGTTTGTTTCAAAGATTAAAAGACAGATCAGTGCCTCATGTCTAAAGCATTACATGATGGCCTCACACAGACAGATTCCCCTCTGAAAATATTCTGCCACAGAATATTTGTGAGTGCATTTTGAAGCATGCTTAACATGCCCAGGCATTCTCTGCATTACCTGTTTAAACAGAACCAAAGACCCGATTTAGAGGTCTTTATTAGCAAAAGAGTTTTTTTTAAACAGTGCATTATGCTTCAGACTCTGTATATTGACATAAAAATGGGCATTTATTTCATCAAATGACTCTTCTGCACACATATGAATGATATAATGACACTAACATTATGCAGAAACATATTAGAGGAGTACATCATGGCAAAGGAAAACCACACAGGGCAAAATGCAAGTGAAAAAATGCCAGAATATTATTCATCTTGTTAACTCACAATTGACAAACCAGTAGTAAACTGGCATTGTTAGATTGTTCTTTGATCAAATGTCCCCACTCTGGCAGAAATCTGAAATTCTGTGCTGACAAAGTCTGTGCTGACATTTTTTTTTTTTTTTAAAGATGACAGCTACATGCAAAAGAAAAACACACAAACCCAAGAGGTGAAACTCCTGAACAGCACAGTGCCCTGAGACACTGTGTTGTGTTTGTCAGCCAAAACCTTCTGCGTGGTCAGGGATGTGCTCAGCGTGGACAGCCACCTCAACTCCTCTGTTGTCCACAGTAACACGGAGTCCAAGTTCCACAGCATCTGAGAACAATGCAGCGGTCTTCATCCAGTTGTTTTTGTGCCCGTGTTCTTTAATGTGTAAAAAAGCCAATAGTCAAACTCATCTAGCAAAAAATAAAATAAAAGTCTATTTTTGTTGCTCCTGGGGACAGCCAAGATTTAGTGTATACACCGCCCCGCGCAAAGACAGCCTGTGGAATTGATTCTTTTACACAAGTCTTTACTCTAATAAGTCCTGACGCCATCACAGCAGCCCAGTATTAATGCTAAGCCACTGACTTTGCTTTGGAATTGCACAGGAGCTCAACAAACTTGTCATACAGAAGCAGCAACACCACAGGCTTAATTTTTTTGTTTATTTGTTACTATTGCCTGTGGAGTGATCAGAATCACTGTCAGCTGCTCAAATTTTTTTTATTCCAAATGCTGAATTTATGGTTGTTGTGTCAATATACAGGGGGAAAATAAGTATTGAACACACCAACATTTTTCTCATTAAACATATTTCTGATGGAGCCACTGACCTGAGATTTTCACCAGATATCAGTACCGACCCAAGTAATCCATACATAGAAAGAAGTCAAGGCCACTGTGTTCACAAAACAAGTTATATTTAATAAAGTGGAATGACACAGGGAATAAGTATTGAACACATGAAGAAAAAGAGGTGCAAAAGGGCATAGAAAGCCCAGAAACCAGCTGAAATCTATCAGAATTTAGGAAGGCATCCCAGCCCTCATCAGTGCAAACTAATTTCAGCTGATTAAGTCCTCACTGATAGTGTTTGAAAAGGTCTGTGAATATCAGATTGTCACATCACAAAGAACTCAGGATGAGTAGAAGCAAAGAGCTCTCGCTAGACCTTCGCAACCTTATTGCTGCTAAACATAATGATGGCATTGGTTACAGGTGCATTTCTAAACTACTGAATGTTCCAGTGAGCACTGTTGGAGTCATCATTCACAACACAAGTGGAAAGAAGTGGAAAGACCTGGAGTTAGCAGGTGCTGCTGTTTCAAAGAAAACAATAAATAATGCACTCAGCTGACATGAGCTCTATGCCCGCTCACCTCGCAATACTCCTTTGCTTAAGAAAAAGCATGCTGAAGCTCGTTTAAAGTTTGCTGCACAACATTTGGGCAAGCCAGTAAAATACTGGGAGAATACAGTCTGGTCAGATGAGACCAAAATTGAGCTTTTTGGATGCCAGAACACACAGCTGTTTGGAGGAGAAATGGCTTTGCACATCAGCCAAAAACACCATACCGACAGTGAAGTTTGGAGGTGGGAGCCTCATGGTGTGGAGGTGTTTTTCAGCACATGGTATAGGCAGACTTCATATAACTGAAAGAAAGATGAATGGACAAATGTACAGAGACATCCTTGATAAGAATCTGTTGCCATCTGCCAAGATGCTGAAGATGAAACGAGGGTGGACATTTCAGCAAGACAATGATCCCAAACATGCAGCCAAGGAAACTCTCAACTGGCTCCAGAGAAGGAAAATAAAGCTGCTCGAATGACCCAGTCAGTCACCTGACCTAAATCCAATTGAAAATCTATGGAACGAACTGAAGATCAGAGTTCATAGAAAATACCCATGGAACCTCCAAGATTTGAAGACAGTTTGTGTGGAAGAATAGGCTAAACTCACTCCTGAGCAATGCCTACACCTAGTTTGTCCATACAGGAGGCATCTGGAAGCTGTTATTACCAACAAAGGCTTTTCTACTAAATATTAAATGAATTTCACCAAGCGTGTTCAATACTTATTTCCTGGGTCATTCCACTTTATTAAATATAATTTGTTTTGTGAATACAGTTGCTTTGATTTCTTTGTATGTATGGATTACTTGGGTTGTTACTGATATCTGGTGAAAATCTCAGGTCAGTGGATCCATCAGAAATATGTCTAATGAGTAAAAAGTTGACGTGTTCAGTATTTATTTTCCCCGCTGTATGCTACATTCCTAGCACCAGGCACTACTTTCTCAGCCAGCATGTCGATGTGGGCCCCACCAAAGGGTAAATCTGAGCTGTCTGCTGGGTTCATGGACTTTACCTGTGGTACAGGTCAGCAGGTAATCTGCTTACTGGCATTAAACCCATGTGGGGCCCACATCGTGTGTGGGCCCCACAGAGTGAGCAAAAAAGTCAAATTTTTGAGAAAAAGTTGCAAATTTACAAAAAAAAAAATAGTAGCAAATGTATGACAAAAAAAGTCACAAAATTATGAGAAAAAATGAAAATTTATGAGAAAAATGTTACAAATTTAGAAGAAAAAAATTGTAAAACTACTTGAAAAAAGTTACAAACTTGGTAGAAACATTTTGCAAATTTACAAGAAAAAAGTGACAAATTTATGAGGAAAAAGTAAGAAAAAGTGGCAACTTAACAAAAAAGTAGAAAAACAAGTACATAAATTGAAAATTTATGAGAAGAAAGGTACAAATTTACGAGAAAAGTCATAAATTTACGAGGAAAGGTTGCAAGTTTACAGTAAAAAATTATGAAAATTTTTAAGAACGTTCCAAAATTACAAGAAAAATTTAGCAAATTTGCAAGAAAAAAGTCACAATTTTACAAGAAAAACTAACAAATTTATGAGAAAAAGTTTATAGATTACAGTTAAACAAGTTGCAAACTTATGAGAAACTTTCAAATTTTCAAGAAAAATGTCTCAAATTTGTGGGAATAAAGTCATAACTTTACAGGAATATAGCACATTTATGAGAAAATAAGTTGAAAATAGGTAAACAGGTAAAGTCCATGTGGGCAAACACAGATGGGGCCAACATGGAACCTGTGGTGTTCTGAAACCACAAGTTTGGTCAGAGTCGGCTTGATGACGCGGCCGCTCAGTGATGTCATCACGGCAAATATATAAATGTGACAGACAGCCATTTTACAGCCTCTTTCGGCTCTCTCTTCGGCTCGGCCTCCCAACCAACAATATTCTGTCCCACCATAATTAGCCTGTTGTAATAAAGTTCATGTTCTTGGCAAACTCCATTCTCCGTTGGTCCTTCCGCGTTTTCCAGACATAACATTTGGCGATGAGAGTAAACTATGGAACCTTGTTTGAGACCACTACAGCTGTTTCTGGAGACCCCTGGTGAGCCGCCCGTACTGTGGCCACGTTGGCTCGATGCTTTCGAAACCTACGTGTCGGTGTTGAACTTGGGCAAGCTAGACAAGGTACAGAAGTGAGCTCTACTGGTTCACAATCTGGGCATAGAAGGCCAACGTATTTTCTACACGCCAGGACCAACAGAAACGTTTGCTGAGTCAATTGAGCTGCTAGGTAGCTACTGCACCACACCTGACAACGTGTTGGTATGGCACATCAGATTCCGCCAATATCGATAGAAGACGGGAGAGACGACAAAAATTCATTGCAGACCTTGGCCACCTAGCTAGCATGTGCAGATTTGGTTTGTTGGAGGACGAAATGGTGCGGGACCAGTTACCCAAGCACACTAGCAACCTGTGGCTGTGGGTGAAGATGCTGACAGCGCCAAATGACATGACGCTAGGCAGGACCATCGAGCTAGCATTCCAACTAGCCACCAACAGGTTAGCATCAGAACTAGGTGTGCAGCAGCAACAACAACAGCAGCCAAGCCACACACCACTAATGCACACGGTAACCATAGAAGGGCCCGGTGAGATGGCAGAAAAGGCCGAAGTAAACACCGCGAATCAGAGGAACACTACATGGCGCTTCTCATATGGCAACTGTGGCTCCCCAGTGCACCGAGAAAGAGCGCATTTCTGCCCAGCAAGAGGGCCATGATGTAAGCGATGCAGCAAATTCAACCACTTCGCCAAGGTTTGCCGGTCAGCACCACCACCGAGCCCACTGGTCAGTTCAAGTCATTCACCTGCGACTTCCTTCCACACAATGAGTTCCAGCGGTGCGGTGTATGCATTCTGCAAGGTGGGGCTGGACGACGCCAGCTTACCACTCCTGCTCGACACCGCAACAGTGAGATCGATGTTGAACTGGGTCACCGTGAGGAAGTTCTTCCCCAAGCACCCGATCGGCAAAAACCCAGCGGAGCTGTACGGGTATGGTAACTACCACATCAGCAATGTAGAGACCATCACACTAACGGTCCGCTACACGTCAAGAGTCGTTCCTGATTTCGTCTTCCAAGTGGCTACGCCTGGAGACAACATACAAGGATGTGACCTGTTCTATCAGCTAGGCTTCACCATCTGCAACAGTAGCAGACTCTGTTTGACTGACGATGACAAGTGGGATGCAACACACCAAGACAACGACACCGAGGGTACAGCCATCTCGTGCTCACAGGAGGAGCACCGCCTGGAGGAGAGGCATCAACCACACTCGCCTCAGATCTTCGCCCAGCATAAGCCTCAGGAAGCCACTGCAGAGTTGCAGGAGAGGGAGCCCACGTCTATCGGGAACCCCGGGACACAACAACCCAGGGCGGGTTCTACCAATGACAACAGCAACACATCGCCACAACCAGACTTCCCAGGAGAGGGAGAGAAGAGACCAGAGTACTTCCAAATCCACGCCCGGCACCAGCCTCCAGGAGCCGCCAGTGAGCTGCAGGATGAAGGGTCCATGATTCAACAAAACACAGTAGAGCAACCTTACTGCTTTCAAATATGTGCCCAGCACCACTCTCCAGGAGTCATCGCTGCGCTGCAGGATGAAGAGTCCGTGACCCAAGGGGATGCACCAGACTCACCACAACTTGGTGGATGCCCCACAGCAGACGTGAGAGCTACACCATCACAACCACGACACCGAATGCAGCCAGAGTGCCACTCGCAATGATGGACTGGGTCCGGGTCTGCAGAACTGAACGACCAGACCCACAGTCAGCCTCAACACCATCTCCACCACTACTGGGGCCAGCGACCTTCCAGCTGGCAGATGGTTCAGTGTGGCATGCCAACCGTCTTTGCTGAGTTTGAGCAGCCACCCTGGATGGCATGGTTATGTGGGAGTTTACTCGCAGTGTGGGACCCAGACTGGGGTTTCAAACAAGATGATCCCGGTCTGTGGGCCTCCGTACCTCCAGGGGCGCAGCCATCGTGGGTTTTGCCACAAGGCCCCTCCAACTGAACTGCCTTCCTCAATAAATGGTAAATGGTGTTCGCTTATATAGCGCTTTTTTTCATCTCTGGATGACCAAAGCGCTTTACAGATCCTGCTATCCACCCATTCACACGCACATTCACACACTGATGGCAGCAGAGCTGCCATACATACACAGGCGCTAGCCTGTGCCACCAGGAGCAACTGGGGGTTCATTATCTTGCTCAAGGACACTTTGACATGCAGACTGCAGAAAGAGTGGGAATCAAACCCCTGATCCTCCAATCTGTAGTCGGTCACACTACACCTGCGCCACAGCCCCATAAAAGGAAGAACTGTTTAGCTAGGGGCGTGGCGGCCAGCAAATAGTGACACAATAAACCACTCAGCCATGCTGGGCCACGTGGTAGTCTATCTACTGGCCCTAGCTAGTTTGGGAGTTTCTTTGAACCAAATTGCGGAGGGTCAATTCGGCTATATGTGTTGTTCTGTTTTTCCAAGGGAGGGGTGAATGTAGTGTTCTCAAACCACAAGTTTGGTCAGAGTCGGCATGATGACACGGCCACTCAGTGACATCATCACGCCGAACATATGAGGGACATCCATTTTACAGCCTCTTTGGACTCTCTCTTTGGCTTGGCCTCCAAACCAGCAACATTCTGTACCACCATAATTAGCCTGTTGTAATAGTAAAAGTTATAAATTGTAAAAGTTTGTGTTCTCAGCACATTCCACTCTCCGTTGGTCCTTCCGCATTTTCCAGACATAACAGAACCCACAGACAAACCCACATGGGACCCAGAAGACAGCCCAGTTTTAACCTATAGTGGGGCCACATGGGCATGCTGGCTGTGTAGATGTTTGTTTTTTTAGTAAATCTGGTAAGTCCATCAAAGTCCTGATTGAACCCAAAAATATTCATTGAAAATTCTGCTGTGCCTAATATAGATTTAACCAAGAATTAGTCATCTTTTCAATGACCTGAAAAAGACAACTTCTCATCCTTAACTTTTAAAGAAAATCCAGATGTAGTCAGCTGTCTGTGACCGGCTGGCTGTGTCCATGCTCTAAGTCAACAGGGAATGAGGCTACAGCCACCAAACTTGGTACATACAGTAGGTTGACCTTGGGACTAGCATATATGACTATATTTTTTGGGTCAAATGGTGAAACATCAAGGTCACAGGGTCATAATACAGTAGGTCAAAATCCATTTTGGCCCATAGTGACTTCATTTAAAACAAACAAAAAAAAAGTATGTGTGGTGGGAAACTAGGGCTGCAAAAGGTGAGGGTCTACATCTCTGTTGAGTGAATTGTAGTTTTCATATTTTTTCCTTATGTGTTGCAAGCTTCTAAATTATTTGTGGTTAAAGAGTCACACAGAAAAAAATAAAGCCAAGTGCAGACAGACTGCAGAAAGAATTGGCAAGATAATAAGAGTTTAATTTAAATCTGCAGTCAATTCTAGTTAAAGACTGCAAAGCCCATACAGAAGCCCAGCAGCCGTCATTACACCACTTAAGACAGATCAGTTGAACTGTGTGTTTAGCTGCTGTTAAACTGGCAGTCAGATAAATCATTCCATGACTCCATTTTACTCATTACTACTAAGTTAACTTTTGCTCATTCTAGTTTAATTGCTTTCTGATTTTTTAATGTCAAAAAGTTACTTTGATTTTTCACAGCACAGGCTGAGGAGAATGGAAAAGACTTCAGGCGATGTTTGATGTAACGTTTGCAGCTTAACTCAAATCTACTTCTCCAGTTTTACAGAGGCTCGTGAATTATTTTAAGACAAGTCTGGCATTTGACTTTAATGAACACCTCTATGCGGCACGAAGCAGTCAGCTTCCATATCTACATCATGAAGATTTGTGGCTCATTTTTGAAAATCAGTTTTAAAAAAGTAATGGAAATATTACAGAAAAATATACCTTGTTTGCACTTTTTATGTGTAAAATAAAGGATCAAAACTAATTTTTGTTTAGTGTATTTACAGTTCTACAGGCTCAGGATGTCTTCAAAAATTCATTTAATTTGCAACAAGAGGAGAAAAAGACATGAATAAATCAAGATGTATAGTATGTACATGTATTTATTTTATCATTATTCATAGATGAAAGGGATTTTCAAATTCTCTTTCAGCCTATTTAAGGGCAGCAGATTAAAGAGAAGAGCAGTGGTTGTGGGAGGGGGAAAAACTGAGAAAGAAAAGGATTTTACAGGGAGATGATGACACTGTCAGAAAGTCATCAGGAAAAAAAAGATTCATTAAAACAATGTTTGAATTATAAAAAAAAAGTTTGATGGCATCTTTTTTCATTGCTGTGTGCGCCATCTCATTACTGTGTCTTTAATGGTGTCATCACTTCTTTAGCATGAGTCCTGAGCAAACAGGCCAGTAACGAGGAGCACGTACTGTCACGGAAGAGAGACTTTATTGGCATAGCGCAGAGGAAAGGAAGGACTGATGAAATATTTCTAACCAAATATTTGCCGCCGAGTACTGGAGCAGGAGGGAGCGCAGCGCACCAAGAGGTCCAATACAATCAAGCCAAAACCAAACAGTGTGGGAATGTGCAGTGAGCAAAGATTGCTGTGAATCAATTTGACAGTCCAGAGCATGATGGGAAGATTTATGCTACATATATCCACAAGGGATGATAAAACATGCAGGAGTGGGAATATTCTTTGTCAAGATTCTGATAGCAGCGATAAGAAGACAGCATGAGCTGTACAGGGAGAAAAATAAATTGCTGCCGGTCACTAATGGACGATGGACTGGATATGTAATAATCTTGTGTGGTATATTCCTCACCCTGTCATACAGTCATTTCACCCCTGCACTGAGTGGTAACTACTTACATTTACTTAAGTACATATACACAAGTAACTTTTTCACAAAACTGTAATAATCTTTACTTCCACTTGACCACTCAGGCTGGAGTGATACGGTTGAAACCAGAAGTTCTGTTTAAAAAGACACATAATCTTTTTTTAATAACTTTCTGATATTAAATCAGACTAGTCTGATTTAAGTCTGGTTAAAGTCTGGTTCATCCTTGGGTACAACTTCCACATGCCTGAAGGTGCCATACTCATCTGTTCAAACAATTTACATAAATATAAATACCATGGGAATGTCCAGCCATCATACCACTCAGGAAGGAGACGGGTTCTGTGACCCCGAGATGAACATGTTTTGGTGCAAAATGTGCGTATCAACCCCAGAGCAAAAGCAAAAGACCTTGTGAAGATGCTGGCTGAAGCTGGTGCAATAGTGTCATTATCCACAGTGAAATGAGTCCTGTACCAACATAGGCTGAAAGGCCACTCAGTGAGGAAGAAGCCATTACTCCAAAAGCAAAATAAAAAAGCTAGATTACAGTTTCCAAATGCACACAGGAACAAAGACCTTAATTTTTGGAGATACAGTATATCCTGTGGTCTGATGAAACTAAAATTGAACTGTTTGGCCATAATGATCATTGTTATATTTGGAGGAAAAAGGGGGAACCTTACAAGCCTGAGAGCACCACCCCAACTATGAAGTACAGGGGTAGCAACATCACGTAGTGGGGGTGTTTTGCTGGAGGAAGGGCTAGTGCACTTCATGAGAAAAGAACATTATGTGGAAATATTGAAGCAACATCTCAAGACATCAGCCAGGAAGTTACAGCATGGGCACAAATGGGTCTTCCAAATGGACAATGATCCTGAGCATACCCCCAAATTAATTACAAAGTGGCTTAAGGACAACAAAGTCAGTGTTTTGGAGTCGCCATCACAAAGCACTGATCTGAATCCCATAGAAAATATGTGGGCGGAGCTGAAAAGACATGCGCAAGCAAGGCGGCCTACAAACCTGACACAGTTACACTAGTTCAGTAAGGAAGAATGGACCATATTTCCAGCAAACTATTGTGAGAAGTTTGTGGAAGGATACCCAAAATATTTGACTCAAGTCATACAGTTTTAAAGGCAATGCTTCCAAATACTGAGGAAATGTATGTAAACAAAATTATTTCCCAAAAAACAAAAACTACTAGCGTCAAAATTATGAGCCCCCTGATGCTAATAGTCAGTTGTGTATCGTTTCTGCTGGATAACAGCCTGCAGTCGTTTGTTGTACTTTTTGACAAGTCTCACACATGTCTCCTGCGCAATCCCAGCCCATTCTTCTTTGGCAGATCTCTCAAGCTCCCCCAGATTAGAAGAACTTCTGGCATGGACCCTGCTCTTCAGTTCATCCCACAAATTTTCAGTGGTATTCAAGCAAGGGCTTTGTGAAGGCCAGTCAAGAATGCTCACTTTGGTCTTCGGGAGGTAGCCCTTCTCCAGGAGCAACACATTTTGGGGCGTTGTCGTGGTGGAAGATAAAGCAACGACCCAGACCTAGTTTTGCTGCGGACTGCTTGAGGTTTTCTTTCGAAATCGTCACATATCCTGTCTGATTCCTTCCACCTTGATGAGGTTTCCAGTTCCAGATGCACAGAAGCATCCCCACAGCATAATACTCCCACCACCATGTTTGATGGTGTTCTTTGGCTTGTACTCCTCTCCCTTCTTTCTCCAAACATCAACATTATCTCTATGGACAAAGAGCTCTAGTTTTGTCTCAGCTTACCTCTATCTGCCAAGAAATGTGCCGCTAGTCCAGCAAAAGCTAGCGGTTCTCAAATACTTTGCAAGCAGTTTTATGAAATGGTCAGTCAGAAAGCAACTCATACCGGCTTGGATGTCGCCCGAGTTAACAAGGTCAGGAGTTCCTGGCAGCGGAGGATGAAGGACAGAGCTGCATGGAGGAATCTGATCTGACCTAAATGAAATAGTCATTGTCGCCCCCGACAGACTGCTGTGATGATGATGATGATGACCAAAGGAGGTGCTTCAAATATGCATAATCTTTCTCCAGGTTGTCCTTTTTGAAGGTGTGTCTTCTGCAGAAGTGGAGTTTTTCTTGGTTTGCAACCTCTAAGTCCATTATTGTGCACGGTTTTAGTGATTGTCTTCTTTGAGACTACAATTTCAGACTTGGCTAATCGACTAGGGTCTTGGCAGTCATTCTGGGGTCTTTAGACACATCTCTCACTAGTTTTCTTTCCAGAGTCTTTGAAATCTTTCACTTCCTACCACTGCCAGGCTTGTTATGTACTGTGTAGCTCTCTTTGAATTTCTTAATGATACTTCTCATTCCAGTTCTTGACACTTGGAAACACTGTGATAACTTTGTATATCTTTCCCCTGCTTTGTGAGCATCAACAATTCCTTTTCTCAAGTCTAAACTGATTTGTTGTGCTTTTTGGCATAATGCTTTCTCAAGTGGCAGCTCACACCCTTGCTGAAGTTTTTATACTATGTGTAAATTGGAAAATAACCCTAAGTTTTAACTTAATTTTCCAATATACGGTGATCCAAAGAAAACTTTTATACCCAGTCCATCTGCTGTGGCATAGACATGATTTAATCATCTTTATCCAGGTAGTAGGAAAATGTATTTTTGCGGTGGTTCACATTCTTTAATTGGTATTTTACTAATCAGCTGTCTGAAGGAAGGTGACTGTTGATAGCACGTCTTCAGTCTGTAATGACATATCTGGCAATCGGTTTAATTCTTGCTGGATCATAAACTGTCCAGATGCATACCCGTGTTTGAAATCCAGCCATGGGTGTGTAAGTAGATAAGTAGATCCACTTCACAGTGTTAGCTGTTAGTGTAGCTAGCTGTTCCTTAGCACTAGCTTTGTCGGAGCTTAATCAGGCACTTCTGAAGATTGTAGTAGGACTCGATCGGCACTTCACTTGCAACCCACCAATATACTTTTTTCCTTAACTACGAGAAAGGAAAAATAACCTGTGTTATTTCCACAAAAACAAAGTAGCTTCATCTTGTCCTCAGGTCAAAGTGAGGAGGACTCACTGCTCATTGCGGCAGGTCACGTCCACTGACGGCTGCATCTCCGCTATGGTAGGGTCAGTTTGTGTATTCATTTGTGCTAAAAAATTTATCCATATTTATATAAAAAAAATAAACGCGTAACAAGGAATGAATCTGTTCAAATTTCAGTAACTGTAATGCATTACAGAATTTTTAAACAGTAATTTCATTACACAACAAGTTATTGCAAAAGTAGTGGCTTTACAGTAACACATTACTCCCAACACTGGTTTTTACACTAGCACATAATTTGCAACTCACCACTATATTGCTGTCCTCAACCTCGAGAAAGGAAAAAGTAATATTTCAGTGAGAAGAAACTCACTGCTTCATAGCATGAAGCAGACACCTTGTTCTGACTGTGGACGAAAACCAGATTCAGAGGTGTAAATTCCTCCAAAAGAAGCTGGAGGAAGATATTTACATTTAGTCACATTATGATCATCATACATAAATCTGTGTTTTATGATTCAGACCACAGAGCACATGCAGTACACCTGAATGCTACACATTTGGATAGAAATTGTGACTTTAGTGGATTTTTGCAGCACCTCAGCTGATCTCCTCTTTTGTTTCTGTCTCTTCTTTGTATTTTCCATGAACAGAGTGACGGTGACAGCAGCCTGTAACATGGACTTCAGCCGCTTTCCTCTAGACTCTCAGACATGCTCACTGGAGCTGGAGAGCTGTAAGTAAATATTTCACTCATCCGTTACAGTGCCACAGAACCAGTGGTGAATCTTTAATGGTTTGATTTTGATTCACAGTTAGAAGAAACTGCATACAAGATATGAATGCCAACAACTCTGGGAAATCCTGCTCTCCTTCTGAATGAAAACTATAAAATGTCCATCCATCCATTCATCTTATTCCACTTATCCGGGGATCCAGTTCACGAGGACAGCAGTCCAAACAGAGTAGCCCAGACTGCCGCCCGGTTCACATAGCACCATGATCCCCGTGATCCCACATCGTAGTATCACGATATTTTCTGGTGGTGATATCCATTCAAAGACACACTTAAACAAATACAAAATTATTAATAAATGTTACAAATATGAATTTACCTATTTAGGTAACAGAGTAATAAACCATTTGGCTTTTCCATCCATTAGATGGTGCTAGAGGTGGGGCAAAAGGTTGAATCTGCAAAGTATCGCAATACTTGGCACTGGTGAGGATGCACCGATCCCTAAATGCACATACCTGTCACAAGCTGGGTCTGATGTTCTGCCGGATCCAGTCACGTGACTCTTCTGTTATTTTCATGTATTTTCATCTGCTGTGTTTTGGTGCCCTTTTTGAGTTTTCACTGCCTTTTATTTGTCTGTTGATGTTTTAGTTCACTGTGGTTTTGTATTGTTTCATTTGTAATCATGGTCTAGTCTGTATTTGGTTTTGTTTACATTTCAGTCTCTGAGTTGACAGGCGGCTTTCCGGGTTAGCGTTGGCACCGCCTGTCAAACTGCCAGCTGCCCCTCCCCCACCTGTCTTTACCGTCAGCTGCTCTCCCTCATTATTACTGTCAGCTGTTCCAATTATTACTTGTTGCTTTCCAGCTCAGGTGCCATCATTCTTGTCATTATGTCTCGCACTATTTAAGTTTACCCTATTCACTCACTCTTTGCCACGTTGTTGAATGTATCTCCATATTCGTTTGTAGAAGTGCTGTTTTTTCCTCCAGAGCCTGACTCTGAGGCGCAACCGTAAGTCTTGGGCGGTGCGGTGGCGCAGTGGTTAGCACTGCACCAGCACAGCAACTCACCCTTGGCCATGGGATCCCTGGTTTGATCCCAGCCCCTGACCAACAGTGATCTTTGTGGAGTTTGCATGTTCTCCCCGTGTCTGCGTGGGTTTACTCCGGGATTTCTCCGGTTTCCTCCCACAGGCCAAAAACATGCAGGTTAGGTTAATTGGAGACTCTAAAGTGGCCCTAGGTGTGAATGTGTGTGTGAATGGTTAAGGGATAGCGCCGTACCGTGGCTGCTTCATCCATCCAGGTGGATGCCCTCAGTTTCCCCTCTGGGGATCAATAAAGTATACAAAATCAAATCAAAAAATCAAAATTCTATGTGTTTCCCTGTAGTGCTGGTCTCCCCTCCAGAGCTATTTTTCGCTCTGAGGCACTACAAGGGTTTTCTCTGCATTTTGGCATTTTTGTATTTTGACTCTGTTGGAACTATTTGTCTTTTTGTTTAATAAACTCACGGCACCATCCAGCACTTGGACTTGTTTCTCTTTGTGCCTCATAGAGGCACATATGACATATACCAATCTTTTATTAATTACATGTATAATATGTGGTTTCCCAATACTTATTAAAGAATTGTAGTATTGCAATAGTATTACATCATGACCCAAGTATTGTGATACCTACAGTACATTTGTACCTAAGCCTTCATCTTTGACTAAACGGCAGTATTTCAGATCGTGAGGACAAGAACAGTAATAATAATGTTTTGCATTTATGGTAAATGGCATTCACTTATATAATGCTTTTTACTCATCTCTAGATGACCAAAGCGCTTTACAGATCCTGCTATCCACCCATTCACACACTGATGGCGGCAGAGCTGCAATGCACACAGGCACTGGCCTGACCCACCAGGAGCAACTGGGGATTAAGTGTTTTGCTCAAGGACACTTCGACATGCAGATTGAGCGGGAATCAAACCCCTGATCCGCCGATCAGTAGTCGGCCACACTACACCTGCACCACAGCCTCCACCAGATTTATGTAGCACTTTTCATGACACCTGAAGACGCTTTACAATGAGTCCATAATTCATTCAATCCACAGACAGAGGTAATGGTACGCTACTTCTGTAGCCACAGCTGCCCTCGGGCAGACTGACAGAAAGGTGACTGCCAATCCATGTCAACAGCCTCTTTGACCACCACCAAACATTTATTCACATTCATACATCAGTGTCATTTGCTGGTAATCCAAGCAAATGCGAAAAAGTGGTAACAATTACAAAACAGCATATGCTAGGAGGCTGCGTTGACAGCTGGGACTCTTCTCAACACTCTGAGGTAGGGTCAAATACATCTGGAAAGAAACTTGGGTGTTTGATGTGCTGCTCTTCCTTCCTTTTCATGCCTTTATTTTTGAAACATCAAAGATATTACCAGGAAGGGCCCAGCATAGGACCATTTCACAAATGTTCCCATACATCTCACTCTCTGATGTTTTAAAACTCATCTGTGAAGTGAGAGCAGCTTCCAAACATCAACAGAAGACATTTGAGGATTTGAGGCTGCCATCAGGCAATTTACCAAATGTAAAGATAAAAGCTGCAATTCACAAAGTCTCCCCCATCTCTGAAGGAACTGCACACAGTAGGGGGGACACTTTTAGTGAGGTCTGTGAGTTTCTGAGCAGAGAACATGGCCGCATTAAGTACCGAAAAGTTTATCTGGCTTTTAACTATAGCTTTAAGAAAATGAAAAAAAAAAAAAACCTCTTAGGAGTTCAGTCTGTTTCATTTCTGTGGGAGGTGTGCTCCACACAGGCCCAAGGCCTCATTTAAAAAACATTGCATAAAAAAGTAAAGGTGTATGTACTCCAAAAAGGTGAAAATGGCGCATGCAAAAATATTCACAGCAATAAATCATGCGTATGAACAATCCACTCCACCTGAAAGTGCATACATGTTGAACTTCCTCATATTCCACCCTCATTACTCCCAGATTCAACACAAAATGTCAATGCAAAACAACTTTTAATACTGATGTATAGTATTGGAATCTGATCAGACAGAATACATGTGTGTGACTGAGAAGGAGGCAGGTGTAATGGTGAGGATGCAAGGAGTAGAGGTAGTGAAGGTAGATGAGTTTAAATACCTGGGGTCAACCATCTAAAGCAATGGAAAATGCACAAGAGAGGTGAAGAAGAAAGTGCAGGCAGGGTGGAGTGGGTGGAGACGAGTGTCAGGGGTGATTTGTGACAGAAGGTTAGCAGCTAGAGTGAAAGGAAAGATTTACAAGATTGTAGTGAGACCTGTGATGATGTATGGTTTGGAGACAGTGGTGTCATAATCCGGGCACGGCCAGGGACCGTGCCCACGTTTTATGCTCATTTTAGTCTTTGCTTTTTTCACAGTATCATTATTATTCTGATTCTGATTATCATTATTACTATTAAGTGCCCTGTGTTCTCTGATCATTGTCATGTCTTGTCATCCCGTCTGTCCTCATTGTCATCATTTTAGCCTTGTGTGCATATTTGTTTACCTAGTGTCCTCAGCTCCTCATGTTTCTGTATCCATAGCCACTCTTCCTCATGTGTGCATTGTTCAGTCCCTGATTACTCTCCCAGCTGTCCCGCGTCTTAATTGTTCCCGCCCCATATATGTGTGTCTGTGTGCTCTGTTCTGTGAGAGGTCATTGTCTATCATCCCTGCTGTTTTGAGTTATCCTTGTCTTGCCTGCCTGGAGTTTTACCTTCCAAGTTTTTGCTTTTTTGTTTGGTTTTCAGCCCATGTGCTGCTTTGCTTTGGTTCCTGAGTTTTGTTAATAAATTATCATTTGCATCTAATCTCTGCCTGCACCCTGAGTCCTATTTTCACCCTTATCTGCCAAGAAGTAGATCTATGACAGGTGGCACTGACAAACAGACAGGAGGTGGAGCTGGAGGTGGCAGAGTTCAAGATGCTAAGATTTTCAATGGGAGTAACTAGGAGGGACAGGATTAGAAATGAATATATCAGAGGGACAGCTCACGTTAAGTGGTTTGGAGACAAAATAAGGGAGGCAAGGCTGAGATGGTTTGGGCATGTGCAGAGGAGGGATAGTGAATATACTGGACAAAAGATGTTGAAGATGGAGCTGCCAGGCAGGAGAAAAAGAGGAAGACCACAGAAGATTCATGGATGTAGTGAAAGAGGACATGGAGAGGGTTGGTGTTACAGAGGAAGATGCGAGGGGTAGGGTGAGATGGAGGCAGATGATCCGCTGCGGCGACCCCTAAAGGGAGCAGCTGAAATGAGAAGATCATGATGCCAATGTGAACAATTCTGAACTGATGGACAAATGTCAAGATTCCAATTTTTAAATATTAGTAAATAATATAATATTTAGGGAACAAAATAAGCGTAACTCTTGAACATGGAAGTCTGGGTGTTCAAGTCAGTTTGGCGGAGCATTGCTGTCAAACTATATGGACATTTGGACCGTAGATTGCATTCATTGCAAGTGTGTGAAACTCCTGATGGCAAAGCAGGTGGGTCACCCAGCCTGCAGAGCCGTGGCTAGACCAAAATAATGGAAGCACTGCAGACAGTGGGTAGGAATGCTTCTATTATTCATTAGAAGTCTAATATCTATGTGGTAGAAAAAAAGATGCATTGAGATTCAATTCAGACAAATCCAAGACCCCTGAATCGATTCTGTCTCGAATCGTGAGGTGCCTAAAGATTCCCACCCCAAGTGGAGATCCCTAAAGGGAGCAACTGAAAGAAGGAGAAGAGCTGAAACTGATCATCCAATCATGTTGTCCTGCAGGTTTTTTTTTTTAATATACTTTATTAATCCCAGAGGGAAATTCAAGGGCATCTACAGTGTGGCACCAATCATTCACACCTGAGGCCACTTCCAAGTCTCCACTTAACCAAATTGCTTGTTTCTGGAATGTGGGAGGAATCCAGAACACCCAGAGTAGATCCACACATGCATGAGGAGAACATGCAAACTCCACACAGACAGGCCCTGCTGGCTGGTGGATCTGAACCCACAACCTCCTTACTGTGAGGCAGTAGTGCTAACTGCTCCACCACCATTCTGCCCATAATTCTTCCCATTTTCCTCCTAAGCTCAGCTGGATCCACCCAGCAGTTTTGTACCGGAGTGCCACAGCAGTATAAGTATGTCTACAGGGATAAGACTGATTCAACCTGCAGTGATCATGGTGATAAAGACTATCCTCCATCCTGTGATGTTACTTAAAAAGCAAACACTGATGGGTAATTTGCTCAGCTTGCTGCCACCCTACTATGAAGATATGCTCTGTAAAGATTACTGGAGATGGATTGTCACACTCGGCCCCGAGACAATGAGTTGATTAAGTGGATAATTTACACCAGAACTAGATTGCATAATTTGATATAGGTTGTCCAGCCCCTACACAGCAAACCTTGACATCAGACAATAGTGACAATATTGTCAACATATTAGACTTGCAATTGCTGGACCTTCTGCACTCTGATTTCACTGCTGAAAAATTGCTGTTGCCACCCCCCACTATTTTCTAACAGGCCCCTCCATTTCAGTCAGTGATTGAAAGTGAATTGATTATGCTGAAAGGTACTGTTTGTGTAAAAAAAAAAAAAAAAAAAACACGTACTCTCATTTCAGATTGTGCACATGTCTACAAGCTGGCAATCAGTGTTTCAGAACAAGGGCTTTAAATTGTAAAAAAAAAAAAAAAAAAAAAACCTGTTTGGTCACAATTTTCAAACCTACACTTGTGACAAAAGAAAAACAATTCAGCATTGTGAAAGCCAAGTCCTTCAAGTCAAATCAAGATCATTGTGCGCAGTTTTTCCTGGGGAAAAAAAAACAATATTTCCACACAATGAAGAGGTGATGACATTCATGAAGGAAAGGAGGGAATCTATATATCTGGATTATTATACATGTGCAGTTTCAGCCTCCTATAATAACCGGAAGTGGGTCAGGGGAAATGTGGGTGACTGATACAACTGTTAAAGCTCATTCCAGGGAGTAAACAGCCGTCATTTAGATGTTTTCTGCAAAAATAAAAAAAACTCTTGCATGAATTTTGCTGAAATGTGGAGCAGGCATTGACAGTATGTTTACTTCAGAATGTAAGTAGCTCATTGTAGTACTTGGCTTGTCATATTGTCCATTCAGTTACTTGGAGTTACCTTTAAAAAAAAAAACACTTGTCTTAAGATGCAGATTATTTACTTGTGCCTCAGGTTGCTGCTGCTTTTCTGTTGCTGAACTCCAAAAGTATTTTCCTTTGTCTCTCTGGGGAAAAAAACTGACCAGCTTTCAAAACCCATCAATAAATATCCACCTGAATAAATAACTGTTGAAGACATGTACGCATGATATGAAATATAAGCATATATTCTGCAGGTTCATCCAAGTTTTAGGGAAAATTCTGGCCTGAGGTTCTAACCTTCAGCCCATCTGTGTGATCTTTTGCAGATGCATACACGGATGAGGACTTGATGCTGTACTGGAAGAGCGGTGACGAGTCCCTCAGCACCGATGATCGGATCTCCCTGTCCCAGTTCCTCATTCAGAAGTTCCACACCACGTCTCGATTGGCCTTCTACAGCAGCACAGGTACACCACATACGTACAGCGCACGCTCTATATTCTAGCTTAGTGTTTAATTAGTCAGCTTTAGGATTCTAGTTGCTACTGTTGTGTGTCATGTTATCATTTATGCATACAGTTTGTATACACAGTAGGCAATTTATTATTTTTTAACAATGAGTTTGTGGGGTAGTCACAAATGTAGCACAAGATACAAACATGTAAAGATAAATTAGGTACAAATTTGCAAGAACAAAGGTGCAAAAATATGATAAAAGATGTCAGCTTAAAAATTTGCAGATTACAATTTAACTGCATGGAAAAAATGGAAATAGTATCCAGATGAATACTGCAAATTTACAAGAAAAATAGACGAAATTTCAAGGAAAAAAGTTGCAAAATTATGGGAAAGTTTTATAAGAAAAAGTCACAAGTTTATGAGAACAAATAAATTTTTGAGAAAAAAAGTTGCAAATTTACAGGAAAAAAATAAGAAAATTTTATAAGAAAAACGATGCAATTTTGCAAAAAAAAGGTCACAAATTTCTGAGAAAAGTTGGAAATTATCAAGAAAAAACTTGAAAATTTACACTACAAAGTTGCCAAATTATGCAAAACTTATGAGAAAAAGTTGCAATTTTTTAAAGAGTCATAAATTTAAGAGAAAAAACAATGTTTTGAGAAAAATGATGCAAATTTAGGGGAAGAAAGTATCAAAATTATAAGAAAAATTTACAAGAAAAATGATACAATTTTGCAAAAAAAGAGGTCACAGATTTTTGAGAAAAAAAGTTGAAAATTTATAGAAAACAGTTACAGATGTTGAAAATATATACTAAAAAGTTGCAGATTTATGAAAAAAAATTACAAGAAAAAAGTTGCAATTTTTGAAAAGTCAAATTTTTGAGAAGAAAGTTGCAGATTTCAGGAAAAATGTAACAAAAATTATACGATTAATTTACAAGAAAAAGGCTAAAAATTGCAAAAAAGTCAAATTTATGGGGAAAAGTTTCAAATTTTTGAGAAAAGGTGCACATTTAAGAGAAAAAAGTTAAAAATTTATATGAATAAAGTTGACCACATATACTTAACCCTGGTCACTCTGGTCAATTTCCCTAAAAACGCCAAAAAATAATGTACCCAAAGTAAATCAAAAGCAGTTCTTCAACCCTTTGCAGCATCTTCATGGGGTTGGTCTCATTTAAAAGAAAACACTTTGAATTTTTTGGCAAAACAGTCATAATCTCTCTAAGTGCTCCGGCCACTGAGTAACAGTCATCTAAACATACTGAACTTGAAGAATATAAATTTCGCACTGGGTGTTTTTTTGGATACAAATGCTTGCAAATAACACACAGCTGTCAGATCCGGGCTGGAAAATGCAACAGAAATGTAGAACCAAGTGTTATCCAGCTGAGGTCAAAATTTTGTAACAATACCACAAAAAATGAATATATTACACAGCTTTTTTCTTAGGTTGTTCCCAGGCGTTTTTGAACTGTGCCAAATGGCACAGTTTGAAAAAACGTCTGTAACTTTTGAATGATTCAATATAGAAGCTTCATCTTGGGCTCTAATGAAAGGTGACACTCAGGGCTGTGTGTGTGTGCGGGGGGGGGGGTTGTTTGTTCATTCATGAATGAATGAACGAACAAACAAGCCCCCACACACAAAGAAGCATGCCACGTAAAAAATGTGTGGCTTTTTTTTTTTTTACAAGAAAAAATAACCTACAGTGCACTAAAAATTATACTAAAATATCTGTAATGTAGAAGATA
Organism: Pholidichthys leucotaenia; assembly: GCA_020510985.1. Taxonomy (NCBI): domain Eukaryota; kingdom Metazoa; phylum Chordata; class Actinopteri; order Cichliformes; family Pholidichthyidae; genus Pholidichthys; species Pholidichthys leucotaenia. The sequence continues at coordinate 47,380,852 of CM035842.1, forward strand.
ACAACTCCCACCCCACCCCCACCCCGCTACAGAGGACGGACATCGCCCGTCGCTACATGACAGAAAGCGGGGACGGTGCGCCGCGCTCTACTACGCACAGTTGTACTAAAATATCTGTAATAATATCTGCAATCCGCTACAGAAGAGTAGCGGGGGGGGGGGGGTGTTCACGGTCCAGACGGTACCGATCGGTCAAAAGTCAATTTGATTACAATTTTCAGGGATAAAGAATAATTTAGCTTATAACACTTACCTGTCCACAACAGCTGTGTCGCTGGCGAACTTCTCTTCCTCATTGTCAGACGAACATGACGCTGGTCTGCTTGTTATGGACTCGTGGTTCTGGTCACGCGACCCGGTCAAATCATAATTCCATTATTGCGGTTTTGCGCTTCCATGATTGCGGTTTTGGAGAATGATTTTTCTAAACAAATAAGAACAGTAATAAGAAAAAAAGACTGGCGAACGCGTGTGTGTCACCCAGCCTTACACAAAACAGATTTTAGGCAAGGGAGGCACGCTTTCGAACTTCTGTGCTTCAATTGGCTGGCTGTATTCGCAGCCGTTGGTAGGCGGGTCCTTCTTGCTAGGTTTTCAGTCATTGGTTCTTCAAGGTTTCAGAAACCCAATTCAAGGCTCTTATTAGTCGAATGAGAGGTCAATCACATCTAAACTAATCAAAGCACTCCTTTGGCTTTCTGTTCGCGGCTGTGTCTGTAGTGGAAGAACGGAAATGCAGGGTTTTTTTTCCTCAGTGCACCCTAGGACGCATAGTGTGCGTTCTAGGGTGCCCTCGTGCGCTCTAGGATGCAGAGACGTGTCTGCCCGCAGTACACCGGAGTGCAAGAGGTTAAAAAGTTGCTAAATTATGAGAAAACTTAAGAAAAAAGTTGCAGTTTTTGAAAAAGTCACAGTCTTTTGAGAAAAAAGTTCCAAATTTTTGAGAAAAAAAAGTCAGAAATTTACAGGTAAAATGTAGCAAAATTATAAGATTAATTTACAAGAAAAAAGTTACAATTTTGCAAAAAAGTCATAAATTTATGAGAAAATAAGTTGCAAATTTTTCAGAAAACAGATGCATATTTACAAGAAAAAAGTTGAAAATTTACACTAAAAAGTTGCCAAATAAGAAAATTTTATGACAAAAAGTTGCAATTTTTTGAAAAAGTCACAAATTTAAGACAAAAAAAAAAAATTTTTGAGAAAAAAATTGCAAATTTACAAGGAAAAAGTAGCAAAATTATGAGAAAATTTTACAAGAAAAAAGATGCAATTTTGCAAAAAAAGAGGTCACACCTGTCTGAGAAAAAAGTTGCAAATTTTGAAAATAAAAAAATTAAATTTATAGAAATCAGTTGCAAATCTACAGAAAAAAGTTGCAAATGTTCAAGAGAAATATAAATTTATGAAAAAAGTTGCACATTTATGGAAAAAAAAACATGGCAAATTTACAAGGAAAAAGTTGAAATCTTACAAAAAAAAGTAGTAAATTTATATTTTTTTCACATTTTTGCTTAGACTTAATGCAGTCATTATTCAGTTGTGTAACATGATATAGAAAGGTGATGATATTTTCAAATCTCCTACTGGGTATACATTATCTATAAAATTCTATGACCATTCCACAAACTGCAGATGTTTTAACGTACATGTTTCCATAGAAACTGAAACCTTCAAAACAGTCAAATTCAGCTCAATTGAGCAACTTTGATAATCATGATAGACTTTGATAACAAGGTGGGAAATCACAGTGAGAGTGACAAAGTCTGTATCTCTGTTATGATCCCTTGTGCGCCATTATGCAGCGCACAGAGGGAGGAATTGAAACCCATGAGCAGGAGTAGAAGCGTGTACTTTATTGAACAAAACAGAGAAACAGTCCAGCAAACAGTTTTGGGATCAACAGGGGGATGAGGCACAGTCAATGAGGAAACCAGGAGAGCAGGGACGCCCTTAAGACGCTCAACAGCCCGCAGAAGGAAATGCCTTGTGCCACAGAATAGCTGAATGGCACAAGGAGAAAGGCAAACATTAACTTACAGGCTGGAGCGGTCCGAGGCGGTCCATGCTGTCCGGTGTGAGCAGGCTAACAGGAACAGCCGCTAACATCAGGCACCAAGCAGCATCAGGAGATGTTGGAGAAGCCAACAAATCAGGCTTAAAGTAAACCGTAGGGAGTGGAGGTTTGCTTACACAGAGAGAACAGACACTGTGTACGAAGCACAATGATCCGGCAGTCTCTTCCTACTCCGACAGAGCTCAATAACCATACTAATGAGGAAAGAGACCGCCAGTGTGAATGTGCGTGGCTGGACAGAATAGAAAGCAGGTGAGTGAGTGTCTGAGCATGTGAATGATGAATGGAGGTGTGTGTGTGTGTGTGTGTGTGTGTGTGTGTGTGTGTGTGTGTGTGTAATGAGGAACAGCTGGTGCACTGACAGGAGGAAGGGGCGTGGCCGAGCTGTCAGGGAGCGGAGGACCCAAAGGGCTTCCTGAAGCGCCTGATGGAAAATAAACAATGGTAAAGAGACCAAATAGCCCTAGTGTCAGAACTGGGTTTGGGACACTAAACCCAAGTTCATGACAATCTCTGCCCATTATGTAGTTGTCCATTTGCATGATTTCAGCAATATATCAGCAAAAAATAAAACAATATTTCTACCACTTTGTACAGTCACAAAAAAGATAATGAAGAACTGGATTTCCACCAGCACTCCATAACAAAGAGACTGAGTTGTTGAAACTATGGAAATAGCTCCATTAGAAAAATAGTTTTTGTTCTGCAAAATAATAAAATGGAGCATGATGAAGCATGGGCAGCAGTGGAGCAATATTGACTGTCATTATAAAAAGGGGGGGGGGGGTGATAATAGTCTCTGCAATTTAGAGATGATGACCATAATAAGATTTGCAGAAAATCCTTCCACTGTGATGATTGTTGCTAATATGCTGTGGTTGAATTATGTATATTAAGATTTGGGAGACAGTCTATGTTGAAATGAAACTGAGGATCAAAATTGTAAGATGTGTCTGTGATAGATAGAGAGAGAGAGAGAGAGAGAGGGGGGGGGGGGGTAAAAAAGTATTTAGTCAGCCACCAATTGTGCAAGTTCTCCCACTTAAAAGATGAGAGAGGTCTCCAATTTTCATCATAGGTATACCTCAACTATGAGAGACAAAATAAGAAAAAAAAAATCCAGAAAATCACATTGAAGGATTTTTAATGAATTAATTGGTAAATTCCTCAGTAAAATAAGTATTTGGTCAATAACAAAAGTTCATCTCAATATTTTGTTATATACCTTTTGTTGGCAATGACAGAGGTCAAACTTTTCTGTAAGTTATCTATAAAGATTATCTATAAAAGAATACGAACAGAAGACAGAATCAGTGATTTAAAAGACTTAATGTTACAGAATTGGGATGTTGTCTATAAAGAGAAAAATGTGGACTTGGCATATGATAAATTTATTGATATATCTAAATCATTATATGATAAAAACTGTCCAATTAAAGAAATTAATAAAAAACACATATACAAAAATTGCCCATGGTTAACCAAAGGGTTACAAAATGCTTGTAAAAAGAAAAATTATCTCTATAAAAATTTCATTAAATTAAGAACTAAAGAATCTGAAAAAAGATATAAAACATATAAAAATTAATTAGCTGAAATAATGCGAACTAGTAAAAAATTATACTATAGGAAAATGTTAAATGAAAATAAAAATAATATAAAAGGAGTCTGGGATATATTAAACAAATTAAAGAAAAATGGAACTAAGAAAATGATATATCCAGAGTATTTTACTGATAATTGCGGTGATATTTATGATAAGAATATGGTAGTAAATAAAATGAATAAATTTTTTGAAAATGTTGGGCCAGAGTTGGCAGCAAAAATTCCAAATCAAGGAAGAGACACCGTGAGTGAGACTTTGATTGGAAGTAACCCTCGGTCAATTTTTCTTACAGCGGTGGATGAACTAGAGGTAAAATCTGTTGTTGAAAAGTGTAAAAATAAATTATCTACTGATTGTGATGGCATCGATATGGCACTAATAAAAAGAACCGTTGATGGTATATTAAAACCATTCACATATATTTGTAATTTATCATTTCAAACTGGCTCATTCCCGCAGAAAATGAAAATAGCAAAAGTAATACCATTATTCAAGCAAGGAAATAAACACCAATACACAAACTACAGACCAGTATCACTTCTCCCACAATTTTCAAAGATTCTGGAAAAACTTTTCAACAACAGATTAGAAAACTATTTAAATAAACAAGATGTGCTGAATCAGAACCAATATGGGTTTAGAGCCAAGAGTGCAACATCATTGGGGATAATGGAAGCAACAGAGGAAATAATAAATGCATTAGATCAAGGAAAATATGCAATTGGTGTGTTTATAGATTTTAGAAAAGCATTTGATACAATAAATCATTCAATACTTCTTAATAAATTGCAAATGTATGGTATTAGGGGAATTGCTCTGAAATGGGTTACAAGTTATTTATCTGAGAGACAACAATTTGTGAAGATGGGAGAAAATCTGTCTGGGTGTATGGGAATTGCCTGTGGGGTCCCCTAGGGGTCAGTATTGGGCCCCAAATTATTTAACATATATATAAATGATATATTCCAAGTTTCTAAATTATTAAAAATAATATTATTTGCTGATGATACCAATATATTTTATTCTGGAAATAATTATAATCAACTAATCCATACTCTAAATAATGAATTAAATAAGCTTAAAAAATGGATGGATTGTAATAAATTATCACTAAATATAGATAAAACTAAGGTAATGATATTTGGTAATTGTAAAAATAAAGAAGATATACACATTCATATAGATAATGTAGTTACTGAAAAAGTTAAGGAGATCAAGTTTTTGGGTGTAATACTGGATGATAAAATTAGTTGGAAATGACATGTCAGACACATACAAAATAAAGTTGCAAAAAATATTGCAATTATAAATAAAATTAAGCAGGTCCTAGATTACAAATCACTTCATATTTTGTATTGTTCATTAGTACTTCCATACTTGACTTATTGTATAGAGGTTTGGGGTAACAGTTATAAAAGTAAATTTAATTCATTGTTAATATTACAAAAAAGGGCAGTCCGTGTTATACACAAAGTTGGGTACCTCGAGCATACTAATTTATTTTTTTTACATTCAAAGTTATTGAAATTATGGGATCTGGTTCATTATTACACAGCACAATTAATGTTTAAAGTTAGTAAAAACCTCTTGCCACACAATATACAAAATCTTTTCAGGGAGAGAGAAGGGAAATATAATTTACGGGGGAATACAAAATTTAAAATGCACTTCGTAAGATCTACACGGAAGAGTTTTTGTGTGTCTGTGTGTGGGGTAAAATTGTGGAATGGGTTGGGGGAGAAACACAGGCAATGTCCAAACATCCATATATTTAAATCAACATATAAAGAAATGATTTTTGAGCAGTATGAGAATGAAGGGCAGTGATGTTACATTGTGTCTTCAGTGAGGGAAGGTTGTTGTGTGTTATGGTGATTGTGAAGGTGATGGTGTTGTTTGTGTTTGTATTGAACATGCCAGAAGTGTATGTTTATTGTTGTAATATTGTTGGATGTTGGTATTGTTGTCAACATGGACTGTCATTGTTGTGTCATTTTTGTTGTATAATTTGACTATGGGTGTATTATGGTGAATGTGGTTGTGGGATAATGATGATTATGAGTAATACTGTAATTTGTTGGGTATGGAAAAGGGGTGGGACTATATAAGCGTTGGCTTCTTCCCACTCCTTTTGAACATTTTATTTTTGTTTTGTTTTTTTGTTGTGTTTTGAACTCTCTTCTTTTTTTTTTAAGAATGTTCAAATAAAAATCAATGTCAATGTCAATGTCAGGGTTTTCACACACTGTTGCTGGTATTTTGGCCCATTCCTCCATGAAGATCTCCTCTAGAGCAGTGATGTTTTGGGGCTGTCGCTGGGCAACACAGACTTTAAACTCCCTCCAAAGATTGTCTATGGGGTTGAGATCTGGAGACTGGCTAGGCCACTCCAGGACCTTAAAATGCTTCTTACGAAGCCACTCCTTCATTGCCCGGGTGGTGTGTTTGGGATCATTGTCATGCTGAAAGACCCAGCCACGTTTCATCTTCAATGCCCTTGCTGGTGGAAGGAGGTTTTCACTCAAAATCTCACGATACATGGCCCCATTCATTCTTTCCTTTACACGGATCAGTAGTCCTGGTCCCTTTGCAGAAAAACAGCCCCAAAGTATGATGTTTCCACCCCCATGCATCACAGTAGGTATGGTGTTCTTTCTCCTCCAAACATGACAAGTTGAGTTTTTTACCAAAAAGTTCTACTTTGGTTTCATCTGACCATATGACATTCTCCCAATCCTCTTCTGGATCATCCAGATGCTCTCTAGCAAACTTCAGACGGGCCTGGACGTGTACTGGCTTAAGCAGGGGGACACGTCTGGCACTGCAGGATTTGAGTCCCTGGCGGTATAGTGTGTTTCTGATGTAGCCTTTGTTACTTTGGTCCCAGCTCTCTGCAGGTCATTCACTAGGTCCCCCCATGTGGTTCTGGGATTTTTGCTCACCGTTCTCGTGATAATTTTGACCCCACGGGGTGAGATCTTGCGTGGAGCCCCAGATCGAGGGAGATTATCAGTGGTTTTGTATGTCTTCCATTTTCTAATAATTGCTCCCACAGTTGATTTCTTCACACCAAGCTGCTTACCTATTGCAGATTCAGTCTTCCCAGCCTGGTGCAGGTCTACAATTTTGTTTCTGGTGTCCTTTGACAGCTCTTTGGTCGTGGCCATAGTGGAGTTTGGAGTCTGACTGTTTGAGGTTGTGGACAGGTGTCTTTTATACTGATAACGAGTTCAAACAGGTGCCATTAATACAGGTAATGAGTGGAGGACAGAGGAGCCTCTTAAAGAAGAAGTCACAGGTCTGTGAGAGCCAGAAATCTTGCTTGTTTGTAGGTGACCAAATACTTATTTTACTGAGGAATTTACCAATTAATTCATTAAAAATCCTTCAATGTGATTTTCTGGATTTTTTTTTCTCATTTTGTCTCTCATAGTTGAGGTATACCTATGATGAAAATTGGAGACCTCTCTCATCTTTAAAGTGGGAGAACTTGCATAATTGGTGGCTGACTAAATACTTTTTTGCCCCACGATAGATAGATAGATAGATAGATAGATAGATAGATAGATAGATAGATAGATAGATAGATAGATAGATAGAGTAGTCCAGGGATCTGCAGACTGTGGAAAAAAATACAGGAAAAGTTGTAAATTTAAGTAAACAGTTACAAATTTAAGCAAAAAAAAATGAACGTCACAACAAATAAGTCACAAATGTATCTGAAAAAGAAAACACTCAAATTTCAGAGACAAATACCTCACAGATTTTCAAGAAAAGAAAATGTGCAGATACAGTATGTACAGTAGATTTAAAAAAGTCTATACACCCCTGTTCAAATGCCAGGCTTTTGTGATGTAAAAAAATGAGACCAAGATAAATCATTTCAAAACTTTTTCCACCATTAATGTGACCTATAACCTGTACAACCTAACTGAAAAACAAACTGAAATCTTTTAAGGGGAAAAATAAAAAAGCTTACGATAACCTGGTTGCATAAATATGCACACCCTTAAACTAATACTTTGTTGCAGCACCTTTAGCTTTTATTACAGCGCTCAGTCTTTTTGGGTAGGAGTCTATCAGCGTGACACATCTTGATGTGCCAATATTTGCCCACTCTTCTCTGCAAAAACGCTCCAAATCTGTCAGATTGCGAGGGCATCTCCTGTGCACAGCCCTCTTCAGATCACCCCACAGATGTTTGATCGGATTCAGGTCTAGACTCTGGCTGGGCCATTCCAAAACCTTAATCTTCTTCTGGTGAAGCCATTCTTTTGTTGATTTGGATATGTGCTTTGGGTCATTGTGGTGCTGAAAGATGAAGTTCCTCTTCATCTTCAGCTTTCTAGCAGAAGCCTGAAGGTTTTGTGCCAACACTGACTGGTATTTGGAACTGTTAATAATTCCCTCCACCTTGACCTCCACCCCATTCTAGCTGAAGAAAAACAGCCCTAAAGTATGATGGTGCCACCACCATGCTTCATTGTAGGTATGGTGTTCTTTAGGTGATGAGCAGTGTTGTGTTTGCGCCAAATATACCTTTTGGAATTATGGCCAAAAAGTTCAACCTTGGTTTCAGTGGACCACAACACATTTTCCCACATGCGTTTGGGAGATTTCAAATGTGTTTTTGCAAAATGTAGCCAGGCTTGAATGTTTTTCTTCATAAGAAAAACATTCACCCCATAGCCCAGACATATGAAGAAGACAGGAGATTGTTGCCACATGTACTAAACAGCCAGTACTTGCCAGAAATTCCTGCAGCTCCTTCAGTGTTGCTGTTGGCCTCTTGGCAGCCTCCCTGACCAGTTTTCTTCTCATCTTTTCATCAATTTTGGAGGGACGTCCAGTTCTTGGTAATGTCACTGTTGTGCCATATTTTCTCCACTTGATGATGACTGTCTTCACTGTGTTTGATGGTATATTTAATGCCTTGGAAATTCTTTTGTACCCTTCTCCTGAGTGATATCTTTGAACAATGAGATCCCTCTGATGGTTTGGAAGCTCTCTGCGGACCATGGCTTGTGCTGTAAGATGTGACTACAAAAATGTCAGGAAAAGCCCACTAGAACAGCTGAACTTTATTTGGGGTTAATCAGAGACACTTTAAATGGTGGCAGGTGTGTGCTGACTCCCATTTAGCATGAGTTTGAATGTGACTAGTTAATTCTGAACACAGGTACATCCCCACTTATAACAGGGTGCGCATACAGTGGGGTAAAAAAGTATTTAGTCAGCCACCAATTATGCAAGTTCTCCCACTTAAAAGATGAGCGAGGTCTCCAATTTTCATCATAGGTATACCTCAACTATTTTTTTTTTCTCATTTGGTCTCTCATAGTTGAGGTATACCTATGATGAAAATTGGAGACCTCTCTCATTTTTTAAGTGGGAGAACTTGCACAATTGGTGGCTGACTAAATACTTTTTTGCCCCACTGTATTTATGCAACCAGGTTATTGTAAGTTTTTGGGTTTGTTTGTTTTTTTACTTTTCCCCGTAAAAGATTTCAGTTTTTCAGTTGGGTTGTACAGGTCGTAGGTCACATTAATGGTGGAAAAAGTTTTGAAATGATTTATCTCTGTCTCAATTTTTTTACATCACAAAAAAACTGGCATTTGAACAGGGGTGTGTATCCCCTGTAATCAAAGTGAGCATGTTTATGAGAAAATAGTCACCAGTTCACAAATAAAAAGCAGAAAATCTATGGCAAATGTAGGCAAAATTATGTAATTTTACAAGAAAACATTCAAATCTGTGTGAAGTTTTTTTTATGTGACTTTGCATATTTATCATAAATTCATTCAGTCATTTGCAAACTGTTGCAACTTTATGATATCATGTTACAAATTACCTAGAGAAAAGTAACAAATTTGTGATTAAAGCTGCTAATTTAGCTGGGGAGAATTTAAAATTGCTATTAGAACAAATTTCAGGAAAAGTAAAAAGTAGTAAATTTGCAGTTTTACAGTGTGATGAAAAAAATCGTATATTTTCAAATACGGAAAAAGTTGCAAATGTATGAATAAAAGTGACACATTTATGAGAAGATTTTGTAAATTTGCATGGAAAAGGAGCTGTAAATATAAGGGAAAAATTACAAGGAAAGTTATGAATTAATGTTACAGATGATGAAGTTTTTCTGTTGCACTTTTTTTTATCAAATAATTTACACTTTAGCATATATTGTATACTTCCAGTATGTTAATAAGCACATTTTCTATGTATAGACAGTGAGAGTACATATGAAATCTTAATGTTCTTGTTAACCACTCTGTGTGTGTGTGTGTGGGGGGGGGTGTTCCGCCCACCTGAGCTGGTCTCTCGCTGTGTTTTCAGGCTGGTACAACCGTCTCTACATCAACTTCACACTGCGACGGCACATCTTCTTCTTCCTGCTGCAGACGTACTTTCCCGCCACGCTCATGGTGATGCTTTCATGGGTGTCGTTCTGGATCGACCGCCGAGCTGTGCCGGCCAGAGTTTCCCTAGGTAAAAAAAAAGAAAAAAAATCATATCAAATGTCCTTTGAAGAGACCGTGCTTGCCCTGAGGACGATCTGTCTGTGTGGAATGACGAAAGCTGCCTGTGACACACACCTCCCACGCTCCACCATTCACTTTTCTTTTGAATTATTTTGTGCATTGGGGCGGTTGCTGTGCTTGTCATACATCTGTTTGCCCTCTTGCTGAGATCCTCTCAACGGTGCATCTTATCACTCTTATTAAACTCGGCTGTTAGGATGGGACACCTTAGCTGCAGTTTATCTCTTTGTCTCTCTAAAGCTTCACATGCACACACGTACAATCCTCTCTATAAAGTTTGGGACAACTTTTAATTTATGTCTGTCTGCAGTTTATATTGCCCATATTGTGTAAAACTGTGTTTTTATACATTTTATCCTGTTAAAAAATATGGCCATTGCTCGTTTGCATACTGTCAAAATATTAAAGTGCATAGAAAAATACACATTTTTTAGTTAAACTCTTATACAGATGGATAATGGGGTATGATTTCATTGGGGATCGACTCTGAGCCCCTTCTTGTTTGCCATGGTGATGCACAGACAGGAGTCTCCATGGACCATGATGTTCGCAGATAACATTGTGATCTGTAGTGAGAGTAGGGAGCAGGTGGAACAGAACCTGGAGAGGTGGAGGTATGCCGTGGAGAGAAGAGGAATGAAAGTCAGTAGAAGAAGACAGACTACATGAGTGTGAATGAGAGTGAGGCAGGTGTAACGGTGAATAGGGGTGGGCAATATGCCCTAAAAATGATATCATGATATTTCTGTGAATTTTCACGATAATGTTCTTTGCAATATCATGAAATACGGTGTGGGGGGGTCTTTTTTATTTTAGTTTCAGAGGCCAGCAGTTATTTACCTTTAACATGTTCAGTAACAACAAAACAAATACTGGTAATTGAGTTTCAGATATTTTTTTATTCTATATCAAATATTATAAGAAAATAATATAGACCACCACATATTAAGTGCACACAGATGTCGGGGTTCTATGCTGAATCAGTTTACCTGCATTAGAAGTCTCCTTTGCACAGACATGTCCCGGGGCTTTTTGGCTCGTTGCACTGAACCAGTGGATTGTTTTTTTTGTTTTTTGTTTTTTTCCCCCTTTGGGTGGGTGAACAAAATCAAGCTGAAGCAGCTGAAACCAAATGAAAATAGAACTCCAGACACTGAATGTCAACACCCTTGTACGTTAACACGTTACCATTACCACTCTGGAGCTTTGTTGTTGATGTACGGAAAAAAATGCGGGCAGATCATCCACTTTAAAACATGGCAGCAGTCTGAAACAGCCTTAAAACATAAAAATTCCACACAACTAGACACAGACCATCCAACCACAGAGCAGCAGCTTCCCACGCCATTTTTGTTTTGCCGTTTCTATGGTAACACATCAGCAGCGTAACGTGTGATATCATCACACAGCAGACCCAAATATTGTGACATTTATTTTTATACCAGTATCAAAAATTATACTGGTATTAAGGTGAACGATATGATATGGCGCACCCCTTACGGTGAAGATGCAAGAAAGAGAGGTAGTGAAGGTAGATGAGTTTAAATACCTGGAGTCAACCATCCAAAGCAATAGAAAATGCACAAGAGAGGTGAAGAAGAGAGAGCAGGCAGGGTGGAGTGGGTGGAGACAAGTGTCAGGGGTGATTGAAAAAATCCAAGATGGCGCCGCGGATGGCAGCCACTGGCTTCTGCTCTCTGATGTTTTTGATAATTTTGTGTGTTTTTTTGGACTTCTGCTCTTCTGTCCGAATCACCTATTCAAGGGAGGAACTACTTTCACTCAGACTACCTCCCAATGCAACTTCTCCGCCAGTTACTGCTGCTGATCTGAAGTTTTTTCAGTCCATCTTAGCTGTGGGAGCAGCGGCTATTGGCGCTGGCCGGAAACGAAGGCGGCGTGGTAAACGTGCCGGTGCGTTAGTCAGGCTGAAGAAACGAGGATTTCGCACGCCGCTCCCATCGATCCATCTGGCAAATATCCGCAGTTTGGCGAACAAAATGGATGAACTGCTGCTCCTGACTCACAAAAACCGGGATTTTAGCAGATCTGGCGCCCTTTGTTTCACGGAGTCCTGGCTGAGTGAACACATCCCGGACAGCGCGGTGCGTCTGGACGGATTTCAACTGTTTCGCGCTGATCACAGCCGAGAATTTTCTGGAAAGACTAAGGGTGGTGGAATCTGCTTCTACATAAACGAAGGTTGGTGTACTGATGTCACAGTGTTGAAGAAGTTTTGTAGCCCTAACCTAGAGTCACTGTTCATAAACTGTAAACCCTTTTATTCACCGCGAGAGTTCTCCTCATTTATTCTGGTCGGAATTTATATCTCGCCTGCTGCTTGTACAACGGAGGCACTGCAGCTCCTCGCTGACCAGATAGCAGAGGTGGAGGAAAAACATCCAGACTCTCTGCTTATCATTCTGGGTGATTTCAATAGAGCTAATCTCACAAATGAGCTTCCTAAATACAGACAGCATATTAAATGTCCCACCAGGGACACAAATACACTTGACCACTGTTACACAGTTTTAAGAAACGCCTATCATGCCGTCCCCCGTGCAGCTCTGGGTTTTTCTGACCACTGTCTGCTCCATCTTATTCCAACATACAGACAGAAACTAAAAACTTCCAATCCTGTTGTAAGGACTGTGAAGAAATGGACTGAGGAATCAAAGCTGAAGTTACAAGCCTGCTTTGACTGCACAGATTGGAGTGTTTTTGAAGCTGCAGCCATTAACCTAAATGAACTCACTGACACTGTGACGTCATACACCTGTTTCTGCGAGGACATGTGTGTGCAGACCAAGACCTTCTGCATATACAACAACAATAAACCCTGGTTCATTCCTAAACTGAAGCAGCTACGTCAGACCAAGGAGGAGGCCTACAGGACTGGTGACTGGACTCTGTACAAGCGGGCCAGAAACATGCTGACGAAGGAGACCAGGCTTGCTAAGAGGAGCTACAGTGAGAAGTTACAAAAAAACTTCTCAGCTAACAACTCTGCTTCTGTCTGGAGAGGCCTACGGAATATCACCAACTACAGGAGACCATCCCCCCACCCTGTGGAAAACCTCCAGCTGGCTAATGACCTAAACAGCTTTTACTGCAGGTTTGAAAAGAACCTACAGTTCTCACCTCCCACCCACACAAAAGGATTATCTGCAGCCCCAGGAACTCCATCCCTCCTCCACTCTGACCTCCCACCAGCACTAATGATCTGTGAAGAGGAGGTGCGCCGGGTCTTTCAGAGACAAAAGATCAAGAAGGCTGCAGGACCTGATGGTGTGTCTCCGTCCTGCCTGAGAGTCTGCTCCAACGAGTTGGCCCCCATCTTCACCCGGATCTTTAACAGATCACTGGAGCTGCGTGAAGTGCCTTCCTGCTTCAAACACTCCATCATCATTCCAGTTCCCAAGAAACCCTCTATTACAGGATTAAACGACTACAGACCTGTTGCCCTGATCTCTGTGGTCATGAAATCCTTGGAGAGATTGGTGCTGAACCACCTGAAGGTCATCACAGGCCCCCTGATGGACCCACTGCAGTTTGCCTACCGGTCAAACAGGTCAGTGGATGATGCAGTGAATATGGGACTACATTACATCCTGCAACACCTCGACTCCCCAGGGACGTACGCCAGGATCCTGTTTGTCGACTTCAGCTCAGCGTTCAACACCATCATCCCAGGCATTCTTCATCAGAAACTCCTCCAGCTCAAGGTGCCCCCCTCCACCTGCCAGTGGATCTCCAGCTTTCTGACTGACAGGTGGCAACAGGTGAAGCTAGGGAGATTTACATCTCCAGCTCCCGAAAAATTAGTACTGGCGCCCCCCAAGGATGTGTCCTTTCCCCACTGCTCTTCTCCCTCTACTCCAACGACTGCACCTCAGAGGACCCTTCGGTGAAGCTCCTGAAGTTTGCGGACGACACCACAGTCATCGGTTTGATCCGGGATGATGATGAGTCTGCATACAGGCGGGAGGTGGAGCAGCTGATCCTCTGGTGCAGCCAGAACCATCTTGAACTTAACCCAGCCAAAACGGTGGAGATGACTGTGGATTTCAGGCGACACCCCCCTTCATTCCCCCCACTCACCATCCTCAACAGCACAGTGTCCACTGTGGACTCCTTCAAGTTTCTGGGTACCACAATCTCCCGGAACCTGAAGTGGTCCTCCCATATTGACACTGTCCGGAAAAAGGCCCAGCAGAGGTTGTTTTTTCTGCGTCAGCTCAAGAAGTTTGATTTGCCTCAGGAGCTGCTGGTTGTCTTCTACACCGCCATCATCCAATCTGTCCTCTGCTTTTCCATCACTGTCTGGTTTGGATCTGCCACTAAACAGGACAAGACCAGACTGCAGCGGATCATTAAGTCTGCGGAGAGGATCATTGGTACCGACCTACCCTCCATTGAGAACTTATATTGGTCCATAACCAGGAAACGGGCGGGAAACATCTGTGCTGACCCATCACACCCCGGCCACAAACTGTTTGAACTTCTATCTTCTGGTCGTCGTTACAGATCACTGAAGGTCAAAACCACCCGTCACAGGAACAGTTTCTTTCCTCAAGCCATCACTCTGATGAACTCCTAACATTCACCTAGTCCTACCTGTTGCTGTACTCATGACTTTTCATCCATTATTACATTGCACATAACTCTCACACTGCTTTTTACTTCATTCACATTATATCACTGAATCTGAGTCCACATTGAAATACTGTGTGATTGTATATTTTTTCATATATTTCTGCAAAGTGTGGTTAGTCCGAGTAAATAACTGCATATATTCCTGTATATATTTGCATCCTTTTATAGAAACGTGGACAGACTGTAATTTACTGTACATACTCTGGTTGTCATTGAATCCTTATTTAAATCCTTCACCTGAACAAAGAGAGCAAGTTTTTAGCCAAAGTCAAATTCCTTGTATGTGTTGTGCATACTTGGCCAATAAAGCTGATTCTGATTCTGATTCTGATTCTGATTTATGACAGAAGGGTAGCAGCTAGAGTGAAAGGGAAGATTTACAAGATGGTAGTGAGACCTGCTATGATGGATGGTTTGGAGATGGTGGCACTGACAAATGGACAGGAGGTGACACTGGAGGTGGCAGAGTTGAAGATGCTAAGATTCTCTTTGGGAGTGACTAGGAGGGACAGGATTAGAAATGAGTATATCAGAGGGACAGCTCAGGTTGAGCAGTTTGGAGACAAAGTAAGAGAGGCAAGGCTGAGATGGTTTGGTTATGTGCAGAGGAGGGATAGTGGATGTACTGGACAAAGGATGTTGAAGATGGCGCTGCCAGACAGGAGGAAAAGAAAAGACCACAGAAGATTCATGGATGTAGTGAAGGAGGACATGGAGAGGGTTGGTGTTACAGAGGAAGATGCAAGGGATAGAGTGACATGGAGACAGATGATCCGCTGTGGAGACCCCTAAAGGGAGCAATTGAAATGAGAAGAAGAAGAAGAAGATTTAGTTAAACTCATAACGAAATAAGCAGATTGCACTTACTGGGTTTTATGACCCAAATCTGCGACCCTTGCCTCCAGTTCGCTGAGTCAGCAAAACAAGCACACTCTGGCTGCTTCCTTACTTGTGATTGACCCACTCAAAAAATCCCCTTCATTAACACTCACCACTTAATGTAAATATCAGCCAGGTACATCGCATTTAGGCATGCAGACATAGTCAAGATGAGCTGTTCAAGTATGACCAAGCATCAAACCAAGAATGAAGTGACTTTGAACGTGGCGTCGTTGTTAATGTCGGAGTATTTTTAGAGATTGCTGATCTACTGAGATTTTCAGCCACAGCCGTGTCTAGGGGCCAGATTACAAGGACGTGGCCAGTTGTCAATGATGCACAATGCATTTATGGGCATTTCCAAGTTCATTTCCTTATCACAACAGCGCAGAAATGAATTTTCCACCGGACACAAAGTCAAAAAGGGTTGTATTTGTATTTTGTATACTTTTAATAATCCATCCATCCATCTATCCATCTTCTTCTGCTTAATCCTTTTTGGGTCGCAGGGGGGCTGGAGCCTATCCCAGAGGGAAATTCAGGGCATCCACGTGGATGGATGAGGCAGTCACGGTGCGGCACCAATCCCTTCACTATTCACACATACATTCACACCTAAGGCCACTTTAGAGTCTCCAGTTAACCTAACTTGCATGTTTTTGGCCTGTGGGAGGAAACCGGAGTACCCGGGGTAAACCCACGCAGACACGGGGAGAACATGCAAACTCCACACAGAAGGGTCACCGATGGTCAGGGGGTGGGATCAAACCCTTGACCTTCTTACTGTGCTGCCCTGTCTTAAAGCTCTTAATTATTCAGAGGTGTGTTTGGGGTGTAATGTAAAATAAACCAATCGATGACTTTGCTGTCATTCCCTTTAATAAACAGGGTGCAAGATCAAAGATGTGATACTAACACAAAAGAGGTTTAAGAAGGAGGACAATTCTGCTTTGCGCTCAGAACAATGCAGACTCATTCACAAAGTGAAAATGCATTTAAAAGCAATGAGCTTTTGAACTCCACAGACTTGCTTGCCCATGAATGAGAGCTGTCAGCTACAATTCAGAGATCGTGTCAGTTTTTTTTCTTTGTCCATGAGGTTTTCTTCAGTTACATTATCGTCAACCCGATCTCACTTAAAAAAACGTATTAACAGATCGCGCGAGCACAAATGGACACGAGATATGATGATGCGATATGATGACTCAGCACACAACAGATTAGTGGACAAAACATTTTCAAAGAAGAGGTTTGTAGTTTAAAATCTTCAGACTGACAATAGCCTACCCTCCCTCAGCCCCACCATGCACCCACACCAGAACGCATACACACTCCTTGTTCATTCATTCATTCCCCCAAAAAATTCAGACATTAATGCCTAATCTATAGACTCCAACGGTAAGTCCGGAATTAAAATGAGAATGTGGATGGAATTTTTAAAAAAAAAGCTATTTAGTGTGTGATTGTATTATAATTAAAATGACGGGCGATTATATTGACTGTTACAACTCCATCCATCCATCCATCTTCTTCCACTTAATCCTTTTCGGGTCGCGGGGGGGCTGGAGCCTATCCCAGCATCTTTGGGCGAGAGGCAGGGTACACCCTGGACAGATCGCCAGTCCATCGCAGGGCCAACACAGAGAGACAGACAACCATTCACTCTCACAGTCACACCTAAGGACAATTTAGAATCCCCAGTTTTGATGCCAATTAACCTAACTTGCATGTTTTTGGCATGTGGGAGGAAACCGGAGAAATCCCGGAGTAAACCCACGCAGACACGGGGAGAACATGCAAACTCCACACAGATCACTGTTGGTTGGGGGCTGGGATCGAACCCAGGATCCCCCGGCCAAGGGTGAGTTGCTGTGCTGCTGCAGTGCTAACCACTCCGCCACCGCGCTGCCACTGTTACTTCTGAATGGACCACTTCGGTCCATTCAGACTAAAACCTCCCGGCACATGAACAGCTTTTTCCCCTCTGCCATCAGACTGCTGAACATTAAGTGACTTATTGACTCTCGTGCACTATATACAGCAGCTCAACCAGACTCATGTCATTCATCACTGTTTTTCAGTTGCATTATCGACTGCACATCATCTGCTACTTGCTAATTTATTTAAAACTGCTGTGACTAGTATTACTCATTATTATTATTATTATTATTATTATTACTTATTATTCTACACTTATTGCATGGTTTTAGTCTTTAAGTTTGTTTTTTTTTGTTTTTTTTTTTGTTTTTTTTTTGTTTATCTCTTTATCTTATCATGTTTTAATGTTGCAGCATTGCACCGAGACAAATTCCTAGTTTGTGTACTACATGAACAATGGCAATAAATCTGATTCTGATTCTGATTCTGATTCTGTTACAACTCTTTCCAACTCTTTCCATTAAAATAACAGAAAAACCGAGCATGTGCTGTTTCCTCATGAGCCCAGGAGCTGCACGATTTCAAATACACCCCTGAAATATCATTAAACAATGTGCTTCTGACAACAGACCACTTTTTTCTTGATCAAAAGTGCATTGGTGTAACATGCACCATAATAGTGATGTGCCTGAGATTAAGTGCAGCCACCCCTTTTTGAAATGAGCCTCCTCCTCCCAGCACAAAGCGGACACACTGTCTACTGGTAACTAGATAGTGTGATGCAAAGTATAAAAAGCAGACAATGCGCTGACAGAAACTAACAAAAACACTGGCATCCAGCAGAAAGAATGGCGGAAAAGTCCACTGATGACCGTCAAAATAGGGCCCTATGTGTTACAGAGAATGGTCTGAAAAAGAGAAAATATCCAGTGAGCAGCAGCGCTCTGGGCCGTTGTTGATGCCAGAGGTCAGAGGATAATGGCCAGACTGGATCAAGCTGAAAGAAAGGCAACAGTAACTCAAATAACCGCTCATTACAACCAAACCAGAAAAGCATCTCTCCAGGAAGAGCACATTGGCCCTTGAAGCAGATGGGCTACAGCAGCAGAAGACCTCAACTGGTGCACTCACAGCTTCACCAAAATTGGGCAGTAGATAATTGGAAAAAAATTTGCCTTGTCTGAGTCTCCATTTTTGCTGCAACATTCGGATGGTAGGGTCACAATTTGTCTTAAACAACATGAAAGAATCATGGTTGTGCAGCCAACACATCTGGAGCAACTGTGTCATGCTGCGATATCAGTATGGGCTAGTATCTGGTCTAAATGGGGCCGGAGGCTGGGCGGCTGTACCAGCAGCAACTCTCTCGTGTCTTTGTGTTTCTATCTGTTTATTCCTGTATATAGGGTGTCTCTTATTAACCAGAGCTCTGTAGGAATACTCGAACTAAGACTGGACCAACTTTTTTCTCTATTTTAGCCGGTCTTTCTCTAGTTTTCTTTTCTTTTTCTCTTCCTCGGGCAATGGAGATCAACAGAGGTGGGGGTGGATGCATTGTTTACATACGCGAACAGCTGATTGCGCTGAGGACGCCGGAGCCTGGAGCGCTGCAGCTGGCAGTGAAGCCCCTCATCCTGGATGAGCTGAAGAGGAGACGCCGCGGGCAAAGGGCTGGAGCGAAGGTGAGGAGGAGGAGGAGGAGGAAGCATAAGCCGGCTGTACCAATGGTCATCATCGGGAACGTACGATCACTGGGAAATAAAACAGATGAGCTTACAGCGCTGGTCAGGACGCAAAAGGAGTATAGTGAGTGTAGTATCATGTGTTTTAGGGAGACGTGGTTACACTCACAGATCCCGGATGTAAATGTAGTGATACCTGGCTTCAAGACTATACGGGGGGACAGAGACGTGATAAGCAGCAGGAAAAAGAGAGGAGGAGGAGTGGCACTTCTTGTTAATGAACGATGGTGTCATCCTGGACGCATTTATGTGAAGGAAAAGTGCTGCAGCCTGGACATTGAACTGCTGGCTATAAGTATGAGACCTTATTATATGTCGTGAGAAATGAAGTACGCTTTAATTATTATCGTCTATGTCCCTCCGTCAGCTGACGCAGCGGTGGCCTGTGACGTCATCAGCTCCACTGAGGCCACATTACTGGAGAAGCACCCAGATGCATTCATGGCCATCACAGGTGATTTTAACCATGTCTAAGTGGGAAAAACACTACCAAACTTTCACCAGTTTGTTGACTGTCCCACCAGAGAGAACAGAACACTGGATTTACTGTATGCCAATGTCAGAGATGCATATAGTGCCACAGTTCTACCCCCCATTGGCAAATCGGATCACTGCATGGTCATGTTATCACCCAAGTACGTTCCCCTTGTGCAAAGGCAGCCTGCTTATACACGGACTGTGAGGAGGTGGACACAGGAGGCTGCTGATGCACTGCAGGACCGCTTCGAGACGACAGACTGGAGCGTACTCTGTGAACCACATGGGGTGGACATAGACAATATGACTGACTGCATCACAGAATACATTAGATTATGTGAAGACACGACCATGCCAGCTCAGACTGTACACTGCTTCTCCAACAACAGACCATGGGTCACCAGTGACCTGAAAGCACTTCTGAACAGAAAGAAGAGAGCTTTTAGGGCTGGAGACATGGAGAAGCTGAGGGGAGTGCAGCATGAGCTGAGAGAGATGCTGAGGAGGTGCAAGGACAATTATGGGAGGAAGTTGGAAGATAAACTCAGGCAAAACAACGCTAAAGATGTGTGGGAGGGAATGAAGCAAATAACTGGGTGCAAGGGGAGAGTCGGGCAGCCATCTGGAAGCCAGGAGAGAGCTGAGGAACTGAGTCTGTCTTTTAATAGGTTCAACTCACAGTCTGTCACCCGAGCAACACAACCAGACCCCCACGCACCCCTCCCCACCCACGCTCCCGTACAGAACCTCTCTCCATCTCTCCCCTCCTCCTCCTCAGGGGGCACCAGGACCCTCCCTCACTTCACGGTGACTACAGATCAGGTGGAGAAACAGCTGGAGAGACTCCGTCAGTGGAAGGCTTCAGGCCCTGATGGCATCTCCATAAGGACCCTGAGGACCTGTGCCAACCAACTAGCTCCGGTACTGAAACACCTGTACAACCTGAGCCTGAGTCTGGAGAGAGTACCGGTGCTGTGGAAGATATCCTGCCTGGTTCCTGTCCCCAAGAAGGCATCTCCATCGGATTTGAATAACTACTGACTAGTTGCCCTCACATCTCATGTGATGAAGGTCCTGTTGCTCTGGCCCGAAGACTGAGAAAGGTGATGAGCGAGCTCATTCATGTAGACCAGACTTACTGTGTGCCTGGCAGGCTGATTAGTGACAACGTCACTTTAATTCGGGATATTTTGGAGGTCTCTGGTTCATTGGCGGTAGAAACTGGTTTGATTTCAATTGACCAGGAAAAGGCGTTTGATCGGGTTGAACACCAATATTTATGGACAGTTTTAACAGCTTTTGGGTTCAGCCCAGGCTTCATAGCCAGGATACGGGTCTTGTACAGTGACATTGAGAGTGTGCTGAAGATAAATGGGGGCCTGTCTGCCCCTTTAAAAGTCCAGAGGGGGGTTTGGCAGGGCTGCCCTCTCTCAGGGATGCTGTACTCCCTCGCCATAGAGCCTTTGCTTCACTGCCTGAGAAGGGATCTATCAGGAGTTACTTTTCCTGGCTGTGACACCACGTTCAAGCTGTCGGCCTATGCAGATGATGTAGTCATTCTGCTAAACAAGCAGAATGACATTGACGTTCTGGTTAGGAGTGTCAATCTTTTTGGCCAACTTTCCTCTGCAAAGATAAACTGGGGAAAAAGCGAGGCTCTGATGGTGGGGGAGAAACTAGAAAATCAGCTTACGCTGCCGGGTGGGTTGATTTGGAAAAAAGGAGGTTTTAAGTATCTTGGTGTCTTTATTGGAAATCAGCAGTTTGAGCAAAAAAATTGGGATGGGGTCATAGAGAAGATTAACGGGAGACTAAACAAGTGGAAGTGGCTAATGTCAAGAATATCTTTTAGAGGAAGAGTGCTCATTTTAAATAATCTTGTTTCCTCATCCCTGTGGCACCGCCTCATGTGCATGGACCCCCCTGCTGGTTTGTTGTCCAAAATTCAGTCTGTTTTGGTGGACTTTTTTTGGGGGGGTGGACTCCACTGGGTTCCTCAAGCCCTGTTATTTCTTCCCAAAGAGGAGGGGGGGCAAGGAGTGATTCATTTAGCTAGTAGAGGTGCTGCTTTTAGACTGACTTTCATACAGAGACTGCTGACGGGCCCCCAGGACCTGGTATGGAGGCCTTTGGCCTGTGTTATTTTACAGAGAGTCCTTGGGCTTGGGCTAGACCTCCCTGTGTTTTTAATGGATTTTAAGAACTCTAATGCACTGTCTTTACCCAGTTTTTACCGCAGTCTCTTTTCAGTGTGGACTCTTTTTAAAAAACAAAGAGGGCCATGCGATTCCCTCTACTGGTTGTTGAGGGAGCCGCTGGTTTTTGGTGGTCGCCTTGGTGTCCTGCCGGGAGTTGGAAGGACCTTCCTTGATAGGCTGTGTTCCAGGAACATTCTCACTCTGAAGCAAGTGGTGGAACTGGCTGGTCCTGGCCTCAACAACGCCTCAGCTTTAGCAGCTCATCTTGGTGTCAGGTCGAATCGTTTCATCGATGGTCTTCTTGCACACTGGAAACAGGAGCTTCATGGACTTGAGCACTCCCTACTCTTGGACTTTAGCAATGGCACGCTGCAGCCAGAAAGCACTGACCCCTTTCCCTCTCTCACGCTCTATATGGACTTTGACGTCGCTCCTTGCTCCTTACTGGCATTCTGTGCTCCCACTGGTGTGGACTTTGGAGGAGCCAGTGGTAAGGCACTCTACAGACTGGTGGTGATGGCACTCAACAAGGACCGATTGAACACCTGTGTGAACACTCCTTGGAGAGCCTATTTTAAACTAGGAAAAGGGCATCGGCCTGCCTGGAGGGCTCTTTACAAAGCCCCTCTCCCTAAGAGGCATGGAGACTTACAGTGGAGGGTCCTGCATGGTATTATAGCTGTCAATGCTTTTGTTTCTGTGATTAACAGCAGTGTCAGTGATCAGTGTGTTTTTTGTTCCTCTAGGGAGACAGTTTTTCATTGTTTTATTGAATGTCAGCGCCTGAGTGGCCTCTTTGAACTTCTCACAAAACTTTTTCATATTTTTAAGGAAGTTTTCTCTAAGCAGGTTTTCATTTGTGGTTTTATGTACAATCGTCGTTTTAAGCAGAAGTGTCAACTACTGAACTTTGTTTTTAGGACAGGCAAAGTTGGCTATCTATGTAAGCCGGAGAAGAAAACTTGAAAATGTTGAGAATGATGTTGATGTCAAAATTTTATTTGTGAGGCTACTTAAAGCCAGAATCAGGCTGGACTTTCAGTTTTTTATGGGGAATGGGGATGTGGAAGGTTTCAGGACCCTCTGGTCCCTGGAGAATGTCCTCTGTTCAGTTCATGATGGACAGCTTTTTTGGGGGCATTTTTTGGGGGATTAATTTTCTGTGTAACATAGCATGATATAGAAATTGTATTGACTGATGGACAAGTGTGTTTATTAAAGATCTTTTAAAAATCAAATCTCTCTCTCTCTCTCTCTCTCTCTCTCTCTCTCTCTCTGAGGAATGTGTCCAGCAGCTTGTTGACTCTATGCCATGAAGAAGTAAGGCACTGCTGAAAGGTCTGATGACACGATTTTGACATTTTTTAGCATGTTGTGTAAACTCAAAAGTCATTGTCGATGATCAATATAATATTTACAACTGCACCTGCATAAACTAGTTATCCTCAAAAAACCGCAGCCACTGACTGGACTGTGGTGTCGCCCACCAAATGAAGGGCGGCACCACCATGACATAAGTGACAGAACGGATGCCGGTGTTGTTGACTGGAATGACAGCAGCTTTGTAGCTCACAGTTTCTCTGGTTTCTTGTTTTAATTTTACAGCTATGCCTTTGCGTTGTGTTGCAGACTTAGATAAACAGCAGGCCATGAAAGACCACATCACACACTTCAGTTCCAACTGTCATAAGCCTCCTCGTGTGCTTTTACACAGGAGGAGCACACGAGGAGGGGAAGGATTAATGTATTTACGCGCAGCTTTGACCTACTTTCTGTGATCGCGTGCTGACTCTCGTCGGTCAAGCCACGTCCCCTCTTTCATTATCATCAGCTGATTCAAACTCCCGCTGATCATGTTTCCTGGTCCTCGCCCAGGTGCTTCTCATCACACCATCACCAGCAGTGCATGTACTTCGCGGCCGTTTGCCAGTCACGCTTTGCCGGTCCATAGTATTGTCATCTGTGCTGTTAGTCTGCCAGTATTTTCAGCACTCTCACGACGTGTTAGTCACTCCATGTTCGCCGTGGTTCTCGTGCATCCTTGAAGCGATGTTGGCTCTGGGGCGCACCTGTGGCTAACACGTCTCCTCTCATTCGTTCTCTGGGCGATGCCGGACCCCGAACGCCATCAGTAAGTGTGTTTGTTTTTTGTACGTCTTCACCTTTTTGGGAATTGTCTGTCTTTCTGTATTAAATGTGCTGTGGTGAACCCTGTACGTAAATCCTTGTTATTTCATCCTCCCTCTCCGTGCCCTGAGTAAGAGCACACAGAGGGTCATGATGAATGGATTTACGTGCAGGATTCACCACAGCACATGTATTGAACATAAGAATGATGACAACAGTTCCCAAAAAGGGGAAGACGTACAAAAATAAACAGAAACACTTAGAGTTGGCGTTCGGGGCCGACATCGCCCAGTGAACATGGAGAGGAGACGTGTTAACCACGGTTGCACCCCAGGGCCGACATCGCTTCAAAGGGCGCAACAGAACCACGGCTGTGTGGAGTGGCCAACACGTCGTGATAGCGCTGGCAACATTGGCTGGCTGACAACACGGCAGATGATGCACACAAACCATGAACAGCTGACTGTCAAAGAGAGAGGGCGCGTGTGTTCGGACTGGCGAATCTTGGACAGCGCCCACCTGAAAGTGGCTCAAAACGCACATAAAACACATGTACAAAACAAAAACAACAAGAATTCAAAATATAATCCATAATAAACCCAATGTCTGAGCCACAGAGAATACACTGCTATAATTTTATTGAAAATTTGGGTTTAAATAAATTATATTTATGAACAAATAATTTGTTGCAATATCTGTAACAAAAGAATAACACTGGTGTTCCCCTGCCATGTGTTTGTCGCTGCTGCTGCGGCGGCGGGTATGTGTGACTCTCCACTGTCACTCTCTGAGTCTAACTCGCTAGGCACGATGCCCGCTTGGCACAGCTCAAACCTGTACGGTCTGATGCTCCCAGATTCTTCATTGTCATCCCATTCTTTGGAACTATAATCATCTGAAGATTGGACAACACAAACCAATTCCAGACTACATGTGCTGGAACCATCGTCGATGTTTTCTACCGTTTCCATCCTGTGTGTACAATGGGCAGCCAAGCGCTGTGTTCTGTTTCCAGCCACTGACACAATTGGTGACATGGCGCTCATGAAAACATCAGATATTCGTGTGAAAAAAGCCTGTTTGACTTAGAACTGCACAGACCAACCTATTTCATCATATTGTATTATGTGTTGAAAAATTAGATGAAATCAAAAATGTGTCATCAGACCTTGAAGGCAAAACTGAAAATTAATCCCTGTAAAATGCAAAATATGGAATCTTATAACCATTCACACATGATTAAAGTCCACACTCCAGATTCTAGCCTTCAAGGGATCACAATGTATCCTACTGCTGTCACTTAAAAGAGTTAACTCCAGCTGGCATTTAGAACTTGTTGTACTGCTATTTGTACAGTCTGTGTTGCAGCAAGAAGGTATTTGAGCATCTGTAGATCACTACAAATGTGTGACTGAACACCTGAACAGCAAAGTCAAGCAGAAGCATATGAAATCTAACTATAAAGCAGTTTCCATCTTGTGGCACTGACATTACTGCAGTTAATAGGGGCAGAAGATTACCATCTGCTGTTGCTTTCTGACAGCAGCAAGTTGGACTAACAACATTAAACTGTGGCCACCAGAATTCAAGTGCATGTTTCAGCTGCTTTACTATTACTGTAGACTGTTTCATGTCATTTAAATTCCATCTACACTAGTTAAAAAGCAATATTAATCTTGTAAAACAACTGTTGGTGGTTTCACTTAGCATGAATTGTAGACACTATAGATTATGCTGACAGTTGCTTCTGAACCTGTCAAACACAAGCCTGCCCTGGTCACCGTTGTTCTGTTTTGGTTCCAATTTAATCATGTTTATGTTGTGGTCTTTAGTTTTCCCTATCTTGAGCAATTAATTTTAGATTTCATAAAAACTCTTCAGTTATTGAAAGGGAACATCCTTCAGAGAGCATGTTCTCCCATTAATGTTAATTAGCTGAGGAGTATTAAAAACATTACTGTTGCATGGTAAGCTAGGCAGCTGCATGCTAATCATTTTGCGGCAGTCACTGGGAACAAAATCCTTTCTGGTAACAGTCTTTACCCGCTTTTGTCAAAGATTACAGTCTACTGCACACTCAGGGAGTCTGTCCAAACTGTCATAGATGGTGAACTGCTTTGTGCACTAAAGGCTTGTGCATGTCGTAAACCGAGCGCTAAGCTAATCCGCGCTCGAGTCACGCAGTGTTCTCTTTTTTCTTTATATTTTCCTGTCCTGTTGTTATTGGTTTTCCTGGGGCTTTTACTGTGACAGCACCGCGGCCGGACTTCCGGCTGTTAAGCCAAGCCAGCACTGTCACAGCTGATTATGATTTTGATGATTACGTTTTCTCCTCTCCTGTTTGGTTCATTGCCTTTGCTATTAGTATTTAAGGGAGCAGCTGAGTATTTAAGGGAGTATTTAAGGGAGCAGCTGAGGCTCACTCCTCGCTGTGACCTACGTCAACCTTAGGCTGGAGTCCCTACGTCCGGCTCCAGTCCTGTTTCAGCGTGAGGTTTCGTCCCCGCTACTTCATCTGTAAGTGTTTATTCTACAGCGTCAGGTTCCGCCCTCGCTACTCTCTTGTATTAGTCTTTATTTATGTTCCAAGTTTAGTGTATGTGTTTTGCCCCACGTGGCTCTTTATTTTGTGTTTTCTGTAAATAAACAAGCAAACTCTCTGTCGGCATTTGGCACCTCATTTAGAGGCATATGACAGTGCATTTCACTTTTTGAAATGAAGAACACAAAGTTTGATACCGTTATTGGAGAAGCCAAGAACTGCATATGTCCCTCACAATTTCCTTGACATTTTTGTCAAAAGTACGGTAAATAAAAAGTACAGTACCCCACCACCAAGCCATCACCTCTGACCACTTCATATCCCTTCAACTACCTCTCCCATTCTCTCCTGTCAGGTCTATCATAAGTAAGACAATTTAAATAAAGTATTAATGTTATTATACAGCAACAGGAGCCTATAAATACTATTTATATACAGTATATATCAAATACGAGGAGAGCTTCTTATGGCAAAGTAAATGTGTTTGGTACAACAAAGGCAAGCAGATACGGCGGGGAAAATAAGTATTGAACACATCAACATTTTTCTCATTACCTCCGCCAAGGAGGTTATGTTTTTACCAGGGTTTGTTTGTCTGTTTGTCTGTTTGTCTGTCTGTCTTTTACCAACATAACTCAAAAAGTTATGAACGGATTTTGACGAAATTTTCAGGACAATTCCAAAATGGGACAAGAAAGAAATGATTAGATTTTGGGAGTGATCTGGATCACTGTCTGGATCCAGGAATTTTTTAAAGGATTATTTATCATTGCGAGATAGGGCCATTTTTACCATATGTGGATATAACTCCACAATAAATGGTCAGGACGCTTGCCAAAAAAAATACAGGATAAGATCCCAATAGGTTCTAGGAAATATCAAAGACTGATCCAGATCCTGCAAAAAATCTGGATACTGTGATCCAGAACAGGAAATAATAGGGGATCTTTGGAATTTTCATCACTGTAAGGTAACAAATTAAGATATAAACATACAACAAACACCAAAATATGGCCAAGACACTGAGAAATCAGTAGTGTGCCAATGGATTTGTTGTATCTTCAAAAGCTATGGAGCTATATCCACAAGAAAACCACCATTACCGAAAAAGTGATTTTTGTCAATAATTACTGAACTAATAAAGATATCAATGTGAATCCAATTGCTACAGGTCTGTTTTGATGGTCAAGGAATCTGAAAATATAGATAAAATAAACGTAGGACTATTATATTTGGGGAAAATCTCAAATATTAAAAAATAAAAGTTTCACAATTTTATTGAAAAAACAAAACAGAAAATAAAGTGCAAAACTAAAGAAAACAAAACACAAAGAAGCCAACTTAAATTTGTGGCACGACAGGTGCCCCCTGGAGTGCACATAGCCTATGGGAGACAGCAGACAGAGGTGATGAGGGACAGATTCTCCGAAGGGAGAATAATGCAGGAAAGCACACTTACTGTTTGAGCAGTGGAGTCCAGCAGGGAACTCCAACAAGGACCAGGGACAGGTGGAAGACAGGACTTGGGTGGACGTGATGGTCTTCCTGGTCAGGCGAGTGTGATCATCTCCGGGAAACACACCTGCGGGTGGCAGCAACCTGAGGAACAGGAGACACAAAGAATAAGTTTGGGAGTACAAGATAACGAGACAAAGCTTGACATAAAATCGTGGCTGCAAACCCAGACGATCCAGCGATGAGCTCTCCTCACACTGGATCTTAAATATGCTGTCTCATCAGATGCAGCAGGTGTGCACCATCTCCCAGAGTGAGAAACCAGGAACAGGAGGGGAGGGGGAGCACACTCGCCAGACCATGACAGAAACGAGCTAAAATCCATGAGAATTTAGGAAGCTATCCCATCCCCCATCAGTGCAAATTAATTTCCGCTGGTTAAGGCTTTACTGATAGCCTTTAAAAAGGCCTATGAGTATCAGATTGTCACACCACAAAGATCTCACGATGGGTAGAAGCAAAGAGCTGTCTCTAGACCTTCGCAACCTTATTGTTGCAAAATATAATGATGGCATTGGTTACAGGTGCATTTCTAAACTGCTGAATGTTCCAGTGAGCACTGTTGGAGCCACTATTCGGAAGTGGAAAGAACATCATTTTACCATAAACCGGACATGACCAGGAGCTCCTCGCAAGATTTCTGACAGAGGAGTCAAAAGAATTATCAGAAGAGTTATCCAAAAGCCAAAGACCACCCGTGGAGCACTCCAGAAAGACCTGGAGTTAGCAGGTACTGCTGTTTCAAAGAAAACCATAAGTAAAGCACTCAGCCGACATGGGCAAAATGCCTGCTCACCTCGTAAGACTCCATTATTGAAGAAAAAACATGTTGAAGCTCGTTCAGAGTTTGCTGCACAACATGTGGGCAAGCCAGTAAAATACTGGGAGAATATAGTCTGGTTAGATGCAACCAAAATTGAACTTTTTGGATGCCACAACGCCACAACACACAGCATGTTTGGAGGAGAAATGGTGCAGAATATCAGCCTCAAAACACCATACCAGCAGTGAAGTTTGGAGGTGAGAGCATCATGGTGTGGGGTGTTTTTCAGCACATGGTACAGGCAGACTTCATATAATAGAAGGAAAGATGAATGGACAAATTTACAGAGACATCCTCTGAAGAACATGTTGCCTTCTGCCAGGATGCTGAAGATGAAATGAGGGTGGACATTTCATCGAGACAGTGATCCCAAACACACTGTCACGGCTGGCCCTCACAAGCCAGCATAAGACGCCTCAGTTCAGTAAATTGCAGTTCAGTTCTTTTATTTATAAAGCACAGGACTTAGGTGTACAACATAACTTTGCCACGCAGGCTTCGTTACACAACACAACATAAATTCACAATGGAGAGTTATGGCAGTGACGAGGAGCTCTCGTCTGCCGTAGTTAGGAAGGAACGTCAGCGAGGGAGAAGACAGTTCCAAATAAATCACTTACATGCAGCGGGATACGTTGAGGAACCCAGGGAGCATGTGGTAAGGAGACAGGGGAAAGTCATAGGACTTCTGACGAGACAGCCGCGCCGTCCAGTTCACTCGCACTGACATTTAAAGCCAGCTGCTCATGATTGGAAACTCGGCACAGCTGCCCAGGTTCTGACAGCTGAGAGCTCCCGAGCGTCTGGCCAATCAGAGCCCGGGAAACCCGTGTGACGACACCAGCTGTCAAAAGCTGACAGGGATGAGGAATAACCCGAGCGCGGACAAAGCGCTCGGGATATGACAGGGCCCCTCCCTCTACGCAAACTCCTGGTCGCGCGCAACATCCAGACCCCCCCACCCCACCCCAGGGAGGGTGGAGGGGGAAGCAGGTGGAGGGAGAGCAGGGCCAACTCACAACAAGGGGACAAAAACATCGGGGAAGGGAGGGAGAGAGAAAAAAAAAGGCAGAAACCGTACATAAACGGGGACAGAGATGAATAAAAAGAAAAGTCAACGCTAGATTGACATCACTCACATAACCACAAAAAAGAAAGCCAAGATGAGGGTACAAGGAACACCAGTCAATACCACAAGGCAGGATCAAGGAAATAAAAGGACAAATAATACCTTCTTCTCCAAGTTAATGTGTACAGAAAACCGTCAAAACCAAAAGACAACACAGGTGCCAAAAAAAAAAGGAGAACTAGACCCGAGTAAGGGAGTAACATAGGAAATAAACAACCACACCCTAAAGAAACATGCAATACTCATGATAGCCACGGCAAGAGAACATGTCCATCAACGGAAAACAGTCACCTTAAACATGAAGTCCAATCCCCAGTGGGGTATTTCAGTCACAAGTCAGTGGTGGGGCAAGAGAAGGAGAGGAAAAAAAAACCATTGGGGAATAGAGTAAAACAACTCCGCTCAGGAGGCCTCCCAGCACCCAGCATCCAGGCCGCCAGCAAAAGCAGCGGAACGTGCCCTAACGGCCCAGCCAAACCCCGGGCCGAGGGAAACCATGTCTCCGGTGGGCGGACCAGGGCGCCAAAAGAACCATCCAGCTTGTCAGGAGGCCGGGCCCGGACGCCAAAAGGAAAGAGCCGGTCACCGGGTGGTCGGGCAGTATCGGCCTGCCAACAGTACGGCTGGGGGAAGGTCGGCGAACCGGGCCAGCCGGAATTTACCCCCGCAGTCTCAAAGGCGGGGAAAAAAGGGCCACGGCGAGGACGGGGCATGGCCTGGAAAGCGCTCAGCGGCGGGTCAGCTACACAGTCTCCAGAACCCACCTGGGTCAAAACGACCATGGTGCCGAGCTCCGATTGAGCGAGAGCGGCACCCGCGTCGGACCCCGATTGGGCCGGAACCTCCATGACGTCAAGCTCCGATCGGGCGAGAGCAGCACCCGCGTCGGACCCCGATTGGGCCGGAACCTCCATGACGTCAAGCTCCGATCGGGCGAGAGCAGCACCCGCGTCGGACCCCGATTGGGCCGGAACCTCCATGACGTCAAGCTCCGCTTGAACCGGCGGAGCACTCCTGGTGGACCCCATGCCGAGAGCCGGACCCTCCAAGGTGGCACCAAGAGCAGGTTCGCCTCCAGTGACCCTGGGGAGAGGCTCAGAGGGACAAAAGGAACCGGGATCAGGATCACCGGCAGCGGCAGGGCCCGGCGAGACAGGCTCGAGCGCAGCAGACGGCTGCACCCGGCTCGCCCCCCCGAGAGACAGGCAATAATGCTCCAGAAAGAAGAGGAGGGATAGAAAATAGAGCACTTGCCTGATCTCGGGTTCTGCCGCCATCCAGGACTTCGATGCTCCGGGTTCAAACGGGAGGAGGTCGTCGTCCGGTTCCCACTCCGTCGCGACGTCATCCGCCCCTGGAAGAGGGGCTCTTGCAGCTCGAGGACCCCCCGACGTCATCGTCCACACTAGTTGTTCATGTGGCGTGGAGGTGAGGGGCTCTCGGCCCGCTGGACCGGACTGTTCATCTGCGGAGTCCCGGGGACGCTCCGTCGTCGGCACAGGCTCCAACCAATCGTCCGACCTCCTCTGCCCAGAAAATGGCTGCGGGGCTGGGGTCTTCTGCCCGAGGGCCGCAGGCTCACTCCTCGTCTGGTGACGCTCCTCAAAGGTCGAAGCGTGCTCAGCAGGGGGAGACACAGAGGCAGCGGGTTTAATTAACATATCAGCAGGGAGTTGAGGCTCGGGGGGCTGCAAACCCCGAGCCTCACCCCCAGGAGTCAGACAGAACAAATCACTATTAGATGGAAAAAAGTGAACTTGAACTTGCCTGGCTCCCGGAGGAGCGGTGGAACCTGCCGTTGGGAACGTCATTCCATCCTCCTCCCACCGGGTGGTGGCCGGAGACTCTCTTGGAGGAGAGGGGGCCACTCGGGATGGTGTAGCCGCGCTGTCCACTGGAGCAAAACTTCTCAAACTCCCAGCCGCTGGAGAAGGCGTCGAAGCGGAGGGGGCAACAGCCAAGTCAGCCCGGGCGTGACGCGCTGACAGCTCAGCGGGGAAAGCAGGCCCGGGGGGAAAGGCTGCTGGGGTCTCCTCCAGGTGAGACGCCGAAGAGACAGCAGTGGGATGAATGGGGTCAGCCCAGTGAACCGGAGCGGATTCCGGAGGGGAGTCACGCTGAGAACGTCTCTGGCCACGGTGTCGACGTCTACGACGGGCCCCGGATGGTGCGAACTCCAGGACTGGATCGAGGGAAGGATCCGGATTCCAGAGCGGGTAGCGGGAGCTCCGGTCACTCAGCCTTTGGCCTCGTTCCTCCTCGATCTCCTGGAGCACCTCGCGGTGGACGGCGATCTCTTGTCTCCTCGCTTGGACGTCCAAGTGGTCGGTGTAGCGGGAAGACAACCGGTCGAGCGTTCTCTCAGCGCAGTCCAGGTAGTAGTGCGCTTCGGATGAGTCGTCAAGGCTGGCGGAAGCGCTGATGAAGTCATCCACCTCCTCCAGCGCCTCAGGCAGCTGGAGCCAGAGATCACTCCACCTTGCAGCCTCCTCCTCTTCGTACATCAGAATTATCTGGCGTTGGGCAGCGATGTCGAGTCTCCTCGCGTCGACCTCGGGGTGACCGTTGTAGCGGGGAGGCAGACGGTCAAGCACCTCCTCAGCCCGGTCTAAATACCACTGTACATCGGGCTGATAACCGAGGAGAGGAGGGGCGAGGGAGGTGTCTGGATGCCCATCGAGGTCGGAGGCGATAATGAGGATTTCATCTACCTCCTCCAGCGCCTTGGTCAGCAGGACGTGGGAACCCCGAGAATGACTCCGCTGAGATGGCATATTTCCAACGCCGCGTACCTGGACAGGAAGGACAAAGTTCCCAGAACGCAACTTACTGAGAACGGCGTTTCCTTCTGGCGGCTGTCTACTGTCACGGCTGGCCCTCACGAGCCAGCATAAGACGCCTCAGTTCAGTAAATTGCAGTTCAGTTCTTTTATTTATAAAGCACAGGACTTAGGTGTACAACATAACTTTGCCACGCAGGCTTCGTTACACAACACAACATAAATTCACAATGGAGAGTTATGGCAGTGACGAGGAGCTCTCGTCTGCCGTAGTTAGGAAGGAACGTCAGCGAGGGAGAAGACAGTTCCAAATAAATCACTTACATGCAGCGGGATACGTCGAGGAACCCAGGGAGCATGTGGTAAGGAGACAGGGGAAAGTCATAGGACTTCTGACGAGACAGCCGCGCCGTCCAGTTCACTCGCACTGACATTTAAAGCCAGCTGCTCATGATTGGAAACTCGGCACAGCTGCCCAGGTTCTGACAGCTGAGAGCTCCCGAGCGTCTGGCCAATCAGAGCCCGGGAAACCCGTGTGACGACACCAGCTGTCAAAAGCTGACAGGGATGAGGAATAACCCGAGCGCGGACAAAGCGCTCGGGATATGACACACACAGCCAAGGAAACTCTCAACTGGCTCCAGAGGAAAATAAAGCTGCTCAAATGGTCAAGTCACCTGGCCTAAATCCAATTGAAAATCTATGGCATGAACTGAAGATCAGAGTTAATAGAAAAAACCCACGGAACCTTCAAGATTTGAAGACAGTTTGTGTGGAAGAATGGGCTAAACTCACTCCTGAGCAATGTCTACACCTTGTTTGTCCATACAGCAAGCATCTGGAAGCTGCAATTACCAACAAAGGCTTTTCTACTAAATATTAAATTAATTTCACCAAGTGTGTCCAATACTTATTCCCTGTGTCATTCAATTTTATTAAATATAGCTTGTTTTGTGAACACAGTTGCCTTGGTTTCTTTGTATGTATGGATTAGTTGGGTTGTTACTGATATTTGGTGAAAATCTCAGGTCAATGGCTCCATCAAAAATATGTTTAATGAGAAAAACGTGTTCAGTACTTACTTTCCCTGCTGTATCTGTTCTGCTTGCCAAGCAGACAGGTTACTTACAAATATGCACATATCTCTGGAAGTCACCACTGCATTAATGAAGTTAGTTTCCAGCATTTTTCTGGACTGGTCTTCTTTCTCCTTGCATCAGCTGCAGGTTCCATGTGTTTGTACGCCCATCTCTATTTGACTCAATCAAGGGCATCCTCGGGGTGATACTTACAATCCTCATGCCACCGGTGTGCCATTTGTTCTGAGTATCGAGCTGAAGTATCTGAACTGCATACTCTGGATTAGTCTGTATGTAAAAAAAATATTAAAATATCATCACAGTAAGCCTAGAATGGCATGTAAACAACCTTAAATAGACGTCTGCAACATGCACTTTAAACACATCTGATTTCAGAGGGGATTTGTAATTTTAAATGAATGCAGATGGGTAAAACTATGGAAAAGTGCATGGAGGGTACTTTGTATTTGTTATGAATTTCTCATTCTCTTTCATATTCCTAAGGTGATATAAAACTGTCTTGGAGGCACCTGTGAAATCAGATTGTATCCATGACAGTTTGATATGGTTGGTGTCAGTTTTCATGAGTAAAACTTGTTTAATTTCCTGTCTGCAGTTCATCCTTTCCAACTTGTCATTCAGACAGCTCTTTGATTAAATTCCATTATATTTTCGTGTCACTTATTAGCAAGTAATGACAAGAGAGCGAACATATTTAAACCACAATAAGAAAAAATTAACGTTCCACTACAAACACGCCCCTCAGTGAAACTTCACAATGTTCAAAAGCAAGAATCATCAACTTACTAGTGTTCTGAACATGTTTAAAGTGACTGTGATGAACGAGCTCAATCAGATAAGTACAAGAGTAAAAACATGACACTTCCTTTCTGAGTGGGCAAGGCAATTGCAATGATATAATATTGACATGCAGATGTGTTCAGGAGGTGACGGTCATCATCACTCTATACTAGTGCATACCTGTGCATGCCCAAAGAAACCAAATATAAGCAAGTATTTCTGCATGCCCGTAGAAAGCAGGTGTAAGCAAGCACATCACCACTTGTTCAGTGATACCTGCCTT
Organism: Pholidichthys leucotaenia; assembly: GCA_020510985.1. NCBI lineage: Eukaryota > Metazoa > Chordata > Actinopteri > Cichliformes > Pholidichthyidae > Pholidichthys > Pholidichthys leucotaenia. Next base: position 47,415,989 of record CM035842.1, read on the forward strand.
TGATCTTTGATGATGTTATGGCAAGTCATATGATCTTTGATCATGTCATAGCGAGTCCTATGATCTTTGATGATGTCATAGCGAGTCCTATGCACCACACGTTCAGTGACGCCTGCCTTTGATCTTTGATGATGTTATAGGGAGTCCAATGATCTTTGATGATGTCATAGCGAGTCCTATGATCATGAGTGATGCCTGCCTTTGATCTTTGATGATGTCATAGCGAGTCCTATGATCGTGAGTGATGCCTGCCTTTGATCACACACAGACACACACAGATTTTCTTGAATCACTCTATACTATGGTGTCTATATGACATCATATAGACATCATGTAGAGATCATAGGCAATCCTATGATCTTTTAGCGAGTCCTATGGTCATGACAGACACACACACACACACACACACACACACACACACACAGATTTCTTGAGATAAGGAGTTGTGGGGTAAGACAGCTGGTCGATATACTGTAGAGTGAAGTAATGATATAGAGTGAAGTATGAGGAGACGAAGAAGAGTGATGTCTGAAGATAGAGTTGAGGTTCGATTGGACACAGCAATGATGATAAAGGACAAAGATCAAAGGACTCACTATGACATCATCAAAAATCAAAGGCAGGCATCACTCATGATCATAGGACTTGCTATGACATCATCAAAGATCAAAGGCAGGCATCACTGAATGAGTGGGGACGTCAAAGATCAAAGGCAGGTTTCACCGTGGCTACTGTTGCCATGGTAACAGTAACTTTCTACGGGCATGCAGAAATACTTGCTTATACTTGGTTTCTATGGGCATCCACGGGTATACACTAGTATGTATTAATTTTGTGCTGACTGGATTTTTGTATGCATTACTGTATAATAACTTACTTTTTCATGGCAAAAGATAAAACTTCAAGACCTCACGGAGGCTACAACAACTGATGAAAATTCAAGCTTTTGATAAATTTTAATCATAGATGCCTTAATTGTCTACAGAAACGATGATAAAAAAAAACAAAACTGTAGGATGAATTTTGTCAGATCCAGTGTGTGGAATTTACCAAAAAATGTGTGCTCAAACCAAAACAGGAACCTTCCTGTTCTTTCTACAATATGGTTCCAAGAGGTTTTTTTTATTTGTCCTAGTACGGGGGGTGTGGGGGGTGTGGGGGGGCTGAAAAGTTCATAGGCTGACTAAGACAGTCCCTCCAGGATTTCGTGGGATGTTTTTATGATTGTTGCGGCCCAAAAAGTCTGAATTCGCGGGAGCTTTTTTAAAAAATTGCGATAAAAGTTGTGATGTTTTGAGAGATTTTTTTGCACTAAAAGTTGTGGGAAGAATTACACATTTTAAAGCAGTTTTTTTTCCAGTTTACTGCAGTGGTATTCTATATAACACCACAAGAAAAGCACAGGATTGTCAAACATTTCCTATTACAGTGATTTGTAAATTAAGCAGAAACTTCTGCTATACAGAAAAACTCTTTTGTGCAACAGCCAATACAAACACAATATCCATTACAACAGCTTAATTGCATTGGATGCATGTTAAAGAGTAGAGATTTGGAAATTATTTGCACACCTTCATTTGAAAACTCACTACGGTCCCCAACCAGTTGGTACCAAGCGGAGAGGAAAAAATAAATAATTTATTCTGTTAGTCTGTATTATCTATTGGAGTCTGTTTTTTCTGGAAAAAAAAATTACAGGCAATATTCTGTCTCTTTCGGTGTAACTCCTACCTGTCTGTCTGCTGCGCGTCTTCACACACACACACACACACACACACACACATCTTTCAGTTACGGGGGGTTTATCTGTGTCCAGATCAGAGATTCACAGGTGTAAAGCTCACTGACAAGATGTAGTAATAATTTTACCTCTAAAGATGTATGAAATGATCAAACACTGGCTGTAGTGTTAGATTTGCTTATTTGTTTGTGGGTCTATGGACTCTCTCGTCACGTGCGCTCCCGCGACAGGGTGCTTTTGGGGCAGGCAGATGTCTTTCAACACAAACCCAGCACTTCGTACATGCGGTCAGGAGGGAGACGTCCATCGGCAGGCTGGGGGAGACGGAGGAAGGGACGGTGTTGCAAACCTCACGGGTGAGTGGGTTTTTTTAATCACACAGTGTTTTTTGCTGAAGTGTTCTGTTAATACTTACTGTAAACACGGAAGGGAACGTGGTGCAGCGTGCTGCATTTGATTGGTTAGTCTGAGCATTTCAGAGACAAATTTGATTGGTGAAATTGGCGCAAGTTGACGAGGATTGGCCAAAATTGCGGGAAAGTTGCGGTGATTGGACAAAGTTGCAAGGTTGTGCAATAGTGGCGCTGACTGGCTGATTTCACGTGAATTGGCACGATGGCAACATCATGAAATCCTGGAGGAACTGCTAAGAAGGAGTTATGCTACAGCAATGAAACTAGTCATGCATTATAAATTCAAACTTTTCTGATACTTACTGCATTGTTTCTTTTTAGATACACTGACATTGGAGACTGTGTTGAAAAATAAACCACATTTGGTCAAATTTGACCACTACATCATGGTCAGCCTATGAACCTTTCAGCCCCCCCTCGTAAGTTCAACCTGTGTACCAAATTTCATACTTGTTGGTGAAACTGGTTGGAGGGGCTGTTGTTTAGGGGTAGGTAAAGAGCTATTTCACAATTTGCAAGAGCTTTAAAATACAGTGGGGATAAAAGTATTTAGTCAGCCACCAATTGTGCAAGTTCTCCCACTTAAAAGATGAGAGAGGTCTCCAATTTTCATCATAGGTATACCTCAACTATGAGAGACAAAATGAGAAAAAAAAAATCCAGAAAATCACATTGAAGGATTTTTAATGAATGAATTGGTAAATTCCTCGGTAAAATAAGTATTTGGTCTGTAATAAAAGTTCATCTCAATACTTTGTTATATACCCTTTGTTGGCAATGACAGAGGTCAAACGTTCTCTGTAAGTCTTCACAAGGTTTTCACACACTGTTGCTGGTATTTTGGCCCATTCCTCCATGCAGATCTCCTCTAGAGCAGTGATGTTTTGGGGCTGTCGCTGGGCAACACAGACTTTCAACTCCCTCCAAAGATTTTCTATGGGGTTGAGATCTGGAGACTGGCTAGGCCACTCCAGGACCTTGAAATGCTTCTTACGAAGCCACTCCTTCGTTGCCCGGGTGGTGTGTTTGGGATCATTGTCATGCTGAAAGACCCAGCCACGTTTCATCTTCAATGCCCTTGCTGATGGAAGGAGGTTTTCACTCAAAAGCTCACGATACATGGCCCCATTCATTCTTTCCTTTACACAGATCAGTCGTCCTGGTCCCTTTGCAGAAAAACAGCCCCAAAGTATGATGTTTTCACCCCCATGCTTCACAGTAGGTATGGTGTTCTTTCTCCTCCAAACACGAAAGTTGAGTTTTTACCAGAAAGTTCTATTTTGGTTTCATCTGACCATATGACATTCTCCCAATCCTCTTCTGGATAATCCAAATGCTCTCTAGCAAACTTCAGACGGGCCTGGACATGTACTGGCTTAAGCAGGGGGACACATCTGGCACTGCAGGATTTGAGTCCCTGGCGGCATAGTGTGTTACTGATGTAGCCTTTGTTACTTTGGTCCCTGCTCTCTGCAGGTCATTCACTAGCTCCCCCCGTGTGGTTCTGGGATTTTTGCTCACCGTTCTCGTGATCATTTTGACCTCACGGGGTGAGATCTTGCATGGAGCCCCAGATCAAGGGAGATTATCTGTGGTCTTGTATGTCTTCCATTTTCTAATAATTGCTCCCACAGTTGATTTCTTCACACCAAGCTGCTTACCTATTGCAGATTCAGTCTTCCCAGCCTGGTGCAGGTCTACAATTTTGTTTCTGGTGTCCTTTGACAGCTCTTTGGTCTTGGCCATAGTGGAGTTTGGAGTCTGACTGTTTGAGGTTGTGGACAGGTGTCTTTTATACTGATAATGGGTTCAAACAGGTGCCATTAATACAGGTAACGAGTGGAGGACAGAGGAGCCTCTTAAAAAAGAAGTTACAGGTCTGTGAGAGCCAGAAATCTTGCTTGTTTGTAGGTGACCAAATACTTATTTTACCAAGGAATTTACCAATTAATTCATTAAAAATCCTTCAATGTGATTTTCTGGATTTTTTTTTTTCCTCATTTTGTCTCTCATAGTTGAGGTATACCTATGATGAAAATTGGAGACCTCTCTCATCTTTCAAGTGGGAGAACTTGCACAATTGGTGGCTGACTTAATACTTTTTTGCCCCACTGTATATATCTTTTCACCTGTCTTGAGGCATCTGCAACATTTCATGAGTTTTTAAATATTTTTAGGCGAAAAAGCCAATTCATATGCCAGAAAAAATAATGATATACAAAGCAATTTCAATTGACCTCTCTGGCAATGTAGAGTGACCTACTTCTGCATTCCATACCCAGAGCAGTTCCAGTTCCAATTCCATTATATAGATACAGACTACAGATGCAAATTAGCAGTATTGCTAAATCTGGCATACTTACATTTGTATTAATGTTCATTAGTATGTATTGTCCCTTTCAAATAAACATTCAACTTCAACTTAAGTATATGTGCCCATTCCCTGGTGCTTTCTCTTTAATAAATCAATTTGATCACTTTCACTGATCATTGTCCATACTGGAAATAGTGTATGGGCAGATTGTTTTTTTCTTTATAAAGTTGGTGTTTAATATTTTAATCATTTTTGTAACCATACTGTGCCATTTAATAGTTCGCTCAGTTAGCTTAGCATAGTGCAGATATAGTGTTTCTTATGTCTCTTCTATTCCAAATACCACTGCATGGACTGTTATGGACCTGTGTAATGGACCTGTATTGTGCAAAGTCTCTGCACGAGCTCATTCACATTCATTTGAATCCATACAGTATTATGGTGAGTTATTATAGTGAGTTGAAGTTTATTATGAGAATAAATGACACACTAGCAACTTAAAGCTAACTAGGCTAATATCAATAATAGTAATGGTAACATCAATAACCGAGGGATTCTGCATACTCAAAGTAATATTGAAACAAGTCAGGTAACAAGTGGGAGTCAGACATGTTTCGGTGAGTTTCACAGGTCTATTACAGCCATGCAGTGGTATTTGGAATGGCAGAGACATAAACAACATGATAACCGTTTATGTCTATTTTCTGTATATTCTATCATCCCCAGTAGTCTCCCATTTTGTTGTAGTTGCCAGCGTAGTTTCAAGTATTTTGACAAAGTTTCTTGTTCTGTTGGCAGAAAATTATACTTATTTTAAAGGTCCCCTTCACTGAAAAATTGTGTTTTTGTGGGTTTTAACCTTCTGAAATACATCTGTTGGCCATGTAGTTGTTGAAAAAAACATCAAAACACTGACTTCTCTTAAAAAACGCATAGCCTTAATACCATTTTTGTCTCTAAGGAGCCATTTTACTTTCTGGGTTTGCTATAGAATGTCATAAACATGGTAAACCCAGCTTTGATACCCACTGCTGCTCTATTATTGGCCAGTTTAGCTGTTTGGCTACAAATGTAGATTGACAGGGAGCCCAGCCAAAGTGTTAGCTTCAGAGCTAACAGTGCTACTAGGGAGTTAGTTTACCAAGTGCGGTTTATATGGTTATTTTCTTCAGATTTCAGTTTCCCTGTATCCAGATGGTGGGAAGATTTGCAACTATGTATGAGATTTGGGTGTCTGGGATGCCGTGCCCACCCACAGGGTGACGTCAGGCGGGCACAGCCCAATCTGTATATAGTTGAGTGTTCTGGCTAATAAAGTTCAGTTGGATGTCCCTCAAGAAGCTTTCCATCTCCTGTCATTTTCATGATATAATAGCAACTTTGTGGTTGTGCGGATCTTCCCGCTCCGCCAGACTCCCTGGAGGCGGCTGAAAGCACTGTGAGACAGCTGCAGGCGGCGAGTAATCTCTGGGTCTGATGAGCAAGAGCTGGTGATCTTAGATCTGAGGTAGACAAAGTCGCTGACAATCTCAACCGGCTTGTTGTTGATGGTGATGACTTGTGGTGGTGGTGGCAAGAAGTCTGACAGCGACTGGATCTTTGTCTTTACCCAGCTGATGGTAAGGCCCATCTCAATACATTCCATCGGACCTGCCTCCGTAATATCCTTGGCATCCGATGGTTCCACCACACCACAAACAATGAGGTCTACGGGAGGGCTGGCTGCCCTATCCCATCTCCACCATTATCAGAAGAGGGAGGCTGCAGCTCCTTGGCCCAAACTGTCCTGGACAACTCAGGTTGCAATGATAAGACCTGTGGCCAACCTCATTACCCTAGCTTAAGATCGCCCTGCCTTCAGACGATTGGCCGCAACGTCACTTAAGTGGCCAGGTGAGGATTAAGTTAAGTAAGTTCAGTTTCCCTAACAGACATCCCTGTTTCCACCTGGTTCACCAATTCATGTGCTTGTCTACCCCTGTACACAGCAGCATGTCCCTCAGGACCACTGGTATGATGGTGTTGAAAGCACTGGAGAAATCAAAGAACATGATCCTCACAGTGCTCCCAGGCTTCTCTAGGTGGGACAGGGAGCGATGTAGGAGGAAGATCACTGCATCCTCCACCCTAATGCCATGCTGGTAGGCAAAGTGAAGTGGATCTATCATTGGTCCCACCAGGGGGCAGAGGTGGGTGAGGAAACCTCTCCAGGGTCTTCATTAGGTGTGATGTGAGGGCCACTGGTCTGTAGCTGTTCAGGTCCTTGGGGTGCGGGGTCTTCGGTACGGGTACCACACAGGATGTTTTCCACAGCTGTCATACCCTCCCCAGCTTCAGGCTCAGACTGAAGATGTGCTCCACAATCCCGCACAGCTGGTCTGTGCAGGACTTGAGGGGCCTCGAGCTGATGCCATCCAGACCTGCAGGCTTCCTCGCCTCGATCTTCTTCAGAGTCAGGTTGGGGCAGGGGGCTGTGTGCTGGGAGTGGGGGTGGGTGTTGGGTCTGTGCGGGGGGGGGACAGCAGGTGATGTACAAGGGGGTGAGGGGAGGGCCATGGATAGCGGGACTAAATGAAGGTGAAGAGAGCAGTGGTTGGTGGGCTTGCAGAGAAGAGGGCAGTTGGTCAAACGTGTTAAAAAACAAGTTCAGGTTGTTCACCCACTCTCTACCCCCCGTGGCTTGAGAGGAGGTATTCTGGTGCCCAGAGATAGTTTTGAGGATTCTCCAGACCCTGCTGGCATCACTCTGCTCCAGCTTGTCCTCCATCTTCTTCCTGTAGCTGTTCTTCCCCTCTCTGATCTTCCTCCTTAGCTCCCTCTGTACAGACTTCAGCTCCTCCTTTTTTCCCGACGTGAAGATCCTTTTCTTCTCCTTCAGCAGTGACTTAATCTCAGGGTTGAGCCAGGGTGTGTTATTTGAGAAACACCATATGGTCTTGGTGGGTACGGTGTTCTCTACACAGAAGTTAATGTAGTCTGTGATGGTGTGTGTGAGGCCATCGATGTCCTCACCATGTGGATGACAGAGCTGCTCCCATGCAGTGGATTCAAAGCAGTCCTTCAGAGCATCCTTTGCCTCCTCAGACCATATCTTCACTGTGTGGGTAACAGGAGGTTGTCTGTGTACCAGGGGTTTGTACACAAGCAGGAGGTGAACCAAGTTGTGGTCCAATCTTTCGAGGGGGGGGGGGTTGCGGTGTAAGCCTCCTTGGTGTTTGCATAAAATAAATCCAGTGTTTTATTGTCTTTGGTGTGGTACGTGACATACTGGGTGAAAGTGGGCAGAATGGAGGACAGGGAAGTATGGTTAAAATCACCAGAGATGAGCTGGAGAGCAGTGGGGTGTTGAGGTTGTAGTCTGCTGGTGACTGTGTGGATGACGTCACATGCTGCCTCAGCGCTCAAAGAGGGAGGTACATAAATAATAATCACAATGACATGTGAGAACTCTGGGAAGATATGCCGGTCACATGCTAATGGCTAGCAATGCAGTGTCTTTGCTGCAGTGCTGTTCTTTAATTGTGACGTATCCAGGATTACACCATCTGTTGTTCACATACATAATCAACCCCCCACTTCTGCCCTTCCCACTATCTGGTGTCCGATCTGCCCGTATTAAGTGGAAACCCTCCAGATCAATGTTAGCATCTGTTGCTAGTTCTGTTAGCCCCGTTTCAGCAAACAACATAATGCTAATCTCTCTGAAGACGCTGTCATACCAGGACACAGCTGCCAGTTAGTCCGTCTTGTCAAGCAGCAATCTCACATTTCCCATAATAACGGATGGTAGGACGGGTCTGTACCTTATTCTCCTTGTGCATCGCTTCACTCTAGCATGACATCCCCATCATTTTCACCTGATTTCTCGTGGGATATCGGGTCTCTCAGTTAGCATCGTGGAGCATCCCAATGCTAATAATTGTCTCCTACTGTAAGCAATAGTTCCTCCACTCTCTGGGTCAGTAGTCATTGGCGATATGAGCAGAATGATGGCTAATATCAACGTCAGTGCGGCGATATTTGTATCCTTGGCATCCATGATGGATATGGGGTAACAGGATCAGAAAGATGTGGCCAAGAAAAAAACGCATAGTAAATAAAAAACGAGAAAGAAACTCAGAATTGAGCCGCTGCTGCAAAGGGCTGCCGACTTGTGTGGTGCCAGAAGAAGAGTATATGACCGCTATATGGCTGGCTTATGGTAAAATGATGTTCTTTCCACTTCCGAATGATGGCTCCAACAGTGCTCATTGGAACATTAATGCACCTGGAACCAATGCCATCATTATGTTTGGAACAATAAGGTTGCTAAGATCTAGAGAGAGCTCTTTGTTTCTATCCATCATGAGTTCTTTGTGGTGTGGCAATCTGATATTCACAAACCTTTCTAAAGGCTATCAGTCAGGACTTAACCAGCTGAAATTAATTGTAACTCATGGGAGATGGGATGGCTTCCTAAATTCTAATGGATTTCAGCTAGTTTCTGGGCTTTCTATGCCTTTTGGCACCGCTTTTTCTTCATGTGTTCAATACTTATTCCCTGTGTCATTCCACTTCATTAAATATAACTTATTTTGTGAACACAGTTGCCTTGATTCCTTTGTATGTATGGATTTCTTGGGTTGTTACTGATATCTGGTGAAAATCTCAGGTCAATGGCTCCATCAGAAATATGTTTAATGAGAAAAATGTTGACGTGTTCAATACTTATTTTCCCCACTGTATAAACACTACTGTATATAAAGCATATAAAATGTTTGTCTTTGTCCTGAGTATCCTGTATCTTCTACCGGAGGGGAGGGGGAACAAAAGGGAGTGTCCAGGGTATGAAGGGTCTCTGATTATACTACCGGCTTCCCTCTGGAGTAGGGGTAGTGCTGTCCTGATCAACCGCTCTGCTGTTCTCACCACCTGCCACAGGTCTTTTCTGTCCTCCACAGTACAGCAGCCGAGCCATACTGAACAGCAAGTCAGGAGACTCTCATTGGTGAAACGATAGAAGTTAATCTGCGGGGAATGTGGTAGATGGGCTTGACGGAGCTTCCTGAGGAAGTACAGTCTTTGTTGTGCCTTAACCACCTGGTGAGAAATATGTGTGAACCAGGTGAGTTTGACCAAGATGTTTGCTCCAAGGAACTTGAAGGTCTCCACCCTCTCTACCTCCTCTCTGTCGATATACAGCGGGGAAAATAAGTATTGAAAATGTCAACATTTTTCTAATTAAACATATGTCTGATGAAGCCATTGACCTGAGATTTTCACCAGATATCATTAACAACCCAAGTAATCCATACATACAAAGAAATCAAGGCAACTGTGTTCACAAAACAAGTTAGATTTAAAAAAAAAAAGTCGAATGACACACAGAATAAGTATTGAAAACGCTTGGTGAAATTCATTTAATATTTAGTAGAAAAGCCTTTGTTGGTAATAACAGCTTCCAGACACCTCCTGTATGAAGAAACTGGGTGCAGGCATTACTCAGGAGTAATTTTATCCCATTCCCATTCTATTGTCTGTCTGTGGACTGAATGAATAATGGATTTTCATTGTAAAGCACTTTGGGTTTCTTGAAAGATGCTATATAAATGCAAACCATTATTGTTATTATTATTATTATTATTATTTTTATTATTATTATTTATTCTTCCACACAAACTGCCTTCAATTCTTGAAGGTTCCGTGGGTGTCTTCTATAAACTCTGATCTTTAGTTCATTCCATAGATTTTCAATTGCATTCAGGTAAGGTAACTGACTGGTCCATTCTAGCAGCTTTATTTTCCTTCTCTGGAGCCAGCTGAGAGTTTCTTTGGCTATATGTTTGGGATCATTGTCTTGCTGAAAAGTTCATCCTTGTTTCATCTTCGGCATCTTAGCAGCTAGCAACAGATTCTTATCAGGGATGTCTTTTGTCCATTCATCTTTCCTTCAATTCATCATCATCATCAGCATCATCATCGTAGCAGTCTGTCGGGGGCAACAATGACTGTTTCATTTAGGTCTGATCAGATTCCTCCACGCAGCTCTGTAATTCGCCTTCCGCTGCCAGGAACTCCTGACCTTGTTAACCCGGGCAACGTCCGAGCTGGTATGAGTTGCTCTCTGACTGACCATTTCATGAAACTGCTTGCAAAGTATTTGAGTACCACTAGCTTTTGCTAGGCTAGCGACACATTCTTGGCAGATAGAGGTATTATCAGTGGCAAGGACAGACCAAGACAAACTGACTCCAGTATCTGTTGCAGTGACTGACCAGATGATAGGTTTGTTTATCTCTGATCTTTGTGTAGTGCATGTCACGATGCACTAAAGGCACTTTTCCACTAGCCCAGCACACCTCGGCACGTCTCGATTCACTTCGACACGGTTCGGCTCGCTTTTGTCTCCATTACAACCGTGTTAAGCTGGGGTGGGTGGGATTTCTATAACAGCAAGGCGGCGCCACACTCCCGTGACGTAGAACACGCGACCCAAGCAAAACATAACACATACAGCTGTACAAGGTGACTCCTCGGTCTGTGGCTTTTTTCACCGTAAATGCCAAAAAGGACCGCCAGACAAGGGTACAGGCAGTGAAATGAAACACTCTGGAATAGTACTGCAGCTTCTGGGAGAGCCAAAGACGTGAGGATACAAACTAGGTTATATATGACAGTAAGCTAATGTTGCTAATGCTAGTTTGCTATAAGTACGTCGTACTACACTTTAATGTCTGCAAGTTATCGCTGCTAGGTACTAAAATATGTACGCTGTGTGTGTTTCAGATGGCTCTGTTGTGGGGAAATTACCGCTTCATTCGGTCTGGGCGTTCAGCACAGCCTGTCACGGATGTCATCAGCCTGTCACTGATGTCAGCACAGCTTCACAAATGATCAGTGGTTATAGAGCTTAAGAATGTCTGTAGAAACATTTATTTCCTGTACAACAAATTGCTCTGATCTGCGTGAAAATCATGGAGAGACTGTTGAGACATCATGGACGTACCTGCTCCAGCTGCAGAGTCTGAGGTGGTGTCATAGAAAAAAATGATCAGCTGACACAACTTGATCACCATGTTAATAACTATATTAGCCACAAAATATGTATTCAAAAAGTAAACAGTACTGAGTTAGGTATAATAAGATATATTTGACAGTTATCATGCATTTTAGGCCAAAACAAACTTGATCTAGGATTAAAAGCAATTAAAATAATGCAGTCACAAGGTTACATGGAAAATACTTGATTTACTAGATACATGTACTGTAGAAATATATATTCTCTGCATCAACAATGTACTAGACATGCATTCATGTAGTATTGCGCTGGGAATTGCACTGACAATAAACCTCAGAATCAGAATCAGAATCAGAATCAGATTTATTGCCATTGTTCATGTAGTACACAAACTAGGAATTTGTCTCGGTGCAATGCTACAACATTAAAACATGATAAGATAAAGAGATAAACTAAAAAAAAATTAAAGACTAAAACCATGCAATAAGTGTAGAATAATAATAATAATAATAATAATAATAATAATAATAATAATAATAATAATGAGTAATACTAGTCACAGCAGTTTTAAATAAATTAGCAAGTAGCAGATGATGTGCAGTCGATAATGCAACAGAAAAACAGTGATGAATGACATGACTCTGGTTGAGCTGCTGTATATAGTGCACGAGAGTCAATAAGTCACTTAATGTTCAGCAGTCTGATGGCAGAGGGGAAAAAGCTGTTCATGTGCCGGGAGGTTTTAGTCTGAATGGACTGAAGTCTTCTACCTGAGGGGAGGGTGGCAAACAGTACGTGACCAGGGTGTGAAGGATCGGCCATGATCCGGCCTGCACGCCTCCGGGTCCTGGAGATGTACAGATCCTGGAGAGATGGGAGCTTGCAGCCGATCACCTTCTCAGCAGTGCGCACGACGCGCTGCAGCCTTAGTCTGTCCCTGGCAGTAGCTCCTGCGTACCACACGATTATGGAAGAGGTGAGGATGGACTCGATGATGGCCGTGTAGAACTGCACTAACATCTTGGTGGGTAGCTTGAGCTTCCTCAGCTGCCACAGAAAGAACATCCTCTGCTGGGCCTTTTTGATGAGGGAGCTGATGGTTGGCTCCCACTTGAGGTCCCGGGTGATGGTGGTGCCCAAGAAGCGGAAGGAATCTGCAATGGTGATGGGAGAGCCTGTGATGGTGAGGGGGGGCAGGGGGGTTGTGACTTTCCTGAAGTCCACAATCATCTCCGCTGTCTTCAGAGCGTTCAGCTGCAGGTTGTTGTGGCTGCACCAGGACACCAGCTGGGCCACCTCTCTCCTGTAGATGGACTCATCGCCGTTGGAGATGAGCCCGATGAGGGTGGTGTCGTCCGCAAACTTGATCAGCTTAACAGACTGGTGGGTGGAGGTGCAGGAGTTGGTATAAAGGGAGAAGAGTAGGGGGGAAAGTACACAGCCCTGGGGTGATCCGATGCTGATGCTAACAGAGTCTGAGACAGACTTCCCCAGCCGCACATGCTGCCTCCGGTCCGTCAGGAAGTCGGTGATCCACCTGCAGAGGGAGTCAGGCACACCGAGCAGGGACAACTTGTCCTGGAGCAGAGCGGGGCGGATGGTGTTGAATGCAGAGCTGAAGTCCACAAACAGGATCCTGGCGTAGGTTCCCAGGGAGTCCAGGTGCTGCAGGATGGAGTGGAGGGCCAGGTTGACTGCGTCGTCCACAGACCTGTTGGCACGGTAGGCAAACTGCAGCGGGTCCAGGAGGGGAGTGGTGATGGACTTGAGGTGGGACAGGACCAGGCGCTCAAAGGACTTCATGACTACAGAGGTGAGCGCTACAGGTCTGTAGTCGTTAAGTCCAGTAATCCGTGGCTTCTTGGGGACAGGGATGATGGTGGAGGATTTGAGGCAGGTCGGCACGTGGCATTGCTTAAGGGAGGTGTTAAAAATGTCTGTGAAGACAGGAGCCAGCTCTTTCGCACAGTGTCTCAGGGTGGAGGGAGACACGCCGTCCGGACCGGGGGCCTTGCGTGGGTTCAGTCTGGAGAACTGTCTGTGCACGTCCTGCACACTGATGACAAGGGCAGGGGGGGAGGAGGAGGGGGGGGACCGCTTTTGATGAATTAGCAGCCAAGGAGGCAGTGGAGCTGGGTGGAGGGGGGGAGTTGGACACAGTTGACGAGGTGTCAAAACGGGCGTAATGTTGGGACAATTTTTGACAAAGGGCTTTGCCATCCTGACCTTTAGAAGCCTGAGGCCGATAGTTGGTGATTTGCCTCAGTCCTCTCCACACAGAAGCCGAGTCATTAGCAGTGAACTGCTGCTGGAGTCTCTCAGAATACACAGATTTAGCTCTCCTCAGCTCTCTGTTAAACCGATATTTAACCTCCCTATAGCAGTCCCTGTCTCCACTTTTCAACGCTGCTTCCTTCTCCTTCCTAATCTGTCTGAGCTTGGCAGTGAACCAGGGCTTATCATTAGAGTACCTCACCCTGGTGCGCGATGGGAGAATGTTCTCCTCACAAAAGTTGATATATGAGTTCACAGTGTCTGTGTACTCATTAAGATCATGTGTGGCTCCTTTAAACATGTCCCAGTCAGTTATTTCCATGCATGTGTTCAGTTTCTCTCCAGCTTCACTGGTCAATTTCTTCCTGGTGGTCACAACAGGTTTAGTGAGCTTCAATCTCTGTCTGTATGTGGGAATGAGGTGGACCATCACGTGATCAGATAATCCGAGCGCAGCGCGGGGAACAGCGCGATACGCATCCTTCACTGTAGTGCAACAGTGATCCAGCGTGTTTATTCCTCTGGTGGGGCATTTAATAAACTGTTTGTATCAGGGGAGCTCGTGACTCAGATTGCTCTGGTTAAAGTCGCCAACCACAACAACCAGAGAGTCTGGAAAATTCCGCTCCGTGTGTTGGATGTGATCTGCGAGCGCGCGCTGAGCCTCGCGCGCGTCTGCGTCGGGAGGGACGTACACAGCGATCAATACGAATGAAGCAAACTCCCGCGGGGAATAAAATGGCTTGCAGTTAATGGAGAGAAATTCTAGGTCGGGAGAACAGTGCCGGGAAATCACGGTTACATCAGAGCACCAGCTGCTGTTAATGTAAAAGCAGACTCCTCCTCCTTTAGACTTACCGGAGAGCTCTGTGACGCGATCAGCACGAAACAGCTGAAATCCCTCAAGGCTGATCGCGCTGTCCGGAGTAGAATCATTAAGCCAAGTCTCAGTAAAACAGAGGGCGGACGAATTAGCGAGGTCCTTAAATCGCATCAGCAGTCTCAGTTCGTCTACCTTGTTAGAGAGAGAGTTGGTATTGGTCAGAAATATTCCAGGCAAGGCTGTGCGCGTGCCCCTCTTCCGAAGCCGTTCGAGAGCTCCCGCACGTTTTCCTCTCTTCCGCCGTCTCACTTTTTGGGCTAGAAATGGGACCTCTGAAGTTTTTGCAGATGTCTCTTTTTTTATATGTGAAGGTTACCACCATGTGGCATAAATTAAATACTGAAAGATTGGAAAAGCTAAGAATAATCCAGCAGTTTGAGAAATCACTTTTGGTTTGGTGTAAGTCTGTCAACAGAATTATGAACCATAAAGCAGTTTGTGTTAAAATGTTAAATCCCATTAACCTAATCCGGAGGCTTCCAATCATGTGTCATGGGGGGCCAAGACCCTGCAGGTTCTCTCTTCTACCCAGTTTCTTCAGTAGGTGTTCTCACTGATCAGTCAGTGGAAGAAGTTCAGTGGAATCTGCTGTTGAAGACACTGGTTGGAGGTAAAGCCTGCAGGGTCTTGGCCCTCCATGGCACATGATTAGACACCCCCGCCCAAACCCATTATGATGAAGAGCAGATGCTAATATGACCCAGAATTCCTCCATATACTGGTACTGTCACTAAAGTATGCAGGGTCTTCTGCACTGGCACATCCAACAATACAGTCTTCAGTTAATAAAATAATTGTTTTGGTTACTTTTTTCTTAAAAATGAGCCATTATTTTCAAGGTCACCAATAAATCCTTTGTACAGTTGACTCTTTTCCCACCGGTGTCTTAACAGACAAAATAGAAAATCATGATGCAAACACATAATTCAATTCAATTCAATTCAATTCAACTTTATTTATATAGCGCCATTTCACAACAACAGTCATCTCATAGCACTATCAACTGTAGGGAGGACCCCCACAGTTGCAGAAAGACCCCAGCAATCAGGCGATCCCCTGTGAGCAAGCACTTGGCGACGGTGGAGAGGAAAAACTCCCTTTTAACAGGAAGAAACCTCCAGCAGAACCAGGCTCAGGGAGGGGCAGTCATCTGCTGCGACTGGCTGGGGGGTGAGGGGATAGAGAAGAAGAAAAGAACAGACATGTAGAGAGCAAACAGCACGATGGGGACTCAATCTATGGGAGAGAACAAACAAATGTTAATGACCAGCAAAAAAAAAATATTTCATAGAGAGTGAGGAAAGGAGTGAGGCCCAGTGCATTACTGGAGGTCCCCCGGCTGACTAAACCTATTAGCAGCATAACTAAGGGAGGGTTCAGAAAACACATGATCCCTCCCTAATTGTAGGCTATATCAAAAAGGTAGGTTTTAGCCCTATTCTTAAAAACAGAGATCGAGTCTGACTCCCGAATCCAGATTGGCAGCTGATTCCACAGGAGAGGAGCTTGATAACTGAAGGCTCTGCCTCCCATTGTACTTTTGGAGATTCTAGGTATTACAAGTAAACCTGCATTTTGGGAGCGTAGTGCTCTGTTAGGATGATACGGTAGTATCAGATCTTTTAAATAAAAAGGAGCCTGATTGTTTAGAGCTTTGTAAGTAAGAAGAAGGATTTTAAACTTAATTCTAAACTCTATGGGAAGCCAATGAAGGGAGGCCAGAACCGGAGAGATATGATCTCTCTTTCTAGTACCTGTTAAAACTCTTGCTGCAGCATTTTGGATCAGCTGAAGACTTTTTAAAGATGTTTTAAGACAACCTGATAATAAAGAATTACAATAATCTAATCTCGAGCTAACAAAAGCGTGGATCAGCTTCTCAGCATCACTCTGAGACAAGATGCTCCTAATCTTGGCAATATTACGCAAATGATAGAAGGCAGTCTTAGAAACAAATTTAATATGTGAATTGAAGGACAAATCCTGATCAAAAATAACTCCAAGGTTCCTCACAGAGCTATTAAGAGAAAGAGTAACTGCATCCAAACTGAAAGTTTGATTTGGAAAGGAATTTCTAAGGTTTTTTGGACCAACAAGAATGACTTCAGTCTTATCTGAATTTAATAGCAGGAAATTACAAGTCATCCAAACTTTGATTTCCTTAAGACAGGCTTCTAACTTGGCTAATTGATTAGTATCATCTGGCTTCATTGACAGGTATAATTGTGTGTCATCTGCATAACAGTGAAAATGTATACAGTGCTTTCTAATAATGTTGCCTAACGGAAGCATATATAAACTAAAAAGAGTAGGGCCAAGCACAGATCCCTGTGGAACTCCATGACTAAGCTTTGAGCTGAGAGAAAACTCATCATTTACATGAACAAACTGGAACCTATCAGATAAATAAGATCTAAACCACTGCAACGAAGTTCCATTAAGTCCAACATAGTGTTCTAATCTATCAAGTAGAATATTATGATCAATAGTATCAAAAGCTGCACTAAGATCTAAAAGGACAAGTACAGAAACTAGTCCATTATCAGATGCAATGAGGAGGTCGTTAGTGACCTTCACCAAGGCTGTTTCAGTGCTATGATGGATTCTAAACCCAGATTGAAACTCCTCAAATAAACCATTTCCCTGCAGGTGGTCAAATAATTGCATAGCAACAACTCTTTCTAAGATTTTTGAAATGAAAGGGAGATTAGAGATTGGTCTATAGTTAGCTAAAGCTCCTGGATCTAGCGTTGGCTTTTTGAGTAAGGGTTTAATTACAGCCGTTTTAAAAGCCTGCGGTACATGGCCTAAAGTTAATGAAGAATTGATTATATGAAGAATAAAGCTACCAATAAGTGGGAAGACTTCTTTAAATAACCTGGTAGGAATAGGGTCTAAAAGACAAGTTGAAGGTTTGGATGAGGAAACTATTTTGTCTAACTCACAAAGGTCGATTGGAGTAAACTCATCAAGACAGACATCAATAGAAGGAGTTGTAGTAGTTACAGTATTTAAGTTAACTGTGGGAAGAATCTGATTGATTTTATCTCTGATGGATGAAATAACATCATCCATCCAACATCAATTTAGTGACATAAGTCACTAAATTGTTTATTACAATCAGCAGCAAATTCCAGATTATTCAGAATGTGCAAAATTCAAACTGTAAAAAAAAAAAAACTGGAATGGTCACACACGGCAGCCACGCTCCCTCACTGAAAAGCAACTGGATCGGCCCCTCGTACTGGTCCTGGTTCAGCAGATCTTCAGCCTGCATCTCTGTAAATAGTGAGGCAAGGTCCAGTTGTGGTGGACAGTTTCCCTTTTGCCTAGACAAAAGACAAATGGGTGGTGGTTAATTAAAGCAAGTTTAAAACATATTTGTGAAATACACTTGTTGCTAAAAGCCAGTGGTGGAATGTGAATTAATGAATGAATCTTTATTTCGGATTGATTAAAAGTAAAGATTAAAAGAAAATAGAATAATATAACAAAGGGGAAAAAAATCTAATAAGGTCAAATTAAACAATAACTCCTCTGATTATACAGTTCAACATAGGTTATCTGAAATGAGTGATGGCTGAAGCTGCAGCTTATATTGCCCACCATATTTAAGATAAGATAAGATAAGATAAGCCTTTATTAGTCCCACAACGGGGAAATTCCAGGATTGCAACAGCACAGGGATAGCAACACTCAGAGCAACAATCAGAAGGCAAGAAAAAAAAAACAAGCAAGCAAGAGCAGCTAATATACTGTACATATGTACATATTACTATAAAATATATATATACACACACACAGACACACAGTGCAGAGCATTGTAGCTGGATGGAATAAATATATGAATATATAAACACACAGTGCAGAGCATTGTAGCTAGATGGAATAAATATGTAAATATATAAACACCCACAGTACGGAGCATTGCAGCTAGGTGGAATAAATATGTAAATATATAAACACCCACAGTACGGAGCATTGCAGCTAGGTGGAATAAATATGTAAGTATATAAACACACACAGTGCGGAGCATTGTAGCTAGATGGAATAAATATGTAAATATATAAACACACACAGTGCAGAGCATTGTTGCTAGATGGGATGAAACAGCATAACCCTCTACTTAGTTATCCTACATGGTATGATTATGTGCCCATACATATTCTCACCCTCCATAGCGACCGGTATTTTCCTAGTTGTATGCCGGAGAGGACCATTGTGTAAGTCTATTGCATCTTTTGCATTTAAAAACTATTAGTTTGTTACGTCTTTTTGCTCTCTCTGCGAGCAGCCCTGCTTAGGTTGTACAGTCTGACAGCCGTTGGTAGGAAGGACCTACTAAACCTCTCGGTTGTGCACCTGGGATGATGTAGTCTGCTGCTAAATGAGCTCCTCAGTGCATTCAGTACGTCCTGCATAGGGTGGAACTCGGACTCCAGCAGAGATGACAGTTTAGCCACCGTCCTTCTCTCTCCTATCTCCTCCACCGGATCAAGGCGCTGCCCCAGGACAGAGCTAGCTTTCTTAATCAGTTTGTTCAGTCTCTTCCTATCGGCTGCTGTAATGCCACTGCCCCAGCAGACCACTCCAAAAGTGATGGCTAATGCCACCACCGTGTCATAGAATGTCTTCAGCAGCGCCCCTTGTACACCAAAAGACCTGAGTCTCCTCAGCAGGAACAGCCTGCGCTGTCCCTTCTTGTAGAGTGCGTCAGTATTGTGTGACCAGTCTAGTTTATTGTTCAGATGAACACCCAGGTACTTATAGGATGTCACCATCTCGATGTCTGTTCCCTGTATATTTACTGGTGCTGTGAGGGGCTGCCCATGCCTGCGGCAGTCCACCACCAGCTCCTTAGTTTTCCTTGCGTTGATCTGGAGGCAGTTCCGATAGCACCAGTCTACGAAGTCCTGGATAAGCCCTCTGTACTCACCTTCATCTCCATTGGAGATGAGGCCAACGATCGCAGAGTCATCAGAGAACTTCTGTAGATGGCAGTGTGTTGTGTTGTGTGAGAAGTCCGCAGTATAAAGAGTGAACAGGAAGGGAGCCAGCACCGTTCCCTGGGGGGCCCCCGTGCTACTGATGATCGTGTCGGACACACAGTCCCGGGTTCTCACAAACTGAGGCCGGTTAGTGAGGTAGTCCAGGATCCATGATGACAGGTGCTGGTCCACCCCTGCGCGCAGCAGCTTGTCCTTCAGGATCATCGGTTGGATGGTGTTGAAAGCACTGGAGAAGTCAAAGAACATGATCCTCACCATATTCCCGGGCTTCTCCAGGTGGGACAGAGAACGGTGAAGGAGGAAGATCACCGCATCCTCCACCCCAATGCCATGCTGGTAGGCGAACTGGAGTGGATCCATCGCTGGTTCCACCAGGGGGCGGAGGTGAGCAAGGAGCAGTCTCTCCAGGGTCTTCATCAAGTGGGACGTCAAGGCCACCGGTCTGTAGCTGTTCAGGTCTTTGGGGTGGGAAGTTTTTGGTACAGGTACCACACAAGATGTTTTCCACAGCTGTGGTACCCTCCCCAGCTTCAGGCTCAGGTTGAAGATGTACGTCACAATCCCACACAGCTGGTCTGCACAGGACTTGAGGAGCTTTGCGCTGATGCCGTCCGGTCCCGACGCCTTCCTCGCCTTGATCTTCCTCAGCTCCGTCCTCACCTGGGTCCTGGTCAGGGTCAGGATGGGGGGCTGTGTGTTGGGGGTGGGGGGGTGTTGGTGGAGTGGGGAGTGGGCAGCAGGACTTGATTTCTTTAGAGGCAGCAGTGGTTGTTGTGCAGTCAGGGGGGAGGGCGGTTGGTCAAACCTATTGAAAAACAGATTCAGGTTGTTCGCCCACTCCCTGCCCCCCGTGGCCTGGGGGGAGGTATTCTGGAGCCCAGAGATGGTTTTGAGGTTTCTCCAGACCCCGCTGATGTCGCTCTGTTGCAACTTGTCCTCCATATTTCATCCAAGAATTCAAAAAAAAAACAAAACAGGAGGGATTACAATTTGAATGTGATAATAAAGTACTTCGTTGTTGTATTTAACCACAATTTTCATGTAGCTGCGCTTCAGTAGATTTTACAAGGGCCGGGTTACATTTAAAATCATCTGTTTTTACTACAGCAATCAGAATGAATTAATACAGTCACTTGAATGGAATCTAGTACTTTAACTGAAGGTGTGCATCACCAAGTATGGAGTCGCTCAGTCAAAATATGAAGTTTTTATCAATAAAAGTTTGTCTTGTCTGTAAAAGTGTCTCTTCTTGCCCTGGCTTCATGTGTGGGTGGTGTTTTGTACTAGCATTGCTAAAATATAAAATGAAGCACTACAATGGGTCTCAAATATTTGTAATGTGTCCTGTTACTGCATGAGTTTATTGATGATAGACTATAAACTACACATATAAAGTAAATTATATTGACGACTGAACATCTCACATTCGCCAAAACATACAGTTATGAACATAACTCACAAAGGATCACACAAGTGATCTGACAAAAAAATAAATACATTAACAAGCGGTTTATTTTACAGTTGATGTGCCATATTCACACAATCAAATAAATCTCAGTTCAGTCCCTTTTATATTAAGTGGAAATTGTGCTACTTTGGTTTTGACACTTTATGTAGAAGAGCTTGGAAGAACGAGGCGATGTGATATATAAACCAAAGTTTATTATCAGCTCCTCTAACAAGTCTCGTCCTAGTGCAGCAGCAGAAGAAGGAAAAAGAGGCCGAACACCTCCGGCTCTAAGAACTTATACTTGCACATGACAAAAGACATGCAAATCCAAAGCTGACATCCCTCCTTATCTTAATCCCCCCATTGTCTTTGTACTCCTCCTCATGGCCCTGGGGGGTGAGGGCAGCTCCTCCGGTCTCCACCGCAGTGCCTGGGAAACTCTTTAATCCTCACTGGCGGTTGAGATCTCTTTGTCCTGTTCTGAGGTGTGAAGTCGCCTTACATATGTAATCACCAAACATTCTCACATGCTTCAACATATGTAGGTTATGGAATATATGATTAATATAGACCACAGCCCCCCCCAAACGACTAAGAAAAGGACAATAGAAAAATTCACAGTTTAAGATAATTACTATGACATACTAACTGCTACACCTCTTGCCACAGAAGAAACTTTCCAGCAGCCATGCTCCTAAGAGAGTTCAGTGGTAATCATAACAGCATAGTAATATCACAAGTCGGTCCTAAACTGTTACAGCACAATTAGTGAACAACTGTTGAGTAGTTTGCATCAGTCCCTGTGCCGTCTGGGTTTTAATCTTCTCCCGAATCTGCTGTGGGTCCGCTTGGACGTCCTGCTGGGACCTTCCTGTAAGGAATCTGCAGCTTGGGGAGGAGAGTGATAAATTGTTCCCTGCAGGGGGGCTGAGTCTTTTCTCTTGGGGGGTCTACCCTGCCAAGGTGCTCTCGCCAACTGTGCAGGTTCGTCTCTCAACAAGAAGGCAGGTTTAAGTCTGTCAATGCTGACTGTTTCTTTTCTATCCCCAAAATCAAGCACAAAATGCTTATCACCAGGTTCCAGCACTCTGAATGGCCCATCGTATGCTGGGCGGAAAGTTGGTTTTAAAGCTTCATGCCTAACAAAAACGAATTCAGCGTTTTTTAAAGCTTGGGGGACAAAAACCCGTGGAAAAGAGTGATGTGCCGGTCCGGGGAGAGAGTCCGGTCCGTTGCTGCCTAAAAACCTCGAGGCTGGAAGATGCCCAGGCTCTGGGTTCTCTGGTAAAAATTCACCTGGGAGCCTGAGAGGTTGTGCAAAAACTAATTCTGCTGGGGAGGCGTCTAGATCCTCTTTGGGCGCAGCACGCAACCCCAGTAAAACCCAGGGAAGTTTATTTACCCAATTTGTATCCGTTAGTGAGGCTCTGAGGGTGGCCTTTAAAGATCTGTGAAAACGCTTGCATAACCCATTAGCCTGAGAGTGATAAGCGGTGGTGCGGTGAATTGTTGCCCCTAAGCTGCTGGACATGGCTGACCAAAGCTCCGAGACAAATTGAGGGCCCCTATCGGACGTGATGTCCGATGGGACGCCGAAACGTGCCACCCAGTTTGTCAAAAAAATGCGAGCGACTTCCTCCGCTGTAGTTGACGCCAGAGGGACCGCCTCTGGCCAGCGCGTGGTGCGGTCTATCATTGTTAACAGGTGTGTGAAACCTTGGGAGGAAGGTAGTGGTCCCACGAGGTCGACATGAACGTGGTCGAACCTTCTAGCAGGGATTGGAAAAGGCTCCAGAGGGGCTTTTGTGTGTTTGTGTATTTTGGCGCGCTGACAGGAAATGCAAGTTTTTGCCCATTCTTTTACGTTTTTGCGCAGGCCAGGCCACACAAACTTTTCGGCGACCATTTTAACCGAGGCGCGCACACCCGGGTGCGCGACGGAGTGAATTGAGTCGAAAATACGGCGGCGCCATGTAGCTGGGACTAACGGGCGCAGTCGGCCGGTTGAGATATCGCATATTAGGGGGGGCACGCAGTCGCGTAAACCCCTTTCCTCAAGCCTTAACCCTGTTGGTCCAAACAAGAGTGCGTGCACGTCCGCGTTACTACTTTGTTCCTCTGCCATGGCTGCATAATCTATCCCTGCATGGATTGGGGCCGTGTATGTGTCCGCGTTGGTGAAGAGTTCCGCGGCTGAGGTAGTATAATCTGTCTCCTCGCGCTCTGACGATGTCACAGCGCGAGAGAGGCAGTCTGCTACCACGTTAAGTTTGCCTGCCACATGTCGAATGTCTGTGGTGAACTCTGAAATCGCAGCCAGCTGTCTTTGTTGCCTGCCTGACCACGGTTCGGAAATTTTAGCCATAGCAAAGGTGAGCGGTTTGTGGTCTACAAAAGCCGTGAAACTCCGCCCTTCTAACCAGAACTGGAAGTGGCGGATGGATAAATGAAGCGCTAGCAGCTCCCTGTCAAAAGTGCTGTATTTACGCTCGGTTTGGTTTAGCGATTTGCTGATGAATGCCAAAGGTTGCCAGATTCCGCTGACATGTTGTTCTACAACTGCCCCTATAGCTAGGTCCGAAGCATCTGTGGTTAGCGCAATGCGGGCCAAGGGATCGGGGTGAACCAACAATGTGGCATTAGCTAGGATGCTTTTAACTTCCGCGAAGGCGCGTTCGCGCTCCGGGGTCCATTCGACCGCGTTGGAAGCTTTTTGTTTTCTGAGTGCGTCATATAGGGGCTGCATGAGCTGAGCTGCGTGGGGGAGGAAACAGTTGTAAAAATTAACCATTTCTAAAAATTCTTGCAGCGATTTGACCGTTTGTGGCCGTGGGAAACTTTGTATCGCGTGAACTTTGTCTGGAAGTGGGACTGCCCCCTTAGGAGAAACTCTGTGTCCTAAAAAATCAGTTTGTGACACGCCGAATTTGCATTTGGCTGGATTGATTATTAACCCGTGCTCTTCTAGCCTCTGAAAAACCATAGTGAGATGCCGCTCGTGTTCTTCCTCAGACGGGCTGGCTACCAGCATATCGTCGAGGTAGACGAAAACGAAAGGGAGGTCGCGTAATACTGCGTCCATCATCCGCTGAAAGGTTTGAGCCGCGCCTTTGAGGCCGAAAGGCATTTGCAAAAATTCAAAAAGGCCGAAAGGGGTTATTACAGCTGTTTTAGGAATATCCTCTGCTCGAACTGGGACTTGATGATAACCGCGGACCAGGTCTATTTTTGAAAAAATGCGCGCACCCGCCAGATGCAGTGAAAAATCCTGAATGTGAGGAATTGGGTAGCGGTCATGCGCTGTCGCATTGTTTAATCTGCGGTAATCGCCGCACGGTCTCCAAGAACCGTCGGATTTCGGAACCATGCGAAGTGGTGAGGCCCAGGGGCTTTTCGAGCGTCTAATAATGCCTAATTTTTCAAGGGTGGTAAACTCGTCCCGAGCTATGGCGAGCTTGGCTGCGTCTAAGCGCCGAGCTTTGGCAAATACGGGTGGGCCCGTTGTGGGAATAAAATGTTCAACCCCGTGTTTAGCCACTGTGGCTGAGAATTTGGGAATTGTGAGTGCTGGAAATTGGGTGAGGAGTTGATCAAACTTACCTCCTGCTGTGGTGACGCTGGCCTGCACAGGTGGTGGAGAAAGCCGGGCTGAGCAGGGAATAGAAGCAAAGGACAGTGCATTAACCAAGCGTCTGTTCGCTAGATCAACTAATAACCCATGTGCACACAAAAAATCTGCGCCCAACAAGTTAAAACTCACCGCCGCTACAACAAATGTCCATCTGTAGTTGCGTCCTGGCCGTGTCGCTGTCACCGCGGGCTGATTCTGCTCGGTGATTTGTGGCTCCTCGTGGCTCCGGACATCTGCGGATGCTGCTGTGGGTGTCTGCTCCTTGCAGGCGTTGACGAGCCGTTGAGCTTCGTGAGCCAGCGTGCAGAAGTCTTGCTGGGTGCTGCATCGCATGTTGGCCAGCGTCCCTCTCATGTGTGGCGGCAGCGTACTGAGGAATATGAAATGGAAGAGGAAGTTGTCATTGTCCTCTTCTTTAAGTTGCAGCAAGTCCTCCATGAGGGCCTTGGGTCTGCATCCTCTGTGGCCGTAAACCGCCAGGATCCTCTCGGCTCTCTCCTCGGCTGAGGGGACGTAATTTGCCATGATGGTCGCTTTCAGTTCTTCATATTTGTCCCGGGCCGGCGGCCGCCGGATTATACTCCGCGCACATCTCAAAGTGGCGGCGTTGAGTTTGGCGACGATGTGATAGAACTTTGTATCGTCAGCCGTGATGCCCGCAAGTGCAAACTGGGCTTCAGCTTGCTGAAACCACGATGCAGGGTCTTCCTGCCAAAAGTCCGGCAGGTTGACGGTGACGGCGTTTGTGTAGACCGTCACTGATGTGTCCGCAGGGTGAGAGTGCCTTGCTTCGGCTCTCTCCGCGGTGCTGGTGCTCGGTTGAGCCCTCTCTATCACTTCTGCCATGGGGGAACGTCGTCCATCTGTTCCCCTGTCTGCATGGGCGCCGGCGTCTGCCTGGGTCGCCACAGATGAGTCGATTGCGGGGGAACGCCTCTGGTCCATCCTCGCGTCAGGGTCACCAGTGTAAAAGAGCTTGGAAGAACGAGGCGATGTGATATATAAACCAAAGTTTATTATCAGCTCCTCTAACAAGTCTCATCCTAGTGCAGCAGCAGAAGAAGGAAAAAGAGGCCGAACACCTCTGGCTCTAAGAACTTATACTTGCACATAACAAAAGACATGCAAATCCAAAGCTGACATCCCTCCTTATCTTAATCCCCCCATTGTCTTTGTACTCCTCCTCATGGCCCTGGGGGGTGAGGGCAGCTCCTCCGGTCTCCACCGCAGTGCCTGGGAAACTCTTTAATCCTCACTGGCGGTTGAGATCTCTTTGTCCTGTTCTGAGGTGTGAAGTCGCCTTACATATGTAATCACCAAACATTCTCACATGCTTCAACATATGTAGGTTATGGAATATATGATTAATATAGACCACACTTTACCTATAAAAGCAAAGGATTTCAGTACTTTCCACAGTGGCGAGGTCCGCTGTGGGCTGGCTGATTTCCTCTTGCCTGGATGAACGACATAAATGGATGGTGGTTAGTTTCAAGCAAGTTCAACACTTATACAGGCACATCTCAAAAATTAGAATACCATGAAAAAATTCAATATTTTTTTCACTCATTTCAGAAAGTGAAACCCATATATAGATTCATTACAGGGACAGTGATATATTGAAAGTGTTTATTTTAATATTGATGATTACGGCTACAGCCCATATTAACCAACACCTCAGCGGCCAACATATATATTTAAAAACTATTTTTTAAAGTTTATTTTATGTAATATTCTAATTTTTTGCCAAATTGAATTTGGGGTTTTCAGGGGCTGTAAGCCATAATCATCAAAATTAAAATAAACTCTTGAAATATATCACTGTCTGTGTAATGAATCTATATAATATACAGATTTCTCCTTCTGAAATGAGTGACAAAAAATATTGAAGTTTTTCATGACATTCTAATTTTTGGAGATGTAACTGTATTAGGGAAATACACCTGTGAAAGTCAGTGGTGGGATGTGACAAAAATGCTTTGTTTCCCTGACAAGCACTGCAGGATCCACAGAATAGGTGTGTGGGTCTATTCTGACGCTTTAGAAAATTATATGAATGACTTTATAAGTCACTGGTTTGAAAAAGCAATTTTAATATGACGAGATTTCGGCTCCTGTGGTGCATTTCACCAGTATCCACAATATAAACAGAGGGCAGCTAACCCCTGGCATGTGGAAACACATTCTAGCATTAAATTGCACACAATTTAATGCGCAGCACCAAAGTGCAATACGTACCCAAACCAGGACTTTAACCAGGATTAACATATTTCATCGTTTTGCTCTCACAAGCGAATATTTAGGAGAAAACAAGCGCGAATCAGCAGTTGGTACTAGCTAGCTAATAGCTAAAAATCGTTAGCTAAAACGGGTTACCCAGCACAAAACGGCGCTGTATGGCTCAAAAAAAGTGAGCTTACCACCAACAGGATAAATAAGCGAACAGATGCACATTATTACAAATCACTCACCATCGATGGTTCTCTCACGTTCGTCTTCAGCTTGTCCGTAGTTCGGTTCTATGCTGGGCTGCCATCTGTATCGGTCCGGGTCACTCCTCACTATGGATCTGCCACCAAGCAGAGAAAACTCCGCACCTCTTCGTTGGACCACGGTGTAGAGTTCCGCAAAACCTACAACGCTGTCTGTATTAATATCGTATTTACTCTGTGACCGAGTTAGTCCGTGAAATATTGCAAATGGCGGTCGTGTGTAGATTCATCAGAAGACGGTCACTTTCGTGACGTTACGACCTGACCAATCAGCGGCGACCAGTCTTTTGACATCACAACACGGCACGACTCAGCACGCTTGTACCCTGCCCTTGAGCGGGGACGAAAATCGCGGCTGTTAAACCGTGTTGGGGCTAGTGGAAAGAGTTACAAAGCATGCTGAGCTGTCCCGTGTTGGGCTAATCGGGGCTAGTGGAAAAGGCCCTTAACTGGCAAAAGTCCACCACACCTTGCGACAGATGTGCTTATCTGCCAGAATGTCCAGTCTCACCCCATGTAACTAGGAGTGGTCCACCACAACACTAGTGCATACCCATGCATGCCCTTAGAAACCAAATATAAGCAAGTATTTCTGCATGCCCGTAGAAAGCAGGTGTAAACAAGCATTTCTGCTTGCCCGTCAAAAGTTACTGTTACCATGGCAACAGTAACCATGGTGATGCCTGCCTTTGATCTTTGACATGGTTAAGCAAGTAGTTCTGCATGCCCATCGAAAGCAAGTGTATTCCCACACCGCCCCCCCCCCCCCAATCTGAGTCTCGGTGGGGGAAGAATCCACCTCAGTATATTTACACTCTGACTGAAAGACAAAAAGGAATCGTCTTGGAGGGTTTGTGTGTGGATGCAGGGGTGGTGTGTTGATGTGAACAGTGACAAAGAGAATGGAAATTACAAAGGCTTTGATGTTAATGCAGCACACAGAGAAGGCTGACTGAGTGGTATTATTTAAGAGCAGAGGTGCCTGAGATCTGCTACTCTTTTGTTGCTTGTGTTTCTAGAGAAATGTGAGAGAGAGTGGAATAAAGCCTGATATGATATGGACCTCTCTGCCTGGTTCTTGACTTTCTCCACAACACAAATAAATCTTAGTGTTCAGCCCCTTTTATATTTGTCCACATGTGTGATTGTCTATATATAGGCTACACCTCTTTGTATTCCACTTTCAAACACAGTCTACATTTGGGTCTGTAAAGCCTAATTGGGATACCTGTTTTCAGACAAGAATACTTGCTTCCTATGGGCACGCACTAGTTTCATTAAAACCTGTGGAAGCTGTTGATATGTGGAAAAAGTGCAATAAATGGGATTTTTAAATAAAAATAGCCATATAATTTTGCATATTTTAAAATTATCTGCAAACGGAACAAGAAATGTTAGCTTATCAAAACTGTTTAAAATGAGTAAAAATTATCTTCCTGTAAATAAAATGTTCTTACATAAAACAGCAAGAGAATAAAATCTTGTGATATATATATAAAAACATCAGTAGCCTCGATTTAAGATATTTCATCTTAGTTTTCCCTTTTTTACAGTGAAAATACTTGTGTAATTGGGGGATTTGTCTTCATTTTAGACTTCAGCACTTGACTTGCATGCTTCATTTGCATAAGGTAACCTAAAGTGCACTCTGCCAGAATGTACTGCACATCTACATACATAGACAATAAATGGGAGTGGAGGAAATTACACTTACACAGGTGGGGGGGGGGGGGGTTTCAAGTTTATAAGAAAGTAGAGCAAATGTAAATTGAAAAGAAAAAGCCAGAAATTCATGAAAAAAATTTGAAAACTCTAAAAGTTTCATATTTAGGAGGAAAACTCCTTTTATTAATATTGACAGGTGAGATTTATGTTTTACATTCATTTTAAGAGCAGCATATACCGTATTTAGCTCCATGCTATGTTGTCTTCAGTTAGACCTTTACTGTCACTGAGGAGGAGAACATTCATTTCTTTGTTTTTATTTGTATTTTCCAATTTCTGGAGACAGGGTGTGTTTCTGCTCAATAATTCAACACCCTACCTTTCCCTCATCATCATTCACCCGTCATTTTCCCTCTCTGAAGGGCTTCTCACGTTTCCATGTCATTCATATATATTTATGTATATACATCTTCACTGACTGCTGCAGACCAAATAGAGGACAGAAAATATGGCTAAAATTCTGTGGCCATGTCTTTTCTTTTTGATGTTCAAACTTCAAAGGAAAAATAAATTGGATCAAATACGGCAGCCTGATTTAGGACGCTTTCTGTAAATCAGTGGCTCCTACTCCCATCCCACAAAATAATAACAAAAAGTTGTGTAATTTACAAATTAGTTACTAAAAAACAACATTTTTTTTATCCATTATGAATGTCTGAATGCTTCTTTTACAATTATCTGGATATGTCTTGTGGATGAATTTGTCTGCCCTGATACTGTGGTATGCATAGTTTGCTCATTATTAGAAAGAATTAAAAAAAAAGTGTATGTGGATCTTTAAAAATTTTAATTAGTTTATCCAAAATTAAGGCCTTAATTATCCTTAAAGTGATGACTAACACATCAATCTGCCTTTGAATGGTCTTAAAAATGCCACAGATATGATAAACATGATAGTGCGGCGGCATGAAAAATAAGCAGCGTTGGTGTAGGTTTTAAGTTGGTTTTATTAATCATACCGCCGTCACGAGCTCCGCTCCCGGCGCCGTGCATGCGCGCCGGGAGCGAGCTCAGCGGCTCTCAGAGAAGGAGGACACAATGTTTGTGTCCAGCAGCAGCAGTTGAGGAAGTGGAATTGAGAGGGCGAGTTACAGAACCTGTACAGTATTTATACCCAACTCAGACAATACATCAAAGCGGTTTCTCAGCAGTTGGTACGATCAAAGGGACTGCAGAACAGGCATGAGACATTTGCATTTAAGAGACCTACATAACAATTGGCAGATTTGCTAGCCTCTGCTCCAGGTGCAGGACAAAGAGGTTACAAGGCACATCTACATATTGATCTCAGCCTCTAGGTCACAGTAAGGACAGGACGCATGAACACTATACATGAATGGCACATTACATCACAATACATGAATGGCATATTGCATCACAACACATGCATGGCACATTACATCTCAGTAGTGCAGCGGGAAAAACCAAGAGAAGAGAGCTGACTGTCCTTAATCTGTTGTGGGGGTTAACCGAACCGCCCACACGCTCCCCCCCAGAGGGCACGGCAGGGGGCCGAGACCTCGATAATCCCTCTATGGGAGCGAGCTGTGGAAGAAGCTCACTGCAGGCGGAGGGGGAGGGAGGAGGGGGGTAGTAAGTGCCGGCAGGGGGACGGTGAAATCGTCCGAGCCGCGCAAAAATTGCTTGTGGGTCCGCAATGTCGAAGGGCTGTCCCGTTGAACGTGCAGAGGTCCACAAGAAGAAAAATTAGTCTCTGACTCCTCTCGTGGCCATGAAGAAAAACAGGAGCGGCTGTAAGAAAAAAAAAAAAAGAAGCAGAGGGACTTGGCTTGTTGGCTTTAGGTGCAGGAGCAACCCTAAAGCCCCCGGGAACAGCTGACGGCTGAAATCCCTTTGTGCGCCATGGCTGAGACCATCAGTAAATCCTGTGAACAAGTTGCTTGCGTGCCTCAGGTGAACGAGCAACCCTGAAGGGCCTGTGTGCAGCAGTGCAGGAGGATGGGGGTCTCTGGAGCCGTTATTGTCCCGTGCGTGATGCGCCGTCCTCGTAACTCCCCGGTGCGTGCGCGGGGGTTCCGTGTGTGGGTGGGCCGCTGGAGTGGCGAGTCAGGGTCCAGAATCTTGGTGGAGATCGGCGCAGACGGCGCCGATAATATCCAGGTTGAGCTGTGGCTGCAGATTGGCCATGGTGCATTGGAGCGGAGAGAGGGAATAGACGATCTTTGACACCGCTCGGCCGTGGTGCGTTCAGGTCCACGCGTTGCGTTCTCCGCCGGCCCTGGAGGTCGCCGTCGCGGAGAGGGGACGAGGTGCCTGCGCTCTCATGTGGAGGAGCTGCGGGCGCGGCCGGTCCAGCGTGGATGAGCAGATCTCAGACGTGCAGATCTCATCATGAAGAGCGGGTCACCAGTGCAGCTGTCCAGATCAGAAGGTTGCTTTGCACAAAACGTGTGCATGTTCGGGGTCACCAGTGAAGCTTTCACTGGCAGCGTGTTCTCTTCTGCCTTCAGGTCATGGTGCGTTGGAGCGGTGAGAGGGAGGAGACGTCTTGTGTCCCTCGGCCGGTTCAGCATGGATGTCCAGACCAGAAGGTTGCGTAGCACAAAGCGTGTGCGTCTTCGGGGTCACCAGTGCGGCGGCATGGAAAAATAAGCAGCGTTGGTGTAGGTTTTAAGTTGGTTTTATTAATCATACCGCCATCACAAGCTCCGCTCCCGGCGCCGTGCTTGCGCGCCGGGAGAGAGCTCAGCGGCTCTCAGAGAAGGAGGACACAATGTCTGTGTCCAGCAGCAGCAGTTGAGGAAGTGGAATTGAGAGGGCGAGTTACAGAACCTGTGCAGTATTTATACCCAACTCAGACAATACATCAAAGCCGATTCACAGCAGTTGGTACGATCAAAGGGACTGCAGAACAGGCATGAGACATTTGCATTTAAGAGACCTACATAACAATAGGCAGATTTGCTAGCCTCTGCTCCAGGTGCAGGACAAAGAGGTTACAAGGCACATCTACATATTGATCTCAGCCTCTAGGTCACAGTAAGGACAGGACGCATGAACACTATACATGAATGGCACATTACATCACAATACATGAATGGCACATTACATCACGATACATGAATGGCACATTACATCACAATACATGCATGGCACATTACATCTCAGTAGTGCAGTGGGAAAAACCAAGAGAAGAGAGCTGACTGTCCTTAATCTGTTGTGGGGGTTAACCGAACCGCCCACAATAGTGTAGAGAATGTAAATAATGAGGCAAGTTTGTCTCGGATGGTTTATTACACATTCTCTCACATGAGCATGGCAGAAAAGAGGACATCTCAAACAGAACTCTTCACTTATATACCCAGGTCCTTTTACATATCACAAGGTCACATTGCATTCACATAAAAGATCACAATGCCTGCACTTCCTTAATCCTTCAACATCCCCCACACAGTCTCTGGCACACAAAGGCTCATCCAAGCCGTCTCTGCAATACAAAAGATCACATTTCTCAGCTTCCTGTTATCCCCAAGGAAACTCTGCCCTTTGTTCTTATCAAAGATGCTGCTCATTATGTTTTGGCCATGTGCGGCCACACCACCCCCCCGAGCATATTGGATCGAACAAAAGAATAACAGTCTGTATGCTGAATCATTACACATCAATCCACATGCTGCTTGGGCTTCAGTCTTCTCCCGTATCTGCTGTAACCAGGATTCACTGCCTCTGCGGCGCTGTCGTGCTGGGGAGCTGCTGTCTGGGGGTGAAAACCTTTTGTCAGTCCCTGCGGGTGTTCTGGGGCAATTCTACTCTGGGAAGTTCCCCGTGGGGGTCTTCCCCGCCGAGGGGCCCTCGCCAACAGCACTTGCTCGTCCGCCACCACAAAAGCGGGTTTAAGTCTGTTTATGCCAACCTTTTCCCTCCTACCCCCCAAATCTAGCAAAAAATGCTTGTCCCCTGTTTCCAGCACTCTGAACGGTCCATCGTAAGGTGGTCGCAGTGGGAGGCGATGCGCGTCATGTCTTACAAAAACAAACTCCGCGTTTTTCAAAGTTTTAGGCACAAAAACACGCGGAAAACTGTAGTGAACGGGGCCCGGCAACGTGCCTGTGTCACTGCTACGTTGCAACAGCTGAGACGGGGAGCTGCCCGGCGCAGGATTATCCGGGAGAAACTCCCCGGGCAGCCGAAGTGGCTGCGCAAAAACAAGTTCAGCTGGGGAAGCTTCTAAGTCTTCTTTAGGCGCAGAACGTAACCCCAATAAAACCCACGGTAGCTTGTCTACCCAATTTGCATCCGTCAGTGACGCCCTGAGAGCCACTTTCAATGACCTATGAAAACGTTCACATAACCCATTAGCCTGAGGATTGTACACGGTTGTGCGGTGAATTGTGACACCCAGGCTGCGGGCCATTGCTGACCAAAGTTCGGAAACAAATTGAGGGCCTCTGTCGGACGTAATGTCCGACGGGACTCCAAAACGCGCTACCCATGCTGACAAAAATGCGCGCGCTACCTCCTCGGCTGTGGTTGACGCCAGTGGAACCACCTCCAGCCATCGCGTGGTGCGGTCCACCATTGTCAGAAGGTGCGTGCACCCCTGTGATGGCGGGAGGGGGCCCACGAGGTCCACGTGAACATGGTCGAACCTCTTAGCCGGGATGTGAAACGGCTCCAAGGGAGCCCTCGTGTGTCTGTGTACTTTGGCTCGTTGGCACGCCATGCAGGCTGCTGCCCACTCTTTCACCTGTTTGCGAAGACTCGGCCACACAAATTTCTCTCCTACCATCTTGATTGACGCACACATTCCTGGGTGCGCTAAAGAATGAACCGAGTCAAAAATGCGGTGGCGCCACGCAGCCAGTACCACGGGACGCAGTCGCCCAGTGGAGACATCGCAGATTAGGGGGGGGCATACCATTTTGCAGCACCCTGCTCTCCAGCCTTAACCCTGTTGGTCCAGACTGGAGCGCGCGCACATCCGAGTCACTAACCTGATCCGCAGCCATGGCTGCGTAATCTATCCCCACGCGGACCGGGGCCGCCACGGCGCGTGAGAGGCAGTCTGCCACTACATTCAGCTTACCCGAGACATGCTGAATATCAGTAGTAAACTCTGAGATCGCGGCCAGCTGTCTCTGCTGCCGGCCCGACCAAGGTTCTGAAACCTTGGCCATCGCGAATGTTAGTGGCTTGTGGTCAACGAACGCGGTGAAACAGCGCCCTTCCAGCCAGAACTGGAAGTGGCAAATAGCCAAGTGAAGAGCCAGTAACTCCCTGTCAAATGCACTGTATTTACATTCACTATCGCGCGAAGTCCTGCTGAAAAAGGCGAGCGGCTGCCAAGCCCCGGCTACACGCTGCTCCACCACCGCCCCAATGGCCACATCTGACGCGTCAGTAGTGAGCGCTATGCGGGCCGTTGGGTCTGGATGTGCCAACAACGCAGCGTTTGCCAGGGCTGCCTTGACTTACGAGAACGCTCGCTCTCGCTCCGGGGACCATTCGATCTTATTCGCGGGCTTCTGTTTTTTGAGCGCGGCGTACAGTGGTTGCATGAGCTGCGCTGCGCGGGGGAGGAAACGGTTATAAAAATTCACCATTCCCAAAAATTCCTGTAACGCCCTGACTGTTTGTGGTCGGGGAAAATCTGCTACCTCGCGCACTTTGTCAGGAAGCGGAACCGCTCCTTCGGGAGACACGCGGTGCCCCAAAAAATCAATCTGCGTCACCCCGAACTGACACTTCGCTGGATTGATTATTAAACCGTGCTCTCCCAACCTCCGGAAAACCGCCGTGAGGTGGGTTTCGTGTTCGTCTTCGGACGCGCTGGCTACCAAAATATCGTCCAGGTAGACGAATACAAAAGGGAGATCGCGCAGCACCGCATCCATCATGCGTTGGAATGTCTGTGCAGCCCCTTTAAGTCCGAATGGCATGCGCAAAAATTTGAATAGGCCGAACGGAGTTATCACTGCTGTTTTGGGTATGTCCTCAGCGCGCACTGGGACTTGGTGGTAACCGCGGACCAAGTCTATTTTAGAAAAAACGCGCGCTCCTGCCAAATGAACGAAAAAATCTTGAATGTGAGGAATTGGGTAGCGGTCGTGCGCTGTGGCATTGTTCAACCTGCGGAAATCCCCGCAAGGTCGCCACGAACCGTCAGCTTTAGGGACAATGTGTAGCGGGGAAGCCCATGGGCTGTTTGAACGCCTGATGATGCCCAACCTCTCCAGGTTGGCGAACTCCTCGCGCGCTATGGCCAGTTTAGCTGCATCCAAGCGCTGAGGTTTTGCAAAAACGGGCGGCCCGGTGGTGGCAATAAAATGTTCCACCCCGTGTTTAGCGACGGCTGCCGAAAATGTCGGGACCGTGAGTGCTGGGAACTGAGTGAGCAATGTGTGGAACTTACCGCTTGCAGCTGTGACGTTGGCTTGTGCTGTTGGCCGGGACGCTCGAGCTGTACAGGGAATAGAATCAAAGGACAGTGCATTAACCAGGCGCCTGTTAGCGACATCAACCAACAAACCATGTGAGCACAAAAAATCAGCCCCCAATATATTGAAATTCAATGCTGCTATGACAAAAGTCCACTCAAATGTACGGCCATGTAGAGACAGAAGCAGAGTCCTCTCACCAAAGGTCTTAATCTCCGAGCCATTCGCTGCTCCCATCCCGGGAACGCTGGAACCTGCGAGCCGGTCAGCGGAGGAAGGCGTGATGAAACTCAACTGGGCACCTGTGTCCATGAGGAAATGCCTCCCCGAGCGTGCGTCCGTCAAGTAGAGCAGCTTGTTCTCCTCTCCGAGGGCCGCAGCTGCTACCGACCCCCGGCCTTGGCGTTTTCCCGAGCGCTTGAACTGGTACGGTGGTATACATTTGCGTGCCCTCTCTGCAAAGCGGCGGTGGTAGAAACAAAGGGTGTCTCCTCCACGTTCCTTGGCCCCCGCTGCCGCCGTCGTCGGTGTTTCTGTTACCGCTGTCCCTGGCTCCCTGCCATCTCCGGCCGTCGCGCCGAGCTCCGTCGCCACCGCCGAGACCGCGCGCTGTCTGCTGGCGTTGACAATCCGATGCGCCTCCCGGGCCAGCACGCGGAAGTCCCGCTGGGCCAACAACGGCGAACTGGCCAGGGTCGCTCTCGTCGCTGATGGTAGTGTCCTGAGGAAAAGGTGGGTAAAGATGAAGTGGTCATTGTCCGAGCCTTTCAATCTCAGCATTTTCTCCATCAGGTCAATGGGCGTGCCATCTCCCAACTCAGTCAGCGCCAGGAGTCTCTCTGCTCTCTCCTCGACCGAGAGAGTGTAGTGCTGGATGAGTGCAGCCTTCAACGCGCCGTATTTGTCGCTGGCTGGTGGCTGCTCCAGAAGGCTGTCCACATGCTGAGCCGTGTGGGTGTCAAGCTTTGCGACCACATGGTAGAATTTCGTGTCATCCACCGATATCCCCCGGAGGATGAACTACGCCTCAACCAGGTGGAACCAGGAGCGCGGATTGTGCTGCCAAAAATCCGGTAGTTGGATTGCAACGGCATACGCTTGGCTGGGGGCTCCCAATGAAGCTGGCTCCGGGGAATTCTCTGCGTGTTGCATGCTTCGTCTTGGGTCACCAGTGTAGAGAATGTAAATAATGAGGCAAATTTGTCTCAGACGGTTTATTACACATTCTCTCACATGAGCATGGCAGAAAAGAGGACATCTCAGACAGAACTCTTCACTTATATACCCAGATCCTTTTACATATCACAAGGTCACATTGCATTCTCATAAAAGATCACAATGCCTGCACTTCCTTAATCCTTCAACATCCCCCACACAGTCTCTGGCACACAAAGGCTCCTCCAAGCCGTCTCTGCAATACAAAAGATCACATTTCTTAGCTTCCTGTTATCTCCAAGGAAACTCTGCCCTTTGTTCTTATCAAAGATGCTGCTCATTATGTTTGGCCATGTGCGGCCACAATAGCTATGTTTTTTGCCCTTACCTGTATATCACACGGAATGGCGAATGCTGGCAAACATAGCAATTTTTGCATTTCGTCAGGGTTCGTAAAGGATTGCCAGACAGTTCACAAACAGTTTTTAAGATCCCAAACAGTTTTTCTTGTTGCCACAAAATTTGCTTGTACCATGGAAAGAAGTACGCTGAATTTAATCAGGCCACAAGCTGCATATCAGTTTTGTATCAGTATCAGCAGATACTCAAATTTTAAAGGGGTCATTGACTGACAAATGGTGTGTTTGTAGGTTTTAACTGTCTCAAATGTGTCAGCTGGTCACGTAATTAGCCAAAAATTAGTGGTACCAGGATGCTGGCTGTAAATGTGGCTTATATTATTATTTTCATCAGATCTTATTCAAGAATCAAGATTCAAGATTCAAAGATTTTATTTGTCGATACAACTATACGTAAAGGACATACAGGAGAACTGAAGTGGCATTTCTCTTTCTTTTCAGTGGTATGCACAATACAAAAAAAGAAAAAGGAATAAGGTGGACACCGGTGGTGAGGGGGGCCATTAAGCTGAAGAAGGAGTCCTATCAAGCTTGGTTGGCTTGTGGGACTCCCGAAGCAGCTGAGGTGTACTGGCGGACCAAGGAGAGTGCAGCTCAGGTGGTTGCTGAAGCAAAAACTCGGGTATGGGAGGAGTTCGGTGAGGCCATGGAACAAGATGTTTGATCGGTCTCGAAGAGATTCTGGCAAACTGTCCGGTGGCTCAGGAGGGGGAAGCAGCTCCCTGTCCACACTGCGTATGGTGCATATGGGGTGCTGCTGACTTCAAGTGGGGATATCGTCGGGCAGTGGAAGGAATACTTCGAGGATCTCCTCAATCCCACTGATACGCCTTCCACAGAGGAAGCAGGGCTTGTGGACAACAGGGACGACTCGCCTATCAGAGGGGCTGAGGTCGCCAAGGTGGTTAAAAATCTCTATGGTGGCTGGACCCCAGGGGTGGACAAAATTCGCCCTTAGTACCTCAAGGCCCTGGATGTTGTAGGGCTGTCATGGTTGACACGCCTTTGCAACATTGCGTGGAATTTGGGGGCAGTGCCTTTAGCATGGCAAATTGGGATGGTGGTTCCTCTCTTCAAAAAAGATGACCAGAGGGTGTGCTCCAACTTTAGAGGGATCACACTCCTCAGCCTCCCTTGGTCTGTGCCAAGGTACAGGAGAGGAGAGTCCGGCCGTTGGTTGAACCTCGGATTCAGGAGGAGCAGTGTGGTTTTTGTCCTGGCCATGGCACATCGGACCAGCTCCTTACCCTCTCGAGAATCCTCAAGGGTTCGTGGGAGTTTGCCCAACCAGTTTACATATGTCTTGTGGACTTGGAGAAGGTATTCGACCGCGTCCCTCGTGGTTTTTTGTGGGGGGTGCTTCGGGGGTATGGGGTATCGGGATTGTTGCTACAAGTCTCTGTATGACCGTTGTGAGAGCTTGGTTCGTATTGCCAACACTCGGTCGGACTCATTCCCAGTGAGAGTTGGACTCCGCCAGGGCTGCCCTTTGTCACTGATCCTGTTCATAATTTTTATGGACAGGATTTCTAGGCGCAGCCAGGGAACGGTGGGTGTCATGCTTGGTGACCACAGATCTCAGCTCTGTTGTTTGCAGATGATATTGTCCTGCTGGCTTCATCCAATGACCTACAGGTCTTACTGGGACGGTTTGCCACTGAGTGTGAAGCGGCTGGGATGAGAATCAGCACCTCCAAGTCCGAGTCCATGGTCCTCAGCCGGAAAAAAGGTGGATTGGCCTCTCCGGGTTGGGGACAGGCTCCTGCCCCAAGTGGAGGAATTTAAGTATCTTGGGGTCTTATTCACGAGTGAGGGGAGAATGGAGCGAGAGATTGACAGATGGATCAGAGCGGCATCTGCAGTGATGCGGACATTGTATCAGTCTGTTGTGGTGAAGAGGGAGCTGAGCTCTAAGGTAAAGCTGTCGATTTACCAGTCAATCTACATTCCTACCCTCACATATGGTCATCAGTTTTGGGTAATGACCAAAAGAACAAGATCGTGGTTCTTTCTTCGTAGGATTGCTGGACTCACCCTCAGAGATAGGGTGAGGAACTCAGTCATCTGGGAGAGGCTCATAGAAGAACTGCTGTTCCTCAACATTGAAAGGAGCCAGTTGAGGTGGTATGGGCATCTGATCAGGATGCCTCCTGCACGCCTCCCACTTGAGGTGTTTTGGGCATGTCACACTGGGAGGAGACCCCGGGGCAGACCCAGGACTCACTGGAGAGACTATGTCTCCCAGCTGGTCTGGAAACGCCTTGGTATCCTCTCTGAAGAGCTGGAGCAGGTGGCTGGGGAGAGGGAAATCTGGGCTTCTCTGCTTGAAATGCTGCCTCCGCAACCCGGGCCTCCGGAGAAGCGGTAGAAGATGGATGGATAATGCATTTCATACACAAAGACAATTCAGTGTGCCTTACATAGATGAATGAAAGAACATGCAAGGGAAAATAAAAGCAAAGTGCTTGACAATATAAAAGATCAAGATGTTTAAAGGCCAAATGTCACGTAATTTTTTTTTCTAAATGACAACGAATTTAGATAAAATACACACAGCTTAAACAAAATATTCATACCGGAGACCATATCACCCACCTGTATTTACATAATTGCACAAAATACACCAGGTGAAGGCCCCACCTTGCTTGCTGGCTTGTGACAGCCAGTCCAGACCACGCCCATGTTTTTGACATCACCAGTTGTACCCTGGCTGCCCTGCCTATCCACATTCACACTTATCAACATTGGACAATCATGACGGAAAGTGACAGCGATTGTGAACAAATTAGTTTAGTTTTGTCTTTTTTTTTTGTCAGTGGTTCAGACAGTGACAGAGGCATAGAACCTTACCGGTTCGAGCTGTCCGAGACGGAATCAGATGCTTTGTCTGATGACAACAGTTCCAACGATGACCAGAGAGCAGAACCAGTGGAAAATGTCATTGAACTGGACATTAATCGCCTCCAGAATTGCGAAGCCGAAGGGGGTCTGTCCAGGGCGCCCCATAAATATTGATTTTTCGGAAGCCATTATTATTACAGTGGAGGAGAGCCGCTGCTGTCAAGAAATTGACCAGATCAATATGAAAATGGAGGCGCATACCTGTCAAGTGAGACGTTTTCGCCGTATTTTAATACCATAAAATGCGGCTATAAGGGACAGCGGAGTAATAATGGACATTTCTCTGGGAAATGTTTTCATACCTGTCAAGTGAGACGTTTTCGCCGTATTTTGGTGCCAAGCGCGACTGTGGGGGACGGCGCAGTGGTGGACACTTTTCTGGGAAATGTTTTAAATGTAGTTCGTGTTGTTATTGTCAAATATTTTAAGGAAAATACGGGGAAAATGCAATTTTAGCAAAAACGGGCGTATTGCCATTTCTGTACGCCCAAAACAAAAACATACGGGAAAAAAAATTGAGTGTCTTGAGGAGCACTCCTGTGTGTGATCCCCCACAGCTGGTGCTGGCTCAGCCTGAGCTATTATCACTACAACGAGAAGTGTGGAGTCAGTCATTAGTTTGATTGTCTGGGCGGGCTGATCGCTCAGCTTGAGCTATTATCACTACTGTTCGAAGTGTGGAGTCAATCATTAGTTTAATTGTCTGGGCGGGCTGATCGCTCAGCTTGAGCTATTCTCACTACAATGAGAAGTCTTTAGGACAATGGTTTAACACGTTCAGCTGTGCAGCGGTTGCGGAACAGACAGAGATCGCCTGACAAATACAGAATTCTGCTTTTTTTTTTTATTTTGCGCTGGACGCTGAGTTGTGTTGTTATTGTCAAATATCCATGAATCCTTAAAATATTTGACAATAACAACACGAGTTGCATTTGGGGCATTTCCAAGAGAGGTGTCCCTTGTTGCTCCGCCGTTCCTTATAGCCGCTTTTTACGGTGTTGAAGTACGGCGAAAACGTCTCACTTGACAGGTATGAAAACATTTCCCAGAGAAGTGTCCCTTATTACCCAGCTGTCCCTGATAGTCCCGTTTTAAGGTATGGGTGAAATATCCAATTTTTTCTTTCTTGTTGCTCACTTCAACCTTCCAGTCTCCATATAAACAATCAATTGAAATACCCCAAGCATCAAACTAGGGTACAATCGATTTCGTCACTTCCGCCTTCTTCCCCAGGCGATTCCAGGGGCCGTGTCAGGCCAAGCGCGGCAGTTTTAAATTAACGAATATTCCGTTGTTACTGAAGCATATGCACCAAGACCCGAACGGATCGGTTCCCTTTTATATCTAGTTTCAAGATATTTAAAGTACCCTGTTACGTGACATTTGGCCTTTAAACATAATAAAAAGGGAGTACATAAAATTGTAATACAAGAAAATAAGATTTTATATATATATATATATATATATATATATATATATATATATATATATATATATATATATACTGCTCAAAAAAATAAAGGGAACACTTTGAAAACACATCAGATTTTAATGGGAAACTAAATTAAAAAGTGTTCCTTTAATCATTATTGTGATTTTATGCACATCACAAAAAAGAGCTATAAGGATAATAAACAATGCAGGATATAGAGACCATACCAATTCGTTGTTCTTGAAGTCACATGTCATAAAGTTCATCGATTTAGTTAAATTTAAGACAGCACAAGTAATGTACAGGGCAATTAACAATCAACTCCCATCTAATATACAAAAAATATTTTAAAAAAGCAACAATGATCATAATTTGAGAGGAGACTTAAACTTCACAAAACCCAAGATACGTACAACCAAGAAAAGTATGTGCATATCTGTCTGTGGGGTGGATTTGTGGAACAGTCTGGAGTAGGAACTGAAACTATGTACAAAGAGAAATCAATTTAAAAAGAGGTATAAGCACCATTTGTTGAAAGGATATATGTTAGAAGGGTAGAATTTATATGTACGATTCATTATGTTCACTCTGGGACATTATGGGACACTATGGAATGATGGGTGGGACAGCACTGTGTGTATCTGTGTCATTTGAGACTGGTTTTGATATATGGACTTCATTGTATGTTAGAATGGACAGGTGTTAATGTTGATCTGTAAAAATACAGTAAATTGTTTACTTGGGGTCTTAAAGGTAGTAATTTGTATAAAATTCACATGGGCGTATCGATGGAAAAGAGGAGTTGGAATTAATAAGTGTTCACTTCTTCCTTCTCCCTTTCGAACAGTGTATACTGTAACTTTATTGCATTTGCTATTTGCTTGTTTTTTGTTATATTTTTTGTGTTCGAAATAAACTATCTATCTAATCTGAGTAAGCTGGACTAGCCTGCCACAATTTTGATATCCAGCTTGTTTTTTCCCTTTAAAATCTGATGTGTTTTCAAAGTGTTCCCTTTATTTTTTGAGCAGTATATATATACCGCCCAATCTCTATTTTACCAGTCCTATCTAAGGTTCTTGAAAAAGTTGTAGCTACACAGCTGATAGACTACTTACAAGACAGTCAACTTCTTCATCCACATCAATTTGGTTTTAGACCAGGATACTCAACAGAAACAGCAAATTGTTGCCTTATTGAAAACGTCAAACAGTCCTTGGACAGGGGTAATGTGGTAGGAGCTGTTTTTCTAGATCTCAAAAAGGCTTTCGATACTGTAAACCACAGTTTGCTTTTATCCAAAATGGTATCTTTTAACTTCTCCCCAAATACATTAGAATGGTTTGCATCTTATCTCCAGAATAGAGAACAGTGTGTAAAAGTTCACCAGGATAAATCCTCATTTTTAAACAACCGCATGGGTATCCCACAAGGGTCCATTCTTGGTCCTTTACTTTTCAGCATTTTTATTAATGACTTGCCGTTACACTGCTCAGCTGCAACATGCCAACTTTATGCAGATGATGCAGTTATTTACACAGCTGCCAAGACTCCAGCACAGGCTGCAGATGTACTGTCTACAAGTATGGTTGATGTCCAAGAGTGGCTCCTCAAGAACCATCTATTGCTGAACCTTCAGAAAACAGTCTCAATGTGCTTTTCAATCAAAAAATGTAACCTGCAACATTTTAAAGTTAATATACATGATCATGACATCAGTTTAGCTACAGAATTCAAATACCTTGGCATTGTACTAGATCCTCAACTCAAATTTAATCTTCATATAAAGAAAATTTCAAAAACAGTAAAAAAAAATCTGAACTGCTTTAAATTAATTAGATATTACATACCTTACGAAGCAGCTGCACTGTATATGCATTCTATGGTTTTTTCTCATATATCATACTGTTTGACAGTCTGGGCTCAAGCAGCCCCTTCCACAATAAGACATATAGGTTCATTATATAATCAAACCCTAAAAATCTTGGACAAAAAGCCCATTAGGTGGCATCACTGTAATGTTTTAAAAAAATACAACCTATTGAGTTTTGAGAGCTTCATTGACCTCTGTCTTCTGAAATTAACGTTCAAATGTTTCCATAAATCAGCACCCGAGCCACTTGCTGGTTTCGTCCAAAGACAGGACAGCAGCAGAGCCACCAGGAGTTCTGTTAACAATAACTGTAAAATATTCCACCGCAGAACCACATTTGGACAAACAGCTTTCTCTATAAAGGGCAGTCACATCTGGAACACAATGCCAAATGAAATTAAAATAATAACGGACTTTAAAACATTCACTAAAAATGTTAAAAACTGGCTGAAAAATAAACAAGAATGTACTCATGTATGAATTATTTGTCTGCAAAGTGAGAGTGAATGAAGGGAAGGAATAAATGTGTTTGTTTATAGTGAGTGACGGAGGGAGGAAGGCCTGAAATAGGCAAATGTGAGTTATGTTATATGTGTTAAATGTGAGTCAGGCTGTTATATTTGTGTATTTATAATATTTATAATATTTATGTTAAATGTGAGTCAGGCTGTTATATTTGTGTATTTATAATATTTATAATATTTATAATTGTGTATTTATAATTTTTCTGCATTGATGTATGTGGTTATTGTGTATATTTTTTATCTTGATTCTTTTTTCTAAAGCCCATCCAGGGACAAGAGTTGCAAATTAGCTAATAGCTATACACTCTATGTGCAACACATCAGATTGATTGTCTTTGATTAATTGTCTATGTTTATTGCACTGTCCCTGTCAAATAAACTAATCTACTACTATAATCGTAACAAAATAACTCCAGCCTTCTAAATAAGAGAAGCAATTTCAGAATAATGTTCCTCAATGTAAAGTTGTAAAGACTTTGAATATTCCATCATCTACACTGTATAATAACATCAAAAGATTGCAAGAAACTGGTGACTTCACTGTGTCCAAGGGATATGGCCGAAAATCAGTGTTGAATGTCCATGATCTTCAGGCCCTCAGATGGAACTGCATTACAAACACGGCATGATACTGTCATGAATATCGCTACTTGCCTGCAGTCCAGGACTTTCACCAACTGAAAATATCTGGAATATTATCAAATGCAAAATACAACAAAGGAGACCCTGGATGGTTGAGCAGCTGGAATATTACATTTTAAAGAAGAGGGGGTGTTACACAGTGGTCCCTGTCCCAACTCTTTTGACATGTTTTGCTTCCAAATAGGAAAATATTTTACTTTCAGCATTTGATGTTTTCCAAGTTCTACTGTCAACAACATAGTAGTTTATGATACTTGTAAAACACTGCATTTTGTTTTTATTATACAACTGTCCAGGTTATTCTCTTAACTTTTTTGCT
Organism: Pholidichthys leucotaenia; assembly: GCA_020510985.1. Classification (NCBI taxonomy): domain Eukaryota; kingdom Metazoa; phylum Chordata; class Actinopteri; order Cichliformes; family Pholidichthyidae; genus Pholidichthys; species Pholidichthys leucotaenia. The sequence continues at coordinate 47,460,581 of CM035842.1, forward strand.
TCTGCTGTAGTAAACACATGCTAACATTGGACCGCTTGTGTGTTTTTTCCTCCAGGCATCACCACAGTGCTCACCATGTCCACCATCATCACCGGAGTGAACGCGTCCATGCCCCGTGTGTCCTACATCAAGGCCGTGGACATTTACCTTTGGGTCAGCTTCGTCTTCGTCTTTTTGTCAGTGTTGGAGTATGCAGCAGTGAACTACCTGTCCACTGTCCAGGATCGCCGCGAGCGCAAGATGAGAGAGAGAGCACGCTCTCAGGTTGTTTGTTTGTCTGTTGGTTTTTATACTGCATCTCACTCAGAGGTGTGCAGAGTAGCTGGCTAACTAGGAGAGTCTGGACAAAGTTCTGCTACGATTAGCAGACTAGGTCTACATGGGAGCACCTTACTCTTACCCTGCGTACTGAGCCACTAAATAAAAAGACTCATTTATCCTAAATGTACAACATAGTTGTTGGATCAATATCACAACTCTGTGTCAGAAGCTCCCTCTGATGCATTTAGAAGTTTGGATCTTGTTTAAACTTTCAACATGCGACAAAGTGCAATCAGACATATATAATGTAAACCCCACACATTTTTACAGGTCGAAGTAAGTAAGTTCTTACACTTCTTTTGTGCACACAGAATGCATATTTCTGTTAGTATTTAAGTGCATTTTTTTAAAAGTTTGTGTTCTTTACAAACATTATCCATCCTGTGAGTAAAAAGTCACAAGTTCATAATAAAAAAGGTTCTGTTCTGCAACTGAAGTAACACGAAAAGTTTTAAAAAATTAAGAGAAAATTTCACATATTTAGTGCAATTTTCAGTTCAGTTCAGTTCAGCTATATTTATACAAATCACCACAAAAAAACTATAAGAAAGAAGTCATGAATTTGCTATGACTAAAATCTCCCCACTGTCAGAGTTCAGCTCTTGGTTAAGATAGTATCTCACTGGGTTGAGACAGCTTGAGACTAGTTGGAGAACAGCATTCTCAAGGAAGTTTCCAAAATATCTCCAAACATTCTCGGTGGTTCTCATTTTCCTCTCTTGAGTCACAGGGTCTCGCATTCATCTCGCACAAATTTTGAACATGTTCAAAAAATATGTGCAACAGCTGACTCTTAAGAGAGTCTCAAAGTCATTGCAGATGTCTCAAACCCATCTTGACCTCATCTCGAGTGTTGGGCAGCCATTGTGGGACAGTCATGAGTGTAAAAAAACCTTAAATTTTGTCTTGTGGATGTTGTAAGAATGTCCTGCAACATTTGTATAACATGTATGCAAACACCCGGAGAACTTTGGCCAAAAACTCACTGGGAGTTTGTGCAACATTATTCCAACATTCTTGAGACAGTGTGATTCCAAGTGAAAATTGTCACAAATTCTCAGATTTGTCTCACATTTTTTTTTATTTCCATCTAGATACAACCCATCTCAGTCCAGTGAGATATTACAGCACCCTTAGACTAAACAAGATTAACACTTTAAAAACAAAAGTTACAAATTGACAAGAAAAAAGTTACAAATTTTTAAGAAAAAGTTGCAACTTTAACATGAAAAGACTAATGAATTTATGAGAGGAAAAATTTTAATTTGTAATTGCATAAATTGTTGGATCCAATGGCAGGGGGGGATACCATTCAGACCTGGTAGACCCAAACATATAGTGAGGGTGGGCTGGGAACATCTGGCTGAGGCCCCTGTCCGGGAGGTCTTCAACTCCCACCTCCGGAAGAATGTCAACCATATTCTGAGGGAATCTGGAGACATGGAGTCTGAATGGACCATGTTCTCCACTTCCATTGTTGAAGCGGCTGCCCAGAGCTGCGGCCGCAGGGTCGTCGGGGCATCTTGTGGTGGCAACCCCCGAACCAGGTGGTGGACACTGGTGGTGAGGGGGGCCATTAAGCTGAAGAAGGAGTCCTATCAAGCTTGGTTGGCTTGTGGGACTCCCGAAGCAGCTGAGGTGTACCGGCAGGCCAAGCAGAGTGCAGCTCGGGTGATTGCTCGAGCAAAAACTCAGGTATGGGAGGAGTTCAGTGAGGCCATAGAACAAGACTTTCGGTCGACCTCAAAGAGATTCTGGCAAACTGTCCGACGGCTCAGGAGGGGGAAGCAGCTCCCTGTCCACACTGTGTATGGTGCGGACGGGGCGCTGCTGACTTCAACTGGGGATATCATCGGGCGGTGGAAGGAATACTTCGAGGATCTCCTCAATCCCACTGACACACCTTCCACAGAGGAAGCAGGGCTTGTGGATGAGGGGGACGACTCGCTTATCAGAGGGGCTGAGGTCGCCAAAGTGGTTAAAAATCTCTTTGGTGGCTGGGCCCCAGGGGTGGACGAGATTCGCCCTGAGTACCTCAAGGCTCTGGATATTGTAGGTCTGTCATGGTTGACACGCCTCTGCAACATTGCATGAAGGTCGGGGGCAGTGCCTTTGGCATGGTAAACTGGGGTGGTGGTTCCTCTCTTAAAAAAAGGGGACCAGAGGGTGTGCTCCAACTTTAGAGGGATCACACTCCTCAGCCTCCCTGGGAAGGTCTATGCCACGGTACTGGAGAGGAGAGTCCGGCCGTTGGTCGAACCTCGGATTCAGGAGGATCAATGTGGTCTTCGTCCTGGCTGTGGCACATCAGACCAGCTCTTTACCCTCTCGAGACTCCTCGAGGGTTCATGGGAGTTTGCCCAACCAGTTTACATGTGTTTTGTGGACTTGGAGAAGGCATTCAACCGTGTTCCTCATGGTCTCTTGTGAGGGGTGCTTCAGAAGTATGGGGTATCTGGCTTGTTGTTACGAGCTATTCGGTCTCTGTATGACCATTGTGAGAGTTTGGTTTGTATTGCCAACCCTCGGTCGGACTCACTTCCAGTGAGAGGTGGACTCCACCAGGGCTGCCCTTTGTCACCGATCCTGTTCATAATTTTTATGGACAGGATTTCTAGGCGCAGCCGGGAACGGAGGGTGTCATGCTTGGTGACCACAGGATCTCATCTCTGTTGTTTGCAGATTTGTCCTGCTGACTTCATCCAGCAATGACCTACAGTTCTTGCTGGAACGGTTTGCTGCTGAGTGTGAAGCGGCTGGGATGAGAATCAGTACCTCCAAGTCCAAGTCCATGGTCCTCAGCCGGAAAAAGGTGGATTGGCCTCTCCAGGTTGGGGACAGGCTCCTGCCCCAAGTGGAGGAGTTTAAGTATCTTGGGGTCTTATTCAGTGAGGGGAGAATGGAGCGAGAGACTGACAGATGGATTGGAGCAGCATCTGCAGTGATGCGGACGTTGTACTGATCTGTTGTGGTGAAGAGGGAGCTGAGTTTTAAGGCAAAGCTGTTGATTTACTGGTCAGTCTACGTTACCTACCCTCACGTATGGTCATGAGCTTTGGGTAGTGACCGAAAGAACGAGATCGCGGATACAAGCGGCTGAAATTAGCTTTCTTCGTAGAATTGCTGAACTCACCCTCAGAGATAGGGTGAGGAGCTCAGTTATCCAGGAGAGGCTCAGAGTAGAACCACTGCTCCTCCACATTGAAAGGAGTCAGTTGAGGTGGTATGGGCATCTGATTAGGATGCCTCCTGGACGCCTCCCACTTGAGGTGTTTCGGGTACATCCCACTGGGAGGAAACCCTGGGGCAGACCCAGGACTCCCTGGAGAGAATATGTCTCTCAGCTGGTCTGGGAACGCCTTGGTATCCTCTCTGAAGAGCTGGAGCAGGTGGCTGGGGAGAGGGAAGTCTGGGCTTCTCTGCTTGAACTACTGCCTCCGCGACCCGGACCTCCAGAAAAGTGATAGAGGATGGATGGACATTTGCAAAAGAGAGAAAAGTAGCAAGGTTTTTGCAAATTTTTGTAAAAAATTAAGTTATTTACAAGAAAAAAGTCGCAAATTATGAAAAAGTTGCAGAGTTACAAGTAAAAATTAACAAAATTACCAGAAAAAAAAGTTAGAAATTTATGAAAACGTTATAAATATAGAAGAAAAAAGTTGCAAATTTTCAAGTAAAATTTGCTAATTTATTAGGAGAAAGGTTGCAAATTTATACAGATTAATGTGCAAATTTACAAGAACAAGTAGCAATTTAAATGAGGGAAAAATTGCAATTTTACCTGAAAAAAGTTAGAAATTTAAGAGAAAAAGTTACAAGTTTACAAGAAAAAAGTAGAAATTTATTAGAGAAAATTTGCAACTTTATGAGGAAAAGGTTGCAGTTTTACCAGAAAAAAATTGCAAATTAGAAAAAGTTTCAAATTGTCAAGACAAAATTGCAAACTTACAAGAAAAAAGTAGCAACTTTGTGAAGAAAAAAAAGTTGTGAATTTACAAGAAAAAAACGCTATAAATTTATGAGAAAAAGTTGCAAATTTAAACAAGACAGAAATTTATGAGAAAAAAAGTTACAAAATTTACAAGAGAATAGTAACAGCTATAATGAAAGAAGTTGTAAATTTACAAGAAAAAAGTACTGATTGTCTCCGCAAAAAATGTTGAGGGTAAACTTGAAGTTAGGGGGACACCCTAATGGCTGAGGGGGCCCATGGCATTTAAGCGCTCTACTTTATAGCCAGAATTGGCTCTGGTGACAGGCATACACCTTTTTAAGTGTCTGTGACTGCAGAACTGACTAAAAATGACTATTATCTTGGCTGGCATTGTCTAAAGAGCTGTGGCATAAAATATCATGTAGCTGAAAAACAGAATATTCAAACTTCTGTCATGTCCACTGCGCGATTCACAGCGAACATATAAATTGGAAGTGAGCCCAACGTGCAGTAAAGTAAGTGTGTTTATCACAGGAAAAATGTACACAAAATGTCCAAAAAACAGTCACTGTTGGGAGTGCGTGAGACAACCCACTACAACCTCGTTGGCCTAGCCCTAGAGGAAATGCCTAACGCGCTCCAAACAGTCAGGAGCGGAAGGAAAAGGCACAAAAAGGAAAGTCTTACGCATATGTTGGAGCGGAAAGGCTCAAAGAAACAACACAAATCCAGGGGAAGAAAGCCAAACATTGGTGAGTCAGGATGTCCAAGCTTGACTGAAGCTGCCGCCCTGACTGATCCCACTGCCTCCCATAAGTATGCAAATCACTAATGAAGGCAAGTGGGCACAGCCGTGCGGCAAGCAGATGAATGACAATTAATTGGAAATGTGTGTGTGTGTGTGTGTGGTGAAACCATACATGAATGTCTGGTGAGGAGGAAGTGTGGCTGTAGGACTGGCAGAGAGCAAGGCTCAATCTGCCAGCTGGAATTAATAAGCCATAATCAAAACCCTACAGCCACAGTCATGGACAGGATAGAAAACAACCCCGAACATGACAGAGCCCCCCCCCCCCCCCAAGGGGTGGACACTAGACACCCACCGTACCATCAAAAACAGAAGACAAAACCTGCCCCCTCCCTCCCCACCCGGAAGGCCAACACAAACCAGGGCGGGAGGTGGGGGGAAACAGGTTAGGAGAGAATAACCAGGAGGAGAGACCACCACAATACAACACAAAGACAACACACTCCCCACCCCCAAAACTAAACTAACCCCCCCACCACCACCACCAATGTCCAAAAAACAGTCACTGTTGGGAATGAGTGAGACAACCTGCTACAACCTCATTGGCCTAGAAGAAATGCCTAACGCGCTCCGAACAGTCAGGAGCGGAGGGAAAAGGCACAAAAGGAAAGACTTACGCATATGTTGGAGCGAAAAGGCTCAAAGAAACAACACAATAAGTCCACGGGGGAGAAAGCCAAACATCGGTGAGTCAGGATGTCCAAGCTTGACTGAAGCTGCCACCCTGACTGATCCCACTGCTTCCCATAAGTATGCAAATCAGCTGGAATTAATAAGCCTTAATCAAAACCCTACAGCCACAGGTCATGTTCGGGGTTGAAAACAACCCCGAACATGACAACATCAAGCGCGCTACTTGAGATGTTCCATCAGTTTGACAGTCAAAAAGCAGGTGTGCATCAAAGTGAAATCACCAACTCTCCTGATAGTGTCACTCTGAAACATCCCCCTCCTGAAGCTGGGAGCATCACATCATAGCACAGCTCAGATGGGTTTTTTTTCCCTCCTTTTAAAAGGTAATAAGAAATAGTTTGAAAGAGAAAGACGTGCACGTTGTTATAGCTATATTTGGCGGGACAGTTGTCTCTGTGGGGCTCTGCCAGACCAGACACGTCTCTGTGAGTGTGATTAATGGGATCATGCAGGGAGAAGCTGGGGGGGTGAACAGACAAAGCAGTCCCAGCAGGAACCAGCAGCATGTAGGGAAGCGATGGCCAAAGGAGCTAATAGGATGGTGTGGCGTCCGTCTGTCCAGCTACATTTCACGGGTATCACTACTTCTCCTAGGCAATTGCCTCGATGGTCACCAGACTGCCTCACAATGATCCTCAGGTTGGTCTGAATTCAGGCTGAGGTCAAGGTCACTGTCAAAGGTCAGGAGATCTGGGCATTATGATCTCACAAAAAAGCATTACTCCTCCTAGGCCAGAGGTTGGCAACCTGTATCTACACAAAGAGCCACTTTGGGTGATTTTTGTCTAAAAAAAATCTGCATGGAGTCACAAAAATATCTGAGTCTAAAAACTAGAATTACAGTTGGAATCTGGCCCGACAACATCAGGATTAAAAATGTTTTACTTTTAAATTTGCAGCTTTTCTATTGTAAATTTGTTTCCCTTTTTCTCACAATATTGCTACTTTTTCTGGTAATTTTTTGATTATTTGCAAAGAGTTTTTCTGTTTTTCTTGCAAAATTGTGTGGGTGTTTTCCTCATTAAATTGTAATGGGTTTTTTCTCAAAATTTGTTATATTTTTGGCTTAAATATGTACCCCCCCCTAAATTTTATGTATTTTTCTTTGCAAATGTAAAACCTTTATCATGTAAAGTTGAAGACTTTTTCCATGTAAATTTGTGACATCTTTCCTGATAAAGTTATAAGCATTTTTCATAACTTTTGATATTTTTGACATAATTTTCTGCTTTTTTCACAAGATTGTCTTATGTGATTGTTACCCATTTCAGGTAAAATGCTGCCCTTTTCGTAAGAATTTGCAACAGCTTTCTAATAAAATTGTAGCTTTTTTGGGTAAATGTGTGACTTTTTTCTTGCCAGTTTGTGTTTTTTCTCCCTCATATTTGCAACATTTTCCTTAAATTTCGAGACTGTTTTTTTCTGCTATTCTCATGAATTTATTATAGTTTTCTTTATAAATTTATTAGCTTTCATGGGCAAAACTGAAACACTTGTTACATAAATTTATTACATTTTTCTCTGAAAATGTGACTTTTTTTCTTACAAATTTGTGGGTATGTTTTCCTCAGAAAACTGCTTCTGGAATCACATAAGTGCTCAGATCTCCTGACCTCTGACCTTGAGTGTAACCTGAATGCAGACCCACCTGAGGGTTATTGTGTGTGAGCATTGGGGTAATTGCCTAAGGAGGAGTAGTGATTCCCGTGAATTGTGGACGGACAGACAGACGACAGACACTGTGCTATTGCATTAGCTCCTTTGAGGTTTGCCGGAAGGAGCTAAAAATAAATTTTAAAAAATGTGTGGTTTAAACCCAGCATGACACCTTTGAAGTGTTTTAAAAGCAGAGCGATGAGCATCAAAACATGCTGGAAAAGAACAATCTGTCACAAATGGCAGCACGTCTCCAAGGATTTTTACAAGCCAGGTATTATTCATGCCAGGGAAGGAGTGTCATAAAATAAAGGTAGACTTCATAGACCAAAAAAACTGTGGATGTTCTGTAATGAACCTTGTACCTACATTATTTTTGGTTGACTCATCAGCCATTCACACAGGAGTGCCTCTGTGCCAGATCCCATGTTGGCCCTGAACCTTGTGGAAAGCCACCCTTTGCAGCTATAACAGCTTCAACTCTTCAGGGGAGGTTTTCCACAAGGTTTAGGAGTGTGTTTATGGGAATTTTTGACCATTCTTTCAGAAGTGTATTTGTGAGGTGAGGCACTGGTGTTGGATGAGAAGGCGTGGCTCACAGTCTCCACTCCAATTCATCCCAGAGGTGTTCTATTGGGTTGAGGTCAGGGCTCTGTGCAGGCCGGTCAAGTTCCTCCACACCAAACTTGACAAATATGGGATAGGACTTTTGTTTTCTGAAGCCAGGATTTCCACCTCTGGAATATGTTTTCACGGTATTCTGCTGCATGAATGCCTAACTTCATTCTTTATGTCTTTCTTGGCAGTCCTTGCCTTGCACCTGTGGTATTTCTCAGACACGAACCATGACCATGCTGGATGGTACCTACAGCGAGGCCGACACCAACAGCTTGGCGGGCTACACCGAAGAGCCCATGGTGCCCGAGGAGGATCAGGCCGAGATGCAGGAGGTTCCGGAGAAACCCGAACACATGGTGGTCCACCTGTCAGTGAGCAGCGAGTCCACCAATACCAAAAAGAAGAAGAGCCTACGCACTCTCAACATCATCCAGAACACGCACGCCATTGACAAATACTCAAGGATGATTTTCCCCGGTTCATACATTTTCTTCAACCTTATTTACTGGTCAGTCTACTGCTGAGCATCATTGGAGATTCAGTACTGGGGCCAGAGAGGGTAACATTATTGACATTGTGAATGCTACATCTATGGGACACTTTTTGGGTTCATTCCCAGAGTGCTGTTGTATTATATACTGTATGTTGGCTGCCAGTAGGTCATTATATCGAAGGACAGGGACAGCATTGCAGCTTCATGACTGATCAGAGCTCTCCTTTCTGACTTTACCATCCCATGCAGCAATTTGAATGTTCATAAGTAATTAAAACAAACTGAGAAAAAAAAAAACATGAATGGTGTTAATAAACTACTGACGATAATTCTTCTGTCACTGCCAATGAAACATTCTTTGACCTTGCAGGTGTTTCCCTGGTATGGAGAAAGAGCCAGTTTGTATTTAGGCAATTAGAGTGGCTTTCCTTCTTGTTGTCCAAAAACATCATAAGAGCTGAAGCACGGTATTCTTGTCGTAATCTTGAATTTTAAAACTTTTAATAAAACAAAAAAGCTCTTCATTACACTGTCACACGGTAGAAAAACTGTGTGCCCCTGCGTCTAGTGTAGCTGTCTGAATGAATGGCTGCATATGTTATGTAACTCACCAATTAAAGGAGTACTTCTTAAATCTATTAACATGCACTTTTACACATTGTTTTACTTAGAATTTCCTATGAATTCTTAATTTGTTAACAAATGTGAAATTTTACTATTTTTTTTTTCAATTAACTTTTACAAATTATTAGTGAACTTACATTTTTACTGTAACTTATTTTCATTCTCATGTTATGTCTCTTACATAACCAGCCCCTAATGTTTAAGCAGTCTGATTAAGTATTATCAAAACTAAATACTAAGCGCCATCTAACAGAAGCAAAATTAAATTAACTGAAGCACAAATACTTAAAGACAGGTTACTAATAAACTAAATGAACTATTTTCCAACTGCTACATCAGTCCTTTTCTTCTTATTCTTCGTCATGAGGTCCTCTTGAGTCTACACTGCTTCTTGTAGCAAGCAGAGTTTGTGTACTGGTCTCTCCAGGATGCTGGATTTGGTCTGCAACTTAACCCTGCGTACCGTACCACTGGAATCAGATATGGTTTGGATTATTCGTTCCATAATCCATGTGTTTCTTGGGGAAGATGTCATGATTACTAGAAATATCAGCCCACATGGAAGATGCTACACCAGAGAATGCACACAACGCAGAGAGGCAAAGTTTTAAACACAATTTTATTGAAAAGAGTTGATGCAAGATTAGCAGAAAAAAACACCTCACTTGCCAGAGGAGAGCCCAGCCTGTAAGTAGGGAGACGAGAGCAGATTAGTATGAGGAGGGAGGCAGGGTATAATGAATAATAGGAAAACTCTTACGAGTGACAGCAGAGAGCCTGACGAGGAACCCAGGAAGGCAAAGATGAATGGGAAAGGAAGCTGCGGATGAATAGGACTGGAGAGATATCTGACCGGGTGGAGTAGGCGATCTGGAGTGAAGACAATGATGGAGCAAGTGAACACACAACGAACCCCCGGGGACACACCACAGAGATGGCAGCAACCTGAGAAGGAGAAGGAGAGAAACAGATTATTCTCTGGGTTCCTAGACAATTAAGACTTTACTTAATTCTTTAATGGCAGTATACCCAACGAGCCAGTGCTGGAGCGTTCACAAACTGGTCCTTTTAAGCGCTGGCAGCGAAGAGACAGCAGGTGCGTCCACTCATGCAGGTGTATTGATTACCTGTGGAGCCAGGGAACCTCTCACAGGACAGGACAGGGAGTGCGCTCACCAGATCATCACAGAAGAACTGTCGGCTATGAACATGACGTCTCCTGGTTTGAAGTTACTTTGCAGTTGCGACCACTTCTGACGTTCCCAAAAGAGAGGCAAGTATTCACAGGTCCATCTAGTCCAGAACAAGCTTGCAAGGTATTGGACTTGCCTCCACCATCTCCATGCATACTGATCATCCTTGTTGAAGGTTCCAGGTGGCATACTGGGCTGCATTTTCATTAGCAGCAAATGATTTGGGGTTAATGGCTCCAAATTACATGGATTGTCCAATAAGTTTGTGATTGGTCTGTTATTAATTATACTTTCAACCTCACACATGAGAGTGTGAAAACTGTCATCCGTGAGGGTCTGTTCTTTCACTCAGACACCAAGGATCCTCCGCACAGTACATATCTGCTGCTCCCAAACTCCTCCCTGGTGAGATGCAGATGGACTGGTGAAAGTCTATTTGATTCCCTTATTCTGCATAGTCTTTTCAATGTGTGATTGGTTCAAGGCTTCATATGCCTCTCGCATCTCCACAAAATTTGTGCCATTGTCAGAGCACCTGATGGTGACTTGTCCTCTTCTACTTATGAAACAGCACAAGGCATTGATGCAGGAGCTGGTGTCAAGACTGTCTGCGACCTCTGTGTGCACCACTCATCATCTTGACTGTTTATTACATGCCATGGTTCCATTGTCTTTGCATTGTTAGCCCCAATAAAAAGGTCCACCTCAGCATCAATGTGTGGCAAGGTTACTTCTCTTAGGTATGGCCACTGTTAGAGATATTCCTGATTGGGGATGTTTTCTTTCTGAACAGGGATGTTATTGTGTGTAAAGACCTTTGGTAACTTAATGTAGTTTGTGTCTTCCAGGCTACAAACTTCCAGGTCTGAAAGCAAATAGCTGTTAATCATCTTCTGTCCAACTAAACCAGCCAGCTTTGCTTTTTCACCAGCACAAGCTGATGAACTAGCAGACAGGACTGATTAGCATCCGCCACTGAGCCCTTTTTCTGGGTTGGTTTTATATAAATAGACACCTGTGAAGCACTATCTTCAGGTCCTATGTCATCGTCACCTGCATTATTTTCTTTGCTTTTTCTGTTTTCATCTAGAATATTTATCCATCTTTCAGTTTCTTCCATAAACTATGTGATAATTAGCAGTTTAGGTTTTAACCAAATTTTTTTTATCTGCTTTTATTCCTCAGGCAGAAGATCCCATATTTGCTTACTGAGCTTTTTAAACTCAAAAACAAAAAAGCTCTTAATAAAACTATAAAAATAAAGAGCTTTTAATAAAACAAAAAAGCTCTTACTGTCAGACAGTAGAAAAACTGTGTGCTCCTGTGTCTAGTGCAGCTCTCTGTCTGAATGAATAGCTGCACTCATCAATTAAAGGAGCACTTCTTAAATCTATTAACATGCACTGTTACACATTGTTTTACTTAGAATGTCCTATGAATTCTTAATTTATAAACAAATGTGAAATTTTCCTAATTTTTTCAATTAACTTTTACAAATTATTAATGAACTTATATTTTTACTGTAACTTATTTTCATTCTCATGTTATGGCTCTTACAGCAATATTACACGAGAGGGAGTGTGGTATTAATGAATATAGTAACGATGGGGATTGTCACGTGCCAAGCCAGCTTGGCTTCCCCAGCTCGGCCTCAATCTCTTTGTGGGTTTGGTTTTGCTGGTTATGTGTATTTTGGTGTATTCTGGTACTGTATTCCATGTCCCTAGCCATTGCCTGACCGGCAGCTGTTAGTCGGCATTTGTCACCTACTTTCTCTCACTCTGCTGACAGCCTGCCGGCCCAGCCACGCCCCCTCACTCTCCTTCTGACTCATCAGCTTTTGGTCTTCTGACTCATCAACTTTTGGTCTTTTGGTTTTTTGTGGTTGATTGTTGCTCTGTGCTATTGAGAGATTTTTTTTCACTGTATCATAATCTGCTTAAAAATAAGCTGTATTCTGATAACGAAGTTTTTTTTCTCTCCTCCCCCCTTGTGTCGTTCCCTCCCCTCCCCTCCCTTTCTTATCTATCTCTGTTTGATGAGGCGCCTATTATGGCTGCCGTGTCGTTGTGTCGCGCGCATGCGCACCAATGTCAAGTCAAGTTCCTCGTGTGTTTTTTTACATGCTTGGCAATAAAGTTTATTCTGATTCTGATGAAGCTGTTACCAGCCCCGGTAATCATCCTTCCCGTGCCTCGCCCAGGTGTTCCCTATTTGCCACGCCAGCGGTGTCTGTACTAAAGCAGCTCTTTGCTGGACAGACGCCGCTGGATCATTGTACGCGGTAGATGGCTGTGCTCCGCCGTCTAGCTGTCACATCACTGAAGGTTCACGCTTGCGGATCTACTGGAGGACCATAGGCTGTGAGTAACTCTAGCGTTTCTTTGTGTGGTTGTGCCACTACGCTGGTAGCGTTTCCTTGTTCGGCACAACTGCTACACTTTCCCCTGTACAGCCTAGCATCTCGAGAGAACTCTGTATTAGTCCGAGCTGCTCTGCCACTTTGTATGGTTCCCTTCACTGTCATTCGATAAATGTGTGTGTGGTAACTCCTGCAGTTAAATCCTCATCCTTCCTCCTCTCCACCGTGCGCAATGGAAGAGCGCACGGGGAGTTTATGACAGAATGATCCAGCCGCTCAAAAGGATTTAGCAGGTTACACCCACACGAATCATTTTTTCACTTTTTGGACTGTCCCATTTTTTCTCATCTGCTTTCCGGGCACAATGACTGAGCTGCTGGAGAGGGAGCTGCACTCGCTTTGCCTGCTGGAGGATATGCTCGCGTGGGCACTAGACCCCTGTGCCTCCAAAACGGCTCGTCAGGCTTGGGACGCAGTGAGAAGGGTGATGGAGCGGGACATCCTCTGGGATCATCTTGAAGCGATGGAGATTGTCTGGAACATCTTTGCCGTCCCATGCGAGGATTCGGATGAGAATCTCTCGGTGCTCGAGATCCTCGCGGCCATGCCGCTTCTTTTCTCCAGGTAGCATGGAGCTCCTCTGCATGGATGACTCGCTGCCCAGCACGGTGCTTCACATCCCGGACTATCTGGTTCCTGAGCTGCCCATGAGGAGGAAGAAGAGGAACCACCACCGGAAGAAGCATACAGCCTCGCCGACGACAGCCCTGCCTCCTCATCCCGAGCCATGGTCTGCTCCGTCCCTAGAGGAGCTGGAGGAATGAAGACAGGTTCTCCTGACGGAGACAGAACTCCTCCTGGAGGTAAAACCGTGGCTTCTTCCGGAGTTGGCCGAGAGGTTGGAGGAATATTCCCCAAGGAGGTCGGAGCTCCAGCCGGACGACAAGCATGCCCCGACCACGGAGACGACAGCTCACATCATCAACCCACAGGAATTCAGGCAAGTGTTTATTCAGTCACTGTTAATGACACCCAAAGCTGCTTGCCTGATTCCTGATGAATTGTCAGCTGCTGATCTTGTTTGTCTCCCTGTTTCTCCCGTTCCCCCCATGCCCTCGTGCTTCCCGGGAGGAGAATTCCGGATAGAGGAGGGGCCTTCTCTGGAGGAACCGGAGAACACGTCGCCTGTTTCCTCTCGTCGCCACCATTCCTGGAGGACTCACCATAAGGGTCTCGCCAATCCTCCATCTGCTACGCCCACTTCCACGTCATCGAAGCTGGCTCCTCAGCTACCGTGTGAAGGGGCCGAAACAGCCAGTGACATGGGGGGGGGGGGGGGACTGTCAACTGCCTGCAGCTGTCAACATCAAGCACCGGGAGAACAGGCAAGTGTTTTCTCATTCAGTTCTATGTAATGATGATAAACGTTGCCTGTCTCCCTGAAGAGAGGCTCAGCTCCAGCAGTCAGCGGGGCTCTCTCCTCCAGCTGCTGAAGTAAACCTTTCTCTTGTCCTTTCCATGTCTCCCCCTATGATTTTTGAGTGTGAGGAGTCATCGGTGTCGGATCATGCTTCCCAGTCACCATTGGAAAGGACCGGTATGGCCGTGGATATGGAGGGGGTGACAGCCAGTCAGCTACAGCTGCAAACATCACACGCCAGGGTGACAGGCAAGGGTCCTTTCATCTAATTGAACTTAATTACTCTAAACCTTGTCTGTCTCCCAAGGGAGAGGCCCAGTTTCAGCAGTCTGCTGGGTCCTCTCCTCCAGCTGCAGCTATGAACTCATCCCCTACTCCCTCTGTGTCTCCTCCCTTCATCCCTGAGTGCCTGCCGGTCTTGGAACCGAGCCGCCAGACGGTGGAGGAGCCGGTGGCTCCGGATGTTCCCTTCTCGGAGCCAGCACAGAGAGGTCCCCCTGCAGCCATGCTGGTGGAATCCCCTGCGTTGGAGCTACTGCAGGAGGTTAACAGGACTGCTGTCACCATCATGCCTGCTGCAGGGACCACCGCAGCAGAGCCACCACCTGAACCCCAGCCGACGGGATCCAGACCATCACCGTCGACAGCGTCGAAGTCCTGGACGGCGGTGGAGCTTGTGCACAGGCAAGTAATCTCTCCTGTCATTCATTTACCAATTGAGAGATCTTGTCTGGCTCTTGGGGAGGAGAGCCGGGTGCAGCTCCCAGCCTCACCTGGACTCCCCTCACCGGGCTCTGCCCCTGCCAGCAACCCTAACTTTTTCTCCTCTCCCATGCCTGTCAAGTCCCGCACCAGGGTCGCCGGAGAGGAGCTGCCATCACCGGGGTTGCCATCCGACGATGATGAGAGGTTGGTGGTCCCAGAGGAGGTCGGCGGGGGCACAGCACCGAGCACAACAATGGAGGCTGCACACCCCAAGTCGCGGGAGTCCTGGACGGCGGTGGAGCCCGAGTTCAGGCAAGTATGCTCCATTATGTCAACTACTCATTTGTCGATGTCACACTGCCCGGCTCATGACGAGGAGGGTCCAGGGCAGCTCGTAATAGCCCCTCGGGGCCCCCTCACCGGGCTCTGCCACTGCCGGCGACCCTGATCCGGTTTCTTTTTCTCTCCCTCCGGGGTCGGAGCCCCCAGCCAGAGTCGCCGGAAAGCAGCTGACTTCACCGGGAGCCACCGAGGATTGGGATCCAGCGCCAGGAGGCGCTGGGAGCACCACCTTCTTCGCTGGGGAGGCAACCGCGGGAGCAATGAGGGCCTCGATGGGGGTCATCACTGGTGCAACAGTGCTCCAGCTGGAGCCCATCGTGGGTGCAGCCATGTCCCAGACCGGGACCATCGTGGGTGCAGGCCTGGCCTTATCGGGGTCCACCGTGGGTGCTGCAGAGTCACCACCGGAGGGCACCGGGGGTCTGGCCCTGCCCAAGGAGGACGTCGCTGCTTCAGCCCCTCCTGCCAAGGTTGCCAGGGCTTCCCCCCATTGATCGCCTCCTCTGTTGTGCTCACCACGGGAACAGCTTCGACCCAATCGGGGTCCACCGTGGGTGCAGCTGAGCCTCAGCCAGAGGCTATCATGGGTGTACCTGAGTCTCAGCCAGAGGTCACCACGGGTACAGTTAGGCTCCAGCTGGAGTCCATGGTGGGTGCAGCAGAGCTGGCCTGGTTGGGGGTCACCGCGGGTGCAGTTAGGCTCCCGCTGGAGTACATCGTGGGTGCAGCGGAGGCAGCCTGGTCGGGGGCCACCACGGGTGCTACTGAAGATGCCGTGGAGGTTCTCTCTCCCCGGTCCAGTTGCCCCCCACTCAGCCTTCTGGTGGGCAGGCCGCCTCCTGTTTCACCCCTTCTGTCCTGGTGACTGAGCAACGTTGGTCGGCTGCCAGAAGGATTGACTCCCTGGGTCTGGTGGCCCATGTTTTCCAGCAGGCCTCTGGATCCTGTCCACCGGACCTTCTGCTGGGCCTGGGACTCTGGGCGGCCTCCTGAGCCCCAGTGCCTGTGGACTTGGGGGGGGGGGGGGTAATTGTGGACCCTTGGCGGGGTATTGCGTTCCCTCCTTTCCTGTTCCCCCTACCTCCCACCCGGGTTCGTGTGTTATTGTTTTGCCTATGGGGAGGGGGGGAGGGGGGTCCTTATGATGTTACCGTGGGTGTCTGGTATCCACCCCCTAGAAGGAGGGGCCCTGTCACTCTCCTTCTGACTCATCAGCTGTTTCCAGCCCCAGTAATCATCAATTCCCGTCCCTCGCCCAGGTGTTCTTTGGTGTGGCTGGATCAAAGAACAGGAGCACACGTGCTCGGCTTGTCTTTCGTGTCAACATCCCTCGTCCAGATGGATCTGTGCACACGTTACAGACTACTTCTCCATTTCTCTGCACTCAGCCTGCAAGAATACCCGAAATACTGAAGAAGTCACTGCACAGTTGCTCAGTGAGGGGTGGAGAAGAGGTCTTCATCATTGGAAAAAAAATTTCCAATGCCGCCAGCGGCATCTGTACTAAAGCAGCTCTTTGCTGGACAGACGCTGCTGGATCATTGTACATGGTAGGTGGCTGTGCTCCGCCATCTAACCATCACGTCACTGAAGGTTCACGCTCGCCGATCTACTGGAGGACCCGGATTGCATATGCTGTGAGTAATTCTAGCGTTTCTTTGTGTGGTGTGCCGCTACGCTGGTAGCGCGACACAACTGCTACACTTTCCCCTGTACAGCCTAGCACATTGAGAGAACTCTGTATTAGCCCGAGCTGCTCTGCCACTTTGTATGGTTCCCTTCACTGTCATTCAATAAATGTGTGTGTGGTAACTCCTGCAGTTAAATCCTCATCCTTCCATTCTTTCCACCGTGCGCAATGGAAGAGTGCACGTGGAGTTTATGACAGTGATACCCTCCGCTTTACATCAAGTCTACGACAGATCACTGCAGTTACCATATCCACTGCCAAAAAAATGTCCAATTTTACAATAAAATAGTTGCAATTTTGCAAAACGGTCACAAATTTATGGGAAAAAAGTTCCAATTTTGCAAGAGAAAAGTTAAAATTTTATGAGCAAAAAGTTGAAAATTCATGAAAAAAAGTTGCAGATTTATAATAAAAAGTTGGAACTTTTCAAGGTCACAAATTTATGAGGAAAAAGGTTGCAATTTTACAAGTAAAAAGTTGCAAATTTGTGAGGAAAAAGTTGCAAATTTACAAGAAAAAGTTGCAATTTTATGAGAAGTAATTTTGTGAGAAAAAAGGATGCAAGTTTACAAGAGAAAAAGATGCACATTTACAAGGAAAAAAAAGTGCAAATTTACAAGAAAAAAATTGTAAATTTCAAAAAGTTGCAATTTTGCAAAAAAAGGAACAGATTTTTGAGAAAAAAGTTGCAATTTTACAAGAAAAATATTGTAATTTTACAAGAAAAAAAGCTGTAAATTTGTGAGGAAAAAAGATGCAAATTTACAAGAAATAAGTTGCAATTTTATGAGTAAAAAGTTGCAAATTCATGAGGAAAAAAGTTGCATATCACTGCAGTTACTATATTCACGATACTGCATGACCTCAAGTGTAATATTGCTTTTATACAACACTTCCATAAGCACAGTTTATTAAATGACAGCAATACAGGACAAAATATTATATTTGTTTGTTTAACCAGTTATTTTGCTCCGCCAAGAAAAATAGTCCCTTCTAAATGTACCCAGTTAATTGTTGCCAAGCACCTCAATGAGCATAATATAGAAAAGAATAGGCTTATTGTTTTTTTCACATGCACATAAACAAATAAAATATTGTCCAGTGCAGAAGTCAGTGTTTATAATACATACCGGTCACCTGTTGAGTAGGGTTTGTGGTCACTGTGACATCCCTCCAGTGGCTAGTTTACATGCTAGCGATTTGGCTTCAGCCTACTTTGTTCTTTTTTCTTGACATTTTCAGATGAAATACAGAGTCCATCAACACAAAGGTACTGTGCTTTGCTAATCGAGACAATAAATCCAACTCTAGCTTGTCTATTCTTTTTAACAGACATGAAATATCTTGCAGATGTTGACAAAGATAGGACTTTGGGGTCATGGAGAGATGATTTCTTTTCAAACAATGATTGACTGTAGAAATTAAGATATCCAACACAGTATTACAATTCTTGCATCAGAAGCCACTGATACAGTTTTCAGAGTTGACAGTAAATAACTGTTAGTAATTAACAGTTACTAGAACACCACTGATGCAGAGTCAGATATATCCAGTGAAAGGTTGGAGTGCAATTACACTGGTCAACACCAAATTTATTGTCTAAGTTTTCTTAGCTGATTTAGGACAATTTTGATGTGCTGAATCAAAAATTCACATTGTTTTGCTCAATCAGTTCAACTTTTTGAACTATGGCCACGTTTTTTACGTTTTTGTTTACATGTACGGGTATTTTCGCTTTATATGATGCAAAATTCTTTTTTATTTCTTGAAATTCTCTGAATTTTGAACAATGATGGCGTAACGTTCAATTTACATGTACTTACCTTTATCAATGTCTACTATTCAATTTACAGTACAACTGTACAACTGCTTACAACTTAGCATAAAAACCTGACCTGGTCAAGAGAAGCAGATGTCATTTTCGGATTCAGCGGTGCAAAATTGTCTTAAATCAGTTGAAAAAACACAGACAACTTACAAAAAAGTTATTTTTGTTATGTTGTGTTATCAGGGAATATAACACATTGGAATCCCTACTGTCCAATCAAATTGCTCGGTCGAAACTAACTGTTGTATAAATAATTAAAGATTTACATTGATCAGTAAAGATGAGATGCACTGTGTGTTCATGTTCGTGGTCTAAAGCACTGGAAACTCGCTTGTGTGCAAGATAAACTGGCGCTTATTAAATTACAAATTTTGCACTATCAAATTCATTTTAAAAATGCTATTTTGGGAGAAAAGGCTCATCATTTCACAAGAACAAATAAGGAACTGATAATAAATCCACAAAATTTTGCAAAAAACTTGTAAATTTAAATGAATTTGCAAATATATAAGAAAATTACTTAAAATTACAATGAGGATTTTAAAAAAAATTGCAGAAATTTACAAGGAAAAACTGTGTATTTATAAGAAAAATTGTTTAAAAAAAGTCTAGACTTTACAAGGAAAGCTGCAGGTTCCAAATTTATAAGAAAAACCATATTGCTGAAAAATGCTGACGTGGTCCACTGAGGGAGAAGAAAGATTGTTCAGAATATTCTGATATTCCCCCAAAACTGGTATGCAGGATAGTCTTAGTTTCAAGTGGGTTCATAATGTGTTTTCAGGTGTTTCATACAGACTTTTGATTATCCTTAAAGCTTAAAAGCTCCTCTGACATTGGGACAGTGTCAAAATCTGGAGGAGGAACATGTGACAGAGTCAGTCAAAGCATTCCTGCTCAGCTTGCCAAGTGGGTCAAGCCTCTTGGTCACACAAGTTGAGTGCTGGACTCCAGCGTTGGAAGTTGTGAGATCAAATCCCTGTTTGGAAATCACCAGTTTGGTTTCACATCCTGGGTCGTGCTATGATGATTTTTATAAAAAATGTGATCGAATTATAGGAAAAAAAGTACATAATTTAGGGTGTTTTCACAACTGTCAAATGTCAAAATGGGGCAAATTTCACCCTAACATAAAGGGTTAAATCTGACCTGTAAGTCCCATTTCCACTACAGGAACCAGGAACCAGTTTTTTGGGGACAGGTACTTGATAAGGTCCCGTCTCTGACCCTCCCCTGTCACATCTCCATTACGGGGGTAGGAACCATCAGTCTCCAGAGGATTTGTTCACTGCAAAAAAAAAATGGCAAATATTTTTTGACAGGAAATTTTTACTTGTTTCAAGCAATCTTATAATTAAAATTTTCTTGCTGCATTGGCAGACTTTTTTTTAAACTTAAAACCAGATTAAATTACTTAAAATAAGTAAAAAAATATAACAAGTGAAATTTCCATACAGAAAACTGCATGACAAGAAAAAATATCTTGTCAGACAAAAACAAGAATTACATCCTTGATTTAAGATATTTTCTTGCTAAGAGTTCATTTTTTTTGCAGTGTTCATGATGTACGAGGGGGGGTGGCTGAAAAGTTCAGTGGCTGAACACGATGCAGTGGTCAAATTTGACCAAATGTGGTTTATTTTTCATCATTTCAACATCGGTGTTGCAGCGCTTGGATCCCTGCGGTGTAGAAGCTCTCTTATTGATCGTCAAAGACATAACTCCTTCTTAGTCAGCCTATGAACTTTTCAGCCCTCCCCCCTTCCGTAATCATTTGACAATTTCTACTGCAACGCAGCATGGCAAAGTAAAATACAGTTAAAGTTTAAAATAACTCGAAATCATACAGAACTCATTATGCAAGGACTGAATGTAAAGTGGAGTGCATGGGACCAACTGGCCAACATTGTTGTTGGATAATTGCGGAGAGGACCGGATCGATTAAACCAGCGGGGGGACTCTGTCCCTGGCTGGCTGAATGTGTGTGTCCACTCTCCAGCTCCAAACAGCCTGAGTCGCCGGACTTGCCTCTCTATTGTGTTTGTGCTATCCTGATGCATACAGTATGTGGCCACATATGGTATAGAATCGCCTGTCCACAACCACGGCGGTATTAACTTTTAGGCATTATACGGAATAGCTGCGTGAGCACACCAGAAGAAGCACCAGCTGAGACTCAGTCTCCTGTTGGCTGGCTGTATGGGTTTGCATCCTGACGAATGACAGCGGTAGCAGCTGGTGTTATGCGCCATGCTGCTCCACTGTAATGCTCGTTTCCTTCCAGTGCATGACCACATATGGCAAATAATCGTTCAGACCCTCCACAGTCACGGCGGCATTATAGTATAAATTTTTAAGCATTAAGCTATGGTCACAAATACTCTTACAAACGGCTGTGAACAATTTTTGGATGATTTCGTACGGCCTTCTTAAGGCGGCCATAGGAGAATCCAGCATTCGTAGACTGTATTATCATAGCCAGGTCGATGGTCTTGTCCAAGATTTCTATGAATGCCCCACGAAAACCCCCCACTGTAGGGTGGCCCTACAAACACTGTAGGAACAATGTAAGAACTACGTAGCATGTTGGCCGTAAGTATGCCTCAAGAACACCTTAAATTGTTCTTGAGGGCCCCTTACAGCAGTCGTAGGAAACGCCGATTCGTACAGCGTGCGTAAGGTGGTAGTGAGGCATTCATAAGGCAGAAGTACGTCATTCGTGCAACGTTTGTGCCAAAAAATGTGCCAAAAAAAGTAAAATCTTCCTACCAATGACTTGAGAGTGCTGTGAATTGTGCAAAAATTTTCAAAAGATGGTAGCAAGTATGCCGTAGGAAGATCCCAAGGCACCCTTATGAAGAATGTAAGAATTCTAGGGCCATCGGACAACAGAAAGGCACCTCATTTTTCAAGAATGCCTCAAATTGCTCTTGTGAATCGAAGGGCAGCTGTAAGAAGCCATGCCCCCCTCCACAAATGTCTGCAAGGTCCAAAATTCGTAGGAACTGAGAGATTCTTACGAACCCATCGTTTGTAAGAATCTTAGTGACTATAGCTTAAGATCTTCACTTTAATCTTTTTCTGGTCAGTTTGGTACTTCTCATTTTTTCCTTGTGTTTTGTTTATGTCATGATGCAGAGTTTCATCCAATAAGCATTGAATCAATCTAAACCCCACAGAGTAGCTTTCCAAACCACTCTAAAGTAGATACACCTAACCAGGGCCTTACGTGTACAGTATTTCAGCCGCTACGAGTTCCTGACAAACGGGGAAGATCTTTAAAATCAGTTCCTGTAGTGATTATAGATGGGAGCAAACAAAAACTCTGGATCTACCAAGTAAAAGAAAATTCAAAATGTAAATAAAGACAGTGCACTTAAGTTCCTGCATGGCAACAGGTCCAATAATAACAGAGAGATCACATTAATTGGGGAACGCCATTCACTCAGCTGTAAATGTCAAACTGCCTGATGTCACCACAAGGAGATCAGGTCCGGCTGTAAGTTGCACAGCTATTACTCAGGTACCATAAAAAGCTTTGCAGAAAATGGACAGAGATGAGATCACAGCAGAGCAGCAGTCAAACCTGAAAGCTTCATATGCCCAGCAAGTGAAGAATAACATTTGTCTGTTTGAAGTGAAAACTAGAAATGTGTTATCCTCTGCCTGGCTCAGATCAGTTGTTTGCTGCTTTTTTCCCACTTCTTCAGTGGAGTGGGACTTGACTGATGTCCTCACTACAGGTCCACATCAAAGGTGGGTTACATTTACTCAACAGCTACATATGCACTCATAACCGTCTCACAAAATTACACTTCACTGTAGTTTCAGTGCAGAATACTTTATGAAGAAAAATGTCTGCTCTTACTCACCTACATGTGTGTGGTACTCCAGTGGTGCAGCCTGGAATTTGTGAAGGGTGGGGGGGGCTGAACCCCAACCACCACCACCATGCTTTAGCTTCAGCCCCCTGTCACCTACAGATTTCTTAACATTTTCAATGCAAACTACTCAAAACCTGCTCTTTATTTACATTTTTCTTTTCATTTTTCTCCTTTTTTTCTTCTTTTTTTAGGGGGGGCTTCACCCCCCCCCCCACCCCCACCCCGGCTACACCCCTGTACTCTGTGGGTTACTTCTGACTTCACTGATTTGAAAACTGCTTAGAAATATGCTTGTTTATATTGTAATTGTTTCTTCTTACCAGAAATGGCTGCATCGACGTATATTCCTTTTTTATTTACAGTTTTATTTCAATTAAATCAGAGTTGAAATTATCTTTGTTTTTTTTCTGGCTGAAGAAAATTTAATCTACCTTTACCTTTAAGTTGCATGTTATGGCTCACAGGTTGGATTATAACATAATTCTGGGCTCATCAGGGATCTTCTCATAATTCCCCTAAAGAAGTGACACAAAGCAAATTGTCATTGGTGGGGTGGGGGTGGAGAGTGTCAACCCCCTTGTTACCAAAATGACACCCCCCCCCCCCCCCATTAACCTGCCTCCCCCCATCCCATTTCGTAGGTGTAAATGGGACGGGTGACAGCGCTACATCCAACCTGGAAAAAAAGACAGCATTGACCCGTCAGTATCATCATGTTACATAACTGAATACAATGACTTTAAATCACCTATTCGAAGAAGAAATAATAAAAAAAAAATCAGCTTTTTCCTCATAGATTAGCAACTTTTTTCTTAAAATTTCAAGACTTTTTTCCTCATAAACTTGCAAAATCTTTCTTGGAAATTTGAAACTTTTTTCTTTAAATGTCCAACTTTTCTTTTAATCATAAATTTGCAACTTTTTTTTTCAAATCTGTGACTTTTTTCCTCAAAATTTTTGTGTTGGAAATTTGTCATTTTTTTTCCCTGTACGTTTTTGTACTTTTTTTCTCTCGTAGATCTGCAACTTTTTTTCTCAACACTGTGGCAGCTCAGCAACTCACCCTTGGCCGGGGGATCCTGGGTTCGATCCCAGCCCCCGACCAACAGTGATCTGTGTGGAGTTTGCATGTTCTCCCCGTGTCTGCGTGGCTTTACTCCGGGATTTCTCCGGTTTCCTCCCACAGGCCAAAAACATGCGTTAGGTTAATTGGCATCAAAACTGGGGATTCTAAATTGTCCTTAGGTGTGACTGTGAGAGTGAATGGTTGTCTGTCTCTCTGTGTTGGTCCTGCGATGGACTGGCAATCTGTCCAGGGTGGACCCTGCCTCTCGCCCAAAGATGCTGGGATAGGCTCCAGCCCCCCGGCGACCCGAAAAGGATTAAGCGGAAGAAGATGGATGGATGGATGGACTTTTTTCCTCATAAATTTGTAACTTTTTTCTCAAAAACTTGCAACTTTTTTCCTGTAAATTTGCAATTTTTCACTTATAAATTTGTAACTTTTTTAAAAAGTTTTTCCTGTAAATTTTCAACTTTTATCTCATAAATTTGCAACTGTTGAATACCCCCCCCCCCATCCCATCCATCCATCCATCTTCAACTGCTTAATCCTTCTCGGGCTGCGGGGGGGCTGAAGCCTATCCCAGCATCTTTGGGCGAGAGGCCGGGTAGACCCTGAACAGACCGCCAGTCCACCGCAGTGCCAACCATTCACTCTCACATTCATACCTAAGGACAATGTAGAATCCCCAGATGATGCCAATTAACCTAACGTGCATGTCTTTGGCCTGTGGAGTGTTAAAATCCTGATTCTTTGACTGAAAGATCCAAGAATAAGCCGGATAATTCTTCAGTTCAAAGATGCAACATTTATTCAGAGGTCACATGTAAAGCAAGCAGCGCTGGGTGCAATGTGATGCAGCTCCCTCGGGAGCATCGCCAGACTGACCCCGACTTCCGGATGCAACTTACACTCATCATCTCGGGTTGGTTGGGCCAACCCCGTACGATAGGATGGGCTTGTACGCAGCTGTCTGATTGGCCAGTTTATCTCTGATGTGAACAGGCCATCCACTATTCACGTTAACTATCTCCTAAATTGTACTATAAAAAGTGTGTGTGAGTGTTGGTTTGGGTGTGTAACTAATGTAATAGACCTGACTAAAAGAAGCGAGAGAGAGAAGAAAGAGGGCTCTATAGCTCTGCCTAATTCCTGTTTATCAGAGTTTAACACAACATATTTGTCCATAAGAATGCAAACAGAATATGTATAGAATATGTGTAGGGCATAATGGGAGATTACCTACAGAATTATTATTTTGGCACTCTAACTTTTCATAACCCTTTCAGGAGAAAACTGGGGGACCTGGAGAAAACCCACGCAGACACGGGGAGAACATGCAAACTCCACACAGAAGGGTCACCAATGGTCAAGGGGTGGCATCGAAGCCACGATGGTCAAGGGTGGGATCAAACCCGTGACTTCTTACTGTGCTGCTGTGGAAGATGAAAGCAGATGAGACAGCGAGCTGAACAACACTCGAACTTTATTCAACTTCCAGTATTCAACACAAACAACTGTCCTCTGAGTGCCTCTTTTATACACTTTTATTCCCGCCTCCGGCACACAGGGTAAACACATTAACATACAGACGTGAAAGACATGCACACAGTCAACATAACATTGACTCACACGTCACAGAGCAGGTCTGGCTACAATACATTCACACCCCTGCGTCTTCAGGTGTGAACCTGGCACGGCGGGGGGCGAAAGGCACATCTTTGTTTGATTGGCTCCCCTCACCTTTCTCCATTAGCATCCCAATCTTCTCCCCCACCAACCCCTTTGTCCTGAGTGGAGTGCCACGTGTACTGTGTCCACCACACAGCCACAGTGCTAACCACTGCTTCACCGAGCTGCCCACCCCCCACGTGATACATAGCATAATTTTCTGCAACAAATGTCCAGAGGAAAATACAAAGTGGAGCATCTAAATTACAACAATGGGGTCAATCTATCAACCGCCATCTTCCTCAGTAGCCATGCTTTGTGTCTTGGCGGGAACCATGGAAACCTGTCACTTACAGCCACAACACTGCTTTAGGCACATGAGCTGCTTCCACTCCCTCTATTCATTTCACTGCTTACTGGAACTGAATGGAACAAAAATGGAGAAAAGCTTACCTGTCAAACTGTCAATTTATAAATGCTGGCAGAACTGCAAATTCATCCTTCTGAGTTAAAGGACAAAGATGCCACATGGTAGTCATTTAATTCAGGTTGACTGAATAGAACTAAATTAGAACACTCAATTAAACCAGATGCCAAATAGTTTACTACAGTAATTTTCGACCTTTTTTGAGCCAAGGGACCCTTTTTACCTTGCAAAAATCTCAGGGAACCCCACCAACCAAAAATGTTACAAAATGAAAAAAAAAAGCTCATGCATGTGGGCCAGCGCTCTGTCGTGCGACAACCATCAGACCTCAGTATGTAAGGCTTTATGCTCCACTCCCGTTTCTTCACATAAAGATGTAAATATGCAGTTTTTAAGAGGTCTTGTCTTTACAAAGTTTACCATTCCAACGACATCAGCGCTAGGTCTGCTGGTAAAGTCTTGGCAACAAGCACCCCACAATGCAAAAAAAAAAAACAGTACGTAACACCAACGTCTGGGTGTCTCTTTCACTCTGCTAATGAAGCCTTTAGTGCACCTCACCATGTCAGCTGCTTTATCAGTACAGGGCCCATGTTAGAGTCTGGATCCTTCCTCTTCAAATATTTATCCATCACTGTTTTTCATCTAGTCTAGCATGTCTTAACATGGTGATCAACATCTGTAAAACACATGAAGAAGAACTGCAAGAAGCAGAGGAAGATGATAGCCATGATTACTGCATGCATACTGCCACCTACTGACATGAAAGAGCCACTACTGGTAAATTATTTGCAATGGTTTGGACCAAGTAAGAAGTGAAACTGCATTTCATTTCTCAAGGACCCCTGAACATTTTCTCAAGGACCACCTGGGTGCCTAAGACATCTATCTGAAAAACAATGGTTTACCATATGAATACAACTCAGGATGTGACAGGACACAAGAGCATCATAAACAGAACATTGTGGGGGACCCAGACATTACATTCTCCACTCAGACTGAATGGCACAGGAGGAGACGCTAAAAGGCTGTTAAACGGATATGCAGGACAGACTGTGGTTTTCCCCATAGGACCGCATGATAATACGCATTCTCTTCCAGACTGCATAACAATGCGCCAACAGGCTGGGTGACAAAGGGAATTGTAATTGTAAGTGTATGTATTGTAATGTGAACCCCCAAGGTCGCTAGGCGAGAATGTAAGGTATAAAAGAGAGATGCCAGCGGCCTGGGTGACTGATGGATAGAAAGAGAGAATAAAGTCTCCTCTGCTCAGCTCACTGCCTCGCCTGCTCATTCCTCTTTCTACAACATCTATAATAAATTCTGAATGAGACACATGCTCATGGAACATTTATCAATAAAACATAAAAAATATATAAATCTGAAGATCTCTGTTTTATACATACATACGGTGGGGCAAAAAAGTATTTAGTCAGCCACCAATTGTGCAAGTTCTCCCACTTAAAAGATGAGAGAGGTCTCCAATTTTCATCATAGGTATACCTCAACTATGAGAGACAAAATGAGAAAAAAAAATCCAGAAAATCACACTGAATGATTTTTAATGAATTAATTGGTAAATTCCTCGGTAAAATAAGTATTTGGTCAATAACAAAAGTTTATCTCAATACTTTGTTATATACCCTTCGCTGGCAATGACAGAGGTCAAACGTTTTCTGTAAGTCTTCACAAGGTTTTCACACACTGTTGCTGGTATTTTGGCCCATTCCTCCATGCAGATCTCCTCTAGAGCAGTGATGTTTTGGGGCTGTCACTGGGCAACACGGACTTTCAACTCCCTCCAAAAATTTTCTATGGGGTTGAGATCTGGAGACTGGCTAGGCCACTCCAGGACCTTGAAATGCTTCTTACGAAGCTACTCCTTCATTGCCCGGGCGGTGTGTTTGGGATCATTGTCATGCTGAAAGATCCAGCCACGTTTCATTTTCAATGCCCTTGCTGATAGAAGGAGGTTTTCACTTAAAATCTCACGATTCATGGACCCATTCATTCTTTCCTTTACACGGATCAGTCGTCCTGGTCCCTTTGCAGAAAAACAGCCCCAAAGCATGATGTTTCCGCCCCCATGCTTCACAGTAGGTATGGTGTTCTTTCTCCTCCAAACACGACAAGTTGAGTTTTTAACCAAAAAGTTCTATTTTGGTTTCATCTGACCATATGACATTCTCCCAATCCTCTTCTGGATCATCTAAATGCTCTCTAGCAAACTTCAGACGGGCCTGGACATGTACTGGTTTAAGCAGGGGAACACATCTGGCACTGCAGGATTTGAGTCCCTGGTGGCGTAGTGTGTTACTGATGTAGCCTTTGTTACTTTGGTCCCAGCTCTCTGCAGGTCATTCACTAGGTCCCCTCGTGTGGTTCTGGGATTTTTGCTCACCGTTCTCGTGATCATTTTGACCCCACGGGGTGAGCTCTTGCGTGGAACCCCAGATCGAGGGAGATTATCAGTGGTCTTGTATGTCTTCCATTTTCTAATAATTGCTCCCACAGTTGATTTCTTCACACCAAGCTGCTTACCTATTGCAGATTCAGTCTTCCCAGCCTGGTGCAGGTCTACAATTTTGTTTCTGGTGTCCTTTGACAGCTCTTTGGTCTTGGCCATAGTGGAGTTTGGAGTCTGACTGTTTGAGGTTGTGGACAGGTGTCTTTTATACTGATAACAAGTTCAAACAGGTGCCATTAATACAGGTAACGAGTGGAGGACAGAGGAGCCTCTTAAAGAAGAAGTTACAGGTTTGTGAGAGCCAGATATCTTGCTTGTTTGTAGGTGACCAAATACTTATTTTACTGAGGAATTTACCAATTAATTCATTAAAAATCCTTCAGTGTGATTTTCTGGATTTTTTTTTTTCTCATTTGGTCTCTCATAGTTTAGGTATACCTATGATGAAAATTGGAGACCTCTCTCATCTTTTAAGTGTGAGAACTTGCACAATTGGTGGCTGACTAAATAATTGAAATAATTCGGAGGAGGCTTACTTGTTGAGGGAAGATTCAAAGATTCAAAGATTTTTATTTGTCAACACTTTTATACATACATTACATACAGAAGAATTGAAATGCTGTTTCTCTCTCTCTTAGTGGTGTGCGTAATATATAAAAGAAGGAATAAGGATGAAAATGTTTAAAGGTTGTCATAGCCAGGAGTGGTGCTGGGGATAAGCTCCCAGCGCTCAAAAAATGCTCCTTATGGCGTGCGTCTCAAATAGCCTCTGACAACCAAGTCCAACTCCTGGCCTGCTCATGTGGCTTAGCTTCTAAGCCCGACAGAACTGCTTCTACTGACAGAAGAAGAGGTGAAGGCGAGTCTCTGGTGCCTTCAAACCAGATGCTTCAGATAGATGGGGCTTGACAACCTGGGAGGGTAGTCCATCTAGGGGAAGGAAAACCCTGATTTCAAACCTCTGCTGCCTTGCAGCATACCCAGTCACGGAAAAAGGCTTCGGGAGTCAACCCTGAGGTAAAATCTGGAGTTGGAGCCCCTAAGGCAGTCCGTTGTTGATTTAAAGTTTGTTCTGGCAGCTCCTGTGACAGCACTGGTGCCAAACAGTAACAGCTTTGCTGTTCCTTTGGATCCATCAGCGACGTGGAGAGGGAGGACATGCTACATGGGCAACAGCCTGTTCTCCATATCACATTGCCCAGGCTAGCATCCAGCAACACTCACCAACACAAACTCACACCCTGCACCCTGAAGAGGTCACTCCAGCTTCGCTTGTAGCATCGACACAACACGGGGAACAACAGTTACAGGTTATAAGTCATTGCTCGATTGGCATAGAGCTTGGCGCCAAGGGTTGTTCCCAACAGTGGGAGGGATCCTAGGATCTCACTTGACAACTACCATGAAGGCCACTGACATCAGCACAGAGACCTGCGAGAGCCTAGCAGGTGATCGTGCAAAGTGGAAAGGGAGCCTGAAAGAACACCTGAAATCAGGGGAGGAGAAAATGATGACCGCTGCTGCAGAAAAATGAGCATGCAGGAAGGAAAGCAGCAGCTCCAACAAACCAGAGACAACACACAAGTGTGACCTTTGCAATAGAGACTGCCACTCCCGCATCGGTCTATTTAGCCACAGACGACACTGCTCCAGGAGAGCAGACAACCAGAACTAGGATGCTTCACCCATGGTCAACCCTGACCAACAGAGGCCTAAGAAGAAGGATGAAAAACAACAACAGCGGTCTACATACAGTAATGCTACCCGTAGTACAAATAAAGATAAAAGATAAAACCCAGCAATCCTATATACAGAAAAAGTAAACCCATAATATCAGTAACTGCAAGTTCAATGCGGTAGTGTAGGTGCAGACAGTGACAGATTGGACTGCACGGGATCAATATTGCAATACAGACAGCAGCAGCAGGCATGGCATTTGTGCAAATGGTTGCAGAAAGGTGCAGAGACATATAGCAGCAGATGTAATTACTGTTGGTGTGCCAAGTCTCTCTGTACAAACAGCTGAGGTAGTTATTGTGTAGGTGAGTGTGTTACAGTCTGGATGGGGGAGGGGGGCAGAGTTCAAGGTCCTGATGGCCTAGTGAACAAAGCTGTCTAGCAGTCTTGTGGAGTGGGTCTTTTCCCCAAGGGCAGGGGGCTGAAGAGGGAGTGTGAGGGATGGCAGGTGTTGCCTGCAATGTTGATGGCTCTGCAGGTGAGGCGAGTGTGGTAGATGTCTGAGCGAGAAGGGGCAGAGAGGCACTGATGATCTTGCTGGCTGCTTTCACTGTGTGTTGTAGTGTCTTCCGGCAGGAGGCGGTGCAGCTTCCGCACCACACCGTGATGCAGCTGGTGAGGATGCTCTCAATGGTACCCTGGAAGAATGAGCACATGATGGAGGGTGGGACTTGTGCTCTCCTCAGTTTGCACAGGAAATAGAGGTGAAGTTGAGCCTTCTCGGTCAATGATGTGGTGTTGTTGGACCAGGAGAGGTCCTCAGAGATGTGCACCCACAGGAATTTGGTGCTGCTCACCCTCTCCACAGCTGCTCCATCAATGATCAGAGGGGGATGCTGTGTGTGTCCTCTCCTGAAGTCAACCACGTTCTCATTGGTTTTTCCCACATTCAAGAAGAGATTATTCTCTTTACACCACTGGACCAGTTGGCTCATCTCATTTCTGTAGTTGGCCTCTTCATTGTTGGTGATGAGGCCCACCACTTTTTTTTTTTTTTTTTGGACTTATTTTGTACCCGTAGGTAGATTTGTTCTGCAGTCCAGTGACAAGCCACCAGCTGCCGGTCGCTGCGTGCGCAAGCGCCCCATATCCCTAACCTGCATGTTTTTGGCATGTGGGAGGAAACCGGAGAAATCCCGGAGTAAACCCATGCAACACGGGGAGAACATGCAAACTCCACACAGATCACTGTTGGCCGGGGGCAGGGATCGAACCCACGATCTCATGATCCCCGCGATCCCCCGGCCGAGGGTAAACTGTGCTGCCGCAGTGCTAACCACTGTGCCACCGTGCAGCCCACTGCACGGTGGCAGCACCGGTGGCAGTACACGGTGGCAGCACTGTTGTGTCATCTGCAAACTTGATGATGTGGTTGGTGCTGTAGACTGGTATGCAGTCATGGGTCAGCAGGGTGAAGGATGAATGAATGTGGTGGAATGAATGTGGGGGTGTCCTAAAAAAGATGGGGGGTGTCCTAATTTATTCCTCACTATTTAGTATTTTAGAGTATTTTAAACTATTTTAGTTTAAGATAAGATAAGATAAGCCTTTATTAGTCCCACAATGGGGAAATTCCAGGATTGCAACAGCACAGGGATAGCAACACTCAGAGCAACAATCAGAAGGCAAGAAAAAAAAACAAGCAAGCAAGAGCAGCTAATATACATATGTACATATTACTATAAAATATATATACACACACACACACACAGACACACAGTGCAGAGCATTGTAGCTAGATGGATTAAATATGTAAATATATAAACACCCACAGTACGGAGCATTGCAGCTAGGTGGAATAAATATGTAAATATATAAAAAACACAGTGCGGAGCAATGTAGCTAGATGGAATAAATATGTAAATATATAAAAAACACACAGTGCGGAGCAATGTAGCTAGATGGAATAATATGTAGACATATAAACACACAGTGCGGAGCATTGTAGCTAGATGGAATAAATATGTAAATATATAAACACACACAGTGCAGAGCATTGTTGCTAGATGGGATGAAACAGCACAACCGTCTACTTAGTTATCCTACATGGTATGATTATGTGCCCATACATATTCTCACCCTCCATAGCGACCGGTATTTTCCTAGTTGTATGCCGGAGGGGACCATTGTGTAAGTCTATTGCATCTTTTGCATTCAAAAAACTATTAGTTTGTTACGTCTTTTTGCTATCTCTGCGAGCAGCCCTGCTTAGGTTGTACAGTCTGACAGCCGTTGGTAGGAAGGACCTGCAAAACCTCTCGGTTGTGCACCTAGGATGATGTAGTCTGCTGCTAAATGAGCTCCTCAGTGCATTCAGTATGTCCTGCATAGGGTGGAACTCGGACTCCAGCAGAGATGACAGTTTAGCCAGCGTCCTTCGCTCTCCTATCTCCTCCACCAGATCAAGGCGCTGCCCCAGGACAGAGCTAGCTTTCTTGATCAGTTTGTTCAGTCTCTTCCTATCGGCTGCAGTAATGCCACTGCCCCAGCAGACCACTCCAAAAGTGATGGCTGATGCCACCACCGTGTCATAGAATGACTTCAGCAGTGCCCCTTGTACACCAAAAGACCTGGGTCTCCTCAGCAGGAACAGCCTGCGCTGTCCCTTCTTGTAGAGTGCGTCAGTATTGTGTGACCAGTCTAGTTTATTGTTCAGATGAATACCCAGGTACTTGTAGGATGTCACCATCTCGATGTCTGTTCCCTGTATATTTACTGGTGCTGTGAGGGGTTGCCCATGCCTGCGGCAGTCCACCACCAGCTCCTTAGATTTCACTTTTATTTATCACTCCACCGCCCCTTGCTTTGCCACTGTCTGGTGTTCGGTCAGCCCGTATCATGTGGAAACCCTCCAGCTCAATGTTAGCATCTGCTGCTAGTTCAGTTAGCCACGTCTCAGAAAACAAAAGGAAAGAGCACTCCCGATATGTGCTATCGTAACGGCAGATAGCCGCTAGCTCATCTACCTTTCCCAGTAACGACCGTACATTTCCCATGACAATAGATGGAAGGGAGGGTCTGTACCTTATATTTTTTGTCCTCCGCCTTACTCCAGCCTGGCAGCCGCGGCGTTTTTGCCTCAGTTCTCTCGGTATGTCGAGTTTTTCCAATGGGACTGGGTGGCGGTTGAATGCTAGCAGCTCTTCCCTGCTGTATCGTATCCTGCTATAAACAGTGGCTCCGTCCACCGGCTCAGGAAACATTTGGGACGATCTGTGTGTCCGTGATATAAGTGGAGTGAAAAAAAGACAGATCAAAAAGAAAGAGGAAGGGAAAAAGACTCGGAATCGAGCCGCTGTTGCAAAGGGCGGCCGACTTGTGTGGCGCCGGGAGATAGCTGGAGCAGGCTCATGTGCCTCGGAGACTGCCGGAGCTGATGTGTGCACCTTGGGGAGAGCTGAAGCAGGGATGCGCACCTTGGGGGCAGCTGGAGCAGGCTCGTGTAACTCGTGGACGACCTCGGGCAGAAGCAGAGGGACCAGGGATGATGACAGTACCAACACAGGGGTGACAGCAGGTGCAAGTGGTGGGGGCTCAGCAGCAGAAGAGAGCTGCCGCTGAGGCCTTTCACCTGGAACAGGACAAAACATCTCATTTGGTGGTACAGAGAAAAGAGCATGTACTTGCCTGTTCCGCTGCTCTTGTCAGTGCCAGATATGAGCCGGGTGTGGAGGCTGCGGCTGCTGGTGGGGGCAGCAGGCATGAAAGTCGGTGTTACAGCTACCATGGGAGCCGGTGTGACATAGTGGAGCTCTGTGGGGCTGAAGCAGAGCCAGAAGGAGTGGGTAGTCAAGGTGCCGTGGCCTGGGGGTGCTTCGTTGTTGACGCAAGCTGTGATACAGAAGGTGAGCTCTCTTCCAGCCCGTATGGTGGCTGCAGGGCTGGAGAGAGTTCCAGGACTGGAGGGTGCGGTGCCAGCTCTGGAAAAGTCCAGTGGATGTGGCTGCAGGCAGAAGCAAGCAGCTCCTTCACCTCAGGGCAGCCCTGCAGGTTGGGGAACATCACCACCTTCATCACAACTTCCAGGAGCCTAAGGGCCTCCTCCGTTGTGCGGGCAGTGTTGGTATTCGCCACCAGAGACATGAAGGTGCAGACCACCCACCACTCACCCACGTCGGGACCACCAGCCACTGGGCCGCCAGCTGAGTTCAAGTTTGGAGAGGTCTTACTGTCTTAATCTGCCCTCTGGGCAGATGAGGGTTTGTAGACATGACTCATGGCACAGGCAGAAGTAGATACAATGGTAATTTATTAAACAAAAACTCAGGAGAAAACAAAGCTCACAGCACAAGGGCTGGAAAATAACTCAAGACACATGGGTAGGTAAACTCACGGGGAATTCGGATTCACAGTGAGCACGGCAGGAGAAAGACCTGTCAAAGTACAAAGCACAGAGACATACATATGGGGCGGAACAGTTACTCAGACATAAGGCAGCTGGGAGGACAATCAAGGACTAAACGGTAATATACATGAGGGAAGAGTGACAATGGATGTGAGAACATGAGGAACTGGAGATAATAGGTGATAAATATACACACAAGACCACAGTGATGACCCTAGGGATAAACAGGGGGTGATACAACAGACCGGGGAGACACAGGAGACAAGAACTGTCATGAATAATAATAATAATGATAATAATAATCATCATCATAATCATACACAGAGGACAAATAGCAATAATCACAGCAGGGGAAACGCAAAGACATCAAATAATGGCATTAAGGACAAATGGGGTGATGCAACATGACTAGAGACACAAAGGACAATCAAACACTAATAATAATACTAATAATAATCAAATTACAAAAGACAGTCACAAAACAACAACAGGGGATGACATGACAGACTAATGATCGGCGAACACAAGGACACTTAATGATAATCATGCTCAAAGAGAAAACAATGAAACCCAAAGAACATACATCGTAACAGTCGCAAAACAATTCGTGGCTGCTTCACCACGACAGTGCACTGGCTCACAGCACCCTGACCATTCAGCAGTTCCTGGCTGACAAAAACGTTGCTATGCTGGACCAACCTCCCTACTCACCTGACCTGGCTCCATGTGATTTTTTTCCTTTTCCCAAAGTTCACAGCGATCAGCAAGGGGACATGTTTTCCAGATGTGGAAGCCATCAAGAGAGCCGTGATAATGGAGCTGTGGAGAATCTCAGAAGAATCCTTCCAGGGATGCATGGAGGTGTAGTGGAGAAGGATGGGCAAGTGTGTTAGACTCGAGGGGATTATTTTGAAGTGGAAAACTTGTAGTTTGTAGTTTACATTTGAAATAAATTTTTGTGACCTCAGTCTTGTTACTTTTCTGACACACCTCGTAGTTGATTTGGAATTCTGACCTTGACCTTTGGACCCCAAAAGTATAGCCATAGATGCTAGTCCCAAGATCAGTCTACAGTATGTATCAAGTTTGGTGACTGTAGCCTCATTCCCTGTTGAGTTAGAACAAAGCCGGCCAACCGGTGATGGCACCAACCGTCCTACCCACACCGCCTTGTCGTCGCCATGGGTAAAAACTCACACCAGCCATGTCTGTTTACCACCAGAAAGAAAGAAGTCGTTGCATCCCATCTGGGATGATAAAGGCATATAAACAGCAGGCAGTGATGTAGAGTGAAGCGGCAGCACCGATATATCACAGGGACAGATGAGACACTTCTGCTGAAACAGGCTGCCTGACTGAGTGTGTGTTTGGGATGTGATGGGTGGAGAGTGAGGTTGTCATATGCAATCATGCGCAGACTGTGCACTTTATCTGCCCAAACAAGCACACATACTCCATTTAACTCACTGGCATCTATGTCATGTCCTTTTGAAAGATGCTTTTTAACACTGTAGTTTATAAACTGTCCAGAGTAGTGTTTTTTTCCCCTCACCAAACACTATAAGCACCTGAAAAATTAATGCAGTCATTGAAAGTGATGAAGTCAGTTATGCACAGTGTTCAATTTGTAAAGTCGGAGGTCCCACAACGCAGAGAGGCCAATGTTCCTACAGTGCTGGCGTCTGTGTGCGTGCGTGCGTGCGCGCGCGCGCATGTATGTGTGTGTGTGTTCAGCACCACAGACCAACACCCCACTTACAACAAAGACACCCACTAGCATGTGGGGTTTACAGTAACTGTACACTAAAATATGTAGGCTGTACACACACAGGACAACTGCATGGATTTCATTAATTATAGCCAGCCTCAAAATTAATAATCACCACAGACAAAGCAGAGAAAAATGGTAAAATTTCCTCTCACCTTCATACTTATTTGTCTACATCAGCCCATAAATCTTACAGTTTCTTTACTCATCTTAGTTTTGTGCCCTTATATAATCCGTTACTTAGAGTGGATTGGCGAAAGGATGATGCTGGCCTTGAAAAGTTAAATTCCTCACCACGGTCCACGCTGTGCTCTGCTTTAGCGACAGGTGCAGCTAGGCTAACAGCGCTCCTACGGGGCACCGCTACCTGTTCTCCTGTCTCCACCTGGCTGTCCACACTGTTGAGCCACATCCACAGAAAGGTTTGGCCCCCATGATGACTGTTCTGCTCGTTTAAAGAAATTCAGTGAAGTTGCCTCTCTTTTGGTGATTCAGTTTCCTCCTTGATGCTGAGCGCCAGTTCAAACAGCGGCTGTGTCACATGATTCAGTTGATTTTTTTTTTAAATAATTTAACAAATTAAAGTATCATGAGCAAACGAGATGTTACCCTTCAATGTTTTTGGCACCATTTTTTCTGTCTTTTTTTTTCCACATAAATTTGTGACTTTTCCCCCCTAAATGTAATCTTTTTTCTTTATAAATTTGTGACTTTTTTCTTGCAAATTTGCAAGTTTTTCACATACATTTGTTACTTTTTTCACCTAAATTCAAGACTTTTTTTTCCTCATTAATTTACAACTTTTAACTCATAAATTTGTGACCTTTTGCTTTTAAATTCAGAACATTTTTCTTATAGATTTGTGGCTTTAAAAACATTGAGCTTTTTGTAAGTTTGGAAACTTTTTTCTTGTAAATTTGCAACTTTTTACCATAAATTTGTGACTTTCCCTCTAAATTCACAACTTATTTCTTTATAAATTAAACAACTTTTTGTTTCCCTTTTTTTACCTTTTTCTTGTAAATTTGCATTTTTCATATGGATGCTGAATACATTTATTTTATTTTATGTAACGGGTAGATGTTTTTTTTCCTGTTCATCTGGACCTTTTAAAAGGTTTACACTCTTCCCACTAATAACTACAAATGGACCTGGATCTATAGTTCCCAATGGAAGGGGCCACATCTTTGATCTGCATCTTACATTCTAATTCAGCAAACAAATCCAACCTTATTTCAAAAATCCATTCACTAGTAGCTGGCGCTGAGTAAAGAGTGTTTTGACACATTTGTGGATCTAGCCGTGCTCATGCTGTTGAAAATCGCGTCCCAACGAGGAATGCAGATGATTCACAGAAGCGCACGAGCGTCTGAAAATTTGGATCAAGGGTGGAAAGGAAAGCATGGTTCCCTTGGCTTAGCAACTTTATGAGTCAGCGAGGCAATGCCACTGAGCCAAGAAAAATGAAAGCTGACAAAGTGAGACGTTGCTTTACAGTGTGAGACAAAGGAGTAGAGTTTCTGACACCAGCTCTGTGCCCAAAACTGCAGGAGGGCACAAACAGGTGCTCATGAATATGTATCTGCTGAAAGGCCTACACATGCCTAGGAAACAGACCTGCCTGTGGGCGAGCTGCATGCAGCAAGGAGAAACTGTTCACATTAAGGCTTATGAGTTAGTGCAGGTATGCAGCAGTCCCCACACCTACTCTACATAGTCAAAAAGAGAGTGTCTCCAGGTTTAGGAGCGCCTGGTTATCACCTACCATTTTAGCTACAAGTGGTAGTGTCAAACGGCAGTGAGCTCATGGATAGTCACAGGAGCGGACTGCTGAGATAAAGACTGTATTATTATGTGTTGAAACACAGTACAGCAAAAAAATGCTTAAACTGTTCTTAAATCTGCTGTATTTGATTAAGATCATGCTGTGTGTTCAAATGTATTACTTCTGAAATGTAATGGTTGAAATCTTTTCTAAATGTTGTAGTATTAAATGTTAGGGATGTAACGATATTGATGTTATCGCGATATCGTGGTAGTAAAAGTGTCTCGATACCGTCGTGGTCGTGTTATGATATTAAGAGGGTGGGTATCTGTCAAAAAACAACAAGAAATAAGCAGGCTCCCGCGCAACAAAGCATTGCAAACTACACAGACCATGATCCTTTGCGCTGCGTCGTCACAAGAACTGTTGTTGAGCCAACAGGAGTGCATGCTGCACGCTGTCCACACAACAAACATGGCGGCGAACAAAGTTCGGCTCACGTAAATGTGACTGAGATCATCCTGCGCAGTTCGCCCCACTCGGGACACGAACCCGCGACCTACCAGTCAAATACACACAGTTCGAGCATGGGAGACACAGCACGATCGCGCTGAGCTAAAGGTCCGACCGATAGCTCAGCGCTACCGATACTGTATGAGGCTTTTTCAGGAGGGAGGTTTATTAACGTTCTACGCCGAACAGTGCTAGTTGGCATCCGTTACACTCTCCCCCTTAAACCTCACTCCCATCCGGGTCACGGCACCATTGTAACTGAGGTCATCCTGCGCAGTTCGCCCTACTCGGGACACAAACCCGCGACCTACCAGTCAACTACACAGTTCGAGCATGGGAGACACAGCACGATCGCGCTGAGCTAAAGGTCCGACCGATAGCTCAGCACTACCGATACTGTATGAGGCTTTTTCGGGAGGGAGGTTTATTAACGTTCTACGCCGAACAGTGCTAGTTGGCATCCGTTACATAAATACTGAATAAAACACCCCTGAAGTTGAGATTGTGCAAGCCCCAGCAACTTTAAATCAGATGTGTGGAGGTATTTTGGTTTTGCCGTGTCTAAAAACATTAAAGGAGAGAGGGTGGCGGACAGACAATGGCCTCATTAGCAAAGATAATGTCCTCATTAGCAAAGACCTACCTATGTATACCCGCTACCTCAGTGCCCAGTGAGAGAGTATTTTCTACAGCAGGGGATATTGTAAATGCCCAGAGGTCTCTTCTTCTCCCTTGCAATGTAGATCTTTTGATCTTTCTGAAGAAAAACTTGAACATAAGCTAAAGGATAGGTCAGTGTTTTCCAGTAGGCTTTTTGCCTGACTTAATTGTTTCAACAGGCTGTTTTTATTTGCCTAGCACATTTATGATTAATTTTACTTTACACATTGAACCTGGCTTAACTTGATCTTCGTTTGATCTTAAAGAGAATTCCCTCTTGTCATTTACAGTTGCTCTAGTTGCTGCTTAGTATGATCCTTGCACATAAGAAGAATCAGTTATGTGACCAAATATTACCAAATGGTATATTGATGTTCTTGACTTGAACTTGCACTTTAAAAGCACTAAGTGATCAGCATTTTATGTTGTCATGATCCATAAATATAAAAATAAATGGCCTGGTGACTGGCAAAAACAGATTTAATGGCAGTTTTTGGTTATTATCATCAGAAACACAATATTATGAGCTATTTTACAATACCGTGAGCCTCTCCACAATATCGCAACAAATATCGTACCGTGAGATCAATATCGAAATCGTATCATACCGTGAGATTTTGATATCATTACATCCCTATTAAATGTTAGACGTAAAAATTATGAGGGTTAGACAAATATGCATGTTACGTCATAAGCTGATGGCAAAGTGGAGGAGGGTCGGGAGACATAGGGAGAAAAGAGATAGTTTTGGGTTTATAAAGATGGCGGTCAAGGGCATTTGGTCTAATGGAAGACTGAAGATAAGGAGAGGTGAGAGCGAGACGGGGTCCTCCAGAAGATTCATAATTTCAGCCCCAAAGGACAGATCAGTCAGACTGTGAGGCGTTCACCACTCTTGGAAAATAAAACTGGGTATAGGGGCCGCTTGGCTGAATACTACATCATATTGAGCAGGGCAGGCACCTGGATGAAAGTAGTTAGTAGCTAGATCAAGTCTCCTTAACACCAGCCAAGGCAGTCGTGGCATAATTGAGACATGGTAAATATACTCTCATGCACAACTCATGCTTAAATAATAGTTATATTGCTCTAATCTCACAAAAGATGTGTATAACAGAAGGAATGCAAACAATTTGGTGATGGCCTTGCGCGTCTGAGGAAGAGGCGATGTATTTTAGAAACAGAAGCAAGTTTACATATTTGTGAGCACAAACAAAGCCACGTCACTTCTGCTGCACACTGGCTATGAAATTCATCTCTGTACAGAGGAAAAAAATAGTAACAACTCGCACTTACACAAGTATATGAAATCAAGCAGGACCGTTCAACATTTTGGCGGCCCTACACAAGTTTGTGTTCCGGTGCTCCTGTCTTCCCTCCCAACAAAAACATTTTTTTAAAATTAGCATGGGTCATTGTCCTCCAGATGAACAGAAAAAAAAAAGTATTACATAGAATAAAAATTTTGCCTGTATCCATATGAATGTTGTAAACTCACAAAAAGATGCAAATTTAGAAGAAATTATTCAGAAATTTACAGGAAAATGTAATTCATTTATGAAATAATTGCAAATTCACAATGAAAAATTGAGTGAATTACAAGAAAAAAACTCACAAATTTATGAGAAAAAGTTTGAAAATTTACAACAAAATATTGTAACTCTTTTTTCTCCCAAATTTGCTACTTTTCAAAATTGTAAACTAGCATCTATAATAATATAATATTTGCACCTTTATCTTGCAAATTTGTATAATCTATGTGCTAAATTTGCAAATACCTCCCCACTATCCCCTTGTTAAAAAACAACAAATTACCTTCTGCTTTTCAGTATTAGTAGCCAAGATCTTTTTCCCCTTACAAAAAGCTAACATATTCTGCATGACCATATTCTTGTAGGATTAGGCGATTACAGTTTTTCCTTAATGATGTGATTCTACAAATTAATTAAGGGGAAATGGAACATATTTAAGAATAATCTGGTCTTCACAGTAGGATTTTGTTACAGCATATCATCAGTGTTGGGCAAGTTACTAAAAATTAGTAACTACAGTAATTACAGTAACTGGTTACTTTTTTCAAAAGTAATTGAGTTACTTTACAAACTACTGCATGATCCAAGTAATTAGTTACTTGGAAAAGTAACTTTCATGTTACTTTTAAATGCATACTTAAATCATAGCAAGACAATTTAATTAATGGATTACATTATGGGCTTATTAATGTCAGGCTGAAAACAGACTGTTTCAGACAGAACTCCACAGACAGTTTTTTAATGTTGGTAAGCGGTAGAAGATGGATGGATGGATGGATGGATGGCTGTGCAAGGGGGAGATTGGGGTGTGGGGGTGGAGTGAGCATGCAGGTGCACATTACACATAAACAGGTATTTTTCTTTTCAAGGTACACACTTCTTTACCTCAGAATAAGTTTTAGAACATGTTCAGTCTGCTTCATCCTGACTTGAGAGCTCTTACTGTGGGAAAAATCTGAAGAAAATCAACATGATATTGCCAATAATTTCCTCATTTTGAAATGAGAAATAGGGTTTGTGGAGTGAGAGATACGGAAAAAGAGTGAGAATCACTCCAAAAGAGTGAGAGTTGGCAACACTGCATAAAGCTGTCCATGTTCATCTTACCTTTATGATTATGGATTAATCGGATGTGCAGTGATCCAAAGAAAAAGTTCACTTTTCCACAGTCCAAACATTTACTGTGACAGAGACATGATCCAGTCCCTCAAAAGCCTTTTGGAGATCAAAATCCATTTTTGAGTAATCTTTATCCAGGTAGCAAGTAAATGCCCATACAACATATGTTGTTTATATCACATCTTCAGTCTGTAACAATGCTGGCAATTAGTCAGTTTAATTCTTGCTGGGTCACATACTGTCCAGATGTATACCCGTGCTTGAAATCTAGCCGTGGCTGTTGAGACAAGAGTATTTGCCATTTACATCCTGCTGTGGGTGTTCAGATACAGTTGTTAGCATAGCTAGCCATTACTTAGCACTAGCTTTGCCAGAGGGTTCTGAAGATTGCAGTAGGTCTCAACCGGCACTTAGCTTGCAACCCACCTATATGCTTTTGTCCTTAACCACAACAGAGGAAAAATAATCTATTTCCACAAAAACAAAGTAGCTTCATCCTTTCCTCCGATCAGTAATGAAGACTCAGCTCTTTGCAACAGGTTGTGTCGACTGACGGCTTGTCTCAGCTACAGTAGGGTCAGTTTGTATATTCATTTATTTAGGCAAAAAATATCTATCCATATTTAAAAAAAAACAAATAAGTAATGCATCTGATCAAATTTCAGTAACTGTAATGCATTACTGAATTTTTAAACAGTAATTTTGTTACACAGCACGTTACTGCAAAAGTAGTGATGTTACAGTAAAGCATTACTTTGTAACACGTTACTCCCAACATTGTATGTCACAGTATATCCACCCAGTGACAGAAATAGTGAAAGTAGCTCCACTCCAGAATGTCCTCAGTCTTGCTGCCAGCTATGCCAGGATGTTTTGGTTTCTGTTTGACAGCAGGGTGGTTCCAAGTCCATTTCATTTCAGCATGCCAATCAGTTTCTCATTTTTTCTTGTTGTAAACAAAACTGACAAATAACACCCATAGCAATGTGTTTTCTTCCTCTCAATACTGTGTCCCCCTGTAAAAGCTCATTTTCACTGTCTGCAGACACTGTCATGTTCCCGGGGCACGGGTTAGAGCTGTGCCCAGCTTTTCTGCCCGGTGAACATTTTGTTGTTTATTTTCTGTTATTTTGTGGCCGACACACATTGTGGGCTCACGCTGCCACAGAGACAGGACTGAATGTGTATTGCGGGGTGTCACGTCTGCAAGGACTAAGGACTCTAATCTACAGGAGGTAACAAGGAAGTGTGAGATTTGTCTCTTTGTCCCACAGAAGACGCCCCGGAGGGTATTCCGGTTCATCAAGAAATGAGAGACAATGGTGAAGCTTCAAAGGGATGCTTTGTAACTGTATGTTGACTGAAGACACCATGTGGCTTGAATTCTGATGCTGGAAATGTATAAAAGGGGGTTGAAGTATGATTCTTTCTCTTTCCTGCTTTGAGAATGCTAGAAGCTGCGTTCTGTCAAATAAAGCTGGTTTTATGACTGAAACTCAGCCTCATTATTTGAGCATGCTTCTACACTGGTGACCTACGACGGAGAATGAGCAGACAGAATTCTCCCGAGCGGGGCTCTGTGGAAGCCAGCCTGATGGCCGCCTCCACGATCCGGCTGCCCGATTTCTGGCAGCACAGCCCGCGCTCATGGTTTAGCGCAATCGAGGCGCAGTTCAACCTCCGGAGAATCTCCAACGATGACACAAGATTCTACCACGTGGTAGCGAAGCTGGACAGCAACACGGTCCAGAGAGTGGAAGATCTGGTTAATCATCCACCA
The DNA here is from genome assembly GCA_020510985.1 of Pholidichthys leucotaenia. Taxonomy (NCBI): domain Eukaryota; kingdom Metazoa; phylum Chordata; class Actinopteri; order Cichliformes; family Pholidichthyidae; genus Pholidichthys; species Pholidichthys leucotaenia. Next base: position 47,504,002 of record CM035842.1, read on the forward strand.
GACAGCGACAAGTACAGCGCATTGAAGGACGCGCTGATCAGCCATTTCACCCCCTCAGTCCAACAACGAGCAGAGGGGCTCCTGGCGCTGACGGAGGCCGAAAACGATAGACCTGCGGACCTGATGGTGAAGATGCTGCAGCTCAAAGCCTCTGAGGATGGCGAATTCATTTTCGCCCACCTTTTCCTTCGAACCCTACCACCAGCAGTGAGAGTGGCCCTGGCAGAGTCACCCCGATTGGCCAAGCGAGACTACCATGGGTTGAGCAAGGAGGCACAGAGGTTGGTCGACGCCCACAAGCGGAACGCGGTCTCGGCCGCGGCGGCCAGTCCAGGAACGGCATCCGGACACAGTGTGGGTACAGCGGCCGCGGCGCCAGACGCACCAACGACGGCGGCGACAGGAGCCAGACGATGCGGAGCGGAGAACGGCTCGTGCTTCTACCACCGCCGTTTTGCAGAGAGAGCGCACAGGTGCGTCCCACCGTGCAATTTTAAGCGCTAGGGAAACGCCAAGACCGAGGGCCGGTAGCAGCTGCGACCCTCGGCAACGAGAACAGGCTGCTTTACCTGACGGATGCACGCTCGGGGAAACAGTTCCTCGTGGACACGGGCTCTCAGCTGAGTTTCGTCACACCCACCTACGCGGAACGGCTGTCGCCTTCTAAAGCCCCCTGGGTGTCAGTGTCAGCAGCGAACGGCTCCACGATTAAAACGTTTGGTGAGAGGACCATGCTTCTGTCCTTACAGGGCCGTTCATTTGAGTGGACATTTATTGTAGCAGCAGTCAGTTTCAACATGTTAGGGGCTGATTTTTTGTGCTCACATGGTTTATTGGTTGACCTTGCTAATAGACGTCTGATTAATGCACTGTCCTTTCATTCTATTCCCTGCACAGCTCGGGTGGCCCCGCCAACTGCACATGTCAGCGTCTCAGCTGCGGGTGGTAAGTTTCACACTCTGCTTGCTCAGTTTCCAGCACTCACAGTCCCCACGTTTTCAGCAACGGTGGCCAAACATGGGGTAGAACATTTCATAACGACCACAGGCCCTCCCGTGTTTGCAAAGGCTCGGCGCTTGGACCCAGCTAAACTGGCCATCGCGCGCGAGGAGTTCACTAATCTGGAAAAACTGGGCATTGTTAGACGTTCCAAGAGCTCTTGGGCTTCGCCGTTACACATGGTCCCAAAAGCTGACGGCTCGTGGCGACCTTGCGGTGATTTCCGCAGGTTGAACAACGTTTCAGCTCATGACCGCTACCCGATTCCGCACATTCAGGATTTTTCTGTCCATTTGGCGGGGGCGCGCATTTTTTCTAAAATAGACTTGGTGCGCGGCTATCACCAGGTGCCAGTGCGCGCGCAGGATGTACCCAAAACAGCGGTCATAACGCCTTTCGGCCTTTTTGAGTTCTTGCGCATGCCTTTTGGCCTCAAGGGGGCCGCGCAGACTTTCCAACGCATGATGGATGCAGTTTTACGCGACCTGCCTTTCGTGTTCGTTTATTTGGACGATATTTTGGTAGCCAGCGCGTCCGAAGGCGAACATGAAAAACACCTCACAGCAGTTTTCCAGAGGTTGGCAGAGCACAGGTTAATAGTTAACCCAGCGAAGTGTCAGTTTGGGGTGGCGCAGATTGATTTTTTGGGACATCGCGTTTCGGCAGAGGGAGCAGTTCCCCTTCCAAATAAAGTGCGTGCCATAACGGATTTTCCGCAACCTCAAACGGTCAAGGCGCTTCAGGAGTTTCTAGGGATGGTTAATTTTTACAACCGTTTCCTCCCAAGCGCAGCACGACTCATGCAGCCATTGTACACCGCGTAAAAAAAACAAAAGCCCGCAAATAAAGTTGAATGGTCTCCGGAGCGGGAGCGCGCTTTTGCCCAGGTCAAATCAGCCCTGGCAAACGCAGTTTTGTTAGCGCACCCAGTTCCAACGGCCCGCATGGCGCTCACCACTGATGCTTCCGATGTAGCGGTGGGGGCGGTAGTTGAACAGTTTGTGGCAGGTACCTGGCAACCCCTCGCGTTTTTCAGCAGGACCTTGCGCGATAGTGAACGGAAATACAGCCCGTTTGACAGGGAGCTTTTGGCCCTACACTTGGCCATCCGTCATTTTCAGTTCTGGTTAGAGGTGCGACGTTTCACCGCTTTTGTGGATCATAAACCGCTAACGTTTGCGATGGCCAAAATTTCAGAACCCTGGTCAGGCCGGCAACAAAGGCAACTAGCCGCAATATCGGAGTTCACTACTGATATTCAGCATGTCGCGGGTAAACACAATGTTGTGGCAGACTGCCTCTCGCGTGCAGTAGCACCGCCAAGCCCCATAGGGGCAGACTCTGTAGCCATGGCCGCGGGCCCGGGCAGCGACGCGGGAGCGCGCGCAGCCCCAGTCTGTGTTGGGTTAGATTATGCAGCTATGGCTGCGGAGCAGGTTAACGACGCGGACGTGCGCGCGCTCCAGTCTGGACCAACAGGGTTAAGGCTGGAGCACAGGGTGCAACAAAACGGTATGCCCCCGCTAATCTGCAATGTCTCCACGGGACGGCCCCGCCTTGTGGTGCCAACCGCGTGGCGTCGCCGTGTTTTTGACTTGGTCCATTCTCTCGCGCACCCGGGGGTGCGCGCATCAATTAAGTTGGTGGGGGAGAAATTTGTTTGGCCCGGGTTGCGCAAACAGGTCAAGGAATGGGCAGCAGCCTGCGTAGCGTGTCAGCGAGCTAAAATACACAGACACACTAAGGCCCCGTTAGAACCTTTCCACATCCCCGCTAAGCGTTTTGATCACGTGCATATTGACCTGGTCGGGCCGCTTCCGTTATCACACGGGCACACACACCTTTTGACGATGGTAGACCGCACCACGCGCTGGCCAGAGGCGGTTCCTCTGGCATCAACCACAGCGGAAGAAGTTGCGCGAGCATTTTTAGCAGCATGGGTTGCGCGTTTTGGTGTACCGTCGGACATAACGTCCGACAGAGGTCCCCAATTTATTTCCGAGCTGTGGTCATCGACGGCCCGCAGCTTGGGGGTGAAGATTCATCGCACCACCGCGTATAACCCCCAGGCTAATGGTTTATGCGAACGCTTTCACAGGTCATTGAAAGCAGCCCTCAGAGCGTCGCTAACGGATACAAATTGGGTAGACAAACTTCCATGGGTGTTATTAGGGTTGCGTTCTGCACCTAAGGAAGATTTGCACGCTTCCCCCGCTGAATTAGTTTTCGCCCAACCGCTTCGTTTGCCCGGGGAATTTCTTCCTGATAATCCCGCACCTAGTGGCCCCCCCGCTCAGCCGTGGCAGAGCGGCTCAGGAGCAAACACACTTCCTGGCCCAATCCATCACAGTTTCCCACACGTTTTTGTGCCCAAAGCTTTAAAAAATGCAGAGTTTGTTTTTGTTAAACATGACGCCCAGCGTCCAAGTTTGCGGCCGTTTTACGACGGACCGTTTCGAGTGCTGGAGACCGGGCAGAAGCATTTTCTGCTAGATTTAGGGGGCAGACGGGAGCTGATTTGCATTAACAGACTCAAACCCGCTTTTGTTCTGGCTGACGAGGAGGTGCAGCTCGCGAGGCCCCCCCGCCGGGGCAGGCCGCCGAGAAGACATTCTCCAAAGTCTTCACAGAGAGGTGCTAACGGCTTTAATCCACAGGTGCAGAGAGATGTTGCAGGTGCAGCCAAGCCAGGTTGCAGCAGATTCGGCAGAAGATTAAAACCTAGGCAGTTGGTGGATTGATTAGCGATGTATGGAGTGCTTTGTGTTTTTCTTTTTGTTATGCCATTTAGATTTTGCCTTACTAGACGTGTGGGGGGGGGGTAGTGTGGCCGACACACATTGTGGGCTCACGCTGCCACAGAGACAGGACTGAATGTGTATTGCGGGGTGTCACGTCTGCAAGGACTAAGGACTCTAATCTACAGGAGGTAACAAGGAAGTGTGAGATTTGTCTCTTTGTCCCACAGAAGACGCCCCGGAGGGTATTCCGGTTCATCAAGAAATGAGAGACAATGGTGAAGCTTCAAAGGGATGCTTTGTAACTGTATGTTGACTGAAGACACCATGTGGCTTGAATTCTGATGCTGGAAATGTATAAAAGGGGGTTGAAGTATGATTCTTTCTCTTTCCTGCTTTGAGAATGCTAGAAGCTGCGTTCTGTCAAATAAAGCTGGTTTTATGACTGAAACTCAGCCTCATTATTTGAGCATGCTTCTACAATTTCTTAGTTTATTATGATGTTTTGTATTGTATTTTCTGTTTCCGGTTTGTTTATTTTGACAGCACAGTGCAGATTCCGGTTGCCTATTCCTTGGGGCTGCACAGCTGCTGCCAACTGACCACTTATGAGCTACACCTGTCTGTAATTATGTATGAGTATTTTGGAGACAAGACTACTCCTGTTCGTTGCCGTGTCCTACTACTCTCTCTTCGCTGCTCCCGCCATGACCCATTTTCATGGTTTGGGGTCTGCTGTTGAGGTAAGTTGGTGTGCTCCATCTTGGTGCAATTTCTCCTCTGTTTTTCTCAGCCGTTGAGCCCATTGCTCTTAGGGTACTCGGGCTGAGTTTTTTTCCTCTCCCTCAGGCGTTCCCTGTATTTGGCACCACAGACGTTGAGCCCAACTTTCCTCCAGCATTTGTGTCATTGTGCCGTCACTGTATTTATTCTTTCTTTGCCTCATGCTCAACCAGTCTGTTTGTGAGCATTTGTGTTTGTCTCCGTTGCTCATCCAGTCAGTTTGGGAGCAATTGTATTTTTCTACCTACTCACCAGCTCGTTTGGGAGAGCTTTGTGTTTATTTTTTTCATTTTGCTCACCAGTCAGTTTGGGAGTTTTTTTGTGTTGTCCTTTAAGTTAATGAATGTGTAAAAACCTACAATGTGCGCTTGGCATCCTATTTCCCGCCCGTTAAACAGGCAGTTCATAACAGAAGGACACAGCCAGTCTGGACACCAGCCGTTGTAAGTTTTGGGCATTTTTTCTTTTCTCTTTTGAGTGGACTGTCTGAGGGTTTGTATGGGTTTCACTATGGACTTCCGGGTTTTGGGACTGAGTGTGAAGGAGTGTGCAGAGGCAGAGGACATTGTGGATTTTGTCTGTAAAGCTCAAGTCACCCACACTCCCGAGACTGTTTACAGCTTTGTGGACTTTGCTGCTGGATTGACTGAGACCTGTCCTAGTCTCTGGAACTATCCAGCCCTGGCTCCTCTCCTCACAATGGTGTATGAAACCAGACAGCGAGTGGTGGAGCTGCTGGAGCGTTCTCTCTCACGTCAACCCAGGCAGAAGAAACGTCCACGGGAACAGAGGGCTCGCCGCTTCCGCCCCCAGCCCACGCCATCGCCCTCTACCCAGACAGCACTCGAGGCTCTCGTGAAGAGACAGCCAGACCTCGCAACAGCGGCTCATTCCATCACCTCATAGGAATTCAGGCACGTGAACTTTTATATTCCATTACTTAAGGATGAATTGTCTTGCCTGGTTCCCGGAGAGAGAACCCAGTGTTTGCAGTCCACTGGGTTTTCTCCGCCAGCTGCTAATGAGTGTCTCTCACCTGCTGCCTCCGTGTCTCCCCCATCTGCTCCTGAGTGTTTGCCGGATCCTGACCTGCGCCGCTGGACGATGGAGGAGACAATGGTCCTGGAGGTCTCTAACCCACTGCCGGCGCAGAGCCGAATCCCAGCTGCTACGCCAGACGAGCCACCAGCGTGGTCCACTCCATCTGGGGAGACTGCTAACACCAGCACGCTTGCTGCAGAGGCTGCCACAGCAGAGTCCCAACCCAACCTCCAGAGGACTGAGCCCGGAGCATCATTGCCAGGATCAACAAAGTCCTAGACGGCAGTAGACCTCAAGTTCAGGCAAGTGCCCTCTTCTGTTCCTTTTGTTTCTATTTGGGAGAGGTCTTGTCTGACTCATGGGGAGGAGAGCCAAGCGCGGCCATCAGCTGCACCAGCGCTCACCTCACTGGGCTCCGCCGCTGCCGGCCTGAGCCACTGACAACGTCAGTTGGCGAAAGCCCTATTGTAATTGCTCTGTTTCTTCTTATTATTTTTGCGCCTAAACAATTGCATTTTTCACCCTCTGAACGTTAACCAAAACGCAATTTTTTTGGGCAAACCCCTCACACCTGGCGAAAAATTTGATAAACTGGAAAACATGTACCCTCCCACCTCTGATTTTTGTGGGTGGGGCCAAACGTACATGGGTGGCCAACACATACAGTAACTGACAGGGAAGTGTTGCCATGGAGACATGGCAAAGGTTAACTTCTTGCCATGAAACATCGGAAAGTTGCATCTGAGACAAACGTCTGATATTTAACAAATTTTCTACAATGGATAATAGTCCCATCCTGAATGCTCCTATATAAAAATAACAAAAGGTAGAGTGCTGCCTAGTGGTTCCAACATCGGACCCTTGTAAATAGGACAAACTTTGAACGATTTTCACCAAATTTTCTACGATCAATATTTGTCCTGCCCCGAACGCGTCTATATAAAAATAATAAACAAAAGTTATAGTGCCCCCTATTGATTAAAGGAAGAATTGCTGACAACTGTCTTCTTTTTCTCTCACCAGCAGAAAAAAAATGACATGAAGGAATGACTAGGACTCATTGACAGTACATGTACATAGTACAGAACTGTTTCCATGGTGACCAGCGTGCTTCAATGGCTTTCTCGCCGTGTAAAACATGACAGTTACAGCTCAGACAATCCTCATCTGATTTGGACCAAACTTTGCACAAATCATACTAATCTCACTCTGAATACGTCTGCATATCAATATTCACAAAACTGTCACACCACCACCTACGGTACTGCTGACATGAGGTACTGCACAAAATTGTATCAAATTTTGCACAAAGACCAGTAGTCACAATGACATAACATTTTCAGTGGTTTCTCAGAGTGCATTGAACTACCCTCAGTGGAAGTCACTTTTGTCCTGCGATAAGCACAGTTGCCATGGAAACCCACTTCTTGCCTTTCAATAATGGACACTTGTAAATTGGACAAACGTTGTACGATTTTCACCAAATTTTCTATGATCGATATTAGTCCCACACCGAACGTGTCTATATAAAAATAATAAACAAAAGTTATAGTGCCCCCTATTGATTAAAGGAAGAATTGCTGACAACTGTTTCTTTTTCTCTCACCAGCAGGAAAAAAATGACATGAAGGAATAACTAGGGCTCATTGACAGTACATGTACATAGTACAGAACTGTTTCCATGGCAACCAGCATGCCTCAATGGCTTCCTCGCAATGCAAAACATGACAGTTACAGCTCAGACAATCCTCGTCTGATTTGGACCAATCTTTGCACAAATCATACTGATCCCACTCTGAACACATCTGTATATCAATATTCACAAAACTGTCACACCACCACCTACTGCTGACATGAGGTACTGCACAAAATTGTATCAAATTTTGCGCAAAGACCAGTAGTCACAATGACATGACATTTTCAGTGGTTTCTCAGAGTGCATTGGACTACCCTCAGTGAGAGTCGCTTTTGTCCTGTGATAAGCACAGTTGCCATGGAAACCCATTCCTTGACATTCAAGACATTTTATAATTTGGAGGGTTGGGGAAGTCCAAGGGTCACCAAATGTGGAACGTAAGTCTCGGTGGCTCTCTTCTGTAGTTCTGTATCGGTCTGCAACATGCACTTAAAATGTTAAGTGTTACAATGGACACATGTCCAAATTTACCTTATCACAATATGTTGGACAGTTGTAAATTGGACAAACTGTGTCGGATTTTCACTGTAATTGCCATGATGGACATTAGTCCCACTCTGCACGCACCTACATAAAAATATTTGACAAAAGTTATAGCGCCACTTACTGCTCAAAGGAAGTTCTTGCCAAATGGTTTACTTTATTATTCACGCAACCATTGCAGGGATGATGGGAAATTTTCTGAGCCAGCAAGGTATGACAGGCACTGGGTTTCGCGGGTGCACAGGGGGGCAAAGGCCCGCTTACAGCTGCTTGCAGCTTTAATTCTTCTTTTCTTTTACCCCAAACGATTGCATTTTTGACCCTCTAAATGTTAACCAAAACGCGATTTTTTTTCGCACACCCCTCAGACCTGGCGAAAAATTTTATAAACTGGAAAAAATGTGCCCCCCCCACTCCAAATTTTTGTTGGCGGGGCCAAACATACAAGGTCAATGGAGACCAGTGACACTAAAGTTTGCCATATAGACATGAAATTCGGGTGAGGTGTGCAAAAAAAACATAATTGTGACCCTTACCCACCGCCAACAGGAAGTCCACCATCTTGCCTCAAAGCCACTCTGCCTCCAGTTTTGCCAAAAACCACACCTTGCATTTGAACAAACTCCTCCTAGGAGCCTGCTCCGATTGAGCTTATTTTTGAATGGCAACATCTATAGGAATGGGCCATTAAAAGTTGTACAAGTCACAACAAAAAGCTCAAGGGTGTGGCCAGGGCGCCATGGTGAAGTTTGACTCCACCCCTTACAACATCAAACAGATGTAACTCGAGCAAAACTTGTCCGATGTCCACCAGTGTTTCCATGATAAACAATAGTCCTGCCCCTAAAGCGTCTATATAAAAATACCTGACAAAAGATATAGCACCATCTAGTGGTTAAAGGAAGAATTGCTGAAAACTGTTTTCTTTGTTTCTCTCTCACCAGGTGAAAAAATGATATACAGGAATGACTAGGACTCATTGACAGCACATATACATAGTACGGAACTCTTTCCATGGCGATCGGTATGCTTCAATGGCTTCCTCGCCAAGCAAAACATGGGAGTTACAGCTCAGACAATCCTTGTTTGATTTGGACCAAACTTTGCACAAATCATACTAATCCCATTCTGAACACATCTGTATATCAATGCTCACAAAATTGTCACACCATCACCTACTGCTGACATGAGGTACTGCACAAAACTGTATCAACTTTCGCACAAAGATCAGCAGTCAGAATGACATGACATTTTCAGTGGTTTCTCAGAGCGCATTGGATTTACCCTCAGTGGAAGTCACTTTTGTCCTGCAATCATCACAGTTGCCATGGAAATCCACTCCTCACCATTCAGTAATTTTTTTTTACTTTGGAAGGTTGGGAAAATCTGAGCATCATGAAATGTGAATGTAAGTCAAGGTGACTCTCTTCTGAAGTCCTATATGGGTCTGCAACACGTACCTAACATGTAAACGCTGCCATGGCCACATGCCAAAGTTTTCCTCCTGGCGATATGTCGGACAGCTGTAACTTGGACAAACTTTGTCCAATTTACCCCATAATTGCTACGATGGATCTTAAGCCTGCCCTTCACGGTCCTATATAAAAATCATTGACAAAGTTTTAGCGCCACATACTGCTCACAAGAAAATACTTGGGCAAACGGTTTTCTTTATTATTCATGCAGCGCTTGCCACAACAATGGGAAATTTGCTGTGTCTGACGGGCAGCGGGGTCCGCAGGCGCACAGGAAGTGAGGGCTTACAGCTGCTTGCAAGCTTTAATTCTTTTGTTTTTTAATTCTTGAAGTCTTGATGCAGAAATTTGAAAATGTATACAATAAAAAAAAACTGTAAAAATGTGTAAATGCAAATAATTCTTGAATTGCAGAAAATGTATAAAACAGAAATATAGAAAGTTAAAAAATACATAGCCTACATATTTTTATAACTGAAAACATGAAAATGTAGAAACAAATAATTCATGTCTTGAATTGTAAACCTATATTTAAACAAATCAAAATAGGCCCAGAGAGTTAAAATATATACAACTAGAAAAGCACTCGGAGAGCGCAGACCTCCGCCAAGCGCCGCAGTTCCCCCCATACAGTCTTCAGATTCCTTGATCATGAAAACGTATGCCAAGCAGTGGTTCAGTAGTTATTCACGAAAATGGCATTTTCCGTAATGGCGGCCACAGTTCCTCCCATACAGGCCCTTAGAATAGAGGGTTAGTATTAATGAAAGCGCTTTGAGTGGTCTTTGTGACTAGAAAAGCGCTATATAAGTGCAGGTTAGTTAGTTAGTTAGTTAGTGTTTGTGTGTACGTTTTCAGATTCCTTGACCATGAAAAGATATGACTAGCAATTGGATTGACAATGATAGGATTAGTGGTTCTGTGGGTGACCCCCACAGCTACGGACAGGCAGAGCGCACATCTAGAGCAATTAGCAGAACAATGACTGATATCAATAGGCAGCCTCCCTTTTGTCTGGTTTCTTCCTGCCTGTAATCTGCCTTGATATGTGTGACTCAAATGCAGGTGTTCATGCCTTCTGTTCTGTAATGTGATGCAAATGTCCTATGTCCCCCTGCAGTTACTTTGTTACCTACATGCCTTTCATGTATTGTCTGTGACTGGGTATAAATACCACATATGCTCTGTAGTTCATTCTCTCTCTTTGCCACTGCTCATCTGCACACTTTGCTAAGAGCCTCCGGGCTCGCTCATGGAGCGAGCTCCGTGACGGCGGTATGATAATAAACCTACTTAAAACCTCACTTCGCTGCCTTTATTTTATCATCCGCTGCACTGGTGACCCGACGCTGAAAAGAACACGCTGCCAGCGAACGCAGCACCCGGCAGTGATTCTCCGACGACAAGCAAACGCAGCAGCCTGACTAATCTGCCCTCCCTTCTGCTTCAGGGAGACCTCGACGCAGAGTTTCCAGGCGAAACTCTCCGGAGACCACCCACGACCAGGAAAGCTGAGGAACATTTCATGGTGAGATCTGCGCGCCTAGATCGGCACATCCACGCTTGGACCGGCCGATCTCACAGCTTCTGACACACGATTCTGTGTCTCCTTACGAGAGCGCACACACCTCGTCCTCTCTCCACGACGGCGACCTCCATGGCCGACGGAAAACGCGTGGACCTGAACGCACCATGACCCATCTACAACAACTACAACAGGGATGATTAAGCTCCCTGAACCTGACTCTCCCTCTCCAGCGGACCACCACGGGATTTTCTAATGGTTTTAGCCATGGCGCACAACGGGAATTCAGCAGTCTGCGGTTCCCGAGGGCTTTAGGGTTGCACCCGCACCTAAAGTCAGGTTACAAGGACGGCGCACCACGCACGGGACAAATACGGCTCCACAGACCGCCATCATCCTTCACCGCTGCACACAGAGCCTTCAGGACTGCTCTCACACCTGAAGCATGCATGCAGCTCGCCCACTGGATTTTCTAATGGTCTTAGCCACGGCACACAATGGGAATTCAGCAGTCTGCGGTTCCTGAGGGCTTTAGGGTTGTGCCCGCACCCAAAGTCAACACGCCAAGTCCCTCTGCTTTTATTTTTTTTTTCTTACAGCCGCCACACAGCCTCGCCGCTCCTGTTTTTCTTCACGGCCGCTATTAATCCTCGCAGGACTTAATCGCGAGAGGAGTCAGTGACTAATTTTTTTTCTTACAGCCGCTGTGGATCTCCGCACGTTCAACGGGACAGCCCTCAACATCGCGGATCCACAGGCCATTTTTTGGCTACCCCCCCCCCCCTCCACCTCCACCTGCACAGAGCTTTTCCTGCTCGCAGCCAAAGCCGGATTATCAAGGCCTCAGCCACCTGCTGAGCCCTCTGGGTGGGGAGTAGTGTGGGTGACCCCCACAGCCACGGACAGGCAAGAGCGCACATCTGGAGCAATTAGCAGAACAATGACTGATATCAATAGGCAGCCTCCCTTTTGTCTGGTTTCTTCCTGCCTGTAATCTGCCTTGATATGTGTGACTCAAATGCAGGTGTTCATGCCTTCTGTTCTGTAATGTGATGCAAATGTCCTATTGTGGCACATATGTTTGGTTCATATTTCCCACAAGAGTGTGGCACATATGTCTGGTTCATATCTCCCACAAATGTATGGCTTATGTGGATTGGGGCTTCACGTCTGGAGGAACAAAGAGTCTGGATTGATGGGGGCCGACAGGAGATGTCGAGGAGGTGTGAAGTCGGACCCTGTCTCAGAGAGGAGGCCCTGGGGGGATCCCCGGAACATCGGAGAATAAGAGACAATGGTGAATCTTCAGAGACTTGCATTGTGATTAAATGTTTGCAGAAGCACCATGTGACTTGAGTTCTTAATCCCCCGGAGGTATAAGAATGTGATGTGACATGATTCTGCCTCTTCTTGCTTTTGAGAATGTTGGATGATTGTGTTCTGCAATAAAGCCGAACCTGAGAAATAAACTCAAGTCTCGTCATTGAACACAACTTCCACACTATGTCCCCCTGCAGTTACTTTGTTACCAACATGCCTTTCATGTATTGTCTGTGACTGGGTATAAATACCACATATGCTCTGTAGTTCATTCTCTCTCTTTGCCACTGCTCATCTGCACACTTTGCTGAGAGCCTCCGGGCTCGCTCATGGAGCGAGCTCCGTGACGGCGGTATGATAATAAACCTACTTAAAACCTCACTTCGCTGCCTTTATTTTATCATCCGCTGCAGTTCAGTAGTTATTCACGAAAATGGCATTTTCCGTAATGGCGGCCACAGTTCCCCCCATAGAGTGTTTGTGTGTATGTTTTCAGATTCCTTGACCATGAAAACATATGACAAGCAATTGGATTGACAATGATAGGAGTAGTGGTTCAGTAGTTATTGACGAAAATGGCATTTTCCGTAATGGCGGTTTAGCGCCACAGTTCCCCCCATACAGTGTTTGTGTGTACGTTTTCAGATTCCTTGACCATGAAAACATATGACAAGCAATTGGATTCACAATGACAGGATGAGTGGTTCAGTAGTTATTCTTGTAAATGGCCTTTTCCGTAATGGCGGCCACAGTTCCCCCCATACAGTGTTTGTGTGTACGTTTTCAGATTCCTTGTCCATGAAAATATATGACTAGCAATTGGATTGACAATGATAGGATTAGTGGTTCAGTAGTTATTGAGGAAAATGGCATTTTCCGTAATGGCGGTTTAGCGCCACAGTTCGCCCTATACAGTGTTTGTGTGTACGCTTTCAGATTCCTTTACCATGAAAACATATGACTAGCAATTGGATTCACAACAATTGGATTGACAATGATAGGATTAGTGGTTTAGTAGTTATTCACGAAAATGGCATTTTGCGTAATGGCGGTTTTCTTGTGGACGGTGATCCGGATCACCACCAAAATGTAATCATCTGTAGGATACCCCATTTCTGACAATCTGTGAAAATTTCACAAAAATCCGTCCATAACTTTTTGAGTTATCTTGCTAACAGACAAACAAACAAACAAACAGACAGACAAACAAACAAACAGACAAACCAATGCCGATGATCACATAACCTCCCCCTTTGGCGGAGGTAATAAAAACTGAAAAAAAAAAAAAACAACTAGCTGTCATTAGATTTGCAGGTAATCCCAAAATTACGCATTTTGTAATGGTAATGACCAGCGTTGGGCAAGTTACTAAAAAATAGTAACTAATTACAGTTACAAGTTACTGCTTTTCAGAAGTAATTGAGTTACTTTACCAATTACTGCATGATTAAAGTAATTAGTTACTTCGAAAAGTAACTTTCACGTTACTTTTAAATACACACTTAAATCATTTTGCACATAGCAAGATAATTTAATTAATGAAGTGGTGGACCCTCGGGGCCAGTAAAGCCTTCTCTGCTGGCCTAAACACTATCAGAGTTACATTTACAACTTTTACAACATATTTGTTCCATGAGGATGTATTAAATTATTCCTAATAATCTATTCTCTTCATTTTGTAGCTTTTCTCTTGGTTGCACACCTTCCCGTAGTGTAATGCATGTTAGTTTATTTTGTCCAATTATATTTCAGCCATCTGTGTTGCCAGGTGTTGTGTTGGGTTTTGGGGACCTTTACTGTGTGACACGGGTGGTGGCTCCACCTTTCCGGTTCCTCCACCACCCAGGGTATAAGAGGGCAGTGAGAGGGAGGGGCGGTCTAGTGGTCTCCTCTCTGCCTAGCGGGTGCGCATGTGATGTGAGAAAGAGTTACTAATAAACGTGTGTCCAGTTCAACACTCAGTCTCCTCCTACTACTACCGACATAACACTTGGTAAAGAGGATAAAAGGTATGTAAGGTGTGTCACTTCAATTCAATCGTTTCTGGAGCTTTCCGGTGAGCCGCCCATCTCTTGGGCGAGGTGGTTCACCACATTTCAAACATACTTGGTGGCACTGGACCTTGGGAGGCTGGAAAAGTTGAGGGCACGAGTACTGCTGGTTCATAATTTAGGAATGGAGGGACAGCGTATTTTGAGCACTTTGGGCTGGGCAAGTGCGATAGCTTTGAGGAAGTGGTGGAGCTAATGGTGCAACATTTTGGAACCCCGGAAGACGTCATCATCCGCAGAATTCAGTTTTGACAGCACCACCAGTGGACTGGCGAGTCAGTGCAATGGTTTGTGGCAGATCCATGCCAGCTGGCCAAAGACTGTCAGTTTGGAGCGCTGGAGGAAGAGATGGTCTGTGACCAGTTGGCAGAACATACTATTTGCCCAGCTACAAGCTCGAGGCTCCTTACGTTCTTGGGTGAACTGTGTTATCCAAGGCCATCAATTTAGCTCAACAGTTAGAGGTGGCAGACAACCTATCGTGGGAGCTCGGTGTGAGAGTATTACATCGCCAGTCTGAACCACAGTCGACAGCGCAGGCAGTGGACCCGGACAGCGATGACAGCATAGGAGATGAGCGAAGCTACGCTAATTCTGTAAAGATGAGGTCTGGCCTGGGAATGCTCATGTGTTTAGGTTGTGGGTCCACAAAGCACCACTACAAGGCCAGGGAGTGTCCGGAAGATGAAAGCACTGCAACAAGCGCAGACTCTTGCATCATTTCACCAGGACATGTCACAAGTTCAAGCGAGGGGATCCAAGACATAAGGAGGACCCTCCCACTCCCACAGTTATTCACACTGTATCCCCGAGTCCCAACGGCCATTCCTACTGTATGGTGGAACTGGACGGGATAACAGTGCCATTGCTGATCAACACGGAACCGGTGAGCTCCGTGTTGAATTGGGCAACCGTGAGGAGTTTTTTCCCGCTTTGTCGGGTTAGAGGTGGTTCGACATCACTTTGTGGTTATGGTGGAGGAAGATTGGCCACGGTGGGATCGGTGAGACTGATGGCTAGGTACAAGTCAGCGGAGGTGTGCAACCTGAGGTCCATCATGACTACCCATGGAGAGAACATAATGGGATGTGATTTGTTTTATGGCCTGGGCTTCACCATCACAAGCGGCACTGGGGAAGAGTGGATGGGCTGCAGTTTGTGGGACCGGCCAGTCCCGCAGACAGTGGACGGAGCTGTGTGGGACAAGAACTTGCCTGGCACCCTGGAGAATGAGCAGAACCAGCCCCACCCAGGGCCATCACGGGAGGGTTCCGGTGCCAGTGCCCAAGTAGCCCTAGCTGAGGGAACTGGGCGGCATGGTGGGACGCCCGTGACAGCAGGTGGCGCCAAGTGGCTGGCTCCACCTGCTCCCGGATTTCGGCTGGTAGGGACCGGAGAGCATGGCTTCACAATGGCGAGGGCAGCAGCGAAAATGAAAGCAAGCGGGGCAGGACCAGCTGGCACGATGAGACGATATGCCAAACAGGAACACTGGAAGCCGAGTAGAGCCCCTCTGGGGGTCACGGACGTGGTCCGAGCCTGGAAGAAGGCACGGTCGAGAGGGGTTCGGGCCAAGCGTCGGAGAGAAGAACATCAGGGGTGGCTGCAGGTGATGGCTGTTCGTGGGGATGCCTACCTCCAGCTATCAGATGGCTCGTGGAGGCACCCTAATGAACTGCGGCGCACCCGGGAGAAGATGGATGTGCTTGGGCCTGAATGAGGGTCGTCCCCAGTGGTGAGAAAGAGGAGGCGCACCGGAGTTGAATCAACCGACAGTAACCCGGGGGGTGGTTCTTCTCCTGGGGTAGACTGATGGTTGGACAGTGCGTTTGATACATGTGTAAGAAGGGGGGACAACCGTTATGTTCATATTGTTCATGTTTGTGGGGTTTATTTTGTGCATTTTCTTTTAATTTAGGAACACAGCAGTTATTTTCCTTTAGTTGGACAGTTTTCTTAGAACAGACGGCAGAATAATTCATCTTGCTGTGTGGGGGTGGGACGGCAGTCCACCTGTCCTCCCCTAGTTTTTAGTTGTTTTGAGTGACTGTGGTAGGCCCCTTTTTAGGTATTTATGTTTAGTTTTCTTAGTGCGTGATTCGGGTTCCAAACTGGGGAGGGTCTCGATTTTATGCGTGTGTTTTTGACCTTTTTGAAGGGGAGGGAGAATGTTGTGTTGGGTTTTGGGGACCTTTATTGTGTGACACGGTTGGTGGCGGAACCGGAAAGGTGGAGCCACCACCCAGGATATAAGAGGGCAGTGAGAGGGAGGGGCGGTCTCTTGGCCTTCTCTCTTCCTGGCGGGTGCACATGTAATGTGAGAAGGAGTTACTAATAAACATGCGTCCAGTTCAACACTCAGTCTCGTCCTTGGCTCCTACTACCGACATAACACCAGGGTCAAGCAAATCTGCCTTGGGCCTTCAGGAATTAACAGTGCGGTTCTGTAGGTTAAATTATCTGTTTAACTTATCCTGTTGCTTTAACCAATCAGACGTCTTCTGTACGTCCAGGGGTACACATAGAAGGCATCCGAAAACGTCAGCATTTTCACGTCTTTTGATTGGATGGTTAGACTCCTCCACTCACAATGCAGAGGATCCTAGCTAGCAAACCGCCAGTGCAAGGACTTGCTTAAGCAGCTACAATATACTGTATCTGTTTGAATATAATAGCTGTTTTTCCACCCACAATGGCTGGCAGGGTAGAGAAAAATGATTTGGTCACTGATACTGTATTTAAAAAAATCAAGACCAGCTAATCAAGAAAAGCTGGTCATTGTAAAGAGGTCGGCCAACCCTGAAGCTAACAGGCCCGTCTCAGCCGGGAAAGGATTTGTCTGTTCCTTCAATATTAGCAACAAGTGGTATCCTTTGATTACAGCATCCAAGGAGTGCTACAAATTTATCTTGCTGGGAATGCCTATTGTTTGCAACTGATCGAGTAGATACTTGGAGCCCAGACAGGGTTTGCAAACTTGAACTGTCTGTCACACCATGACGATTTAGGCAGCGTTCACCAAACAAATAAAAATTGGTCTAAAACGCTGGGATACACCAAAATTTTCACTTTTGGCCATATGTATCATGTATCCATAATGACTTGGACATATAATTAAGTAATAGTAACTTAAACCAACTAATGCTTAGCGTGTTGCTGACATTCACAACTTATGCACAAAAATGGTTTAATTTCTGCATAACACATTCATGCTAAACTGCCATTGCCTCCCGATCCATGAATCCTAGTTTTGGGAGAGATGATCTCTGTTCAACCCAGTTAAATCTCCCTTTTAAAGAACACAGCAGGGGGCGTGACCGACCTGGCAGAGCTGTCAAACCTGTCATGTCAGTTGTGCCTAAAACAGCTGATATGACATATCAGGAACACCAGATAACAGTTGTCACAACCTGGCTCAGAGGCATGCAAACTGATAGCAATAAAAAGTTTATTTTCAATAAAGTGAAAAAATAAAACCAAGACAATACATAGAGTGTGCTTTTGCTGGGAGGCACAGCCAACAGCAAAGAAAACAGCTGCGCTCTGCACTTCAGGCGATCAGCTGATTGGTTCCTCCTCCACCGCTGTTCTGACATTTTGGCATATCTATCACAACAACACAGGACAGATGATCGTAAAGACTTCAGTTAAATGTAAAAAACCCTGACAGGTCCAGTGTGTTTGCCTCTGTGTGTGTGTGTGTGTGTGTGTGTGTGTGTGTGTGTGTGTGTGTGTGTGTGTGTGCTGCAGGCAGAGAGCTTTGTACGGGTTTTTTCTGTGAACCAACACTGCAAATATGCCATTTGCTCCACAAATGTGGGACGTTATCAGCCGTACGCTGGATACGTCGGAAATACAGTATTTTCAGCATGCTGAAAATTCATTTTCAGAGGAGCTCGGTGAACAACACCGTATTCCAGCGTGCTTCAGCATGCTCTTAACTTAGACAAAACTGAGCCATAACTGATTCACGTACCCCAGCGTATTGTCCAAATTTTTTCCTATGTTTTGCAAACGCTGCCTAAATCATCTAGGAGTGACAGGGCCTTAACCAAGGCAGCAGCGAGACACCAAAGCACAGCCGCCAGCTGGACAAGCAACAGTACTTTTAAACCCTTGGGTGGATCTGCAGCTCAGTGAACAAATGTGCAGGGAAATGAAGCTCTACAATGAAAAGGTAAAGATTTTTAAAACTATAATTTTATAGTTAAAGTTATCTTTAACGTGCTTTGTGTGGACGGCCCTATAGGCTACACGGTCCACCACTGAATTAATGGATTACATTATGGGCTTATTAATGGCAGGCTGAAAACAGACTGTTTCAGACAGAACTTCACAGACAGTTTTTTAATGCTGGTGTTGCTGTACATGTGTCAGTGTGGGACATGAAAGCTGTCCATGTTTATCTTACCTTTATGTTATGGATTCATCAGATTTGTAGTGATCCAAAGAAAACATTAATTTTCCACAGTACAAACATCTGCTGTGACAGATACATGATCCAGTCTCTCAAATGCCTTTTGGAGATCAAAATCCACTTGTGAATAATCTTTATCCAGGTAGTAAGTAAATGTGCTTTAACATCAGTGGATTACAGTCCAGCTGTTTGATGGAAAGTGACTGTTATCATGTCTTCATTCTGTAACAACGTATCTTGCAATCAGTTGGTTTAATTCTTGCTGGGTCACAAACTGTCCCGATGCATACCTGTGATTGAAATCTAGCCGTGGGTGTTCAGACAAGGGTATTTCCACTTTACATCCTGCTGTGAGATCCACTTAATGGTGTTCGATGTTAGCATAGCTAGCAGTTTCTTAACACTAGCTTTGTCGGAGTTTGTTGCTGTTTTCAGGCGCTTCTGAAGAGGACTCCATTGGCACTTAGTTTGCAACCCACTAATATGCTTTTGTCCTTAACTGTGACAAAGGAAAAATAATCTGTGTATGTCCACAAAAATAAAGTAGCTTCATCTTTTCCTCCGCTCAATAATGAAGACTCGGTGCTTTGCCACAGGTCATGTCGACTGACGGCTTGTCTCAGCTACGGTAGGGTCAGTATATATATATTGAATGAATGAATGAATGAATGAAAGAATGAATGAATGAATCTTTATTTCGGATAGATTAAAAGTAAAGATTAAAAAAGAAACAGAATAATATAACAAAGGGGAAAAAATCCAACAAGGTCAATTTAACAATAACTCCTCTGATTATACAGTTCAACATAAGTTATCTGAAATGGGTGATGGCTGAAGCCGCAGCTTATATTGCCCACCCATATTCCATCCAAGAATTCAAAAGAAAAACAAAACAAGAGCGATTACAATTCGGAACAAAGCTAAGACAAAATGTGACAAAAAAAACTAAGCAACAACGCAACACAGACTGGATACGACAATCCTTATGTTGTGGAGTGTGTAAATGAAGAGGCAGATTCATTTCAGACGATTTATTACACACTCACATCTCACAAGCAAAGAACAGACTGAACATTTCAGCAGGCACTCTCCTCTTAAGTTTCATGGCATTTCTCCACACACAACATGACATTTGAATCACAATGCATCCAACCCCCTACGTCCTTGACTCCTTCCTGCTATCTCGCCAGGAAACTCCTGAGTATTATTCTCCCATGTTTATCCACTGTCTCTAGTCTGAGATGCTAAATAATCTGGCTCCCCCAAGGTGCTAAAATGTGATTTTACATGTCATCTTGTATATATGTTTGGAGTATTTCTTCCTTCACTGATGAAGGAAGTGAAGGAAGAAATTTGCGCTAAAAATATCTATCTGTGGCTCATGTATTTTTGCCTACATATGTATGAGTATAAAGTGAGATGCTTAGGATTGCATATGTGGATTGACCTCACGTCTTAGGATGGGACAATATGTCTGGACCGCCTGTGGATAACGGCAAGAGGACGGAGGTACCGTGATAAGGAGCTGAAAGGACTTCCTGACCTCCTGGGGCCAGGCGGAGGACTAAAGGACTCGGGGGGAGAGTTATTGTCAATGCGGGGTTTTGACAGAGATGTGTGATTCTTCCTTTGATGCTGATGTATAAATGTGGGGGTTCTGATGCAGCTCTCTCTCTTCTGTTCTTGAGAGATCGCTGGGGATGTGAAAGCTACATTAAAACCTGAATTGAGAAATAATTCAGCCTCGTTATTTCACGCTCCCCACATTGGTGACCAGAGACGTGAGAATGCCTAGAAGCGAGTCCCCCGATCCAGACTCGCCGGAGTCTGCCCGAGCGAGCGCCGTCTCCATAAAGCTACCAGAATTCTGGCAGGACAACCCGGACTCGTGGTTCCTCCAGGCCGAGGCACAGTTCGCACTTGGGGGAATAACGGCAGATGACACAAAGTTCTACCACGTCATCGCAAAGCTCGACAACCGCACAGCTCGGTAAGTGCGGAGCCTGGTGCAGCAACCGCCCGCTGATGACAAATACGACGAGCTGAAGACTGCCCTCATCCAATGCTTTATGCCCTCAGCCGAAGAGAGGGCTAGGAGACTCCTGGCTATGCACGACCGGGGCAGACGCAGGCCAGTCGACCTTATGGAGGATATGCTGCAGCTGAGGGACTCAGACAATGACAATTTCTTGTTTAAGCATATCTTCCTGAGAAACCTCCCAGTGCAGATGAGAGGGACCCTGTCCAGCATGCGTTGTGTGACCCAGCGGGACTTCCGCGCGCTGGCCCGGGAGGCACAGCGGCTCCTCGACTCCTGCGGTGAGCAGACGGCTACAGCAGCAGCGGCAGACCTCGGTGCGGTATCCGGGAGCAGCGAATGGCCGAAGACAGCAGAACCAACCCCACCAACAATGGCAGCAGCGCGTTCCCGACGCAGCGGGGGAGATGGCCTCTGCTTTTATCATCGGTGTTTCGCAGAGAAGGCGCACAGATGTGTGCCGCCGTGCAACTTCAAGAGCTCGGGAAACTCCAGGACCGGGAGTCGTTAGCAGCCTCGGCTCTCGGAGAACGGAATAAGCTGCTCTACATCACAGATGTGAGTTCAGGGCGACACTTCCTTGTGGACACCGGGGCCCAAGTGAGTTTCATCACCCCGACCTATGCTGACCGGCTGGCAGGCCCCCGGGGTAACGGGGCAATGGCAGCGAACGGCTCGAGCATCGACACCTTTGGAGAGAGGACTCTGTTTCTGTCCTTACACGGCCGCACTTATGAATGGACTTTTATTATTGCGGCGGTGAGTTTCAACATGTTAGGTGCTGATTTTCTGTGCTCACATGGTTTGTTAGTTGATCTTGCCAACAGGCGCTTGGTTAATGCACTGTCTTTTTATTCTATTCCTTGTGCAGCTCGACTGTCCCCGCCACCAGTGCAGACCAACGTCGCTACAGCAGGCGGTAAGTTTAACACACTCCTCACCCAATTTCCAGCACTCACAGTCCCCACATTTTCGGCAACAGTTGCGAAACATGGGGTGGAGCATTTTATCACTACAGCTGGCCCCCCCGTCTTCACGAAAGCTCGGCGCTTGGATGCCGTTAAGCTCTCCATAGCGCGCGAGGAGTTCGCCAGCCTGGAAAGGCTGGGCATTATTCGCCGTTCGAAGAGCCCATGGGCCTCGCCGCTGCATATGGTCCCTAAAGCCGACGGCTCGTGGAGACCTTGCGGCGATTACCGCAGACTAAACAACGCCACAGCGCATGACCGCTACCCAATCTCACACATTCAGGATTTTTCGGTGCATCTAGCGGGGGCACGCATTTTTTCTAAAATAGACCTGGTTCACGGCTACCATCAAGTCCCAGTCCGGCCTGAGGACATTCCTAAAACAGCGGTAATAACCCCTTTTGGACTTTTTGAGTTTTTGCGCATGCCGTTTGGTCTTAAAGGCGCTGCACAAACATTCCAACGCATGATGGATGCCGTGTTGCGTGATCTCCCTTTTGTGTTTGTCTATCTCGACGACATTTTAGTCGCCAGTACTTCCAAGGAGGAACACGAAAAACACCTCACTGCAGTTTTTCGGAGGCTGGGAGAGCACGGGTTAATAATTAATCCAGCCAAGTGCCAGTTTGGCGTGGCGCAGATTGATTTTTTGGGGCATTGCGTTTCCCCAGAAGGGGCAGTTCCGCTACCGAACAAGGTGCGCGCAGTGGCAGATTTTCCTCGACCACAAACGGTCAAATCGTTACAGGAATTTTTAGGAATGGTAAATTTTTATAACCGTTTCCTACCCCACGCAGCGCAGCTCATGCAACCGTTATATGCCGTGCTTAAAAAACAAAAACCCTCCAATACGATCGAGTGGCCCCCGGAGCGGGAGCGCGCATTCGCGGAGGTTAAAAAAGCCCTTGCTGACGCTGCGCTCCTAGCTCACCCAGACCCAACGGCCCACATAGCGCTCACCACTGACGCATCAGATTTGGCCGTAGGGGCGATTGTGGAACAGCAGGTTGCCGGCGTTTGGCAGCCGCTGGCATTTTTCAGCAGATCCTTGCACGGGGCTGAGCTGAAATACATCACGTTTGACAGGGAGCTGTTAGCGCTCCACTTAGCCATTCGCCATTTCCAGTTCTGGCTAGAAGGTCGGCGTTTCACCGCGTTTGTCGACCACAAGCCGCTCACTTTTGCGATGGCCAAAATTTCAGAACCTTGATCGGGCCGGCAGCAGAGGCAGCTGACCGCAATTTCGGAATTTACTACTGATATTCAGCACGTAGCGGGTAAACTCAATGTAGTGGCAGACTGCCTCTCTCGCGCGGTGACAGCACCAGTCCGCGCGGGGGTAGATTATACTACCGCAGCCGCAGGGCAAGATAGTAGCGCGGAAGCGCACGCGGCCCCAGTTCACGTGGGGATCGATTATGCAGCCATGGCGGCGGAACAGAGTAGAGATGCGGATGTGTGCGCGCTCCAGTCTGGACCAACAGGGTTAAGGCTGGAGAGTAGGAGTTTGCAAACCAGTATGCCCCAGCGGAGTTAGTTTTCGCACAACCTCTCAGGCTGCCCGGTGAGTTTCTACCAGAGCATCCGGAGCCCGGGCGTCCCCCGGCTCTGGGGCCACTGAGTGGCACAGGAGCAGACATGCTCCCGGGCCCCATTCATCACACTTTTCCGCGTGTTTTTGTTCCCAAAGCTTTAAAAAAATGCTGAGTTTGTTTTTGTCAGGCACGAGTCTTCACGATCAGGCCTCCGCCCACCATATGATGGTCCATTTAGAGTGCTGGAAACGGGTGATAAGCATTTTGTGCTAGATTTGGGGGACAGAAGGGAAACAATTAGTATTGACAGACTAAAGCCTGCTTTTGTGATGAACGACGAGTCTGTACGGGTAGCGATGGCTCCTCGACGTGGCAGACCCCCCATGGAACAGGTCCTGGAGCCCCCGCAGGGATCAAATAACCATTCTCTTCCTCAGTTGGCAGATTCTTTGCAGGACGGCGCCGCAGGGACGGCGAGGCCTGCTTACAGCAGATTTGGAAGACGTTTGAAGCCCAGACGGCGTACTGACTGATGTGCGATTTGATCATGTTGTGTAAATCATGCTGTTGATGTTGTCATATTTTGTGAACTATGAGATATTGTCCATTCTTCGACGTTTGGGGGGGGTTATGTGGCTCATGTATTTTTGCCTACATATGTATGAGTATAAAGTGAGATGCTTAGGATTGCATATGTGGATTGACCTCACGTCTTAGGATGGGACAATATGACTGGACCGCCTGTGGATAACGGCAAGAGGACGGAGGTACCGTGGTAAGGAGCTGAAAGGACTTCCTGACCTCCTGGGGCCAGGCGGAGGACTAAAGGACTCGGGGGGAGAGTTATTGTCAATGCGGGGTTTTGACAGAGATGTGTGATTCTTCCTTTGATGCTGATGTATAAATGTGGGGGTTCTGATGCAGCTCTCTCTCTTCTGTTCTTGAGAGATCGCTGGGGATGTGAAAGCTACATTAAAACCTGAATTGAGAAATAATTCAGCCTCGTTATTTCACGCTCCCCACATATCCACATTAATGAAACTAGTGACGACTAATGCATCTGATCAAATTACAGTAACTTTAAAGCATTACTAAATTTTTAAACAGTAATTTCATTACACAACATGTTACTGCAAAAGTAGTGGCGTTACAGTAACGCGTTACTCCCAACATTGGTAATGACTGATGTCCAAACACTACACATGACAAAACTACAATGCACGGTGGGACCTGTAGTTTATTGTCACTGTAATGAAGAGCCTAAGTCACACCCCCTCTGCTTCTGTGTATGGCACCTTAAAATGGAAAAAATCTCCATTGAAGTGAATGGCAAAATAGAAATTACCTTTTGATCCTGATCGAGTTTTGCCATGAATTACACATACTGTATAATGTTTGTCAATTTAAAAGATAATTTTCCATGAAAATAACGGTGTATGTTGTTGTTCAAGTATAAGGTGGTTAAAATATGTAAACTGAAAGACAATAAACACAGACTCATGTAACTTATATCATCATTTTCAAAGCGTGCCCAGGGGGAAGTAATTAACAGTCGTCTGGATCAGCTGCAGCTCTCAAAGCACAATGCAATACATTTGTGTTGTTCTTCTCCTCTTTGATCCTTCTTTCATCAGTCAGGAAACAGAAGGTTGTGGAGAGATGAATAATCAGGCCGAGCGTTCAGAGCAGATGAAACTTTATTCTCTTCCTCTCACATCCACCAGAATCCAAAACATTAGAAACAGGTTGCAGGCACTCTTTTATATTGACCCCTCTCCCGCTACCTGAGGTGCTGTATTTACATATCAACCCCCCCATGACAATGCCCCTTGTCCCCTAGCACTTTTGATCTGCCATCTCTTCAGTCTGAGGGAAAACTACTGAGAGTGGCTTCCCACAAGGTGAGCTTTGAGAGGGGAACTGCCATTATAGTGTTTGGTGACGTGTATAGACCGAGACGAGGAACTGTAATCCACTAAGCGGTTTCACAAAAACTAAACATTTGTGGAGCCCATAGTTATAACCTATGTAAATCACATGTGGCTGGCTGAATTCAGCCAAGAGAGACTTTGAGCTAGCCATGTGTATTGACTTCACACCTCAAGAGGAAGACGTGTCTGCACCCCCTGGGGACTCAGGAGAGAGGAGAAGATTACCCAGCCTGACCTTTGGGGGTCGGAAAGGAGAACAGAAGGACTCTGGGTGTTCTATTACAGATGAAAGGATGTAGCTGAGTATTGTGACTTCTGTGTGTGATGTATTGTTAGAGATGAATGTATAAATGTATGTGTGTGACTGCGTCCTGTCTCTTTTCACTCCGATCGAGAGAGGACGTAGGATGAATGGGGAATTAAAGCAGTTACTGGAAAAATCATCCAGTCTCCTCAATTCTTGACTCCTACAATTGGTGACCTACGCATAAATCTGAGCATGCCGAGGCTGGAGGACAGCCTCGTGATTGATATGGAAGAGCTGGGAGACAGCCGCTCAGACCCGGATTCACCGGGGAATGCCAGCAGGGGCACAAGACTGATTAAGCTCCCCGAGTTCTGGCAAAGCGACCCGCACTCGTGGTTCCAGCATGTGGAGTCGCGGTTCCTGCTCGGGGGAGTTTCAGCGGATGACATTAAATTCCATAATGTCATCGCAACGCTCGACAGCCGCACAGCTCGGTGTGTGCGGAGCCTGGTGCAGCAACCGCCCGCTGTCGGCAAATACGACGCGCTGAAAGCCACCCCTCATCAGGAGCTTCGTGCCGTCGTCTGAGGCAAGAGCCAGGCAGCTACTGGACCTGCGCGACAGAGGTGGACGCAGGCCGACTGTCCTCATGGAGGACATGCTGCAAATGATCGGGACGGACAACGACGCGTTCCTTTTCAAACATATTTTCCTGAGAACCCTCCCAGCGCACACGAGAGGTTCCCTGTCCAGCAGGAGATGTTTGACCCAGCAGGACTTCCGCGACCTGGCCCAGGAGGCGAAGCGGCTCCTCAACGCCTGCGAGGAACAAGAGGCTTCTGTGGCAGCGGCAGACCTCGGCGCAGTGGCCGGGGGCAGTGTGGAGCCAGAGACGGCAGTGACCACCCCAGTGGCGACAGCAGCGGCGAGATTCCGTGGCAGGGGAGATGACGGCCTCTGTTTTTACCATCGACGTTTCGCTGGGAAGGTGCACAAATGCATCCCGCCCTGCAAGTTCAAAGAAGCAGGGAAACGACCGGGCCGAGAGCCGTTAGCAGCTTCCACTCTCGGCGAATGGAACAAGCTGCTTTATCTTACAGACGCGGGCTCCGGGCGGCAATTCCTAGTGGACACCGGAGCCCAGAGGAGCTTCATCACTGCCACCTATGCTGATCGGGTCGCGGGACCCAGCGGAGACGGAGCGACAGCGGCCAACGGCTCCAGCATCAAGACGTACGGAGAGAGAACCTTGTCTCTGTCCTTCCACGGCCGCGCCTATGAGTGGAATTTCATCGTGGCGGCAGTGAGCTTCAATATGTTAGGTGCTGATTTTCTGTGTTCACATGGTTTGTTAGTTGATCTGGCCAACAAACGACTAGTAAATGCACTCTCTTTCTGTTCTATCCCTTGTGCAGCTCGGGTGTGCCCGCCGCCAGTTCAGACCAACGTCGCCACAGCAGGTGGTAAGTTTCACAGCCTTCTACACCAGTTCCCAGCACTCACAGTTCCTACTTTTTCAGCTAAGGTGGCGAAGCACAGGGTGGAGCACTTC
This sequence comes from Pholidichthys leucotaenia, assembly GCA_020510985.1. Lineage (NCBI taxonomy): Eukaryota > Metazoa > Chordata > Actinopteri > Cichliformes > Pholidichthyidae > Pholidichthys > Pholidichthys leucotaenia. Next base: position 47,530,801 of record CM035842.1, read on the forward strand.
ATAACCACGAGTGGCCCACCCGTTTTTGCGAAGGCTCGGCGCTTGGATGCAGCTAAACTCTCCATTGCGCGCGAGGAGTTCGCCAACCTGGAAAGGTTGGGCATAATTCGCCGCTCAAAGTCCGCTTGGGCTTCCCCCCTCCACATGGTACCTAAAGCTGACGGCTCATGGAGACCTTGTGGCGATTACCGCAGGTTGAACAATGCCACAGTGCAGGACCAGTACCCGATTCCGCATATCCAGGACTTTTCAGTGCATTTGGCGAAGACGCGAATTTTTTCTAAAATAGACCTGGTCCGCGGTTATCACCAAGTCCCGGTCCAACCAGAGGACGTCCCCAAAACAGCCGTAATAACCCCGTTCGGGCTTTTTGAGTTTTTTATGAATGCCTTTTGGCCTTAAAGGCGCCGCACAAACCTTCCAACGGATGATGGATGCAGTGTTGCGCGACCTTTCTTTCGTTTTTGTCTATTTAGACGACATTTTGGTAGCCAGCACCTCCGAGGAGGAGCACGCAAAACACCTCACGACAGTTTTTCAGAGGTTAGGAGAGCATGGGTTGATAATCAACCCGGCCAAGTGCCATTTTGGCGTGGCACAAATCGACTTTTTAGGGCACCGCGTTTCCTCGGAGGGAGCAGTTCCTCTGCTGGCCAAAGTACGCACAGTGGCAGATTTTCCCCAGCCTCGAACGGTAAAAGCGTTGCAAGAATTTTTGGGGATGGTAAATTTTTATAACCGTTTCATACCCCACGCAGCGCAGCTTATGCAGCCCTTGTACACCGCGCTTAAAAAGCAGAAGCCCTCCCATGTGACTGAATGGTCCCCGGAGCGGGAGCGCGCATTCACAGAGGTTAAACGGGCACTGGCAAACGCGGCACTGTTGGCCCACCCAGACCCGGCAGCCCGCATAGCGCTAACCACGGACGCGTCAGATGTGGTCATAGGGGCCGTAGTGGAACAGCAGGTTGCCGGGGTTTGGCAACCACTCGCATTCTTCAGCAGATCCCTACGCGAGGCTGAGCGAAAATACAGCGCGTTTGACAGGGAGCTGCTGGCGCTCCACTTGGCTATTCGCCATTTCCAGTTTTGGTTGGAAGGGCGGCGTTTCACCGCGTTTATCGACCACAAACCACTTACTTTTGCGATGTCCAAAACTTCAGAACCGTGGTCAGGGCGGCAACAGAGACAGCTGGCCGCAATTTCTGAATTTACCACCGATATTCAGCACGTAGCCGGTAAAATCAATGTGGTGGCAGACTGTCTGTCACACGCAGTAACAGCACCCGTCCGCGCGGAAACGGATTGCGCGGCCGCTTACCCAGAGCGCGGTAACAGCGCGGACACGCGCGCGGCTCCGGTCCACGTGGGAATAGATTATGCAGCCATGGCGGCGGAGCAGAGCGAGGACGCAGACGTGCGCACTCTCCTGTCTGGACCAACAGGGTTAAGGCTGGAACACAGAAATCTACAAACCGGTTTCCCCCCGCTTATTTGCGATGTATCCACGGGGCGACCGCGCCCGGTGGTGCCAGCCGCGTGGCGCCGTTGCGTGGCGCCGTCGCGTTTTTGACGCCGTGCACTCCCTAGCGCACCCAGGGGTGTGCGCTTCGGTGAAAATGGTGGCGGAGAAGTTTGTTTGGCCGAGCCTGCGCAAGCACGTGAAGGAGTGGGCTAAAACCTGCATGGCTTGCCAGCGTGCTAAGATTCACAGGTACACTAAGGCGCCCTTAGAACCGTTCCACATTCCGGCTAAAAGGTTCGATCATGTGCACGTGGACCTCGTGGGCCCCCTGCCCACTTCGCAAGGGTTCACGCATCTCTTGACAATGGTAGACCGAACCACTCGTTGGCCGGAAGTGGTCCCGTTAACATCGACCACAGCGGCAGAGGTGGCACGCGCTTTTTTAACAGCCTGGGTAGCGCGGTTCGGGGTCCCGTCAGATATTACGTCTGATAGGGGACCTCAATTTGCATCGGAACTGTGGTCAGCAGTGGCCAGCGGCTTAGGAGCGGCGGTACATCGCACGACCGCTTACCATCCCCAGGCCAACGGTTTATGCAAGCGTTTTCACAGGTCTTTGAAGGCAGCCCTCAGAGCGTCACTGACGGACACAGATTGGGTAAACAAACTACCATGGGTTTTATTGGGGTTGCGTTCGGCACCCAAAGAGGATCTAGATGCCTCACCAGCAGAACTGGTCTTCGCACAACCGCTCAGGCTGCTAGGCGAGTTTTTACCCGACCACACGGCACCAGGGCCCCCCCCGATCCGGGGGTCTCTTAGTAACACGGGAGCAGAAATGCTCCCGGGCCCTGCTCATCACTCTTTTCCGCGTGTGTTCGTGCCCCAGGCTTTACGAGACGCAGAGTTTGTTTTTGTCAGGCACAATGCTCAGCGGCATAGTCTCCGCCCACCTTACGACGGTCCATTTCAAGTGCTGGAAACCGGGGAGAAATATTTTGTGCTAGATTTGGGGGGCAGGAGGGAGACGATCAGTATCGATAGATTAAAGCCTGCTTTTGTGTTGCATAACGAGTCTGTACGGCCGGCGGGCGTGCCTCGACGCGGCAGGCCTCCGAAGGGGCGGCCCCCACGGGGGGCAAATAACCCTTCTCCCCCTCACTCCACAGATGCACAGCAGCACGGCCCAACACAGAGCAGGAGACCTGCATACAGCAGATTCGGGAGAAGATTGAAACCTAAGCTGCATGCAGAATGATGTGGGGGGGGGGGGTTTGTTTTGTTTTGGGGTTTTTTTTTGGTCAGGTTGTTTGGGTTGCTGTGAGATTCTGTTGGGGGGATGATGTGCTGTATGACTGTTGTATGACTGTATGTGGGTGCCCAGTCTTTCGCTTGGAAGGGGGGAGTGATGTGGAGCCCATAGTTACAACCTATGTAACTCACATGTGGCTGGCTGAATTCAGCCAAGAGAGACTTTGAGCTAGCCATGTGTATTGACTTCACACCTCAAGAGGAAGACATGTCTGCACCCCCTGGGGACTCAGGAGAGAGGAGAAGATTACCCGGCCTGACCTTTGGGGGTCGGAAAGGAGAACAGAAGGACTTTGGGTGTTCTATTACAGATGAAAGGATGTAGCTGAGTATTGTGACTTTTGTGTGTGATGTATTGTTAGAGATAAATGTATGTGTGTGACTGCGTCCTGTCTCTTTTCACTCCGATCGAGAGAGGACGTAGGATGAATGGGGAATTAAAGCAGTTACTGGAAAAATCATCCAGTCTCCTCAATTCTTGACTCCTACACATTACTCTTCTTATACGACAACCAGCAACTTTAATTACATGGAAAATTATCTTTTAAATTGGCACACATCATATGTGTATCTTGTGGCAAAATTCAAGTGCAATCAAAAGATAATTTCTCTCTTGCCATTCACTTCAATGGAGATTTTTTTTTTCCGATTTAAGGTCCCATATACGGAAGTAGAGAGCTCGTGACTTAGGCTCTCCATGGGGCATATAATCATATTTTTTAGAAAGTAGCGTATATATTTCTGATATCGCATGACATTTTTAAGGTCTTATTAAATTAAAATGTAGCTGATATATCCACTAGAACAGAGTGGAAAAATTATATGTATTTATCCCGCTAGCTTAATGCTAACATATAATGGAAATTCCCATAGACAGGCTAACGCATTCGCATTGACGCAATAACCATCTCAAGCAGAGCTAGAGAACTATTTCACCACTATTTCAATATAAAATCGCAATGTGCTGATACTTAGATGCACATATTTCCTCTGCTCTATGAAACAACTATAGAACTGTTAATTGAACTGAATTTGTGCACTGCTATCAAAACTACCCTGCTTCAGCTGCAGAAACACAGGTACTCAAACTGGCTTGGTCCCTGTTGTGTCTGGAAACCCAGAATGACCGATGTAGAGGAGAGTTGTGCTGGATCTCGAACTTTATTACATGCTGAACAATCAATTATACAGTGCTGGTTACTGTGACTGTGTCCTACATCACTATATGGCCCTTTTCCACTAGCCCCAATCGGCCTTACTCTACTCTACTCGCTATTACTCGTTTCGGCCTCAGTTGTGTTTCCATCACAGCAGGGTACGCCTGGGGTGGGTGGGATTTTTTTTACAGCAAGGCGGCGCCACACTCCCGTGACGTAAAACATGCAGCCCAAGCAAAACATAACATGGCAGCTGTACAAGGCGACTCCTCGGTCTGTGGCTTTTTGTCACCGTAAATGCCAAAAAGGACCACCAGACAAGGGTACAGGCAGCGAAATGAAACACTCTGGAATAGTACTGCAGCTTCTGGGAGAGCCGAAGACGTGAGGATACAAACTAGGTCATATATGATGGTAAGCTAATGGTTGCTAATGCTAGTTTGCTATAAGTACGTCGTACTACACTGTAATGTCTGCAAGTTATCGCTGTTAGGTACTAAAATATGTATGCTGTGTGTGTGTGTTTCAGATGGCTCTGTTGTGGGAAAATTACTGCTTCAAACGGTCGGCCTGGTGTTCAACACAGCCTGTCACTGATGTCAACACAGCCCGTCACTGATGTCGCCCCAGCTTCACAAACGATCAGTGGTTATAGAGCTTAAGAATGTCTGTAGAAATGTTTATTTCCTGTGCAACAAACTGCTCTGATCTGCGTGAAAATCATGGAGAGGCTGTTGAGACATCATGTCATGTAGCTGCTCCAGCAGCACTGAGTCTGAGGTGGTGTCATGGCAAAAAATGATCAGCTGGCACAACTTGATCGCCAGGTTAATAACTATATTAGCCACAAAATATATATTCAAAAAGCAAACAGTACTGAGTTAGGTATAATAAGATATATTTGACAATTATGATGCATTTTAGGCCAAAACAAACTTGATCTAGGATTAAAAGCAATTAAAATAATGCAGTCACAAGGTTACATGGAAAATACTTGATTTACTAGATACATGTACTGTAGAAATATATATTCTCTGCATCAACAATGTACTATGCATGCATTCATGTAGTATTCCACTGGGAATTGCACTGACAATAAACCTTTGAAGTTTTTGCAGATGTCTCTTTTTTATATGTGAAGGTTACCACCATGTGGCACAAATTAAATACTAACAGATTGGAAAAGCTGTCTAAGAACAATCCAGCAGTTTGAGAAATCACTTTTGGTTTGGTGTAAGTCTGTCAACAGGATTATGAACCATAAAGCAGTTTGTGTTAAAATGTTAAATCCCATTAAACCATAACCCAGGGGTGTCCAATCATGTGTCATGGGGTGCCAAGACCCTGCAGGTTCTCTCTTCTACCCAGTCTCTTCGGCAGGTGTTCTCACTGATCAGCAGTCAGTGGAAGAAATTCAGTGGAATCTGCTGTTGAAGACACTGTTTAGAGGTAAAGCCTGCAGGGTCTTGGCCCTCCATGGCACATGATTGGACACCCCTGCCCAAACCCATTATGATGAAGAACAGATGCTAATATGGCCCAGAATTCCTCCATATACTGGTACTGTCAGTAAAGTGTGCAGGGTCTTCTGCGGTGGCACATCGAACAATACAGTCTTCAGTAAATAAAATAATTGTTTTGGTTACTTTTTCTTAACTAGAAAAGCACTCGGAGAGCGCAGACCTCCACCAAGTGCCACAGTTCCCCCCATACAGTGTTTAACATCATAAATATTAATCCTACATTTATTTTGTCTAACTTTATAGATTCCTTGACCATGAAAAAAATGCCATTGGCAAGTGGCATATATTAGCTATACTGTGATGCTTGTTTTGTTTTTTTGGGGTTTTTTTCCAAGTGTTCTGATGGATCACCACCAAAATCTAATCATCTGTAGGATACCCCATTTGTGACAATCTCTGAAAATTTCATGAAAATCCTTCCATAACTTTTTGAGTTATCTTGCTAACAAACAAACAGACAGACAGACAAACCAACGCGGATGAAAACATAACTTCCTTGGCGGAGGTAAAAATGAGCCATTGTTTTCAACATCACTGATAAATGGTTTGTACTGTTGACTCTTTTCCCACCGGTGTCTTAACAGACAAAACAGAAAATCATGATGCAAACACATAAGTCACTAAATTGTTTATTACAATCAGCAGCAAAATCCAGATTATTTAGAATGTGCAAAATTCAAATTGTAAACTGTAAAAAAAAAAATCTTAGAATGGGTCACACACGCCGGCCACACTGCCTCACTGAGAAGCAACTGGATGTGCCACTCACACTGGTCCCAGTTCAACAGATCTTCAGTCTGCATCTCTGTCAATAGTGACATAAGGTTCCGGTTTGGGGTGGATCGTTTTCCTCTTGCCTAGACTAAAGACAGAAATGGGTAGTGGTTAATTAAAGCAAGTTTAAAACATTTGGGAAATACACTTGTTGCTAAAAGCCAGTGGTGGAATGTGAATGAATGAATGAATCTTTATTTCGGATAGATTAAAAGTAAAGATTAGAAGAAAGTAGAATAATATAACAAAGGGGAAAAAAATCTAACAAAGTCAAATTAAACAATAACCCCTCTGATTATACAGTTCAACATAGGTTATCTGAAATGGGTGATGGCTAAAGCCGCAGCTTATATTGCCCACCCATATTCCATCCAAAAATTCAAAAGAAAAACAAAACAGAAGTGATTACAATTTGAATGTGACAATAAAGTACTTCGTTGTTGTATTTAACCACAATTTTCATGTAGCTACGCTTCAGTAAAGTAGATTTTACAAGGGCTGGGTTATGTTTAAAATCATCTGTTTTTACTGTGGCCTCAGCAATCAGAATGAATTAATACATTCACTTGAATGGAATCTAGTACTTTAACTGAAGGTGTGCATCACCGAGTATGGAGTCGCTCAGTAAAAATATGGAGTTTTTATCAATAAAAGTTTAGCCACCGCTTTGTCACAGCTGTGTCTCTTCTTGCCCTGGCTTCAAGTGTGGGCGGTGTTTTGTACTTTTATTGCTAAAATATAAAAGGAAGCACTACAATGGGTCTCAAATATTTGTAATGTGTCCTGTTACTGCATTAGTTTATTGATGATAGACTATAAATGGTGGTTAGTTCAAGCAAGTTCAAAACATATACAGGCACATCTCAAAAATTAGAATATCATGAAAAAGTTCAATATTTTTGTCACTCATTTCAGAAAGTGAAACCCATATACAGGTATAGATTCATTACACGGACAGTGATATATTGCAATTGTTTATTTTAATTTTGATGTTTATGGCTACAGCCCATATTAACCAACACTTCAGCGGCCAATATTTCTTTTTAAAAACTATTTTTTTAAATTAATTTTATGTAATATTCTAATTTTTTGCCAAATTGAATTTGGGGTTTTCAGGGGCTGTAAGCCATAATCATCCAAATTAAAATAAATAAACCCTTGAAATATATCACTGTCTGTGTAATGAATCTATATAATATACAGATTTCACTTTCTGAAATAAGTGACAAAAAATATTGAACTTTTTCATGACATTCTAATTTTTGGAGATGTACCTGTGTTAAGGAAATACACTTGTGAAAGTCAGTGGTGGGATGCGACAAAAATGCTTCGTTTCCCTGACCAGTGAGCACCGCAGGAACCACTCTGTACATGTACAAGTACATTATCAATCCAGGGATTTATGGGGGAACAGAAACAGCACAAAAACACTGTTCCAACACTTTCTTTTGGAAAATCCACAGAATAGGTGTTTGGGTCTATTCTGACGCTTTAGAAAATTATATGAATCACTTTATAAATCACCGGTTTGAAAATGCACTTGTATATGTTGAGATTTCGGATCCTGGGGTCCTCTTGACCTGTATCCACAATATAAACACTGAGGGAGGCTAAACCCTGGCATGTGGAAACAGATTCTAGGAAGAAATTACACACAACTTAATGCACAGCACCAAAGTGCAACACGTACACAAACCAGGACTTTAACCAGGATTAACATATTTCGTTTTGCTCTCACAAGCGAATACTTAGGACAAAACAAGTGCGAATCAGCAGAGTTGGCTGCTAGCTAGGTAGCTACTAGCTGACACTCGTTAGCCAGGACAGGACGGCGCTGTATCGCTCAAAAAAAGTGAGCTTATCACCAACAGGATAAATAAGCGAACAGATGCACAATATTACAAATCACTCACCATCGATGGTTCTCTCACGTTCGTCTTCAGCTTGTCCATAGTCCAGTTCTATGCTGGGCTGCATCTGTAATGGGGTGGGTCGCTCCTCTCACTGTGGATCTGCCACCAAGCACAGAAAACTCTGCACCTCTTCGTTGGACCACGGTGTAGATTTCCGCAAAACCTACAACGCCATCTGTATTAATATCGTATTTACTCGGTGACCGAGTTAGTCCGTGAAATATTGCAAATGGCGGTCGTGTAGATTCCACAGAAGACGGACGCTTTCGTGACGTTACGCCCTTACCAGTCAGTGGCTCGCAGTCTGTTGACGTCACATCTCGGCTCAACTCAGCACGGTTGTACCCTGGCCTCGAATAGGTATGAAAATAGGACCTGTTAACCGGTGCTGGGTATAATGGAAAAGGCTACAAAAGCGGGCCGAGGCGTACCGTGTAGGGCCATGTGGGGCTAGTGGAAAAGGGCCATATGAGTCGAGAGAGCCCTAAGATGGTCGACTCCTCTCTTATATAGGTCGGCGTGATGACAGCACCCGCCGGCTGCATCATCATGCCACTACTTCTGATTAACCCCGTATATCACATTCATCCCCCCCCCCCCCGAAAAAAAACAAAAAAGCACAGAACACTTTAATAATCGTAACCCTCCCCAATCTGGCATAAACAACAATACTTAACAATCCTAACTAGGGTTAGTGAGTGAACTGCCACTCAACCCGACGCGGCTGAGTGGATTATTCTGCCACTCGTCTTGGCAGCCGCGCTTCTGACTAAGCAGTCACTTTTTTTTCCTCACAGTCTTCCATGGGGAAGGTGGTTCTGCTGGAGAGGCCTTATAGCGTGCCCGCGGTGGATGCACCCCTGGAAATGCTGGGTCCCCCGAACTGGGACCAATCTTCATAATGCTGCGGCCCGGGTCCTGTGCTGCACCAATTGACTCCTGCAAAGCCTTGCTGTCTGGAGCAGCCACTGAGAATGCACCGGAGATGGTTTGCGTACCGTACCGAACCATCCGTTAATCTGAAACACGCTGGTCCCAGCTGCACCACGATCCTCAAGGGCACCCATGGTCTCATAGAATGTGACTTGACCAGCCGCAGACCCGGTCGCTCATCCATGCATACTCAAACCAGTCCATCATTTGAAGAGTCACCTTGCTTGGTCTCACATGCCATTGAGATTGCGGTGATGCTACGTTTACATCCGTTGTCATCGTGTTGATCACAAACTCTTCACCTAATGCTACCTCAACACTCTCTGGAGGCCAAAGCTGGTCATGGGTACTGAAGGTGTCCGGCATCTCTCCTGTGTCGTTTACCATTGTGGACTCTTCACCCGTCAGCTCAGCCGTGGCTCCCCGAGATGGATGCTGAGCGAGGATACTGAAACAGTCCGGTTCCTCTTCTCCCTTGCCTGATGTATGTGGTCGTGCTGTGTCGCCATCATCACAGATAACATCCATACCGGGCCATTGTGTCTTGGGGTTATATCTGTGGGTGGGCTCCCTCTCCTGCAACTTCGCAGCAGCTCCTGTCGATTCCTGCTGGGTGAAGACCTGAGGCGAGTCCACTTGCTGCCCCCATCTGGGCAGCGCTCCTCTTGTGCACACGGGACGGTTGTTTTCTCGTCGTCGTCATCATCCTGTTATCTCCCATCCCACGCATCGTTATCGTCACCGGAGTGTCTTGCGTCCCAGTCACCGTGGTCAGTCAAGCTTAGTCTGTTACTGTTGCAGATGGAGAAACCCAGTTGGTGAAAAAGGTCACAACCTAATATGGTGTCTCCATATATGGTCACTTGAAAAACAAATCCAGTAACGACTCTTGATGCATAGCGGACTGTTAGTGTGATGGTCCCTACGTTGCTAACTCTGTAGCCACCATATCCATACAGCGCTGTTGGGTCCTTGCCAATTCTGTGGTTGGGGAAAAATTTCTTCACTGTAGCCCAATTTAACATTGACCTCACTGAAGCAATGTCAAGTAGGAGTGGCAAAGTAACATCGTCCATCTCCACCATGCTGTATGCAGACGTCATGCTCTCAGGTCTTACCGTGTGGATGGTCATCGCAGGTGGGTGGTTTTGTTTGGCCAGTGGGCTCAGTGGAGTCATCAACCAGCAAACTTTAGCAAAATGGTTGAATTTTCACACTTCTTGCATCGTTGCCCCCTTGCCGGGCAAACACATGCTCTCTCTTGGTGTGTCGGGGAACCACAGCTGCCGCAGGGGAGGGTCTCGTAGTGGTCCCCCAGTCCATAGTGTTTGCTTCTGCCATGTCACCGGGTTCCTCCATGCTCACTGTGTATGTCAGCGGTATCTGGCTTGGCTGTCGCTGCTGTGGTTGCACAGCTAGCTCCAATGCCAACCTATCGGCCGACTCAAGCTGGAACACTAGCTCGATGGTGTTAGCTAGCATCATGTTGTTTTTCGCCGTTAGCATCTTAGCCCACAGCTGCGGGTTGCTAATGTGCTCGGCCAGCTGGTCCTGCACCATTTCATCTTCCAATAAACCAAACCTGCACATGCTAGCTAGGTGACGAAAGTCTGCAATGAAATGTCGTGTTGTTTCACCAATTATCTGTCGCCATTGGCAGAATCTTATGTGCCACACCAACATGTTGTCAGGCTCAGCAAAGTAGCTAGGTAGCAGTTCTACAGCATCAGCCAACGACTCCGTTGGTCCTAGCGTGCAGAAAATACGTTGGTCTTCCATGCCCAGACAGTGAATTAACAGAGGTCGCTTCAGCACCTCGTCTAGCTCTTCCAGGCCCAGCGCCAATATGTAGGTGGAGAAAGCATAAAACCAACACGGCCATGGAATGGGCGGCTCTCCAGGGTTTTCCAGAAATGGCTGTGGTGGTCTCACACAAGCCTCCATGGTTTAACTCTCATCGCCAAATGTTATGTCTGGGAACCCGGAATCAATAAATCAACTTTATTTATAAAGCACTTTAAATAGCAACACTCAGTACACAAAGTGCTGTACAACAAGAACACACATAAAAACATAAAAGCAAGGAGCAGGACACTAACACAGAACAATACTGAATGACTAACGGAGAGGACAGCTGTGCTGGAACTCGAATTTTATTACACACTGAACAATCAGTTATACAGTGCAGGTTACTGTGACTGTGTCCTACAGCACTATGGGTCGAAAGAGCCCTAAGATGGTGACTCCTCTCTTACATAGATTGGTGTGATGACAGCACCCGCCAGCTGCATCATCACGCCGCTACTTGTGATGAGCCCCTTATATCACAGTCCCCCCTAGCGGAGTGGTTGAACTAATGCAGCCCAACAAAAGCAACAATATTCTTTTTAAGCTCCTGTGGGCCACATAAAATGAATTGATGGGCTGGATTCTGCCCTTGGGCCTTGAGTTTAACACATGTCCTCTAGACATACAGTTTCTGGTGATGCTGCTAGACTTCTTGCAGGTGCATATCAGTCAATCAGTTGCCAGGGGAAAACTTTGCTCCTTGACGGACTTCAGTATAATTCCTAGCTTAGATCAAAGAGCATGCTGGCATGTACAGATCTCCACAAATCATGTTTGAAAAGAGATTGGAAAGAAAGGCACATCTGACCCATAGAATTAGTGCAGAGATATGAGGCATTGAAACGTACAGTGGCGTGAAAAAGTGTTTGCCCCTTCCTGATTTCTCATTTTTTTTGCATGTTTGTCACACTTAAATGTTTCAGATCAAACAAATTTAAATATTAGATAAAGATAACAAGTAAAAAAAATGCAGTTTTAAAATGGTGTTTATTATTAAGGGTAAAAAAAAATCCAAACCTACAAGACGCTGTGTGAAAAAATGATTGCCCCCATGTTAAAATATAAATTAACTGTGGTTTATCACATCTTTGGAAAGCTGAGTTCAATTTCTCTAGCCACACCCAGGCCAGATTACTGCCACACCTGTTCTCAATCAAGAAATCACTTAAACAGGACTTGCCTGACAAAGTGAAAGAGACCACCAAAAGATGCTCAAAAGCGAGACATCATGCTGCGATCCAAAGAAATTCCGGAACAAATGAGAAACAAAGTAACTGAGATCTATCAGTCTGGAAAAGGTTATAAAGCCATTTCTAAAGCTTTGGGACTCTAGCAAACCACAATGAGAGCCATTATCCACAAATGGCAAAAACATGGAACAGTAGATGTCATATATGCCCCTATGGGGCAAAAGGATGAATCCACGCGCTGAATGAAGTTTTTTGGCATCTTAATAACAAAAAGAACATAAAGAGTCCAAAAATAGTGCTGAACATACAAAAAGCAAACAGTAACATACAGTCTTGGCACTCCTGAGCCAGCTTGACCCAGGAGGGGACGAGGCACTGATCAGAACAATGATCAGGAGGTGAATGGAACCAGGAGATAACCAGCCAGACATAACAATTTAGCTGCACTGACAAGGTGGCACGCCAGCGCTTAAATACACCCAAGTTCATAAGCTACAGGCGTGAGACACAGGTGAGTTGGTGACCTAATTACCTGACTACCCACAGCTGCGCAGGCAGGGAAGCAGGCAGTGGGCAGCTAGTGGGGAGAGGCTGGAGATAGAGGGAAAGGACTCTGTCACAACCCAAATAAACATACAAAAGCTGACCATAAAATAATAACAGACAATCAAACCAGAATTAAAGTGAGGATCTGAGCTCAGAGACAGCCTGAGCGCAGATACATGACAGTAGTGAACCTTCCCAGGAGGGCCAGCCAACCAAAATTACCCCTAGAGCGCAGCGACGATTCATCCAACAGGTCACAAAAGACCCCACAACAGCATCCAAAGAACTGCAGGCCTCACTTGCCTCAGTTAAGGTCAGTGTTCATGACGCCACCATAAGAAAGAAACTGGGCAAAAATGGCCTGCATGGAGTTCCAAGACGAAAACCACTGCTGAGCAAAAAGAACATAAAGACTAGTCTCAGTTTTGCCAGAAAAAATCTTGATGATCCCCAAGACTTTTGGGGAAAATACTCTTTGGACTGACGGGACAAAAGTTGAACTTTTTGGAAGGTGTGTGTCCCATTACATCTGGTGTAAAAGTAACACAGCATTTCAGAAAAGGAACATCATACCAACAGTAAAATATAGTGGTGGTAGTGTGATGGTCTGGGGCTGTTTTGCTGCTTCAGGACCTGGAAGACTTGCTGTGGTAAATGGAACCATGAATTCTGCTGTCTACCAAAAAGTCCTGAAGGAGAATGTCCGGCCATCTGTTCGTGACCTCAAGTTGAAGCGCACTTGGGTTCTGCAGCAGGACAATGATCCAAAACACAACAGCAAGTCCACCTCTGAATGGCTTAAGAAAGACAAAGTGAAGACTTTGAGTGGCCAAGTCAAAGTCCTGACCTGAATCCCATTGAGATGCTGTGGCATGACCTTAAAAATCAGTTCATGCTCGAAAACCCTCCAATGTGGCTGAATTACAACAATTCTGCAAAGATGAGTGGGCCAAAATTCCTCCACAGCGCTGTAAAAGACTCATTGCCAGTTATCGCAAATGCTTGATTGCAGTTGTTGCTGCTAAGGGTGGCCCAACCAGTTATTAGGTTTAGGGGGCAATCACTTTTTCACACAGGACCATGTACGTTTTAATTTTTTTTCCCCCTTAATAATAAACACCTTCATTTAAAAACTGCATTTTGTGTATAATTGTGTTATCTTTGTCTAATATTTAAATTTGTTTTATGATCTGAAACATTCAAGTGTGACAAACATACAAAAAATGAGAAATCAGGAAGGGGCAAATACTTTTTCATACCACTGTAGCTGCATTATGCCATGGTTCTGGAGCTCTGTGGGGGTTTTTTGTGCTCTCCGCTGAATCTCTGTGCTGCCAGAATTCATTAAGAAATGTCCTCAGGACCATTCTGTTACAACATAAACAAAATAAGTCGGTAGATTAAAAAAGTTTGAGTGACTGTCAGAGTTTCACTGACAAATTCACCCATAAAATTGACTCAAAGATGCACCCAAATGCCCCTTAATGCAGAAGAAGAAGGGTTCATAAAATATCTATACATATGCCTATGCAGCATGGAAAATAAGTATTGAACACATCAACATTTTTCTCATTAAACATATTTCTGATGGAGCCACTGATCTGAGATTTTCACCAGATATCAGTAATAACCGAAGTAATCCAAACATACATAGAAATCAAAGCAACTGTGTTTACACAACATGTTATATTTAATAAAGTGGAATGACAAAGGGAATAAAAGTGCCTTCACACCAAACGTGAATGTGCGGCGCAAATACAAAGTCAATGGAAAGAGGCAAGCACATGTGAAATCGCACATTTGCACGTTCACGCCCGAGGGATACCGCTAGCTATGAGATTATGCCATCATCGGAGTAAAAGTATCAACATTGGAGAGTAAACTAGTTTGAAAATGAGACTGACACTCACCTAGACTAGAGACAGAAGGACTGGGAGCTCTTCCGCTGAATCAGGATGTCGGAGTTATTTATCCACGGATTCCTGCCATGGATGTGCTAGCAAGCTAGCAATGTAAACACCCATCAAGTTTTTGAGGCAGGGACAACTTTTTAGGTGAGCCCCTGTCGGACAATGTAAACTTAAGCATGGCGTTATTTGGGGGATTTCCACAGCAGATTGAACACTGCTGCAGAAGTTATAAAGGCATCTTCGCCTGTCTGCATCTCACCCAGATGGTGAATTCATGTGTTTACATTGAGTTATAATGTAATCGTGCTTCGCAAAAAATTTGCCCATTTGCGTTTGGTGGTGTTTGTTGCAAAAAGGCATAGAATGCCAAGAAACCAGCTGAAATCCATCAGAATTTAGGAAGCCATCCCATCCCCCATTAGTGCAAATTAATTTCAGCTGGTTAAGTCCTGACTGATAGCCTTTAAAAAGGTCTGTGCATATCAGATTGTCACACTACAAAGAACTCATGAGGGATAGAAGCAAAGAGCTCTCTCTTGACCTTCGCAATCTTATTATTGCAAAACATAATGATGGCATTCGTTACAGGTACATTTCTTTTTTTTTTTTATTTAAGTTTTTGTAAAGGGTATACAGGTCATTACAGCATTGCATTGTTTACATTTTCATCACATGTTCCCTTATTTTTTGCTATTTGACAACATTGGTAGGATAATTATTACAACACCCCTTTTTTTTAAGTGAAAGAAAAAGTGAAATTAAAGAGAATAAAATAAAAAAGACAAACAAACAAACAAACAGAACAGCAAAAAACAAACAAACAGAAAATTAAGTAATTAAAAGTAAAAGAGCATCTGAGTAGCGTTGGAACAAAGAGCGGTGCCATTATTGAAATGGTATTTGTCAAGGATTAGATCTAATGGAAGACACATATGCGATCCAGGGTTGCCAAGAGTTCAAGAACCCATCCATGTCCTGTCTCAGTGCGAATATCAACTTTTCCATCGAGTAAATGTCTTGAATCACGTTAATCCAATCTTCAGGTGTAGGACAGTCCTTCAGCATCCATTTTTTAGTTAGGGCTTTTTTACTTGCCAATATTAAAACATTGAATAAGTATTTATCTCCTCATCTTTCCAGTGAGTCCGGTAGTAAACCCAAATACAAAGTTACAAAAGAAAAGGGAACTGTTATTTTGAATATTTTCCCCAATATTGTCTGTACATTGGTCCAATATTGGTGGATAACTGGGCATGACCAAAACACATGAAAATGATTTGCAGTCTTTTCACCACACAAGCGCCAACAGTTCAACCCCTTATGGGTAAATTTGTTTTGTGCAGGTGTTCTGAAAAATCTTACCAAATTTTTCCATCCAAATTCTCTCCACTGCAGGGATGAGGTACTTTTCCATTGCTGTTTATTTAGCTTTTCCCATATTTCCAGTTGTAAAGTGAAATTCCCCTCTTTTTCCCATCTCTCTTTTATATATGATGTGTTGTCTCCTTTTAAGTCTTGAAGACCTTGGTATATTTTAGAAATGTATCTGATCCCTGGGATCCCTTTATATACCATTAAGAAGACCTTCAGAACACCTGACTGGGCCCTTTCCAAATCCTCCTTTTTAAGTATATTGTTTATGTGGTGTCTAAGCTGAAAGAACCTGTAAAGATCTTGATTTATTAGGCCTTGTTTTTTCAAATCTTCAAAACTTCTTAAAGTTTGCCCCTTAAAAAAATCGTAATATTTTATCAGCCCCTTCTCTTTCCACTCTTTAAATCTAGTGTCTGTTTTATTGGGGGTAAAGTCTTGATCATAGGCAATCCATTGCAGAAGTCGATAGGGCTCTTTAGCTTGATTCTCTCTGACTATCTTAAACCAAATTTTTAGCGGGGTCTCTATCCACGGGTTAGTGTTATTCAAGAGTTTAGGTAAGGCATTGTTCCCTATTATCGCCTGTAGGGGGATGTCACTTGTTATTTGGCATTCGATCTCCTTCCATTGTGCAGTGTAGACTGGGTTACATATCTCTATTAAAGTTTTAATTTGTGCGGCTTTAAAATAGTCCCTGATATTTGGCAGCGCGAGCCCACCTTTGTCTTTGTTTAGCTGTAAGGTTCTATATCTGATTCTAGGTCTCTTGCCCTGCCATATGAATCTTGAGATCCTTCTGTCCAGCTCCTGCCATGTTTTTTTGGGAGGTTCTACCGGTATTGTTTGGAAAAGGTATAGAAGACGTGGAAGTATATTCATTTTGACTGCTTCAATTCTTTGTGCAGTACCTAAGAATGGTATCATATTCCATCTTGC
This sequence comes from Pholidichthys leucotaenia, assembly GCA_020510985.1. Taxonomy (NCBI): domain Eukaryota; kingdom Metazoa; phylum Chordata; class Actinopteri; order Cichliformes; family Pholidichthyidae; genus Pholidichthys; species Pholidichthys leucotaenia. The sequence continues at coordinate 47,547,681 of CM035842.1, forward strand.
TAGGTCAGATTTTATTTTTGTCACCAGTGGATCATAGTTTAGTGTTATAATTTTGTTGAGTTGTTTCGGGATATTGACCCCCAGATATTTCATAGATTCCATCTCCCAGTTAGTTTTGAGTTCACTTAGTGAATAATGATTTGGGTCATAGTTGAATGTTAAAACTTGGGTTTTATGCATGTTTAATTTGTACCCCGATAAATCTCCATAGTCTGAAAAAACTGAGATTAGTTCTGGTAAAGAAGTGTCCGGCTGCCCTAGGTATATTAAAATGTCATCAGCAAAGAGTGCTATTTTATGTTCCTTCTGACCAAGTGCAATACCTTGAATTTCTTGATTTTGTCTTATCCATTGGCTCAGAGGTTCTATGAAGACTGCAAAGAGCAGTGGAGACAGGGGGCAGCCCTGACGACATCCTCTTTCCAGCTCAAAAGATGATGATAAATTACCGTTAATCCTTATTTTAGCTGTTGGTTTTTTATATAATGCCTGTATAGTTCTAATGAAGTTGTTATGAAAGTTGAAACTGGAAAAGATTCTATATAGGAAAGACCAGTCAACCGAATCGAATGCTTTTTCAGCATCTAATCCCAATATGACTGCATTTAAGTTATATTTTTTTATATGATGAATTATGTGTAAAGTGCATCTAATGTTGTCTTGTGTCTGTCTTTGTCTTATAAAACCTGTTTGGTCTAAGTGAATTAAGTCTGTCAGTATGTTTTCTAACCTTTTGGCAAGGATAATGGTAAAAAGCTTATAGTCCTGATTTAAATACACTGATTGGTCTGTAGTTGGAGCATTCTAGTTTATCCTTTTCAGGTTTAGGTATAACTGCAATGACCCCTTCTCTCCAGGAGGGGGGGGGATTTCCCCTGTGTGGAGGACATAGTTAAATGTTTTCAGGAGGAGAGGAGATAGTTGCTGTTTAAAGGTTTTGTACCACTCTGCTGTATAGCCATCTGCTCCTGGGGATTTGTTAGCTTTAAGTTTCATAATTGCTTTTTCCAATTCTTTAGGTTGTATTTCTGACAGTAGTGTTTTATTTTGTGACTCCGTAAGTTGGGGAAGGTTTAATGTGTTTAGGAATGTCTCGGATGCGTTTTTATGTTTTTTGTGGGAGTATAAGTTCTTATAGTAATTCTCGAAGCTTTTAAGAATATCCTGAATTCTGAATTTTATTTCCTTTGATACTGGGTCTCTGATTTTGTAGATTGCTCTTTCTGTTTGTTGTTTCCTCAATTTATAGGCTAGTAATTTTGCCGATTTACTGCCTGCTTCATAGTGTTTTTGTTTCAGAAATGTAAGTTTCTTCTGGATTTCTATTGTGTAGATCTCATTTATTTGATTTTTAATTTCTTTAATCTTGAGCGAGTCATTAGATTGAGTGCTGCCTTTGTGCTCTTTTTCTAGGTTCTTGAGTTCTGACTCAAATGTGATTAGTTTTTCTTGTCTCAGTTTCTTTTGGGATGCCAGTTTTGCAATAATTTTTCCCCTTATTACAGCTTTGCACGCATCCCACAGTATTAAAGGGGATACTTCTCCATTATCGTTTTCTTCCAAATATCTGAGAATATCTGATTCCAATTCATCTTTCAGTGGTCCTTTCAGGACATTTGAATTCAACCTCCAGGAAAATGTATTATTTGTGTATTTTTGGATGTTTAAGTCCATATTTTAGTCATATTTTAGTTGAAAGGCTCCTGCAACAATTTGATTTAAGCAATAATCTGGTGGGTTGGATTCTGGATTTCTTAACCAACAGGACGCAGAGAGTAAGGGTCAATGGCACATTGTCTGACCTAAAGTGCTCTTCTACTGGCTCTCCTCAGGGGTGTGTGTTGTCACCACTACTCTTCATCCTGTACACAAACATGTGTCGGAGCAGACATGACAACAGACACATTATAAAGTATGCTGATGACTCAGTCATTGTCAGTCTCCTCCAGGATGGTGAGAGTGGCCACGGCCCAGTAGTTGATGACTTTGTTCACTGGTGTGAGGATTCCTACCTGCAGCTGAATACAACAAAAACGAAAGATATGATTATTGACTTTAGGAGGAAAACTCCCAGGCACAAAGTCACTATACTAAAAGGCCAGACCACCGAATGTGTACAATCGTACAAATATCTTGGGACAATTATTGATAGTGGATTGAACTTTGAGGTGAACTGTGAAAGGGTGTGCAAAAAGGGTCAGCAAAATTTGCATTGTTTGAGGAAACTTGCACGCTTCCAAATTGACCGAACCATAATGACTATGTTCTATCGGGCTTTTATTGAATCTGTTTTACCCTTTTCTTTAATGTCATGGTTTGGTCAGATAAAACTGAAACAGAGGAAATCCTTGGATCAGGTAGTCAGATGGTCCAGTCGTTTGCTTGGTGAGTCACAGCTGAGCCTGACATCCCTGTACACCAGACAAGTACAGAGGATGGCCGACTCGATTTTAAATGATGACTCCCACCCTTTGCACTGCAACTTTCAGCTTCTTCCCTCCAGACAGAGGTTTGCTGTCCCAAAAAGTAGAACCCAGCGCTACAAAAACAGCTTTGTCCCTGCTGCTGTCAAAGAGTTGAACAAGCTATAAAAATTATATTGTACATATTTTATATTTACCTATTTTGTAAGATGTGTGCCTGTGTTTGTGTCTATGTTGAATGTAATTAGTGGCTTGTAAATATGGATGTCACCAACTGCAAAACAAATCTACCTACGGGTACAAATAAAGTAACCTGAACCTGAACCTGAACCTGAACCATATAGATCGGACTGTGGTCAGAGAGATCCATCAGTCCTATTTTACATGTTTTTACTCTTCCAATATCTCTATTAAACATAAAAAAGTAATCAATCCTTGAGTAAGATGAATGTGGCGTTGAATAAAAAGTATAATCTTTTACATTGGGGTTGAGTCCCCTCCACACGTCACAGATTCCCATTTCTTTTAATAGCATCCGAGTTTTCCTACTTTGAGTGTTATTTTGATGTGAAGAATTACATGTTGCATCCCAGTATGGATTCAGTCTTAGACTGAAGTCTCCACCACATATCACTAAACCTTGGGCTTTAGTTATCATTAGGTCGAATACATTTTTATAAAATTTCCATTTAGCCCCTGGTGGTGCATATACATTCAGCAGGGTGATATCTTCTCCCTCTAGCCGCCCAATTACCAAACTGTACCTCCCTTCTTTATCTTTGTGTTCTGATTTTTTTTCAAATGTAATTTTGGTTGATATCAATGTCGCTACTCCCCTCCTCCTCCCTGACTTATATGAAGATGAAGAGATCATTTTAAACCCTTGTCTATTGAGTTTAGTGTGTTCGACGTCTGTTAGGTGGGTTTCTTGTAAAAATATTATTTCTGCTTTGTCTTTTTTCATTTTGCGTAGAATCTTGGATCTTTTAACTGGATTCAGGATCCCTTTTACATTATATGAGGCTATTTTGGTTACACCCTGTTTCTCCATTGTATTTTCTTATTTAGTATAACAGTGTGGTGGCCCTCTTTTTTGCTACTCAGAAACTGAAAGGACATTAAGAACATAAAAAACATTAAGACCATAGTGTACGAAACTTTAAAACAAAAAACTGTCAAAAAAACTTCCTGAGCTGGGGTCTCTTTAAAGACCCTGTAAGAGCCCTGATGGAGTGTAGGCTCTGAGGGAAATTCCTCAAACTCTGTTACGTGTTGAGGGACCTCTCTTACCCCTGTAAGTTGTCCCATGTTTTTAACGTGAATTTCAGATCCCAATCTGAATTTGTAATGATTTTTTTTTTTTTTTTAAGCCTATACCCTATGAGATTGTGTGCACCCTCCCACCCCCATCACAGCAAACCTTCACTCTAGTACAGTATTTGTTAGTGTGGGGAGAACATGTGGGTCATTGTCACATTTCTATTTTAACAAGATTTTTTTTTTTCCTTTAAATTAAGAAGACATTTGTTTCTAATGCTATAACTGCTCCATGAAAGGTTTTACCACATGCTGATTCTGCGTCTCCTTTAATGTTTGTTACCTTGTAGGAGGGGGGATGGAGGTGCAGAATGACTGAAAAGAAAAAAACAAAAAGGTCGCTATTCCTTCCTGGAACTGGAAAGCTTATCTTTGTAGCTCTGGGGCTGGGTTTCCCGCTGCTGGCCCGTGGATTTTGAAGGTCTCTGAGTGGACCACGTTTGCGCTCTGATCTTATCGCTCAGGTCTGCTGCGGGTTTAAACACCGATACCGGGAGCCCTCTTCTCGCCATGTCAATTGTTGCTTCTTCCGCCGAATTATAGAGACATGACTCTTCACCGTAAAAGACCCTTAACTTCGCAGGAAATGGCATCTGAAAGCGTAGATTCTGTTCCCGTAGAACCTTTTTGGTGTCATTATATTCCCGTCGCTTTTTAAGTACCTCCGGGGTGTAATCGTGCTCCACGAAGACTTTTCTCTCTTGATGCATAAATCCTTTTTTCTGCCAAGCCCGTCTTACAACCTCTTGTTTTATTTTGAAATCGGAGAATCTTACCACCACCGAACGTGGGGGCGCTTCTGCCGCTGGCTTTGCGGCTAATGTACGATGGGCCTTTTCTATCTTCAAATCAGTGGTTTGTGGAATATCCAACTTCTCTCTCAGTAAGGATTCCACGCATTCCGCCATTGTGTTGAAACTATCTTCAGCTCCTTCTTTCAGACCGTGAATTCTAATGTTGTCTCGTCTCTGTCTTCCTTCTTGGTCGGTTAGCTTAGCCTCCAGCCTTGACTGTTTTTTGTGTAAATCCAGCATAGAATCTTCAAGCACTTTAATTCTTTCTTCAGCTTCCAAGATTCGGTTCTCGGCCTGTTCCACTCTGCTGTTCGTCCTTTTTAATTCCTCTCTGAATTCATGAAATTCGGCCCGAAATCGTCGTAATTCATCAAATAGCAATTTCAAGCTAACCTTCTTGTTAGCTACGTCCAGCTCCTCGTCTTCTGAACGGAGGTCCTCCGGTTCAGATTCTGCGGCCGCTGCGCGTCCTGGCCTGGGGAGTGTCAGTTTCTTCTGTTTTTGGTTAGGCATGGTGTTTTTGTCTTTTGATTTTTATTCTTCCAAAAATCCATTAAGTCTGATTTTGAAGATGTTTTCCTGGATTGGGTCTGGGAGCTTCAGCGTTAAGTTGCTATCACCATGGCGTCCAGACCGGAAGTCCGTTACAGGTACATTTCTAAACTGCTGAATGTTCCAGTGATCACTGTTGGAGCCATCATTCAGAAATGGAAAGAAGATCATTTTACCATAAACCAGCCATGATCAGGAGCTCCTAGTAAGATTTCTGACTGAGGAGTGAAAAGAATTATCAAAAGAGTTATCCAAGAGCCAAAGACCACTCATGGAGAGCTCCAGAAAGACCTGGAGTTAGCAGGTACTGCTGTTTCAAAGAAAACAATCAGTAATGCACTCAACTGACATGGGCTCTATGACTGTTCACCTCGCAAGACTCTATTGCTGAAGAAAAAGCATGTTGAAGCTCATTTAAAGTTTGCTGCACAACATTTGGGCAAGCCAGTAAAATACTGGGAGAATATAGTCTGGTCAGATGAAACCAAAATTGAACTTTTTGGATGACAACACACAGCATGTTTGCAGAAGAAATGGCACTGCACATCCCATCATGGCGTTGGGGTGTTTATCAGCACACGGTACAGGCAGACTTCATATACGTAATTGAAGGAAAGATGAATGGACAAATGTACAGAGACATCCTTGATAAGAACCTGTTGCCATCTGCCAAGATGCAGAAGATGAAATGAGGGTGGACATTTCAGCAAGACAATTATCTCAAACATACAGCCAAGGAAACTCTCAACTGGCTCCAGAGAAGGAAAATAAAACTGCTACAATGGCCCAGTCAGTCATCTGGCCTGAATCCAATTAAAATCTATGGAATGAACTGAAGATTAGAGTTCATAGAAGACACCCACGGAACATTCAAGATTTGAAGACAGTTTGTGTGAAAGAATGGGCTAAAATCACTCCTGAGCAATGCCTGCACCTAGTTTCTCTGTACAGGAGGTGCCTGGAAGCTGTTATTACCAACAAAGGCTTTTCTACTAAATATTAAATGAATTTCACAAAGCGTGTTCAGTACTTTTTCCCTATGTCATTCCACTTTATTAAATATAATTACCTCCGCCAAGGAGGTTATGTTTTCATCGGCGTTGGTTTGTCTGTCTGTTTGTCTGTTTGTTTGTTTGTTAGCAAGATAACTCAAAAAGTTATGGACGGATTTTCATGAAATTTTCAGAGATTGTCAGAAATGGGGTATCCTACAGATGATTAGATTTTGGTGGTGATCCAGATCACCATCCAGAAGAAAACCACCATTACGGAAAATGCGATTTTCGTGAATAACTACTGAACCACTAATCCTATCATTGTGAATCCAATTGCTAGTCATATGTTTTCATGGTCAAGAATCTGAAAACGTACACACAAACACTGTATGGGGGGAACTGTGGTGCTTGGCGGAGGTCTGCACTCTCTGAGTGCTTTTCTAGTTTGTTTTGTGAGCACAGTTGCCTTGATTCTTTGTATGTATGGATTACTTGGGTTGTTACTGATATCTGGTGAAAACCTCAGGTCAATGGTTCCATCAGAAATATGTCTAATGAGAAAAATGTTGACGTGTTCAATACTTATCTTCCCCACTGTATATCATTTGTATTGTCAATGTTATACGTATATAATTGTCCACATAAATAAAGTTTATCTATTTTATCAACCTTATACTACAGTGCTGTGAGAAAAAAAATATTCCCCTTCCTGCTCTCTTATTTTTGTATATCTGTTACACTTAAATGTTTCAGATCATCAAACAAATTTTTATATTAGACAAAGATAATCCGAGTAAATACAAAATGCAGTTTTTAGCTCCGCCAAGGAGGTAATGTAATCGGGGTGGTGTGTCTGTCTGTCTGTTGGCAGGATTATGCAAAAACTACTTGGGCCAAGCATGAACCCGTTAAATTTTGGTGATGATCTGAGAGTGCATACCTCCACCATGGACCTTGTTTGTATTTGTGCAGCAGGGTTACACAAGAACTACTGAATGGATTTGGATGAAATTTTCTCCAGAGGTGGTCCTTTGGTTAGAGAGAAACCCATTACACTTTGGTGATGATCCAACAATGCATATCTCCGCCAAGGCGCTTATATTTTCACTGTGTGTTAGCAAGAATATATCAAAACTACTGGATGGATTTGCATGAAATTTTCATCATTGGTGGTCCTTGGACTACAGAGGAAGCCATTACATTTTGGAGCAGATCCATGAGGGCTAGAAGGAGCTTTGGTGGAGGTATGTGCTCTCTGAGTGCTTTTCTAATTAAATGATGATTTCATTCAAGGAAAAAACTACCAAACCTACCTGGCCCTAAGTGAAAAAGTAATTCCCATGCCGAGCAGTTCCAGACTGAAGCTTGTAAATCCTGGTACCAGTGATTACCCCCAGGTGTGGCTAATCACTGGTCCCGGTGTGGGTAATCAGTCAGCTGAAGCCAGTCTCCCTCTTGATGCTCCTGATGAGAGAGATTATGCAAGAACAAAACAGAGCAAGATGTTGCCACGCTTACCTAGAACCATTACAAAACAAATACAGCCAAATCCTTCTTTGTGGAATAAATAAATTAATCTGAAGCAATGTTTCTTTAGCTTCAATTCATTTAGTAAGATACATACTGTATATGTGGTCATTTTTTATCATAATAAATTAGCATTACAGAAACATTCATTAACAATGTGTTCAGATGAATGCGATGCATCATAACCTGAAGCTTTGATCTTTTGCTGATATTTTTGTTTTCAAGTCTCCTTTGCATAAATGTATTTTTATGATGTAACCTTTCTGAGCCAGGGAAACAATAAAGGGTAAACTGCTATGATCAGATGCAAACGCTGACTCTGCAAAAAAAAAATGTGAGGGGATTAAACATGCAATATTTGAGGTTCTTTAAAACTTAGTTACAAAAATGATCATCTAATTTGAATTCAATGAACGGCAAAAAGAAATAGACAAGAAGAAGAAAGTTTCAGGGAAATCCTTTGTGTTGTTTTTAGCTCATAGTGGTGAAGGCGAAAAGAGCTAATGTGATAGCACTGAAGCCATCGTCATCCATCTGTCCTTCAACATTTCACGGAAATTGCTATTCCTCATAGGCAATTACCCTGATGGTCAATAAACTCACGCACAATGATCCTTGGGTGGGTCTGGTTGTGCACAAGGTCAAGATCAGGGTGGATCTGGGCATTTATGTGATTTCAGAAAAAACGCTACTCCTCCTCGTTTGAAGAAAAAGAACAAATTTCTCTGTTCTTGTGGGGTATGTACAGGCCTTTAGACTAAAGAGGGGATAGCTGCAGGGGTTGGGCTGAATGATGTCAAATGCTTCAAAGGACGTGACAACCTCACATCCATTTTAGCCTCGTTGCACTGGCTCCCAACATGATTTCACTCTTGACTTTTAAGGCTCATCATAACCTCACTGCCTGCAATAGATTTGACCTGTAAGTGAAAAGCTTGAGTGAAGCCTGAGATGTGCACACAGAGACCTTTCATCTGCTCCTGTGGCACAGCTTAAGACTGAAATGATGGAACACATGCTGTCAGAGATCCAAAATATATGAAGCAAACTGATGGCATAAATCAAATAAGGACAGCTAGTGACCTCGCTAAAATATTTTCCCCCAATAGGTCTCTTTGAAATCTTTCCCAATTTGATTTCATTTTAGTTCTTTAAAATTCTGCATAAAAGTTTAGAACATATTGTTGTCACTGAAACGGGGACACTTTCCCTTGTTTAAAAATAATGACTTTGGCATCAAAAATGGCCTCTTGCACCTCAAAAACAGTAATATAATCATACCACATCCCATGACTATGGAGAGACGAGAAGATAACCTTAAAAAGTGGCCAGTAGCTCCATGGTCAGTAGCTCCATTAGTTAGCTCCGCTGCTAACATGCTAAGGCTGTAAACAAAAGTTCTGCAATATATCAATGTTTCCACCGCAGTAAAGTTGGCTGCAGTTTGTTATAATCAAATTTACCTCAGAGCAGACGTAAAGTCTAGTCAGAGCCACAAAGAACCACAACACCGTGCTTGGGCGTTTTAAAGTAAAACGTCAGATCTGTGACATTCATGCAAGTAAAAACATACCTGGTGCTGCTGTGTCTGTACCACCGATCACACGAACAGTCCTTTAGTTTTCAGTGCATGATTTACTCATTGCTGTTGAAGCCACAGATTTAGCTGTACTTATCTGTGAGGAGGCTCACACCACGAACAGCAGCAAGTACCAGAACTACACAAAAACATTCAAAAATACAAAAACTACAAGTGCTGAAATTAGCTGCCACTTGAGTGCAAGACACGTATGTGGACTATACATTAAAATGAATTTGAAAAATTTAAAAAATACTATTTTAAATGCCCCTGCTACTCCACTCTGACTGATTTAACACTATCTCAGCCGAAACCGGAAGCTCCGCCCATAATCATTCCTACAGCAGCACCCCCAGGAATAAGGTGGATAATACACATTTTTTTGTCATGTGCTAGTAACATTAGCAAAAATAGTTTGTTTCACTCATTTAAAGTGCAGTGACTTATGTGTAATCTTATAGTTGAAGCGGCATGAAATAAAGCAGCGTTGGTGTTGTTTTTAAGCAGGTTTATTGAATCATACCGCCTTCACAGGATCCCCGCTCCGACCCAAGTGTGAGCAGACCGGAGCGGGATCCTCAGGCTCTCAGAGAAGAGGAGACACTAAGTGTGTGTCAGCAGCAGCAGTTGAAGAATGAGTGAATGAGAGGATGAGCATGGGTTACAGTGCAGTATATATACCCAACTACAACAATACATAAAAGAGCATTCCCCAGCAGTGGGTATGATCAAAGAGACTGCAGAACAGGCATGAGACATTTGCATTTGAGAGACATACATCACAATAGGCAGATTGCTGGCCTTTGCTCCAGCTGCAAGACAAAGAGGTTACAAGGCACATCTACATATTGATCTCAGTCTCTAGGTCACAGTAAGGACAGGACGCATGAATACAATTCATGAAAGGTAACATTAACATCACAGTAAAGAGCCAGAAGAAGCGGGGCTGCCTGTAGACATTAATACACACACTTCACTGTTCTGTTAATTGCTCTAGCCGAGCGCTATGTCTGTCCAGTCTGTTGTGGGGGTTACACCAAACCGCCACACGCTCCCTTCCAGAGGGCTCGGCAGGAGGCTGAGGTCTCGATCATTCAGCTTGGGCAGCGAGCAGGAGAAGCTCTCTGCAGGAGGAGGGGGAGGGAGGAGGGGGGTAGTACGTGCCTACCGGGACGGTGAAATCGTCCGAGCCGCGCAAAAATTGCTTGCTGGTCCGCGACGTCGAGGGGCTGTCCCGCTGAACGTGCGGAGGTCCGCAAGAAGAAAAATTAGTCTCTGGCTCCTCTCGTGGCCATGAAGAAAAACAGGAGCGGCTGTAAGAAAAAAAAAAGGGAAGCAAAGGGACTTGGCGTGTTTGACTTTAAGGTGCAGGCGCAACCCTAAAGCCTCAGGAACCACAGACAGCTGAATTCCCCTTGTGTGCCGTGGCTAAGACCATAAAATCTAGTGAGCAAGCTGCGTGCCTCAGGTGTACGAGCAAGCCTGAAGGGCCAGTGTGCAGCAGAAGGAAGGCGGTCAGTGGAGCCTTTATTGTCCCGTGCGTGGTGCGCCGTCCTCGTAACTCCCCGGTGCGTGCGCCGGGGTTCCGTGATGGGTGGGCCAGCTGGAGAGGAGAACCAGGGTCAGGAATCTTGGTGGAGATCGGCGCAGACGGCGCCGACAAACATCTATGATGAGCTGTGGCTGCAGATTAGTCATGGTGCATTGGAGCGTTGAGGGGAGATAGACGATCTTTGTTCCTCAGGCTCGGGTAGATGAGTAGGATCACTGAGAGGGAGGAGTAGCGGTGAGAGGGAGAAAACGTTCTGTGTCCCTCGGCCGGTCCAGCGTGGACGTCCCGATCTCAGGCGAGGGTCGCGCCATGACATTTTCTGCAGTTTTCCCGGTCGTGGGTGATGTCCGGAGAGTAGCTCGCCTGTGTTGGCTCCGCGTCGAGGTCTTCCTGAAGCAGAAGGGAGGGCAGCTCGTTTGCGTCAGGCTGCTGTGTTCGCTGGCAGCGTGTTTTTTTCAGCATCGGGTCGCCAGCGTGGCCGTCCAGACCAGAAGGTTGCGTTGCACAAAGTGTGTGCATTCTTGGGGTCACCAGTGAAGCGGCATGAAATAAAAAGCGGTGACCTGGTAGTTTTAAGGAAGTTTATTGAATCATACCGCCATCACGAGCTCCGCTTCCGGCGCCGTGCATACGCACCGGGAGCGAGCTCAGAGGCTCTCAGCAGAGAGACACAATGTGCGTGTCAGCAGCAGCAGTTGAAGAATGAGTGAATGAGAGGATGAGCATGGGTTACAGTGCAGTATATATACCCAACTACAACAATACATAAAAGAGCATTCCCCAGCAGTATGATCAAAGAGACTGCAGAACAGGCATGAGACATTTGCATTTGAGAGGCATACATCACAATAGGCAGATTGCTGGCCTTTGCTCCAGCTGCAAGACAAAGAGGTTACAAGGCACATCTACATATTGATCTCAGTCTCTAGGTCACAGTAAGGACAGGACGCATGAACACAATGCATGAAAGGCAACATTTACATCACAGTAAAGAGCCAGAAGAAGCGGGGCTGCCTGTAGACATTAATACACACATTTCACTGTTCTGTTAATTGCTCTAGCCGAGCGCTGTGTCTGTCCAGTCTGTTGTGGGGGTTACACCAAACTGCCACATAGTCAACTTCCATTTAAGTGATGAACTTCTTTGCAAAATATTTTCTTTGTAGAAATATAGCAAAGATCCATAATAATTTATAAAACTAATATTTCAGGTGGTACTTAGAACTTAGTTTTTGGGGGATTTTTTGTAATCTACAAAACAGTTTATCATGCTACCTGATTCACTTTATCAAAACGTGCCCCATTTAACAGGACTTCACCCCATCAAAAAGTGTTCAATATGGCCTGACTTAAGGGCTGTCCAGACCACAAAGACATAAAAGGCTAGAATGCTCACCACTAACATTTTAATGCAAATCTAGGTGCCATATTGGTACTGGATATCGTGTTGTTGACAGCTCTTGCAGCAATGTGATAAAGGGATATCCAAATCATGGTTCGTTGTATTTGTTGGTATTGTGGGACACATATGTGGGTTTCATATGCACAAATGTATATCACCTTATGCTTCATATGTATATCACTGTATACTTACTGTATGCTTCACGTCTCATGAACAAAGGACTAAGCCTCCTCGGAGATAACAGGAGGATGTGAAATGTGGTCTTTGGTATGCAGAGAGATGGCCGTGGGGGATTTCCTGGCTGCCAGTGACTTTGGGTGGAGGTGATAAGATCTGAAAGGGATGCATTGTTACTTTGGATTAAATGCAATGTGACTGGAGCTTTGAAGCTCCTGGGGTATAAAAATGAATGAAGGTCTGGGTTTCTTCCTCTTTCTGTATTGCTGATGTTGGAGAATGTGAATAAACCTGACTCGTGAGATAAACTCTGCCTCGTCCTTTCACATTTCCACAGTATCATATACCAGTAAATGGGGACGGCAGTGGCTCAGGAGCTAGAGCAGGTCATCCAATAACCGGATGGTTGGCGGTTCAAATCCCGCTTTCCCCAGATATCCTGCCATTGGGTCCCTGGGCAAGACACTTTACCCCCAATTGCTCCTGGTGGGTCTGGACAGCACCATGTTGGGCAGCTATGCTGCCATCAGTGTGTGAATGGGTGGATAGCAGGATCTGTAAAGTGTTTTGGTCATCTAGAGTTGAGAATAAAAGCGCTATATAAGTGAATGCCATTTACCATATAAGTAAGCTATGCATATGGAACTTTATGAACACACTTTTTTAATGAGAATATTGTGGTGAACACTCAATGGACCTGTTGGACCGGTTCTGTGACTCGCATTTTAGGTCAGAACAAAGGCAGGAAGCTTAGCTTTGTTATGCAAGGCTGGAGACTGTGGGGGGTCGATTAAAGGATGCATGGGAGACAGTGGAAGTGATATCATGGAGGGAAATGCATTGTGACTGTCTTTATTATGCAAGGTGGTCTGTGAGATATGTGATCTATGAGGTGTGAAGTCCCTGATATTTAAAGGACGAGAGTTTACTGTTTCATCCTCTTTTTTCTGCTTTGAAATGATGGAGATGTGAATAAAGCTGACTCTGAGAAAGAACGCTGCCTCGTCATTTTCACATCTTCCACACTGGTGACCCCGAGACGTATCATGAAAGAAAGAAATTCCCCCGGGCCAGCCGTGTCAGGAGCCCCCAGCCAAGCGAATGCCACTACAGCCCAGCTACCGGACTTCTGGCAGAACAATCCGCGCTCCTGGTTCAACGCAGTTGAGGCGCAGTTCAACCTCCGGGGGATATCGGTAGATGTCACGAAATTCTACCATGTAGTCGCAAAGCTGGACAACAACACGGCCCAGCATGTGGAGAGCCTGATCGACCAGCCGCCGGAGAGCGACAAATACGGCACGTTGAAGGCTGCACTCATCCAGCAATTCACCCCCTCGGCGGAGGAGCGAGCAGAGAGGCTCCTGGCGCTGACGGAGGGGGAAAACGACATGCCCGCGAGCCTGATGGAGAAGTTGTTGAGGTTGAAAGACATGATCACTTCATTTTCACCCACCTCTTCCTCAGGACTCTACCGTCAGCAGCGAGAGCGGCTCTGGCCAGTTCGCCACTGTTGGCCCTATGGGACTACCGCGCGCTGGGCCGAGAGGCGCAGCGGATTGTCAACGCCACCAAGCAGCGCGCAGCCACGGCTGCTGCAGCGGAACTCGGCGCGACGACCGCAGACGACAGGAGGCCAGAGACAGCGGTGCCAGACTCACCGACGACGGCGGCGGCAAGGGCCAGGGACCGTGGACCGGACGTCTTTTGTTTCTACCATCGCCGCTTCGCAGAGAGGGCACGCAAGTGTGTACCGCTGTGCCAGTTCGGGCGTTCAGGAAACGCCAAGACCGGGGGTCGGTAGCAGCCACGGCCCTCGGGAAAGAGAACAAGCTGCTCTACTTGTCGGACGCACGCTCCGAGAGGCAGTTCCTCGTCGACACAGGCTCCCAGTTGAGTTTCATCACTCCTTCCTACGCGGACAGATTGGCGGGTTCCGGAGGTCCCCTGGTGACAGCGGCGAACGGCTCGGAGATTAAGACCTTTGGTGAGAAGACTCTGCTTCTGTCTCTACATGGCCGTGCATATGAGTGGACTTTTGTTGTAGCAACAGTAAATTTCAATATGCTGGGGGCTGATTTTTTGTGCTTACATGGGTTGTTGGTTGATCTCGCTAACAGGCGCCTGGTTAATGCACTTTCTTTTGATTCTGTCCCCTGTGCAGCGCGAGTGGCCTCGCCTACAGCACAAGCCAACGTCACAACAGCAGGCGGTAAGGTCCACACACTGCTCACTCAGTTCCCAGCACTCACGGTCCCCACATTTTCGGCAACAGTCGCTAAGCACGGGGTGGAGCATTTTATTACCACTACCGGACCGCCCGTTTTTGCAAAAGCTCGGCGCTTGAACGCAGTTAAACTAGCCATAGCGCGCGAGGAGTTCGCCAACCTGGAGAGGTTGGGCATTATCCGAAGTTCAAACAGTCCGTGGGCTTCCCCCCTACATATGGTCCCAAAAGCTGACGGATCATGGCGCCCTTGCGGGGATTTTCGCAGGTTAAACAACGCTACAGCGCACGACCGCTACCCAATCCCACATATCCAAGATTTCTCGGTTCATTTGGCAGGGGCGCGCATTTTTTCTAAAATAGACTTGGTCCGCGGTTACCACCAAGTCCCAGTGCGCACTGAGGACATACCCAAAACAGTGGTAATAACTCTGTTTGGTTTATTCGAGTTTTTACACATGCCATTCGGACTTAAAGGGGCTGCTCAGACGTTCCAACGCATGACGGACGCGGTGCTTCGCGATCTCCCTTTCGTGTTCGTCTACCTGGACAATATTTTAGTTGCCAGCGCGTCCGAAGAAGAAAACGAAAAACACCTGGCCACAGTTTTCCGAAGGTTGGGAGATCACGGGTTAATAATCATCCCAGCGAAGTGTCAGTTCGGGGTGGTGCAGATCGATTTTTTAGGACACCTCGTCTCCCCCGAAGGAGCAGTCCCGCTGCCTGACAAAGTGCGCGCGGTGGCAGATTTTCCCCGGCCACAGACAGTCAGGGCGTTGCAGGAGTTTTTGGGAATGGTGAATTTTTATAACCGTTTTCTCCCCCGCGCGGCGCAGCTCATGCAGCCGCTGTATGCCGCGCTCAAAAAAAAGAAACCCGCGGATAAAATCGAGTGGTCCCCGGAGCGGGACCAAGCGTTCTTGGAGGTGAAAGCAGCCTTGGCAAAGGCTGCGTTGTTGGCACACCCAGACCCAACGGCCCGCATAGCGCTCACCACTGACGCGTCAGATGTGGCCATAGGGGCGGTCATGGAGCAACACGTAGCCGGGGTTTGGCAGCCCCTCGCATTTTTCAGCAGGACCTTGCGCGATAGCAAACGTAAATACAGCGCGTTCGACAGGGAGCTGCTCGCTCTCCATTTGGCTATCCGCCACTTTCAGTTCTGGCTGGAAGGACGCACTTTCACCGCGTTCGTTGATCACAAACCGCTAACATTTGCGATGGCCAAGGTCTCGGAACCGTGGTCAGGCCGCAGCAGAGACAGCTGGCCGCGATATCAGAGTTTACCACTGATATTCAGCATGTGGTGGGCAAACTCAATGTAGTGGCAGATTGCCTCTCGCGCGCTGTGGCGGCCCCAGTCAGCGTAGGGTTAGATTATGCAGCCATGGCCGCAGAGCAGGTTAATGACGCAGACGTGCGTGCGCTCCAGTCTGGACCAACAGGGTTAAGGCTGGAGAGCAGGGTGCTGCAAGACGGTATGCCCCCCCTAATCTGCGATGTCTCCACTGGACGGCCGCGTCCAGTAGTACCGGCCGCGTGGCGCCGCCACGTTTTTGACTCAGTTCATTCTTTGGCGCACCCTGGAGTGCGCGTGTCGGTCAAAATGGTGGGAGAGAAATTTGTTTGGCCGAGCCTCCGCAAACAGGTCAAAGAGTGGGCAGCAGCCTGTACGGCGTGTCAACGAGCCAAAGTACACAGGCACACGAGAGCTCCTTTGGAACCGTTTCACATTCCGGCCAAGAGGTTCGATCACGTTCATGTGGACCTCATTGGACCCCTCCCGCTGTCACAGGGGTGCACACATCTTCTGACAATGGTGGACCGCACCACGCGCCGGCCTGAAGTGGTCCCGCTGGCATCAACCACGGCCGAGGAAGTCGCACGCGCATTTTTAACTGCTTGGGTGGCGCGCTTCGGCGTTCCGTCGGACATTACGTCCGACAGAGGCCCTCAATTTGTTTCCGAGCTTTGGTCGACAATGGCCCACAGCTGGGTGTCACAATTCACCGCACAACCGCGTACAATCTGCAGGCCAACGGGTTATGCGAACGTTTTCATAGGTCATTGAAAGCGGCTCTCAGAGCGTCACTGACGGATACAAATTGGGTTGACAAGTTACCATGGGTGTTATTGGGGTTGCGTTCTGCACCTAAAGAGGATCTAGAAGCCTCCCCAGCGGAGCTCGTGTTTGCGCAGCCACTCCGGCTGCCTGGGGAGTTTCTCCCAGATAACCCTGCGCCAAATGCCTCCCCGTCTCAGCTGTTGCGGAGTAACATAGAATCAAGCACGCTGCCCGGCCCCGTGCACCACAGTTTTCCACGCGTTTTTTGTGCCTAAAACTTTGAAGAACGCAGAGTTTGTTTTTGTTAGACATGATGCGCATCAAACCCCGCTGCGACCGCCTTATGACGGACCATTCAGAGTGCTAGAAACAGGGGACAAGCAGTTTTTGCTAGATTTGGGGGGTAGGAAAGAGAATATTGGCATAGACAGACTTAAACCCACTTTTGTGGTGGCAGAGGAGGAAGTGCTGTTGGCAAAGGCCCCGCGGTGAGGTAGACCACCACGGAGGGTTTCACACAGTAATGTTTCCCAAAGTAATGTTTCCCCAGAACACCCGCAGAGACTGACAAAGGGTTTCCGCCCCCAGACGGCAAATCCCCAGCGGGACAGCGCCGCAGAGACGGTGAACCCCAGCTACAGCAGATTCGGCAGGAGGCTGAAGCCTATCCAGCATGTGGACTGATGTGTATTGATGCTATCACGGCATGTATGTGGTTATAATGTGGTTATAATAGTTTTTTGAATGCAAAAGATGCAATAGACTTACACAATGGTCCCCTCCGGCATACAACTAGGAACATACCGGTCGCTATGGAGGGTGAGAATATGTATGGGCACATAATCATACCATGTAGGATAACTAAGTAGACGGTTATGCTGTTTCATTCCATCTAGCAGCAATGCTCTGCACTGTGTGTGTTTATATATTTGCATATTTATTCCATCTAGCTACAATGCTCAGCACTGGGTGTGTTTATATATTTATATATCTACATATTATTCCATCTAGCTACATTGCTCCGCACTGTGTGTGTTTATATACTTGCATATTTATTCCACCTAGCTGCAATGCTCCGTACTGTGGGTGTTTATATATTTACATATTTATTCCATCTAGCTACAATGCTCTGCACTGTGTGTTCATATATTCATATATTTATTCCATCCAGCT
The DNA here is from genome assembly GCA_020510985.1 of Pholidichthys leucotaenia. Lineage (NCBI taxonomy): Eukaryota > Metazoa > Chordata > Actinopteri > Cichliformes > Pholidichthyidae > Pholidichthys > Pholidichthys leucotaenia. Next base: position 47,565,464 of record CM035842.1, read on the forward strand.
ACAATGCTCTGCACTGTGTGTCTGTGTGTGTGTGTATATATATATATTTTATAGTAATACGTACATATGTTTATTAGCTGCTCTTGCTTGCTTGTTTTTTTTCTTGCCTTCTGATTGTTGCTCTGAGTGTTGCTATCCCTGTGCTGTTGCAATCCTGGAATTTCCCCGTTGTGGGACTAATAAAGGCTTATCTTATCTTATCTTATCTTATCTTATCTTATTTTCTTGTTGTTCTGTTTTTCTAAAATGCTGGGGGGGCTTGTGTGGTGAACACTCAACGGACCTGTTGGACCGGTTCTGTGACTCGCATTTTAGGTCAGAACAAAGGCAGGAAGCTTAGCCTTGTTATGCAAGGCTGGAGACTGTGGGGGGTCGATTAAAGGATGCGTGGGAGACAGTGGAAGTGATATCATGGAGGGAAATGCATTGTGACTGTCTTTATTATGCAAGGTGGTCTGTGAGACATGTGATCTATGAGGTGTGAAGTCCCTGATATTTAAAGGACGAGAGTTTACTGTTTCATCCTCTTTTTTCTGCTTTGAAATGATGGAGATGTGAATAAAGCTGACTCTGAGAAAGAACGCTGCCTCGTCATTTTCACATCTTCCACAGTATGTCCCAATTTGAAGTTGATTTTATTCTTTTTGTTGTGTCCAACTGCAAAAAGGCACCTGATCAGAATGCCGTTCTGTTGTGTTAATGCTCCCATACATGGCATCCATCCATCCATCTTCTACCACTTTTCCAGAGGTCCAGGTCGCAGAGGCAGCAGTTCAAGCAGAGAAGCCCAGACTTCCCTCTCCTCAGCCACCTGCTCCAGATCTTCAGAGAGGATACCAAGGTGTTCCCAGACCAACTGGGAGATATTGTCTCTCCAGTGAGTTCTGGGTCTGCCCTGGGGTCTGAGAACTACTACCAAGCAACACTGTGTTTCAGTGCAAGGAGTCAGACTGTGGAACATTTTTGGACCTGAATTAAAATCACGTACAAAGCTTGGACAATTTAAACAAAAACTAAAGGAATAAATACTCCAAACACACACACGTGGACAAAATTGTTGGTACCCCTCTGTTAATGAAAGAAAAGCCCACAACGTGGGCTGCACGGTGGCGCAGTGGTTTAGCACTGTGGCAGCACAGTTTTACCCTTGGCCGGGGGATCGCGGGGATCATGAGGTCGTGGGTTCGATCCCAGCCCCCGACCAACAGTGAGCTGTGTGGAGTTTGCATGTTCTCCCCGTGTTGCGTGGGTTTACTCCGGGATTTCTCCGGTTTCCTCCCGCATACCAAAAACATGTAGGTTTAGGGCGCTCGCGCACGCAGCGACCAGCAGCCGGTGGTTTGTCACCAGACTGCAAACCAAGTCTACCTACGGGTACAAATAAGTAACAAAAAAAAAAAACAAAACAAAAAAAAAAAAAAACGGTCACAGCACAGTGACTACTTGTCACCCTTTAAATAGGCCGATTGATTACAAGTTTGTAGACACCTGTGATGTTAATTAGAGGACACATCTTGGTTGAACATGTCCCTATGGTCATGTTCATGTCCCTATGGCCTATTTTCAATCTTTTCTAGGGGTACCATCATTTTTGTCCAGGTCTGTTTCATGAGTTTGTTTTTTAAAATAATTCTGTTGAACCACAATTCAAAAACATTGTCTGATTTTCATTGGTTAATTTTCATAGAATTTTTATTTATTACCACTTTTGTCAGATTCAAGTTATTTCTGTGACCATTGTGGGTTTTTCTTTCATTAACAGAGGGGTACCAACAATTTTGTCCACGGCTGTATATACAAAACGACATGTAAAATCACACAAGGATTATCATATCCAGTCTGTGTTGTGCTGTTGCTTATTTTTTGTCACGATTTGTCTCAGTTTCTTTTTTTTTTTTACAGTTTGAATTTTGCACATTCTAAATAATCTGTAATTTGCTGCTGATTGGAATAAACAATTTAGTGATTTATGTGTTTGCATCATGATTTTCTATTTTGTCTCTTCAGACACCGGTGGGAAAAGAGTCAACAGTACGAACCATTTATCAGTGACTTTGAAAATAATGGCTCATTTTAAGAAAAGTAACCAATATGGCTGTGTTGTGAGACATGTATATGTTGGGCACTGCATATGTGATTTAACCTCACGATGAAGGAGAGCCAGCCCCCTGCGGTGCGGAGCCACAGAGCCTGGACCCCCTGCGGAGGACAGGGGACAGAAGACTTCCTGACCACTGAGGCTCGAGAGGAGAGAAGGGGGAGTTATGTAAATAAAAGGCTAATGAATGTGAATAAAGAGACTTTGATATAGATGTGTGATTTCCCCCGCGAGGGAAATGGTTGGATGTGAGAATGTTTAAATGAGAGAACTTTGGTGTGTTCACTCTCTTTGTTCGCTGCTCAAGAATAAGAGCAGACAGTGGAATGATTTCTTGAATAAACTGGAATGGAAGACAATTCGGTTTCGTTATTCAAGTCTCCCCACAACCAACACAATTATTTGCTGAAGACTGTAAAACAAAATAGAGACATCTGCAAAAGTACAAAGGTTTATTGTCAAAATTCCCAGGGCAATACTACATGAATACAAGTATAGTTCACTGTTGATGCAGAGAATATATATTTATACAGTATCTACATGTAGTCAGCAATACTCAATACGATATATTTCCAGTTAATCCACGTACAGTGGGGCAAAAAAGTATTTAGTCAGCCACCAATTGTACAAGTTCTCCCACTTAAAAGACGAGAGAGGTCTCCAATTTTCATCATCAGTATACCTCAACTATGAGAGACAAAATGAGAAAAAAAATCCAGAAAATCACATTGAAGGATTTTTAAGGAATTAATTTATAAATTCCTTGGTAAAATAAGTATTTGGTCAATAACAAAAGTTCATCTCAATACTTTGTTATATACCCTTTGTTGGCAATTATTTAGCGAATGCAAAGTCCTTAAGCCAAGCAGTTGCCTCCTGGTTTGCTGTATGGAGGGTGTGTAATCCTCCTTCCAGTCTTTGGAGCGGGCAAGCCTCTATGATGTGTTCCATAGTTTGCTCCTCTCCACATGCGCACAGTGGGCTAGGGCTACTGCCCCATCTGTGAAGGCTGGCCAAGCAGGGGCCATGTCCAGTCCTGAAGCGATTGAGTGTAGACCACTGTCTCCTTGGGAGGTTGGTGCCCGGGACCTGTTGGTTGGGGTTTATCACCAGCTGTTTGTTTGGGACCTCCTTGGTCTCCCATTCCTCTTGCCAAGCTGTCTGGATGGTAAAGTCAGCTGGGGGAGGGTTTTTCCAAATCGGCCGTCTGGATGAAAGTCGGGCAGTGGGTGGGGTGTAGATATCTGCATGGATTGGTAAGTGAGGAAAATCTTTAACTTTTTGGAGCATCCTTTGAGTTAATGCTGCTCGCCGGATGTGTGGAGGGGCTATGTTTGACAGTACAGAGAGCCAGGGGAGTGGTGTTGAGCGGATTGTTCCAGTTATAGTTCTCATGGTTGAGTTGAGCTGGGTGTCTACATGGTGTGTGTAAGATGACCTGGACCAGACAGGGGCACAATATTCTGCTACAGAGTATGAAAGGGCCAGTGCTGAGGTGCGCAGGGTGGAGACTGCCGCCCCCCATTTTGCACCAGCGAGCTTGCAGAGCAGGTTGTTTCGTACTTTCACCTTAGCAGCCGTCCCCTTTAGATGTTCCTTGAAGGATAAGGTCCTATCAAGGGTCACTCCAAGATAAGTTGGATTTGGGGCATGCTTAAGCTTGAGTCCGCTCAGGTGGATGTTTAGTTCTCTGGCAGCTTTTGCATTGTGGAGATGAAATACACTGGAGACGGTTTTTGCTGGGCTTGGTTTTAGGCGCCAGATTTTGCAGAACTGGTCCAGTTTAGCAAGATCTTCCGTGAGCACCCGTTCCAGTGGTTCAAAGTCTGGTGCTTGGAATGCCAAACAGATGTCGTCTGCATAGATGAATTTGCGGGATTTTGTAGTAGGCAGGTCGTTTATGTAGAGGTTGAACAGAGTTGAACAGAGTTGGAGCTAGAACTGAGCCTTGTGGGAGTCCGTTTTTCTGCATTCTCCATGCACTTGTGTTCTGACTGAGGTGGACTCTGAACCTTCGGTTGGTCAGCAGGGTTTTTATAATTGCTGGCAATGACAGAGGTCAAACGTTTTCTGTAAGTCTTCACAAGGTTTTCACACACTGTTGCTGGTATTTTGGCCCATTCCTCCATGCAGATCTCCTCTAGAGCAATGATGTTTTGGGGCTGTCGCTGGGCAACACAGACTTTCAACTCCCTCTAAAGATTTTCTATGGGGTTGAGATCTGGAGACTGGCTAGGCCACTCCAGGAACTTGAAATGCTTCTTACGAAGCCACTCCTTCGTTGCCCGGGCGGTGTGTTTGGGATCATTGTCATGCTGAAAGACCCAGCCATGTTTCATCTTCAATGCCCTTGCTGATGGAAGGAGGTTTTCACTCAAAATCTCATGATACATGGCCCCATTCATTCTTTCCTTTACACGGATCAGTCGTCCTGGTCCCTTTGCAGAAAAACAGCCCCAAAGTATAATGTTTTCACCCCCATGCTTCACAGTAGGTATGGTGTTCTTTCTCCTCCAAACACGACAAGTTGAGTTTTTACCAAAAAGTTCTATTTTGGTTTCATCTGACCATATGACATTCTCCCAATCCTTTTCTGGATCATCCAAATGCTCTCTAGCAAACTTCAGACGGGCCTGGACATGTACTGGCTTAAGCAGGGGGACACGTCTGGCACTGCAGGATTTGAGTCCCTGGCGGCGTAGTGTGTTACTGATGTAGCCTTTGTTACTTTGGTCCCAGGTCTTTGCAGGTCATTCACTAGGTCCCCCCGTGTGGCTCTGGGATTTTTGTTCACTGTTCTCATGATCATTTTAACCTCACGGGGTGAGATCTTGCGTTTAGCCCCAGATCGAGGGAGATTATCAGTGGTCTTGTATGTCTTCCATTTTCTAATAATTGCTCCCACAGTTGATTTCTTCACACCAAGCTCCTTACCTATTGCAGATTCCGTCTTCCCAGCCTGGTGCAGGTCTACAATTTTGTTTCTGGTGTCCTTTGACAGCTCTTTGGTCTTGGCCATAGTGGAGTTTGGAGTCTGACTGTTTGAGGTTGTGGACAGGTGTCTTTTATACTGATAATGAGTTCAAACAGGTGCCATTAATACGGGTAACAAGTGGAGGACAGAGGAGCTTCTTAAAGAAGTTACAGGTCTGTGAGAGCCAGAAATCTTGCTTGTTTGTAGGTGACCAAATATTTATTTTACCAAGGAATTTACCAATTAATTCATTAAAAATCCTTCAATGTAATTTTCTGGATTTTTTTTTCTCATTTTGTCTCTCATAGTTGAGGTATACCTATGATGAAAATTGGAGACCTCTCTCATCTTTTAAGTGGGAGAACTTGCACAATTGGTGGCTGACTAAATACTTTTTTGCCCCACTGTATTTCTCCATGTAACCTTGGGACTGCTTTATTTTAATTACTTCTAATCCTAGATCCATTTGTTTTGGCTTAAAATGCATCATAATTGCTAAATATATCTTATGCCTAACTCAGTACTGTTTACCTGTTGAAATATATATTTAACGGCTCATATGGCACCTGATCCATGTTTTGCCACGACACCACTGGCTGGAGCAGATAAATTCCATGATGTCTCAACAGTCTCTCCATGATTTTGACATAGATCATGTATTTTTACCTAACCATCTATTTGTCGAGAAAAGTAATTTTTGATATTCATGCGCTGTGAGCCAATAAATGATTAAAATCTAACAATACTTCACTGTCTGATTAATGATTCTGTATAATATATGGGTCTCACTTTCTGACATGAGTGTCCAAAAATATTTAACTTTTGCATTATTTTTGGAGATGTATTGCTACATGTTTTGATGTTGATTTTACTGAACAGGAATATGGCGCTGCCTCACGGGGAGTGTAGTGCCGCCTCCAAATCCCGCCTCCGACTCCCTCCTTCTCCCACCCATGCTACAGTGAGCCTTGTGCTGTGGAAAAACATGCGTGCCGAACTGTACCGAACTGTACTGTTCCGTTCCAGGCCAAACGAGGCCAAACTGTTCCAAATGGAAAAGTGCCTAAACTACCTGATTTTTGGCAGCACAACCCGCGCTCCTGGTTCCACCTAACCGAGGCACAGTTTGCCCTTCGAGGGATATCGGCGGATGATACGAAATTCTACTATGTGGTCGCAGCGCTCGATGCCAACACGGCTCAGCACATCGAGAGCCTGCTCGATCAGCCACCAGCCGACGGCAAATATGACGCGCTGAAGGCTGCCCTCATCCAGCACTACACGCTCTCAGATGGTGAGAGAGCAGAGAGGCTTCTGACGCGGACCGAGTTGGGAGACGGTTCGGCCGTGGACATGATGGAGAAGATGCTGAGGTTAAAGGACACAAACGACGACCACTTCATCTTCACCCACATTTTCCTCAGGAACCTTCCGACAGCAGCGAGAGCGGCCCTGGCCAATTTGTCGTTGCTGGCCAAACGGAACTATCATGCGCTAGCCCGAGAGGCAGACCGGATCATCGTCGCCACTAAGGCTTTCGTGACCATTGCGGCAGCGACGGAGCCCGGCACGTCGACACGAGGAGGCAAGGAGCTGCCGACGGCAGCAGCAGAACCACCGACGGCAGCAGCAGCGGGGGCCAAGGAACGTGGAGGTGACACGCTTTGCTTCTACCATTGCCGCTTTGCAGAGAGGGCACGCAAATGTATACCACCGTGCCAGTTCAAGCGCTCGGGAAACGCCAAGACCGGGGGTCGGTAGTAGCCGCGACCCTCAGGGAAGAGAACAAGCTGCTCTATTTGACGGACGCACGCTCGGGGAGGCATTTCCTCGTGGACACCGGCGCACAGAGGAGTTTCATCCGGCTGACCTACGCTGACCGGCTGGCAGGAGCCAGCGGCCCTGAGATGGCAGCAGCAAACGGCTCAGACATTAAGACTTCTGGTGAGAGGACTCTGCTCTTGTCTCTACACGGTCGTACATTTGAATGGACTTTTGTTGTAGCAGCATTGGATTACCATATACTGGGGGCTGATTTTCTATGTGCACATGGGTTGTTGGTAAATATGGCTAACAGGTGCCTGGTTAATGCACTGTCTTTTGACTCTCTCCCCTGTATAGCTCGAGTGACCCGGCCAACAGCACAAGCCAACGTCACAGCAGCATGCGGTAAGTTCCACACACTGCTCGCTCAGTTCCCAGCACTCACAGTCCCGACGTTTTCAGCAGCTATCGCTAAACACGGGGTGGAGCATTTTATCACCACCACCGGGGCGCCCGTTTTTGCAAGACCTCAGCGCTTGGATACAGCTAAACTGGCCATAGCGCGCGAGGAGTTTACTAACCTAGAGAGGTTAGGCATCATCAGGCGGTCAAACAGCCCATGGGCTTCCCCGCTACACATGGTCCCTAAAGCTGAAGGTTCGTGGCGACCTTACGGCGATTTCCGCAGGTTAAACAACACTACAGCGCATGACCGCTACCCAATTCCCCACATTCAGGATTTTTCCACTCACCTCGGGGGAGGGGAGAAAGAGACCCTTGGCGGGCGGCACGCGCGTTTTTAACAGCATGGGTGGCGCGTTTTGGAGTTCCGTCGGACATTACGTCCGACAGAGGCTCTCAATTTGTTTCTGAACTCTGGTCAACCATGGCCCGCAGCCTAGGTGTCTCAATTCACCGCACAACCGCGTACAACCTGCAGGCAAATGGGTTATGCGAACGTTTTCATAGGTCGTTAAAAGCGGCTCTGAGGGCTTCACTGACGGATGCAAATTGGGTAGACAGGCTGCCATGGGTTTTATTGGGGTTATGTTCTGCGCCTGTTCCGATTCTTCTCCAAACTTTCTTCTTCCCATCATTCTGGTACAGGTTGATCTTAGTCTCATCTGTCCAAAGAATGCTGTTCCAGAACTGGGCTGGCTTCTTCAGGTGTTTTTTGGCAAAGTCAATTCTGGCCTTTCTATTTTTGAGGCTGATCAATGGTTTGCACCTTGTGGTGAATCCTTTGTATTTACTCTCATGAAGTCTTCTCTTTATGGTAGACTTAGATACTGATACACCTACTTCCTGGAGAGTGTTCTTCACTTGAGGGGATGTTGTGAAGGGGTTCTGCGATCATCCACCACTGTTGTCTTCCGTGGACGTCCAGGCCTTTTTGAGTTCCCAAGCTCACCAGTGCACTCTTTTTTTTCTCAGAATGTACCAAACTGTTGATTTGGCCACTCCTAACATTTCTGCTATCTCTCTGATGGATTTCTTCTTCTTTTTTCAGCCTCAGGATGGTCTGTTTCACCTCTATTGAAAGCTCCTTTGACCGCATGTTGTGTGTTCACAGCAACAGCTTCCAAATGTAAACGCCACACCTGGAATCAAGTCCAGACCTTTTAACTGCTTAATTGATGACAGGTTAATGAGGAAAGAGCCCATGCAGCCTTGTTATTTTTTTTTTGCAGCCTTCTGAGTCAATTGTCCAATTACTTTTGGTCCTTTGAAAAAGAGGCGGCTACGTATTAAAGAGCTGTAATTCCTAAACCCTTGCTCCAATTTGGATGTGAATACTCTCAAATTACAGCTGAGAGTCTGCACTTTAAACCCATATTGATTATATAATTGTATCCTGAATATGTTTTCGTAAACATACCGTGTTTACGTGTGGAAATGTGGAAATGTGGAAATGTGGAAATGACGAGGCAGAGTTTATCTCACGAGTCAGGTTTATTCACATCTTCCAACATCAGCAAAACAGAAAGAGGAAAAAACTCAGACAATCGTCCTTTATATATCCAGGACCTTCAAAGCTCACAGTCACATTGCATTTAATCACAAGTAACAATACGTCTTTCCTTAAATCCTATAACATCCTCCTCATAATCTCTGGGAGACCAGGAAATCCTCCAAGGTCGTCTCTTGCATACCAAAGACTAAATTTTCACATCCTCCTGTTATCTCACAGGAGGCCCAGTTCTTTGTTCTCTCTGAGATGTGAAGCTTATAGTGATACACATGTGGTCCCACATGTGTATCACTAAACACGGTACGTGTTTACGTGTTTACACGTGTTTACGTGTGTATCGTAAACGTACCGTGTGGGGATTTCCGCAGGTTGAACAACGCCACAGCGCACGACCGCTACCCAATTCCCCACATACAGGATTTTTCCGTTCACCTTGCCGGAGCACGCATTTTTTCCAAAATAGACCTGGTCCACGGTTACCACCAAGTCCCAGTGCGCGCTGAGGACGTACCCAAAACAGCGGTAATAACTCTGTTCGGTCTATTCGAGTTCCTGCGCATGCCATTCGGGTTAAAAGGAGCGGCACAGACGTTCCAGCGCATGATGGATGCAGTGCTGCGCGATCTCCCGTTCGTGTTCGTCTACCTGGACGATATCTTGGTAGCCAGTGCGTCCGAAGACGAACACGAAACCCGCCTCACGATGGTTTTCCAGAGGTTGGAGGAGCACGGGTTAATAATCAACCTGGTGAAATGCCAGTTCGGCATGACGGAGATTGATTTTTTGGGGCACCGCGTCTCTCCGGAAGGAGCGATCCCGCTGCCCGACAAAGTGCGCGCCGTGGCGGATTTTCCCTGGCCTCAGACGGTCAGGGCGCTGCAGGAATTTTGGGGGATGGTGAACTTTTATAACCGTTTCCTTCCCCGCGCGGCGCAGCTCATGCAACCATTGTACGACGCATTCAAGAAACAGAAACCCGCAGATAGGGTCGAATGGACCCCGGAGCGAGAGCAGGCGTTCTCAGAAGTTAAAGCAGCACTGGCAAACGCCGCACTGCTAGCACATCCGGACCCGGCGGCCCGCATAGCGCTCACAACCAACGTTTCAGACGTGGCCATATGGGCTGTCGTGGAGCAGCGCGTCGCCGGGGCATGGCAGCCGCTCGCCTTTTTCAGCAGAACTTTGCGCGACAGCGAACGTAAATACAGCGCGTTCGACAGGGAGTTGCTGGCTCTCCACCTGGCCATACGCCACTTCCAGTTCTGGCTGGAAGGGCGCAGCTTCACCGCATTCGTGGACCACAAGCCACTAACATTCGCAATGGCCAAGGTTTCAGAACCGTGGTCGGGCCAGCAGCAGAGACAGCTGGCCGCAATCTCAGAGTTTACTACCGATATTCAGCAGGTGTCGGGTAAACTGTATGTGGTGGCGGACTGCCTCTCGCGCACCGTGGTGGCCCCAGTATGCGTGGGGATAGATTACGCAGCCATGGCCGCGGAGCAGATTAGCGATGCAGACGTGCGCGCGCTCTAGTCTGGACCAACAGGGTTAAGGCTGGAGAGCAGGGTGCTGCAAGATGGCGCCCCCCCCCCCCAATCTGCGATGTCTCCATGGGTCGCCCGCGTCCGGTGGTCCCGGTCGCGTGGCGCCGCCGCGTGTTTGAGTCGGTTCACACTCTGGCGCACCCAGGAGTGCGCGTGTCGGTCAAAATGGTGGGAGAGAAGTTTGTGTGGCCGAGCCTACGCAAACAAGTGAAAGAGTGGGCTGCAGCCTGCGTGGTGTGCCAACGAGCCAAGGTACACAGACACACAAAGGCTCCCTTGGAGCCGTTTCGTATCCCGGCTAAGAGGTTCGACCATGTTCACATGGACCTCGTGGGCCCCCTCCCGCCATCACAGGGGTGCACGCACCTCCTGACAGTGGTGGACCGCACCACGCGCTGGCCAGAAGCAGTCCCGCTGGCGGCAACCACATCCGCAGACGTAGCGCGTGCTTTTTTGACAGCATGGGTGGCGCGTTTTGGAGTCCCATCGGACATTATGTCCGACAGGGGCCCTCAATTTATTTCCGAACTCTGGTCCATGATGGCCCGCAGCCTGGGTGTTACAATTCACTGCACAACCGCGTACAACCCACAGGCCAATGGGTTATGCGAGCGTTTTCATAGATCACTGAAAGCAGCATTCAGGGCTTCATTGACGGATGCAAATTGGGTAGACAGGCTGCCGTGGGTTTTATTGGGGTTGCGCTCCACGGCGAAAGAGGATCTGAAAGCTTCCCCAGCAGAGCTCGTTTTTGCGCAGCCCCTACGGCTGCCCGGGGAATTTCTACCAGATAATCCCGCACCGGGCAGCTCCCCGTCTCAGCTTTTGCAGCGTAGCGCAAACACAGGCACGCTGCCGGGCCCTGCCCACCACAGTTTTCTGCGTGTTTTTGTGCCTAAAACTTTGAAGAGCGCGGAGTTTGTGTTCGTCAGACACGACGCCCACTGCCCTCCATTGCGCCCACCCTATGATGGACCATTCAGAGTGTTGGAAATAGGAGATAAGCATTTTTTGCTAGACTTGGGGGGTAGGCAGGAAAAAATTGGCACAGACAGACTCAAACCCGCTTTCGTTGTGGTGGACGAGCAAGTGCTGTTGGCTAGGGCCCCTCAGCGTGGAAGACCCCCACGGAGAGCTCCCCAGGGAAATGATTCACCAGAGCAGCCATACGGACAGACCGAAGTGCTCCCCCCCCCCCAGTCACAGCCCACCCGCAGTCAGACACACTCCCAGCAGCCCCCCACCGGCACAGCAGCGCCATGGACGCGGTAAACCCCAGTTACAGCAGATACGGGAGGAGACAGAGACCCAAACAGCATGTGGACTGTTATTCTATTGTTCTATCTAAGATGCTGGGGGGGGGGGAGTTTAGCACCTTGGGGGAGCCAGATTATTTAGCATCTCAGACAAGAGACAGTGGATAAACATGGGAGAACAATGATCAGGAGGTTCCTGGCGAGATAGCAGGAAGGAGTCAAGGACGTAGGGGGCTGAATGCAGTGTGATGCAAATGTCATGCTGTGTGTGGAGAAATGCCATGAAACTTAAGAGGAGAGTGAATGAATGAATGAATGAATGAATGAATGAATGAATTTATTTCGGATAGTACAGTACAGGTTAAAAGAAACTGAATAATATAACAACAAGGTCAAATTAGACAAAGATTCCTCTTATTATACAGTTCCACCTAAGTTATCCGAAATGGGTGATGGCTGAAGCTGCAGCTTATATTGCCCACCCATATTCCATCCAAGAATTCAAAAGAGAAAAAAGAGAAAACAAGACAAGAGCGATTATAATTCAAAACAAAGCTAAGACAAAATGTGACTGAGAGAAAAAAGAAAACTAAGCTAGGCTAAGTTAAGCGGTTACTATTCAAAAACAAATCTAAGACAAAATGTGACAGAGAAAAAAAGAAAACAAAAAACAAAAAAAACAAAGCTACAACACAACACAGGCTGGATATGTCAATCCTTATGTGAGTTTACATGTCGTCTTGTAAATGCCTGCTGAAATGTTCAGTCTGTTGTGTGCTAGAGAGATGTGAAGTGTGTAATAAACTTTGTGCAATGAGCCCGACTCTTATTTCACACACTCCACAATACACACAATTTAGGTACATGCACAGTACGAAAGTGCAACATTTAAAAAAACAACTTTTTAACCAGGATTACCACTAGCTTATTTCATCAGATGTTGTCGACACAAGCACAAAATACAAGCAGAGTACGAAGTTAGCATTGATGGCTAACTAGCTAGCTCATTGTCTGCATACAGGAGACAACGTTGTTGTTTGTTCAAAGTGAGCTTTCCGCTACTGGGATAAATAATGTAAAAGATGCATAATATCACATCATATCACATCACTCACCATCCCGGTTTTCAACAGTGGTGCCCTGGTCGCGTCGATGCCAGTGTACCTCCCGTTATTTGCCGGTCGGTGGCCGTAAATTCATTTTGGGTCGCTCCGCCTAGTTCCCTCTGGATTCTCTCATCAGCCAAAAGGCACAGAAAAGTCTGTTGGACCACGGTGTTGATTTCTGTGAAGCCATTTCTATTGTTGTTGTATTTACACTGATGCTCTGTTCAAAAATGTTACCTTGTAAAGTTACTCCCTGCTTGTTTCAGGGACAACAGATTCTGAAATCCGACCAGAATTGCTTTCTATACGTGCTGTTTTTATTTTAAAATCTTCTTGCCTGCCTCAGGGACTACAGATGGAAATTAGCGAGAATGTTATAATCTGGTACAAAGCATCTTTACTCTGTGTTTAATGTTTTTTTTTTGTTTGTTTGTTTTTTGTAGATGGTCCCTGACAAATAAACCAATAAACTATAAGTATCTGGTAATTCTTCCCTATCACCCAGAGCCTGCATCAACTCTTTCCTGAACTCTGTGCAGCATTCTTCCTTCTGTAACTTCCGCCACTTAATCTTTGGCTCTGCCTTCACTCACTTCCTCTTTTTGTTTTCCAAAGTCATTCTACAGACTACTACGCGATGCTGTCTTGCTACATTCTCCCCTGCCACCACCTTGCAGTCTTCTATCTCTTTCAGATTTCTCCTTTTGCACAAGACCACCTGTGCGCACCTTCCTCCACTCCTGTAAGTCACTGTCATGAATGGGGTTGATGTCTCAACCCTGTTCCATGATTTGTGGCTGTAGTTTCCCAGATCATTGTTTTTTAATTGTCAGCTGGCAGTTTTTAGGAGCCTCTGGGCCCTGGGCTCCCTGCCAGTCTACAGCCACACCTCCTCCTCTCTGCCAGTATCCACCAGCTGTTTGTCATTTTCATTTGTCCGTACACACACGCTCTCATGCATGCACGCACACATACTTGCACACACCCACACATTCATACGCTGACACGCACTGATGCACTGACTACCGCCGCACACCTGCATCCACTTGTCACTCATTAAGTACACAGTGTACTTATGGGTGACAAGGTGGGTACTCAGTGTGGCGGCGTTAGTCAACCTTTGATGTTCAGGCTCACTCCTTGTTGGCTCCTTCTCTTTTGGACTGTGTTCGGTATTGTTGTTCCCAGAGCCAGTTCTGCTCTGACCTGGCATGTAAGTCTTCCTCCTATTATAACTAGCCCTTCCTCTCTGCTGCCCAGTTCCGTCTGGGAGTGCGTGGGGCTTGCCAACAGAGTTTGTAGCCAATGCATCTTAATTATGCTTGTTTTTGGACTGTATTCATAGACATTTTGTATGTTGATTTCTGTTAAATAAACACGTTCACTTCACCTGCATTTTGGGCTCGCATCAATTCATTTTGTGCGCTGCGCAATAATGCAACGGACATGACAGTCACCCGATGTTCCTCTCCTTAAAATATGTGTTCACCACAGCCATTTCCATCCTCTTAGCAAAATTCACAGCCTTCTGTCCTTCCACATTTCTCTCCTCAAGACCATACCTATCCAGGACCTCCTCATCACCTCTGTTCCCTTCACCTTCATGTCCATTAAAGTCTGCTCCAATCACCATTCTCTCCCCCCGGGAACACTTTCGACCACTTCATCCAGCTTACTCCTGTAAAAATTAATTTTGGACAGTTAGCAGAATTTTTACAGTTAACTAACCAATAATCACAGAAGAAATACTATTTCTCAGCTTAACTTTTATTGAACTACGCAGGGAGTCAGTGAACATTGCTGTGGGTCCCCTCCAGCCCCTTCTCGTGGAAAGGACCCAGAACAAAGAACAGCACAGCTACAAAAAGGCTTCCAGTTAGTGGGCGTTTCCCAGTAACTTTCCAACAATGCACTGGCCATTGTCCAAACTAGTTAGAATTAATCCTTTCAGTGTCCAAATGGCTTCAGATGTCATCTCGGCTCTTTTATGACTTCCATCCTATTGGTTCCTGTCTCTCCAGATGCCTCTCTTTCCCCATGCCCATATATGGAAACAAGGCTTTCCTGTGGAGCTTATATGTGTGTGTGTGTGCATGTGTGTATGTGTATAAGCAACTGATGTGTATGTGTGGGTTTGACTTGTGTGTCTGTGTGTGTGGGTGTATGGGTGGATCTAAAAGATATATGTATGCAAGCACTTTGTGTAATATCTAATTAACTAATATTCACTATTTATTTATAACACACATTTCAAGAGACGGATGCTTTTTTCATGCGTGGGGGAGCTGTTCGGAATGCCTTGTAAGAGCTCCTCGTGCAAAGACAGAGTGGAGGGCCGGTTGGGTCTGGAAGGGGAAAAAAAAGATATAGAGTGATGATAATCAAGTCAGTGGCGGTAATGCACCTGTAAGCTGGTTGCCAACCGTCAATCAAGTCTAAAAGAAGAAGAAGAACATTCCAAAATTCCTCTTTCTCTTCTACCTGGCATCCAACTTGTGGGGCATACACAGTGACATCATTCAACGTCACACCTTAGACTTCTAGCTTCAAACTCATGATTCTGTCTGACTCCCTCTTTACCTCCTGAACACTCGTCACATACTCTTCCTTCAAGATTACTCCTACTCCATTTCTCTTCCTATCTACACCATGGTAGAACAGTTTAAATCCACCTCCAATGCTCCTAGCCTTGCTTCCCTTCCATCTGGTTTCTTGAGCACACAGTATATCTTGAACACACAGTATATACAGTGATCCCTCACTTATCGCGGTTAATGGGTTCCAGAACCGACCGCGAAAAGTGAAAAACCGCGAAGTAGCGTCACCCCTAATGACGTCATCCATAAATAATACGTACGTTCATTCTCTCACTCTCTCTCTCTCATATGATACGTGTGTGTGTGTGTGTATGTGTACATACATACGTAGATGTAAACAAAGTGTACATAAATATGTTTTTAGAACTCTTTTATTCTTATAACAAGATACGTAACTCAAGATGAAAATGATTTACTGCACAGGTTAATGAGAGCTTTACTGCTCCTCAGGTGACGCCTCATCGTGAGATGCTGGAGGCGCAGGATCATCGAGGGCAGCTTCCGATAGAGCTGAAGCTGCAGGAGGCGGCGTAGTGCCTCGACGGGAAGACTATTTCGCACAAAATGGCACAAGAGAACAGCAAAAAGTTCCACGCGGCGAGACTAAGTAACACGAGCGATAAAAAGCAATGAATGCGGTCTTCCTTCCCTTCATGGGCGCTCGGCAGGGAGAGGAGGTGGGTGAAACGTCTCGGCCAATCAGCTTGCGGGGTGAAACGTCTCGGCCAATCAGCTTGCGAGATTTCCGAGCCGAGCCAACATGACAACAGCGAACAGAGAGTTGTGCAGCTGTCCGTGTTGACACCTGATGGTCTAATGTAGTCTTCCTGCCTTCTGCTAGCGCCCGCCCATTATTTCTCAATTTTGAATTTTTGATGAATATTTTTGAAAAATCCGCGATGCACTGAGGGCGCGAAAGGTGAAGCGCGAAGTAGCGAGGGATCACTGTATACCCAACTTCTGGTTCCGGCGCCACACGAGTTTTTTTTTTTTTTTTTTTGTTACTTATTTGTACCCGTAGGTAGACTTGGTTTGCAGTCTGGTGACAAGCCACCAGCTACTGGTCGCTGCGTGCGCGAGCGCCCTAAACCTACATGTTTTTGGTGTGCGGGAGGAAACCGGAGAAATCCCAGGGTAAACCCGCGCAACACGGGGAGAACATGCAAACTCCACACAGCTCACTGTTGGTCGGGGGCTGGGATCGAACCCACGATCTCATGATCCCCGCGGTCCCCCGGCCGAGGGTAAAACTGTGCTGCCACAGTGCTAAACCACTGCGCCACCGTGCAGAGTTGGCTGCCTTTTGCAACAGCGGCTCAATTCTGAGTCTTTTTATCTTCCTTCTTCTTTCTGATCCGGTGATGGCTTTCTGATCCAGCACACCTTTCACTCTATGTGTATCACGGACACACAGATCGCCCCGGGGGTCTCCCGAGTCGGCGGACGGAGCCTCTGTTTACAGCGGGAGACGATGCAGCTGGGAGAAGCTAGCTAGCACTCGGCCGCCACCCGGTGCTAACGGAGAGGCTCGACATACCGGGAGAGCTGAAGCGGGAGCGACGCGGGTGCCGGGCTGGAGTTTGGGCGGCGTGCAGGAAATATAACACAGAATAATAAAGAGCGATGGCAAGAACCAAGCAGACCGCCCGTAAATCTACTGGAGGAAAAGCCCCCAGGAAGCAGCTGGCCACCAAGGCTGCTCGAAAAGGCGCTCCGGCCGCCGGCGGAGTGAGGAGGCCTCACCGTTGCAGGCCCGGTGCCGTGGCTCTGAGAGAGATCCGTCGCTGCCGGAGGTCCACGGAGCTGCTCATCCATGGGCTGCCCTTCCAGCGCCTGGTGAGGGAGATCGTTCAGGACTTCAGGACCGACCTGCGCTTCCAGAGCTCCACCGTCATGGCTCTGCAGGAGGCCAGCGAGGCCTACCTGGTGGGTCTCTTCGAGGACACCAACCTGTGCGCCATCCACGCCAAGAGGGTCACCATCATGCCCAAAGACATCCAGCTGGCCCGTCGCATCCGCGGAGAAAGAGCTTAGACTTTCTGCTGCACATCCACCAGCCACAATGCTCCGCACTGTGTGTCTATATATATATATATTTATATTAATATGTACATATGTATACTAGCTGCTCTTGTTTTTTCTTGCCTTCTGATTATTGCTCTGAGTGTTGCTATCCCTGTGCTGTTGCAATCCTGGAATTTCCCCATTGTGGGACTAATAAAGGCTTATCTTATCTACCTTTCTTCTCTCCATCATATCAGCCTCCAGACACAGCAGAGAAAAACAATACATTCTCCTTTTACTTTTGTGCTCATTTATCCATATCAGTCCATAAATCATCCACAGAGCCATTCTGCAACTTAACACAACAAAAAAAAACATAAAATTAACCTTGAATCTTGACACTTTCATTAAAATTTGAATGAATGAATGAATGAATCTTTATTTATTTCGGATAGTACAGGTTAAAACTACAGTACAGGTACTAGTACAGGTTAGAAACTGAATAATATAACAAAGGGGGAAAGAAAATCCAACAAGGACAAATTAGACAATAACTCCTCTGATTATACAGTTCAACATAAGTTATCCGAAATGGGTGATGGCTGAAACCGCAGCTTATATTGCCCACCCATGTTCCATCCAAGAATTCAAAAGAAAAAAACAAAACAAGAGCGATTACAATTCAGAACGAAGCTAAGACAAAATGTGACAAAAAAAAAAATAAGCTACAACACAACGCATGCTGGATATGACAATCCTTATGTGATTTTACATGTCATCTTGTATATATGTTTGGAGTATTTCTTCCTTTAGTTTTTGTTTAAATTGTCCAAGCGTTGTACATGATTTTAATTCAGGTCCAAAATCGTTCCATAATCTGACTCTTTGCACTGAAACACAGTGTTGCTTGGTGGTAGTTCTCACTGAAGGTTTTTGAAATATACATGTTCCTCTGAAATGATATTGTTTCTCCCTTATTTGGAACAACTTTTGGATATTTGCGGGCAGTGATAGACTCTTCACTTTAAACATTATTATTGCAGTTTTAAAGTCAACCAGATCTTTCAACCTGAGAGCTTTTAATTTAAGAAAAAGTGGGTTTGTTGGTTCCCTGTAAGCTGCTTTGTTTATTATTCTAATAGCTCTCTTCTGAAGCATAAAGACTGGATATATGTTTGTTTTATATGTATTTCCCCATACTTCATTACAATATGTCATGTATGGGAGTATTAATGAATGATACAAGGTATATAGTGTGGGTTGATTCAGCAAATATTTCACTCTGTGTAGTATTGCAATTGATTTGGATATTTTACCTTTAATATGATTAATATGTGACTTCCAACACAGTTTATTATCAATTATTACTCCAAGAAATTTAGTTTCAGATACCTTTTCAATCTCTACACCATTTACACTGAGTTTAGATACTGAGTTGTTGTGATGGTTGTTAAAGACTATAAATTTTGTCTTACTTAAATTGAGCGTTAGTTTGTTTGAATCAAACCACAGTTTAAGCTTTCCTAATTCCTTTCCGAGTGTATCCAGAAGTTGTTCCAAATTGCTTCCATTGCATAATAGATTAGTGTTGTACAAGAGCTTGGAAGAACGAGGCGATGTGATATATAAACCAAAGTTTATTATCAGCTCCTGTAACAAGTCTCATCCTAGTGCAGCAGCAGAGGAAGGAAAAAGAGAGCGAACACCTCCGGCTCTCAGAACTTATACTTGCACATAACAAAAGACATGCATATCCAAAGCTGGCATCCCTCATTATCTTAATCCCCCCATTGTCTTCGTACTCCTCCTCATGGCCCTGGGGGGTCAGGGCAGCTCCTCAGGTCTCCACCGCAGTGCCTGGGAAACTCTTTGATCCTCACTGGCGGTTGAGATCTCTTTGTCCTGTTCTGAGGTGTGAAGTCGCCTTACATATGTAATCACCAAACATTCTCACATGCTTCAACATATGTAGGTTATGGAATATATGATAAATATAGACCACAAGTGTCATCGGCAAACAATATTAAGTCCATTTTTTCTGAAACTTTACATATATCATTTATATACATATTGAATAACAATGGCCCCAAAACTGAACCCTGTGGGACTCCACAAGTAACCTTCAGTAACTGTGAGTTTTTGTTCCCAACACATACAGTGGGGCAAAAAAGTATTTAGTCAGCCACAAATTGTGCAAGTTCTCCCACTTAAAAGATGAGAGTGGTCTCCAATTTTCATCATAGGTATACCTCAACTATGAGAGACAAAATGAGAAAATAAAAAATCCAGAAAATCACATTGAAGGATTTTTAATGAATTAATTGGTAAATTCCTCAGTAAAATAAGTATTTGGTCACCTACAAACAAGCAAGATTTCTGGCTCTCACAGACCTGTAACTTCTTCTTAAAGAGGCTCCTCTGTCCTCCACTCGTTACCTGTATTAATGGCGCCTGTTTGAACTCATTATCCGTATAAAAGACACCTGTCCACAACCTCAAACAGTCAGACTCCAAACTCCGCTATGGCAAAGACCAAAGAGCTGTCAAAGGACACCAGAAACAAAATTGTAGACCTGCACCAGGCTGGGAAGACTGAATCTGCAATAGGTAAGCAGCTTGGGGTGAAGAAATCAACTGTGGGAGCAATTATTAGAAAATGGAAGACATACAAGACCACTGATAATCTCCCTCGATCTGGGGCTCCACACAAGATCTCACCCCGTGAGGTCAAAATGATCATGAGAACGGTGAGCAAAAATCCCAGAACCACATGGGGGGACCTAGTGAATGACCTGCAGAGAGCTGGGACCAAAGTAACAAGGCTACATCAGTAACACACTACGCCGCCAGGGACTCAAATCCTGCAGTGCCAGACGTGTTCCCCTGCTTAAGCCAGTACACGTCCAGGCCCATCTGAAGTTTGCTAGAGAGCATTTGGATGATCCAGAAGAGGATTGGGAGAATGTCATATGGTCAGATGAAACCAAAATAGAACTTTTTGGTAAAAACTCAACTTGTCGTGTTTGGAGGAGAAAGAACACCATACCTACTGTGAAGCATGGGGGTGAAAACATTATACTTTGGGGCTGTTTTTCTGCAAAGGGACCAGGACGACTGATCCGTGTAAAGGAAAGAATGAATGGGGCCATGTATCGGGAGATTTTGAGTAAAAACCTCCTTCCACCAGCAAGGGCATTGAAGATGAAACGTGGCTGGGTCTTTCAGCATGACAATGATCCCAAACACACCGCCCGGGCAACGAAGGAGTGGCTTCGTAAGAAGCATTTCAAGGTCCTGGAGTGGCCTAGCCAGTCTCCAGATCTCAACCCCATAGAAAATCTTTGGAGGGAGTTGAAAGTCCGTGTTGCCCAGCGACAGCCCCAAAACATCACTGCTCTAGAGGAGATCTGCATGGAGGAATGGGACAAAGTACCAGCAACAGTGTGTGAAAACCTTGTGAAGACTTACAGAAAACGTTTGACCTCTGTCATTGCCAACAAAGGGTATATAACAAAGTACTGAGATTGTAGAGGAGCTGGAAATAATGAGGCGATTTTGTTTAAAAGCAGCGTTTTAATGAACAGCTCTCCTAACTTGTCTCATCAGGTGCAAAGCGTGGCAGAAGGTAAAAAAGAGACAGAGTTCTGCCAGCTCGCTGATTAAATACAGGCACACATCAAAGACAGGCATTACAAAGGCTGACATCCCTCGTTATCTTAATCCCCCCATTGTCCTGTTATCTCCTCTCCTCGTCTTGGGAGGTGATGGGAACTCCTCTCCTCGTCTTGGGGGGTGAGGGTGACTCCTCCGGTCTCCGCCGTCGCGCCCTGGGACGTCTTTGTTCTTCACACGGCGGGTGAGATTCCTTTGTCCTTTCAGAGGTGTGAAGTTCCTTACATATGCAGTCACTAAGCATTTCACATGTCCTAACATATGTAGGTATGGAATATATGAGTAATATAGACCACAGGCCCCCCAAAAAACTAGGAAAGGACAACAGAAAGATTCACAGTCTAGAACAGTTACTATGACATACTACGTGTTACAGCTGTTGCCACAGAAGAACTTTCTAGCAGCCATGCTTCTAAGATAGTTCAGTGGTAATCATAACAGTATAGTAAAATCATAAGTCGGTCCTAAACTGTTGCAGCACAATTAGAGAATAACTGTGGAGTGGTTGGTATCAGTCCCTGTGCAGCCTGGGTTTAATTCTTCTCCCAAAACTGCTGTAGGTTGGTTTAGGCGTCCTGCTGGGACCTTCTTGTGGGAAATCTGCAGTGTGGGAAGGAGAGAGATTATTTGTTCCCTGCCTGGGGGCTGAGACTTTTCCCTTGGGGAGTCTACCTCGCCGAGGTGCTCGTGCCAACTGTGCAGGCTCGTCTTTCAACAAGAAGGCAGGTTTAAGTCTGTCAATACTGACTGTTTCTTTTCTGTCCCCATAATCAAGCACAAAGTGTTTATCACCATGTTCCAGCACTCTGTAAGGGCCATCGAATACTGGGCATAACGTTGGTTTTTGAGCTTCATGCTTAACAAAAACGAATTCAGCTTTTTTCAAAGTTTGAGGGACAAAAACTCGTGGAAAGGAGTGATGAGCTGGACCGGGAAGACAGTCCGGTCCGTTGCTGCCTAAAAACCTTGGGACTGGCTCTGGGTTCTCTGGTAAAAATTCACCTGGGAGTCTGAGAGGTTGAGCAAAGACTAATTCTGCAGGAGAAGCGTCTAGATCCTCTTTAGGTGCAGCACGCAACCCCAATAAAACCCAGGGAAGTTTATTTACCCAATTTGTGTCCGTTAGTGAGGCTCTGAGGGCGGCCTTTAAGGACCTGTGAAAACGCTCGCATAACCCATTAGCCTGAGGGTGATAAGCGGTGGTGCGATGAATTGTTGCCCCTAAGCTGTTGGACATGGCTGACCAGAGCTCTGAGACAAATTGAAGCCCCCTATCGGACGTGATGTCCGATGGGACGCCGAAACGTGCCACCCAGTTTGCTAGAAAAACGCGAGCGACTTCCTCCGCTGTAGTTGCCGCTAGAGGAACTGCCTCTGGCCAGCGCGTGGTGCGGTCTATCATTGTTAGCAGGTGTGTGAAACCTTGGGAGGAAGGTAGTGGTCCCACTAGGTCGACATGGATGTGGTCGAACCTTCTAGCAGGGATTGGAAAAGGCTCCAGAGGGGCTTTTGTGTGTCTGTGTATTTTGGCGCGTTGACAAGAAATGCAAGTTTTTGCCCACTCTTTTACGTCTTTGCGCAGGCCTGGCCACACAAACTTTTCAGCAACCATTTTGACCGAGGCGCGCACACCTGGGTGCGCGAAGGAGTGAATTGCGTCAAAAATGCGGCGGCGCCAAGCAGCTGGTACTAACGGGCGAGGTCGGCCGGTAGAAATATCGCATATTAGGGGGGGCACGCCGTCGCGTAACCCTTTTTTCTCCAGCCTTAACCCTGTTGGTCCAGACAAGAGCGCGCGCACGTCCGCGTCGCTGTTTTGTTCTTCTGCTATGGCTGCATAATCTATCCCTTCAAGGATAGGTGCTGCGTATGTGTCTGTGTTAGTGAAGAGTTCCGCTGCTGAGGCAGTGTAATCTGTCTCCTCGTGCTCTGGCGGTGCCACAGCGCGAGAGAGACAGTCCGCTACTACATTAAGTTTGCCTGCTACGTGTCGAATGTCTGTGGTGAACTCTGAAATCGCAGCTAGTTGTCTCTGTTGTCTGCCCGACCATGGTTCTGAAATTTTAGCCATAGCAAAGGTGAGCGGTTTATGATCTACAAAAGCCGTGAAACTCCGCCCTTCTAACCAAAACTGGAAATGGCGGATGGACAAATGAAGCGCCAGCAGCTCTCTGTCAAAAGTGCTGTATTTGCGTTCAGTTGGGTTTAGCGATTTGCTAAAGAATGCTAAAGGTTGCCAGACCTCGCTGACAAGTTGCTCTACAACTGCCCCTATGGCCAGGTCTGAAGCATCTGTGGTTAGTGCAATGCGGGCCGCGGGATCTGGGTGAACTAACATTGTGGCGTTAGCTAGAGCGTTTTTAACTTCCGCGAAAGCGCGTTCGCGCTCCGGGGTCCATTCGACCGCGCTGGAAGCCTTCTTTTTTTTGAGTGCGTCATATAGGGGCTGCATGAGCTGAGCTGCGTGGGGGAGGAAACGGTTGTAAAAATTAACCATCCCCAAAAATTCCTGTAGCGATTTGACCGTGTGGGGCCGTGGAAAACTTTCTATCGCACAAACTTTGTCTGGAAGTGGAACTGCCCCCTTCGGGGAGACTTTGTGTCCCAAAAAATCAATTTGTGAAACGCCGAATTTGCATTTGGCTGGATTGATTATTAGTCCGTGCTCTTCCAGCCTCTGAAAAACGGTAGTGAGGTGCTGCTCATGTTCCTCCTCGGACGAGCTGGCTACCAGCATGTCGTCGAGGTAGACGAAGACAAAGGGGAGGTCGCGTAGGACCGCGTCCATCATACGTTGAAAAGTTTGGGCCGCACCTTTGAGGCCGAAAGGCATTCGCAAGAATTCAAAAAGGCCGAAAGGGGTTATAACCGCCATTTTAGGAACGTCTTCAGCTCGGACTGGGACCTGGTGATAACCGCGGACTAAGTCTATCTTTGAAAAAATGCGCGCACCCGCCAGATGCAGTGAAAAGTCCTGAATGTGAGGGATTGGGTAGCGGTCATGCGCTGTAGCATTGTTTAATCTGCGGTAATCTCCGCACGGTCTCCAAGAACCGTCGGATTTCGGAACCATGTGAAGTGGTGAAGCCCAGGGGCTCTTCGAGCGTCTAACAATACCCAATTTTTCGAGAGTTGCAAATTCGTCCCGTGCTATGTTGAGCTTGGCCGCGTCTAAGCGGTGAGCTTTGGCAAAAACGGGAGGTCCCGTTGTCAGAATGAAGTGTTTAACTCCGTGTTTAGCTACAGTGGCTGAGAATTTGGGGGTTGTGAGTGCTGGAAATTGGGTGAGGAGTTGCTCAAACTTACCTCCTGCCGTGGTGACGTTGGCCTGCACAGGTGGTGGAGAAACTCGAGCTGAGCATGGAATAGAAGCAAAAGATAGTGCATTAACCAGGCGCCTATTTGCTAGATCCACTAATAACCCGTGTGCACACAAAAAGTCTGCGCCTAACAAGTTAAAACTCACCGCCGCTACAACAAATGTCCATCTGTAGCTGCGGCCATGGATGAGGAGATGCAGGCTCTTTTCGCCGAACGTGTCAATGTCAGAGCCGTTAGCTGCCACTGCTCCGTTGCCCCAGGTGCCCATGGCTCGATCTGCGTAGGAGGGCATGACGAAACTCAGCTGAGCTCCTGTGTCGATGAGGAACTGCTTGCCTGTGTGTCCATCCGTCACGTACAACAGCTTGTTTTTCTCGCCGAGAACCGCTGCTGTTAATGGCCCTCGGCTTTGGCGTTTCCCGACATCGCGAATTTGCAGGGGGGGACGCATTTGCGGGCTTTCTCAGCGAAGCGGTGGTGGTAATAACAGACGTCGTTCTGTTTGTTACGCTTGGACCGCGCCGCTGTCACCGTGGGTTGGGTCTGCTCCGCGGGTTGTGGCTCTCCATGGCTCGGGGCGTCAGTTTTGAGGTCTGCGGATGCCGCTGTGGGTGTCAGCTCCTTGCAGGCGTTGACGAGCCGGTAAGCCTCGTTGGCCAGTGTGCGGAAGTCTTGGTGGTCGTTGCACTTCATGCTGGCGAGTGTCCCTCTCATGTGTGGCGGCAGCGTGCTAAGGAAAATAAACTGGAAGAGGAAATCGTCATTGTCCTCTTCCTTGAGCTGCAGCAAATCCTCCATGAGGGCCTTCGGATTGCCCCCTCTGTGGCCGTAGACCGCCAGGATTTTCTCGGCTCTTTCCTCCGCTGACGGGACGTAGTTCGCCACGATGGTCGCCTTGAGCGTCTCGTACTTGTCCCGGGTCGGTGGTTGCCGGATCAAGCTCCGCACACACTTCGAAGTGGCGGAGTCGAGTTTGGAGACGATATGATAGAACTTCGTATCGTCTGCCATGATGCCCGCCAGTATGAATTGGGCTTCAGCCTGCTGAAACCAAGAGGCGGGGTCTTCTCGCCAGAAGTCTGGCAGCTTGACAGCGACGGCGTTCGTGCACACCATCACTGTTGTGCCCGCCGGGTGAGGGTGCCTTGCTTTGGCTCTCACGGCGGTGCTGGAGCTCGGTTGAGCTCTCTCAATTCCTTCTGCCAGGGGGAACAGTTGTTCGTCCGCTCCCTCGTCTGCGTAGTTGCTGGCGTCTGCCTGAGTCACCACGGATGAGTCGCTTGAAGAAGAACGCCTCCGGTCCATACTCGCGTCAAGGTCACCAGTGTAGAGGAGCTGGAAATAATGAGGCGATTTTGTTTAAAAGCAGCGTTTTAATGAACAGCTCTCCTAACTTGTCTCATCAGGTGCAGAGCGTGGCAGAAGGTAAAAAAGAGACAGAGTTCTGCCAGCTCGCTGATTAAATACAGGCACACATCAAAGACAGGCATTACAAAGGCTGACATCCCATCCATCCATCCATCCATCTTCTACCGCTTTTCCGGAGGTCCGGGTCGCGGAGGCAGCAGTTCAAGCAGAGAAGCCCAGACTTCCCTCTCCCCAGCCACCTGCTCCAGCTCTTCAGAGGGGATAACAAGGCGTTCCCAGACCAGCTGGGAGACATAGTCTCTCCACCGAGTCCTGGGTCTGCCCCGGGGTCTCCTCCCAGTGGGACGTGCCTGAAACACCTCAAGTGGGAGGCTGACATCCCTCGTTATCTTAATCCCCCCATTGTCCTGTTATCTCCTCTCCTCGTCTTGGGGGGTGAGGGTGACTCCTCCGGTCTCCGTCGTCGCGCCCTGGGACGTCTTTGTTCTTCACACGGCGGGTGAGATTCCTTTGTCCTTTCAGAGGTGTGAAGTTCTTTACATATGCAGTCACTAAGCATTTCACATGTCCTAACATATGTAGGTATGGAATATATGAGTAATATAGACCACAAGATGAACTTTTGTTATTGACCAAATACTTATTTTACTGAGGAATTTACCAATTAATTCATTAAAAATCCTTCAATGTGATTTTCTGGATTTTTTTTTCTCATTTTGTCTCTCATAGCTGAGGTATACCTATGATGAAAATTGGAGACCTCTTTCATCTTTTAAGTGGGAGAACTTGCACAATTGGTGGCTGACTAAATACTTTTTTGCCCCACTGTACATACTGATATCTATTCTTTAAGTAACTACTTAACCAGGACAGTGCTACCCCTCTAATACCACAATTTTGTAGTTTCTTTCATAATAAATTATGATCCACTGTATCAAATGCTTTTTTAAGATCCAGGAATATCCCAACTGAATACTCTTTATTTTCAATGGCAGCTGATATTTTTTCTCTAAATTCCATTAGAGCAAATGCAGGTGTCCTCTCACACAATAAATTATTCTTCAGTATGAAGTTGTCAATTCTCTCATAGAATATTTTTTCAAGTATCTTGGAAAATTGTGGCAATAGTGAAATTGGTCTATAATTTGAGAATTCCCCTCTGTCACCTGTCTTGTATATCGGAATTACTTTAGCTATTTTCATTGCATTGGGAAATATACCTGTTTGGAGAGACAGGTTACTGATATATGTCAGTGGTTTCACTAAGCATTCAATAATAGTTTTGACTAAGAGCATGTCAATACCATCGCAGTCCGTAGATGTTTTACTTTTAAACGATTTAACAATTTCAATGACCTCTCTCTCGTCTGTGTTCTTTATGAAAATGGAGTCTTTTATAGCAGTGTTTTTGCTTATTGTATCACCTGTAGGCGCCGTAATGGGTATTTCTCGAGCCAAATTAGGACCAATGTTAACAAAAAAAGTTATTAAATTCATCTGCAGGTGAAGCTGCATTCACACTCTGAGTCATTTTATTATTTTTTGAAAAATCGGTTGGGTAGCTTGTATTTCTGTTTTTATTTCCAAGAATACTGTTAAGTATTGTCCATGTATTTTTAACATTGTCTCTGTTTTTCTCCAGTTCTTTACTGTAATAGTCTCTCTTACTACATCTTATTATATATGTTAACTTATTTTTGTGTGGTCTATATTAATCATATATCCCATAACCTACATATGTATAAGCATGTGAGAATGTTTGGTGATTACATATGTAAAGCGACTTCACACCTCAGAACAGGACAAAGAGGTCTCAACCGCCAGTGAAGATCAAAGAGCATCCGAGGCACTGCGGTGGAGACCGGATAGGTCGCCCTGACCCCCCAGGGCCAGGTGGAGGGGTATGAAGACACAAGAGGGGTTTAAGATAGTGAGGGATGTCAGCTTTTGATATGCATGTCTTTTGTTATGTGCGAGTATAAGTTGGTAGAGCCGAAGGTGTTCGCTCTCTTACTTCTTCTGCTGCTGCACCTAGATGAGACTTGTTAGAGGAGCTGATAATAAACTTTGGTTTATGAATCACATTGCCTCGTTATTTCAAGCTCCTCTACACTGGTGACCCTGACGCGAGAATGGACCAGAGGCGTTCCCCCGCGATCAACTCATCTGTGGCGACCCAGGCAGACGCCGGCGCCCATGCAGACAGGGGAACAGATGGACGACGTTCCCCCACGGCAGAAGTGATAGAGAGGGCTCAACCGAGCACCAGCGCCGCGGAGAGAGCCGAAGCAAGGCACTCTCATCCTGCGGACACATCAGTGACGGTCCACACAAGCGCCGTCACCGTCAAGCTGCCGGACTTCTGGCAGGAAGACCCCGCCTCGTGGTTTCAGCAAGCTGAAGCCCAGTTTGCACTTGCGGGCATCACGGCTGACGATACAAAGTTCTATCACATCGTCGCCAAACTCAACGCCGCCACTTCGAGATGTGCGTGGAGCATAATCCAGCGGCCGCCGGCCCAAGACAAATATAAAGAACTGAAAGCGACCATCGTGACAAATTACGTTCCCTCAGCCGAGGAGAGAGCCGAGAGGATCCTGGCGGTCTACGGCCACAGAGGATGCAGACCCAAGGCCCTCATGGAGGACTTGCTGCAACTTAAAGAAGAGGACAACGACAACTTCCTCTTCCAATTCATATTCCTCAGTACGCTGCCGCCACACATGAGAGGGACGCTTGCCAACATGCGATGCAGCACCCAGCAAGACTTCCGCACGCTGGCTCACGAAGCTCAACGGCTTGTCAACGCCTGCAAGGAGCAGACACCCACAGCAGCATCCGCAGACCTCAACGCTGATGTCCGGAGCCACGAGGAGCCACAAACCACCGAGCAGAATCAGCCCGCGGTGACAGCGACACGGCCAAGACGTAACAGACGGAGCAACGTTTGTTATTACCACCACCGCTTTGCCGAGAAGGCTTACAAATGCTTTCCCCCCTGCAAATTCACGATTTCGGGAAAACGGCAAAGCCGAGAGCCGTTAACAGTGGCGGTTCTCGACGAAAAAAGCAAGCTTTTATATGTGACGGACGGACACACCGGCAAGCAGTTCCTTATCGACACGGGAGCTCAACTAAGTTTTGTCATGCCCTCCCAAGCAGACCGGGCCATGGGCCCCCGGGGCAATGGAGCGGTGGCAGCCAACGGCTCCATCATTGACACTTTTTTTTTTTTACACAATATCTTTATTGAACCTTTTTTTTTTTTTTTTTAACAAACATGATACAAACAATCAAACACTAACACTAAAGTACTACAAAAAAAAAAAAAAAATGCACTAAAAACACCAACAACCACCAACAAAATCAAGTCTTCAACAATGCTCCTCTGTTTAGTCTAGACAATCCAATACATAAGTATACATATTATGTTCACCAGTTTGGAATTTACAAGGTCCACACACATCATTCACCTTCTTCTTCAAGAGTTATGTTTACATTTTTTACATTATCAATAAAAGGTCTCCATATATTCTCAAACACAATTTCCTTTGATTTCAGTATATATGTTATTCTTTCTAATAGAAGGTTTGTTAACATCTGTCTTAACCACTGAGTCACATCTGGTCTATGAGTCTTTTTCCATAATAGTGCAATACATTTTTTGGCATTAAGCAAACTGAGGTCTATGAATGTTCTTTCACTTTTATTAAAATTATGCTTTTCTGGGTACAGACCCAACAAAAACAGTTTAGGATTCAATATGATTTGTTTTGAGATTATTTTTTCAATTGTTACCCTCACCTCTTCCCAAAACATTCTTATTAATCTACATTCCCATAAACAATGAAATAGGGTTCCTTTACTTTCCATGCATTTTGTGCATGTATCTGGTATATTTTTGTTATATCTATTTAACTCCTCCGGTGTAACATACATCCGCATTAACCATTTGAAATGTATCAATTTAAGGCGTGCATTTATTGATTTGGTTTGAGCTTCTGTACAAGCCAATTCCCATTGTTCCTCTGAAATTTCAATTTGCAGATCTTCTTTCCAGTAGTTTAATCTTTTCAGTGAATTTTCACTTGAAGATAGTGTCAATGAGTTATAAAACTCTGAAATAATACCCTTTCTTTTACTATCTTTCATCATCATTTTTTCCAAGGATGAATAGATAGGTCGAGTGAGAGCTTTATTTTGATTTGATCGAATAAAGTTTCTAAGTTGAAGATATTTAAAAAAATGTGTTCTATTGAGATTAAATTTGATCCTCAGCTCTTCAAAAGACATTATGTTGTCTGCACATGGCAAATATAAATCCTGAATCTTTTGTATCCCTTTTAAATTCCATACTTTAAATACAGCGTCCGCTCTCCCTGGTTTAAAATATTGATTACCCCATATTGGACTAAATTGTGACAATAACTGTGGTTCTTTTAAATAGTTTTTAGCTTCACACCATATTTTGATCATATGCTTTACAAATGGATTTTTAACTTGTTTTTGTAATTTTTTTGCCGAATCTGAGTATATGAATATGGGAAGAGGTAAAGGTAAATTGTATGATTCCATTTCAGTCCAGTGAGGGAGGTCATTTGATGAAAAATAATATGTCATAGACCTCAGTTGTGCCGACCAATAATACAACATAAAATTTGGACATTTCAGACCTCCACGATCAAATGGTAAATATAATAAAGACAAACGTAATCTAGCCCTCCTGTTGTTCCATATAAATTCCACTAACTTTTTTTTTATTCTTGAGAATAGATCTAAAGGTGGTGATAAGGGAATGTATTGAAATAAATAAAGTATTTTAGGTAAAATATTACTTTTAAGTATATTGATTCTCCCGATCATCGACATTGGTAGTGACATCCATCTCTGAGTTAACTCATTGATATCTGACATTAAGGCTTCATAGTTGACACTGGCGACTGATTCTAGCTTAGGCATAATTTGGATTCCTAAATATTTAAACTGATTTACAACATTGAATTGATTTACCTCAGGGGCTGGGTAATTTCTCTGGGTCTCATTTAGCATTAATATTGAAGATTTAGTTTTATTTATTTTATATCCTGATATTTCCCCAAAATTCTTTATTAAATTCAACAAGGTTGGAATTGATTTTTTTAGATTCGACATAAACAAAATTATATCATCGGCGTACAGGGAGATTTTATGTTCTGTTGGTCCAACTTTAATTCCATATATTTGTGAATGTAAACGTATCGCTATATCATTGACACTTTTGGCGAAAAGAGCCTGCCCCTCTGCATCCACGGCCGCAACTACAGATGGACATTTGTTGTAGCAATGGTGAGTTTTAACTTGTTGGGCGCAGATTTTTTGTGTGCACATGGGTTATTAGTTGATCTAGCGAACAGACGCTTGGTTAATGCACTGTCCTTTGCTTCTATTCCCTGCTCAGCTCGAATTTCTCCACCACCCGTGCAGGCCAGCGTCACCACAGCAGGAGGTAAGTTTGATCAACTCCTCACCCAATTTCCAGCACTCACAATTCCCAAATTCTCAGCCACAGTGGCGAAACACGGGGTCGAACACTTTATTCCCACAACGGGCCCACCCGTGTTCGCCAAAGCTCGGCGCTTAGATGCGACCAAGCTTGACATAGCTCGGGACGAGTTTACCACCCTTGAAAAATTAGGTATTATCAGGCGCTCGAAAAGCCCCTGCAGCATCCGCAGACCTCAACGCTGATGTCCGGAGCCACGGGGAGCCACAAACCACGGAGCAGAATCCGCCCGCCGTGACAGCGACACGGCCAAGACGTAACAGACGGAGCGACGTCTGTTATTACCACCACCACTTCGCCGAGAAGGCCTACAAGTACGTTCCCCCCTGCAAATTCACAATTTCGGGAAACGCCAAAGCCGAGAACCGTTAACAGCGGCGGTTCTCGGCGAAAAAAGCAAACTTCTATATGTGACGGACGGACACACCGGCAAGCAGTTCCTCACTGACACGGGAGCTCAACTGAGTTTTATCATGCCCTCCCAAGCAGACCGGGCCATGGGCCCCCAGGGCAATGGAGCAGTGGCAGCCAACGGCTCCATCATCGACACTTTTGGCGAAAGGAACCCGCCCCTCCGCATCTATGGCTGCAACTACAGATGGACATTTGTTGTAGCGGCGGTGAGTTTTAACTTGTTGGGCGCAGATTTTTTGTGTGCACATGGGTTATTAGTCGATCTAGCGAACAGACGCTTGGTTAATGCATTGTCCTTTGCTTCTATTCCCTGCTCAGCTCGAGTTTCTCCACCACCCGTGCAGGCCAGCGTCACTACAGCAGGAGGTAAAGTTTGATCAACTCCTCACCCAATTTCCAGCACTCACAATTCCCAAATTCTCAGCCACAGTGGCGAAACACGGGGTCGAACACTTTATTCCCACAACGGGCCCACCCGTGTTCGCCAAAGCTCGGCGCTTAGATGCGACCAAGCTTGACATAGCTCGGGACGAGTTTACCACCCTTG
Organism: Pholidichthys leucotaenia; assembly: GCA_020510985.1. Classification (NCBI taxonomy): domain Eukaryota; kingdom Metazoa; phylum Chordata; class Actinopteri; order Cichliformes; family Pholidichthyidae; genus Pholidichthys; species Pholidichthys leucotaenia. Next base: position 47,597,643 of record CM035842.1, read on the forward strand.
AAAAATTAGGTATTATCAGGCGCTCGAAAAGCCCCTGGGCGTCACCACTTCACATGGTCCCGAAATCCGACGGTTCTTGGAGACCGTGCGGCGATTACCGCAGATTAAACAATGCGACAGCGCATGACTGCTACCCAATTCCTCACATTCAAGATTTTTCACTACATCTGGCGGGTGCGCGCATTTTTTCAAAAATAGACCTGGTCCGCGGCTATCATCAAGTCCCAGTTCGAGCAGAGGACATTCCTAAAACAGCTGTAATAACCCCCTTCGGTCTTTTTGAATTTTTGCGGATGCCTTTTGGCCTCAAAGGCACCGCTCAAACCTTTCAGCGGATGATGGACGCGGTATTACGCGACCTCCCCTTCGTATTCGTCTACCTCGACGATATGCTGGTAGCCAGCTCGTCTGAGGAAGAACATGAGCAGCATCTCACTATGGTTTTTCAGAGACTAGAAGAGCACGGGTTAATAATCAATCCAGCCAAATGCAAATTCGGCGTGTCTCAAATTGATTTTTTAGGACACAGAGTTTCACCGAAGGGGGCAGTCCCACTGCCAGACAAAGTTCACGCAGTAAAAAGTTTCCCACAGCCACAAACGGTCAAATTGCTGCAAGAATTTTTGGGAATGGTTAATTTTTACAACCGTTTCCTCCCCCACGCAGCTCAGCTCATGCAGCCCCTATATGACGCACTCAGAAAACAAAAACCTTCCAACGCGGTCGAATGAACCCCAGAGCGCGAACGCGCCTTCGCGGAAGTAAAAAGTGTCCTAGCTAATGCCACATTGTTGGTTCACCCCGATCCCTCGGCCCGCATTGCGCTAACCACAGACGCTTCAGACCTGGCCATAGGGGCAGTTGTAGAACAACACGTCAGCGGAATCTGGCAACCTTTGGCATTCTTCAGCAAATCGCTAAACCAAACTGAGCGTAAATACAGCACTTTTGACAGGGAGCTGCTAGAGCTTCATTTATCCATCCGCCACTTCCAGTTCTGGTTGGAAGGGCGGCGTTTCACCGCTTTTGTAGACCACAAACCGCTCACCTTTGCGATGGCTAAAATTTCCGAACCGTGGTCAGGCAGGCAACAGAGACAGCTAGCTGCGATTTCAGAGTTCACCACAGACATTCGACATGTGGCAGGCAAACTTAACGTGGTAGCAGACTGTCTCTCTCGCGCTGTGACATCACCAGAGCACGAGGAGACAGATTATACTACCTCAGCCGCAGAACTCTTCGCCAACGCGGACACATACGCGGCCCCAATCCATGCAGGGATAGATTATGCAGCCATGGCGGAAGAGCAGAGTAATGATGCGGACGTGCGCGCACTCCTGTCTGGACCAACAGGGTTAAGGCTGGAGGAAAGGGGTTTACGCGACGGTGTGCCCCCCCTAATATGCGACATCTCAACCGGCCGACCTCGCCCGTTAGTCCCAGCTGCATGGCGCCACCGTATTTTCGACTCGATTCACTCCCTTGCGCACCCAGGTGTGCGCGCTTCAGTTAAAATGGTCGCCGAAAAGTTTGTGTGGCCTGGCCTGCGCAAAAACGTAAAAGAATGGGCAAAGACTTGCATTTCTTGTCAGCGCGCCAAAGTACACAAACACACAAAAGCCCCTCTAGAGCCTTTTCGAATCCCTGCTAGAAGGTTCGACCACGTTCATGTCGACCTCGTGGGGCCACTACCTTCCTCCCCAGGTTTCACACATCCGTTAACAATAATAGACCGCACCACGCGCTGGCCGGAGGCAATCCCTCTGGCGTCAACCACAGCGGAGGAAGTCGCTCGCGTTTTTTTGACAAACTGGGTGGCACATTTCGGCGTCCCATCGGACATCACGTCCGATAGGGGGCCTCAATTTGTCTCGGAGCTTTGGTCAGCCATGGCCAGCAGCTTAGGGGCGACAATTCACCGCACCACCACTTATCACCCTCAGGCTAATGGGTTATGCGAGCGTTTTCACAGATCTTTAAAGGCCGCCTTCAGAGCCTCACTAACGGATACAAATTGGGTAAATAAACTTCCCTGGGTTTTATTGGGGTTGCGTGCTGCGCCTAAAAAGGATCTAGACGCTTCCCCAGCAGAATTAGTTTTTGCACAACCTCTCAGGCTCCCAGGTGAATTTTTACCAGAGAACCCAGAGCCAGGGCATCTTCCTGCCCCGAGGTTTTTAGGCAGCAACGGACCGGACTCTCTCCCCCGGACCGGCACATCACTCTTTTCCACGGGTTTTTGTCCCCCAAGCCTTAAAAAACGCTGAATTTGTTTTTGTTAGGCATGAAGCTTTAAAACCAACTTTCCGCCCACCATACGATGGACCATTCAGAGTGCTGGAACCTGGTGATAAGCATTTTGTGCTTGATTTGGGGGATAGAAAAGAAACAGTCAGCATTGACAGACTTAAACCTGCCTTCTTGTTGAGAGACGAGCCTGCACGGTTGGCGAGAGCACCTCGGCGGGGTAGACCCCCCAAGAGAAAAGACTCAGCCCCCCTGCAGGGAACAAACAATCACTCTCCTCCCCAAGCACGGTGGCGCAGTGGTTTAGCACTGTGGCAGCACAGTTTTACCCTCGGCTGGGGGATCGCGGGGATCATGAGATCGTGGGTTCGATCCCAGCCCCCGACCAACAGTGAGCTGTGTGGAGTTTGCATGTTCTCCCCGTGTTGCGCGGATCTACTCCGGGATTTCTCCGGTTTCCTCCCGCATACCAAAAACATGTAGGTTTAGGGCGCTCGCGCACGCAGCGACCAGCAGCCGGTGGCTTGTCACCAGACTGCAAACCAAGTCTACCTACGGGTACAAATAAGTAACAAAAAAAAACAAACAAAAAAAAAAAAGCTGCAGATTCCTTACAGGAAGGTCCCACCAGGACGCCCAAGCGGACCCACAGCAGATTCGGAAGAAGATTAAAACCCAGACGGCACAGGGACTGATGCAAACTACTCAACAGTTGTTCACTAATTGTGCTGTAACAGAATTTTTCTATTGTCCTTTTCTTAGTCGTTTGGGGGGGCTGTGGTCTATATTAATCATACAGTATATCCCATAACCTACATATGTATAAGCATGTAAGAATGTTTGGTGATTACATATGTAAAGCGACTTCACACCTCAGAACAGGACAAAGAGGTCTCAACCGCCAGTGAAGATCAAAGAGCATCCGAGGCACTGCGGTGGAGACCGGATAGGTCGCCCTGACCCCCCAGGGCCAGGTGGAGGGGTACGAAGACAAAAGAGGGGATTAAGATAGTGAGGGATGTCAGCTTTTGATATGCATGTCTTTTGTTATGTCCGAGTATAAGTTCATAGAACCGAAGGTGTTTGCTCTCTCACTTCTTCTGCTGCTGCACCTAGATGAGACTTGTTAGAGGAGCTGATAATAAACTTTGGTTTATGAATCACATCGCCTCGTTATTTCAAGCTCCTCTACATTTTGTATGTTTTATACCGCTGCTCTGCTTCTTTTGTCCTTTTCTTTAGGAAAGCTTTATATAATAATTTTTTCTTTTTCACGCCTTATTCTTAAATTTGTATTCATAACGTTCCATATTACATATAACTTATAACATTCCAGCTTACTTATATGATTACAATAAATACAACAAACTGTAGGAACTTGGGGAAGTCAGATTATTTAGCACCTCAGACAGAGACAGTGAATAAGCATGGGAGAACAATGCCCAGGGAGTTCCTGGTGAGAGAACAGGAAGGAGTCAGAGACATAGGGGGTTGAATGCAGTGTAATGTAAATGTCATGCTGTGTGATAGGAAATGCCATGAAACGTGTGAAGAGTGACTTTTGATATAGAGGAAAGCTTGCTGTAATGATTCAGTCTGTTCTGTGCTTGAGAGATGTGAAGTGTGTAATAAACAGTCTGTCCATGGATCTGCCTTTTATTTCACACACTCCACAAAACCATTATTTGGATGTCCCTCCAACTAGGCCACCGCTAGTTGGTGCAGCATGTGCCCCACAACCAGGAGATCGTGGGTTCAGGCCCCGGCCGGGTCATACCTAAGACCATATGAAAAAAATGGTACTTCCTGCCTTCTAGCTTGGTGCTCAGCATTATAGAATGGGGAAGAAAAAGTTGTTTATGGCGGCGACCCCTCTGATTCTAGATGTGATTAAATATTATAGATAGGAGAAACATAATTTCGTTCTACTGTACATGATTAGCTTTATGGATTGAATGGCAAGTCGGCTTCTTCATTATCTCATTGCTGCAAGAGCTGTCGTGGACTGTATCCAGTATCAATATGGCGCCCAAATTTTCCATCAAAATGTTAGCCATGAGCACTCTAGTCTTTTGTATCTCCGTTGACTCTTGACTCCTCCTCCTGCCGCTGCTGGGCGCCCCTCCTCGGCTCCACTTCCTGCCCTCCATAACTTTACTGTCCATAACAACAGCAGCAGCAGCGGCAGCGGCAGCGTGTGAGCGGGATTGTGTGGTCGTTCCTTTCTACTCATGAACACAGAGCCGTAAGTGTAACCATTTTACAAAGAAGAGGCTACATTACCGGCTAGCTCACTGATAGTTGGGCTAGCATATAGCTTCAGTCGGCGGCTAAATCCTTTCCTGCTCCGTCAACTTCCACCAGCTCTGCGTCAGATTACTGTACCATAATGAGCTAGGACTTACCAGTCCGGTTCCCCCTTCTTGATTTCTTCCTTTCTTTTTCTGTCGTACCACCGCGGTACTAACGGTAAATCGTCCCCTGAGCGGTTAGCATAGCACGCAGGTCGTTTATACCGTCCTGAAGTTTAACTTTGGCACTGTAGATATTCATATGAGACCCGTTTAATACTGAACAATTGACATGGAAAAAAGTGAACTGAAGGAAGCCCATTGTGGCGTCCATATGTGTGCATGTGAGTAAAACACATTCATGTTTAAGCTGATATTTATTAGGCGATATTATTTATTATACTGCAGCAGCTGTCAAACTCAGGGAGGGAAGGAAGTTAGAATGGAACCAAACTGTCACCAGATCACATTTCCACTGGGCTACTCAACTGTGGCACACAGGTGGCCCGAACCATCAGGGCTGTTTTCAGGCTTGTTTATGTACGATTGTGTTTGGAGGAATTAAAAACCTTTTGAATAGGGGAAAATCGCTTCTCCTTACAAAAACGTAAAAAAATGTGGATCACTGGCTAGACGAACAGAGGAGAATTAAAGTTATCAAGTTTAACCAGCAGCCATATGAATGTACGAGAAAAAGGTCGCAAATTTGCAAGGCAAAAAAAAAATCAGAAATACACAAGAAAAAGTGACAAATTTACAAAAAATATTCACAAGTTAACAATAACTGCAAATACATGAAAAAGCTACAAATTTGTGAGAGAAAGAAGTAGCAGTTTTACAAAAGTCACAAATTCATAACTAAGTTTCAAATTTACTAGGAATAGAGTTGCAAATTTACAAGAAAAAAGTCACAACTTTATGAGCAAAAATAGCAAATCTGTGAGGAAAAAAATCAGGAAGAACATAAAGTGACAAATTTACACAAATATTCTCAAATTTACAAGAACAGCAAATGCATGAAATTGGCCACACATTTAGGAGAACAAGTAGCAAATTTTACCAGAAAAAGCTGCATATTTACTAGATAAATATGAAAATGTTTCAAGTATGGCTGGGCAATAAAATGATTTTAAATTGAAATGTGATTTGTTTATTTTTTTGGAAGTTTAAAATTGAATATCGTAAAAATTGATTTTCCTATTTGCAAGAGTAAATATAGTAGCCTCCAGCTCTAACTCCCTCCCCCACCCTTAAAAGTTAATTTGATAAAAGTGGCACATTATTAATCAGAAATGTGTGAATTTGTCTATTGTTTGATCAGACCTTTATTATCAAAAAGGTTTGGTTTGGTTAAAGCCAGGTTTACAATTTATTCCCAAAAGGGAATCATGTTTATTTGGGGAAAAACTCAAATAAACTCAAAAAAATTGTTGCTCCCCTGGGTAGCGGCCCAGGAGGAGGAAACGTGCATGTGGAAGTTAACTCTCCAACCTGTGATAGAGAATCGGCAAAACACGTTCGTTATTTCACACAAGGAGTTTTATTCTTCCAAGTCATTCACATGACCAACATCAACTGACTAGTATTTACTATCAAAGTCCATAGTTTCTCTCTTATTGTCTGATCACATCACCATTAAACAAAACACAATCATGTCCATTTATCACAATTTCCGATTTGACATTAACTGTATACTTAACATTCTTAACAAATTACTCTAACATGGAATGAATTATTGGTTTTATCTCCTTCCCATGTATATAGCTTTTAACTTGTTCAAATGTTTATATTTTAAACAATAACCCATGAACTTACATTTACATTAATCATTTTAAGCACTGTCATAAATGTACAGCATGTGGTGTTTTTCTTAACAATTCACTGACCTGGCCACTGTGTACCTAACACACTTACAATAGTATTCCTGGTATTCGGTAATACCCCCGAAATGTGCACACTTGGTGACAAATCAAACCAGTAAATGTTGTACTGTATGAAAACTGTTTCATAACTGTCCTTAAATAAAGTAAGCAAATGGTTTCCAACATGTGGGCGGATTTCACTGTTGTGGCACGTCCCATACACTCGATCAATAACATTAGCAGGTTAGCTTACACAACAACACACAAGTGCAAAGTATTACTCAGCTCCTGAAATAATTCAGTGCTGCTTTTCTCGCGTAGATGTGTCCTTAAGAGACGTTTTAACTCAGCTACAGTAAGGCTATCCTTGGTTACAAGCATATCTTTAAAGGTACCAGGCTTAATTATCTTAAACACCGTTCTGATAATCTCAGCCTCTGTGAACCCTTCATTTAGCCCTTCATCAAACTGTTTGCACAAGTTATTGTAACTCAAATCAGAATCAAAATCAGAGATTTGATTTTAAAAAAGTTGCAAATTGGAAGAAAAAAATGGAGATGATTTTATTTTTACCCTCCAAATATAATGAATGATACACTGCTTTTCAGGCAGGAACAGCTCTGCTATCCATTAGGAAAAAGAAGGATGTTATCTTTGGCCCTGAGATCACAAGTGGCCCATAAAGCTGTGTTTAGTGTCAACAGGGGCCTGACGTGTGAAGGGTTGTGCAGCTTTCATACTGGAAGATGGCGTACTCACAAAATTTGAAAAGTATGTGCACACAGAAATTTTCAGATGTATAAAACTATGCGGACGCCCGATTCTCAGCTCCTTGTCTTTATACACCCTACCTCACTGTGGAAACCAGCACACATGCACACTATCCCTTTGCTCCGCCTCGGTCCTCCACACTAATGACTATGTAAATGAATAAAAATGCCCCTTCTGTCACTCTTCTGTCAGTAATCGTGAAAAAAGTAACTTCATGGAGTGTGATGCTGAGATGTTGATAACGGAGGTGAAGGTCAGAAAAAAATATTTTATTTTATTCTGACCCTCTGGAATCAACAATAAACGTGTTTAGTGAGTGGACCATGTTACAGTGTCATTTATGCAGCCGGCTCACACTGAAATAACAAAATGGTCTGGCATTAAAGTTAGTCAGTAGGCAGATCGTTACTCAAAGACAGTGTTGCTGGGGTGCTGACACACGGGAAAAAAAACGCTGTGAAAGAAAGCCCTCAGTAATCCGCACAGACAGATGTGATGTCACTGAGTAAAATAAACAAATAAATCCATCCATCTTCTACCGCTTAATCCTTTTCGGCTCGCTGGGGGGCTGGAGCCTATCCCAGCATCTTTTGGGCGAGAGGCAGGGTACACCCTGGACAGATCACCAGTAAGCAAATAAAGTAAATAAACACCACTGAATATCACTTAAGTCTTGCAGCTTAATTTATACAAGTTACAAACCAAATCTAACTAACTAACTAACTAACCTGCACTTATATAGCGCTTTTCTAGTCTGTGTCAGAATCCAAATTACGCATGACAGCTAGGCGGAACACACGGAGCTGCACAATCTAAAGGCCTTTTTTTTCCCACAATATCTTTATTGAACCTTTTTTTTTTTTTTTAAACAAACATGATACAAACAATCAAACACTAACACTAAAGTACTACAAAAAAAAAAAAATGCACTAAAAAACACCAACAACCACCAACAAAATCAAATCTTCAACAATGCTCCTCTGTTTAGTCTAGACAATCCAACACATAAGTATACATATTATACAGTATTCACCAGTTTGGAATTTACAAGGTCCGCACATATCATTCACCTTCTTCTTCAAGAGTTATGTTTAAATTTTTTACATAATCAATAAAAGGTCTCCATATATTCTCAAACACAATTTCCTTTGATTTCAGTATATATGTTATTCTTTCTAATGGAAGGTTTGTTAACATCTGTCTTAACCACTGAGTCACATCTGGTCTATGAGTCTTTTTCCATAATAGTGCAATACATTTTTTGGCATTAAGCAAACTGAGGTCTATGAATGTTCTTTCACTTTTATTAAAATTATGCTTTTCTGGGTACAGACCCAACAAAAACAGTTTAGGATTCAATATGATTTGTTTTGAGATTATTTTTTCAATTGTTACCCTCACCTCTTCCCAAAACATTCTTATTAATCTACATTCCCATACACAATGAAATAAAGTTCCTTTACTTTCCATACATTTTGTGCACGTATCTGGTATATTTTTGTTATATCTATTTAACTCCTCCGGTGTAACATACATCCGCATTAACCATTTGAAGTGTATCAATTTAAGACGTACATTTATTGATTTGGTTTGAGCTTCTGTACAAGCCAATTCCCATTGTTCCTCTGGAATTTCAGTTTGCAGATCTTCTTTCCAGTAGTTTAATCTTTTCAGTGAATTTTCACTTGAAAATAGTGTCAATGAGTTATAAAACTCTGAAATAATACCCTTTCTTTTACTATCTTTCATCAACATTTTTTCCAAGGATGAATAAATAGGTCGAGTGAGAGCTTTATTTTGATTTGATCGAATAAAGTTTCTAAGTTGAAGATATTTAAAAAAATGTGTTCTATTGAGATTAAATTTGATCCTCAACTCTTCAAAAGACATTATGTTTTCTGCACATGGCAAATATAAATCCTGAATCTTTTGTATCCCTTTTAAATTCCATACTTTAAATACAGCGTCCGCTCTCCCTGGTTTAAAATATTGATTACCCCATATTGGACTAAATTGTGACAATAACTGTGGTTCTTTTAAATAGTTTTTAGCTTCACACCATATTTTGATCATATGCTTTACAAATGGATTTTTAACTTGTTTTTGTAATTTTTTTGCCGAATCCTGAGTATATGAATATGGGAAGAGGTAAAGGTAAATTGTATGATTCCATTTCAGTCCAGTGAGGGAGATCATTTGATGAAAAATAATATGTCATAGACCTCAGTTGTGCCGACCAATAATACAACATAAAATTTGGACATTTCAGACCTCCACGATCAAATGGTAAATATAATAAAGACAGACGTAATCTAGCCCTCCTGTTGTTCCATATAAATTCCACTAACTTTTTTTTAATTCTTGAGAATAAATCTAAAGGTGGTGGTAAGGGAATGTATTGAAATAAATAAAGTATTTTAGGTAAAATATTACTTTTAAGTATATTAATTCTCCCGATCATCGACATTGGTAGTGACATCCATCTCTGAAGTAACTCATCAATATCTGTCATTAAGGCTTCATAATTGACACTGGCGACTGATTCTAGCTTAGGCACAATTTGGATTCCTAAATATTTGAACTGATTTATAACATTGAATTGATTTACCTCAGGGGCTGGGTAATTTCTCTGGGTCTCATTTAGCATTAATATTGAAGATTTAGTTTTATTTATTTTATATCCTGATATTTCCCCGAAATTCTTTATTAAATTCAACAAGGTCGGAATTGATTTTTTAAGATTCGACATAAACAAAATTATGTCATCGGCATACAGGGAGATTTTATGTTCTGTTGGTCCAACTTTAATTCCATATATTTGTGACTGTAGACGTATCGCCATCGCTAAAGGTTCAATTGCCATAGTAAACAGTAAAGGTGAAAGTGGACAGCCTTGTCGACATCCTCTATTGATTTTTATTGATTTTGAAATATTGTTATTTGTTAGAATTTCTGCAGTAGCATTATTATATATTATCTGAACCCATTTTATAAAATTATTTCCAAGTCCAAACCTTTGTAAGACTTCAAAAAGAAAGGGCCATTCAACTCTATCAAAGGCTTTTTCGGCATCCAGTGATAAGAGAGCTGTATCCGGTGCTTCTTTATTAGAATAAATAATATTAAATAGTCTTCTTACATTATGGAAGCCTTGTCTTCCCTTTATAAAGCCATTCTGATCTCGATTAATAATATTTGGTAAAATTTCTTGTATTCGTCTTGCTAAAATTTTACAAATTATCTTAAGGTCGGCATTTAATAGGCTTATTGGTCTCATATTTTCACATTTATTAGAGGGCTTACCTGGTTTTGGCAACAGTATAATTAAGGCATTATTCATATATGATGGTAAATTACTATTTTGAAATGCTTCTAAAACCATTTCCAAAAAAGGTTTTGTTAATTTATTCTTAAATTTTTTATAAAGGTCAACTGGAAGACCATCTGGTCCTGCACTTTTTCCTGATTTCATATTATCAATGGCTAGTCCAACTTCTTCTTGACTAATTTTAGACTCCAGTATCTCCCTATTTTCATTTGGAATACACAGTATAAATAGTTCATTCAAAAACCCATGTAGTTTTGTTAAGTCAGATTCATTTTTGGTATCATATAATTTTTCATAGTAATCTCTAAAGGCTCTATTAATTTCTGAAGGATCTATAACTACCTGTCCGTTACTTATAATACTGGTAATTGGTGTTTTAGATTCTAATTGTTTAATCTGCCATGCCAATAACTTTCCTGATTTTTCACCTTGTTCATAAAAAGATTGTTTCAATCTTAGAAGACTCGAGGCAGCTCTATTCGCTGATTTTTTGTCATATTCAGCTCTCAAAATCAGTAATTCGTTCTCCAACCTTGGATCTCTTCCTGCGTATACTCTTTCTTGAAGAATTTTTATTTTATGTTCCAATTGGACTCTCTCCTCTCGAGTCTTCTTAGATTTTGAACCTGTATAACTAATAATATGTCCCCTAATAAAAGCTTTGAAAGCCTCCCACTTTACACATGCTGATGTTTGTGTAGTATTGATATCAAAGAACTCATCTATCTGTTTTTCTATATACTTAACAAATTCCTCATCCTGAAGCCATTTATGCTGAAATTGCCATCTACCTGGTTCCTTTGTCAATTTCTTATCTACATACATTAGACAGCAGGGTGCATGATCAGAGATCACGATGTTATCATAAAAACAGTTTTGAATCTTGGACCTTAATTCTGTGGAAATCAAAAAATAATCTATACGTGAGAATGTCTTGTAGGTATTGGAATAACAAGAGTATGCTTTAACTTGTGGTTTCATTTCTCTCCATATATCTATCAATTTCAATTCTTTCATAAAATGATTAATGGTCATCCTACATCCATTGTGCGTACAGTCCAGTCCTGTTGATCTATCTATACTGGGATTCAATGTACAATTAAAATCCCCTGCTATTATATGTTGCCCTGTAAGTGATGATAAGATAAGAAATAAATTGGCAAAGAACTTTTGATCATCTATATTGGGACCATATAAGTTCACCAAATTTATGTTTTCTAATAGCAAAGATCCTTGAATGATTACATATCTTCCAAATTTGTCTCCAATTACATTTTTCACTTGAAATGGGACTGATTTATGTATGAGAGTCATAGCTCCCCTGGCTCGGGATGAAAATGATGAGGTGAAAACATTTCCTTGCCATCTACTCCTAATTCTTTTTACATCTTGCTCTATTAGATGAGTTTCTTGTAAAAACACAATTTTTGAACCCATGTCTTTTATTTTATTCATAACTTGTTTAAGTTTTTTTAAATTTTGTAGACCTCTGCAATTCCATGAAGTTAAATTAAGATTAACGCTTTGATTTATGATCAATAGGGAGTTTGGGATTACCTTGCAGTGTAAACATGCTCAAACAGAAAAGCAAAAAAATGAGTGGTTGAACATTCACCCTACAAACTACACACAAACAAATTCCCCCTTCCCACATTTGTGGCAATCCCCCCAAAAGCAAAAGAAAAATTCCGTCTCCCGATATAGCCATCGACCGTTCCACACCCACGAGGAACAGCCAAAGCCACTCCTTCTTCATCCTCCTAATCACCCTAACTCTACTGCTTTTAATAACGTAACATTAACTCTCTTCTGTAATTTTCCAATTTAACTGCAAATTTTTTTTTAGCAATTTTGTACTTTTTTTTTTTTTTTTTTTTAATATGTAATACATTCTATATTTTGTAATCTTGTTATATGCTTCTAATCAGTTAAATGCTCAAATATTCTACCCTATATTCTGTTCATGCTTAGCTCCCACCAGTCTCTTCCTGGATCTTCTTGATGAGCTCCTGCGCCTCCTCGGGGGTCTTGAAGATGCGTGTTCTGCCCTCATATGTGACCAGAAGTCTTGCAGGGTGAATCACTCCATGACGAATCTCAAGGTTGCGCAGTTCTTTGCGGATGGGGTCAAACTGCTTCCTTAATTGTTGGATTCCTGAGGCCAGATCTGGGTAGAACCGCACCTGCTGATCTTGGTATTTAATTTCTCCTTTGGCCCGCACCGCGTTGGAGATCGTCATCCTGTCTCTGTAGCTGAGAAACTTCATAATTAGCGTCCTCGGTGCTGCCTTGTTACCTCTCGGTGGGCCAATTCAGTGGGAGCTTTCCAAGACGACTGATGATTTTAGCTCCGCGTTGTTCAGCGCCTCCGGGATCCACCCCTCCAAAAAGGAGCATGAATCACGACCTTCGGCTCCCTCCGGTAAACCCACCAGCCTCAGGTTGTTCCTTCTGGACCGAGATTCCAAGTCCAGAACACTATTTTCCAGATCTTTATTTTTTTTTTCCAAAGTGCGCACCTTTATTTGAAGTCCGCTAATTTCATCCTCCGCACTTGAGACCGCACCTGCGTCACTCGCTCCACGCAGTCACCCAACTCCTTTCTCATTGCATCCAACGCTGCCATAATCCCATCAAGTTTAGCGGAAAAGTCTGCTCTCATTGAGCTAATGGCAGCCAGCACTGCACCTGTGCCGTCGTCGTCAGCAGCAGCAGTTACCGCACCACCGCTAGTTTCATCTGCCATATCCGCAGCTTTTTCTACTGCGCCACAAACTTTAAAGTCCGTTAATTTGGACTGCTTCGGCGATTCAATTTTTCCCCCTCCTGATTTCCCAGCCTTAGTCTTCACCGGCATATCCTCACCCAAACGCTGGGAAAAGTTCTGTTCCAAATGAGAGTTATTTGCCGAATTTTTATTTCCAAGGGCAGAGCAGAGTGATACGTGTCCTTCTAGGCGGCCGCCATAACCGGAAGTCGATCTAAAGGCCTTTTAACCTCCACTGTACAGCACGTTTTGCACTGGGGATCCTCCTGTTGTCCTCGGGTCAAAATGACTCAAAGACAACAGGTGTTATAATAGACCTACTTGCTGAGGTCTGAGGAGACCAAAATGTCGGGGGGGGGGGGGGATCCGTTAAGGGTCCCTGGAAATACGGGTAAATTGCAGCCCGGAACTGCCCATGGTCCTCCTTTTATTCAGCGTTAACCCAGAGGATCTCTTCTTTTTTCTTTGGGTCAAAATGGCACATCTACACAGAAACAGGATCCAGTTAACAGCGGCGCTGGCAGGTCCATGAGTGAGGCAGGCCAATTAGTTATTATTCATCGGGGTTTCACTGCGCTCAATGAGCCGAATTATGGAGATAAATCACTTAATAATAATCATGTTTTTCACAGACTAATTCACAGACAAAACGTTTTAACTGAAGTAGAAACGTTCTTTTAACATTCTGTGAGTTTCAGCTTTTTTGTAGTTTAACAGACCCAACTGATAGAGCCAAACAGAATTTTGTGGACAGCCGCAACTTCTCGCAGCAGGTGGAAACTTTGCGACTCGGCCCACAGATTCTCACTTCACATTTGTCTTTATAAAGCGCACTGTGTGCGTGAAAATCAGTGTACGCCCTGCTTTTGTGCGTGCGCACCGTTTATACATGACGCCCCTGATCCTTAAAAGTCTTAAATGTGTTCATCCTGAATAAAGACCTTTAGTATCCTTAAAAATGATGACAGTAATAATAATAATCTGCCTTTCAATGGTGATTATCAGCTATGATGTTAATGATGTCGTTAAAATTTTCTTGCATCATGGGGTGAAGTCTTGACATTCAGTTTTGGGAATTTATAGTCATTATTTTTATTTTTTAAGATAGGGGAAAGTGAAATGAGCAGAATTTTCCCTAAATTTGTGCTTTTTTGTAGGAATTTTTTTTTTAGCTTTTTTCTCAGAAGTTTGTAAATGTTTTTCACTTGCGACGTTTTCAAGTAACTTTTTGACTTTTTTTATCTTCTTTTGAAGAAATTTGTGAATTTTTTTCTTAAGTTTGTGATTCCACTTTTTGTATGAAATTTCTTTTTTTAAGTAAGTTTGACGTTTTTTTAGATTTCATGACTATATGAAATATACACTCACCGGCCACTTTATTAGGTACACCTGTCCAACTGCTCGTTAACACTTAATTTCTAATCAGCCAATCACATGGCGGCAACTCAGTGCATTTAGGCATGTAGACATGGTCAAGACAATCTCCTGCAGTTCAAACCGAGCATCAGTATGGGGAAGAAAGGTGATTTGAGTGACTTTGAACGTGGCATGGTTGTTGGTGCCAGAAGGGCTGGTCTGAGAATTTCAGAAACTGCTGATCTACTGGGATTTTCACGCACAACCATCTCTAGGGTTTACAGAGAATGGTCCGAAAAAGAAAAAATATCCAGTGAGCGGCAGTTCTGTGGGCGGAAATGCCTTGTTGATGCCAGAGGTCAGAGGAGAATGGCCAGACTGGTTCGAGCTGATAGAAAGGCAACAGTGACTCAAATAACCACCCGTTACAACCAAGGTAGGCAGAAGAGCATCTCTGAACGCACAGTACGTCGAACTTTGAGGCAGATGGGCTACAGCAGCAGAACACCACGCCGGGTGCCACTCCTTTCAGCTAAGAACAGGAAACTGAGGCTACAATTTGCACAAGCTCATCGAAATTGGACAATAGAAGATTGGAAAAACGTTGCCTGGTCTGATGAGTCTCGATTTCTGCTGCGACATTCGGATGGTAGGGTCAGAATTTGGCGTCAACAACATGAAAGCATGGATCCATCCTGCCTTGTATCAATGGTTCAGGCTGGTGGTGGTGGTGTAATGGTGTGGGAAATATTTTCTTGGCACTCTTTGGGCCCCTTGGTACCAATTGAGCATCGTTGCAACACTACAGCCTACCTGAGTATTGTTGCTGACCATGTCCATCCCTTTATGACCACAATGTACCCAACTTCTGATGGCTACTTTCAGCAGGATAATGCGCCATGTCATAAAGCTGGAATCATCTCAGACTGGTTTCCTGAACATGACAATGAGTTCACTGTACTCAAATGGCCTCCACAGTCACCAGATCTCAATCCAATAGAGCATCTTTGGGATGTGGTGGAACGGGAGATTCACATCATGGATGTGCAGCCGACAAATCTGCGCCAACTGTGTGATGCCATCATGTCAATGTGGACCAAACTCTCTGAGGAATGCTTCCAGCACCTTGTTGAATCTATGCCACGAAGAATTGAGGCAGTTCTGAAGGCAAAAGGGGGTCCAACCCGTTACTAGCATGGTGTACCTAATAAAGTGGCCGGTGAGTGTATATTTTGCTTGTTGTAAGTTTTTCTTTCATATTTTTTTCATAAATTTGTGACTTTTTCTCCTGTCTTAAATTTACTACATTTTTTCATACATTTCTGTGCTTTTTTGTGTCTCCATAATTAGTCTGTGATTGTACTATATTAGCTCTCATTTTAGTAACATTAATGAAAAAAAACAAACAGCAGAAGGGAAGAACAAAGGTTGTCACAGGGTGGGGGGGGGGGCAAGCTTGTATTCACCCTGGGCCCCAAAATGACTAAATCCACCCCTGCTGTGGAATTTTGAACAATTTTGACCTCCCCCCCCCCAAAAAAAAAATAAATAAAAAAAATGTTCATGGAGTCACAAAACAAATTTGAAAGCAAAACATCTGAGATTTAGCTATAAATGGTCATATTACAACCTCTCTATTATGGAAGATTTTTTTCCCTTATATTTGCAGTTTTTAAAAAAAAATTTTTTAAATAAATTTGCAACTCTTTCCTTCCCTAACATTTTTAACTAACATGGGAGGCAGGTATGAGAGAAAATAAACACCCATTGTCACCACTCTGAAATTTGGAACCTTTTTCTTAACATTTAATTTGTAAATTATTTTGTTAGCATTAGAAATGGGTTGATTCCTTCCCTCTTCTTACACTGTAAGAAAAATGAAAATTGAAATGATTCTTTTTCCTTGCAAATTTGAACATTTTCTTGCTGTTTTTTCCTTGTAAATTTTTAACTGTTTACTTATAATTGTGTAGCCCACAAATGTGCTTCTTTTTCCTTTTTTTTGTGCACGTAGGCAAAGTGTGAAAAATGCCTGTGTTTTTTGTTCGTAGTGGTGTGTGTGTAGAAGCCTGTTTTAATGTTTGACAGATGAAAAGTAGGGAATTATTCTTGTGAGAGGCTGGTTGTGGCTATGCAGTCAAGTGGTCCTGTTCGAACAGCTTAATTTACAAAATTTAGTGCCATATCAGAAAAGTTACACTGGTACTAAGCACATGCACTTGACATTACCAATTATGTTGCTGCTGTTGGTTGATGTGCATGCCCACTTGTTTGCAAGCAACTAAATGTGAAGACAACTGATTCTTAGCCTTCACTGCAGAGAGAAAGTTGCATATTTTACCAGGCCAGAGGCAGAACACGAACACTGGGTAGAAGGAATGTTGTGGTAGGGATGAGTGAGTCATGCAGGAAAGTGGCTCATTCTGCCCGCATTTTATTTTCTGTGGAAGAAGAAACAATGTTGTGCCTCGTTTGGCTCCTGCAGCGGTAGATTCCTCCCTCCCATGCATTTTGATTGTACACTCTTCAGAACCTCCAGCCAGTTGTTTTCCTCACATCTGCACCTCCCTATGGGGCCATGCACACAACAGCGTTTTTACCCCAAACTGGGGAAGTTTGTCCACTGTTTAGCTGTCTGTGCATATGACGGCGGGTGTTTGGAGGTGTGAAAGTATCGAGATTTGAAACCAGTCTTCAGAGAGGAGTCGTTTTCTCAGCACCGTTTGTCGGTGTCTGTGTGCACAGAAATAAACAGCAATGGTATGTTACAGCCTCAATTTACAATAGATTTTAGTCAATCCACACACCAATAAGCATTTATTTCTCACAGAAAAATACAAATATGGAGCTTGTATTTCTGTATTTCTCACAGAAATACAAGCTTTGTGATTAAACTTCAAGTTTGTTGTGTTTATAGTTAGGATTAGGTTGAAAAAGGGCTCTTAATGGTAACTGTAATTTTTTTTTTTTTAACGCAATAGATGCAGCCTTGTATAGAAAAATAAACATCAAAATTATAATCAAAGAGCATTTGCAGACTAAAATACATCCCTAATTTTAATGCCTACCTTTGCAGAATGATGAAAAAAATCATTGTGCAGCAGCTGATGCTTCAAATCCAGTTTAGACATCACATCATATCAGTATGTTTTTCTTACTTGTAATGCTTTTGTAAAAGTTATGACTGAAGAGTCCTTATCAAATATTCAAAACAGCTGTCAGTTAATCCGATTTTTTTTATTGCCTGTAATTATACAGGTTATTTATTTAGCCTATTTATTTATTTATGACTCCCTCATTTTTTCAGCTTAAAAAACCCCAAATATAAATATTTCTAGCAGTTGGAATCTTCTTCTTCTTTTAGATTTGATTGGCAGTTGGCAACCAGCTTACAGGTGCATTACCGCCACGTACTTCACTCTATATCATCTCTCTGTGGTGTGTAAACGTCTTCTTTTAGATTTGATTAATGGTTGGCAACCAGCTTACAGGTGCATTACCGCCACTGACTTGATTATCTTCACTCTATATCTTCTTCTTTTAGATTTGATTGGCGACACAGTCCAAGGAGGAACATGGGGTGATGGTTTGGGGTGGAGTGTGTGGCGGTGATGTGCCTGTGGGCTGGTTGCCAGCCGTCAATCGGGTCTGGAAGGGGAGGAAGAGGACACAGTCCAAGGACGGATAATTTTTTTTCGCACATAAGGAGTTGTTCAGAACTCCTTATAAGAACTCCTTATACAAAGATATAAAGTGATGATAATCAAGTCAGTGGCGGTAATGCACCTGTAAGCTGGTTGCCAACTGCCAATCAAATCTAAAAGAAGAAGGAGAAGAAGATTTGATTGGTGGTTGGCAACCAGCTTACAGGTGCATTACTGCCACATACTTTACCCTTCTATATCTCTTTTAAAAGTCCTTCTTCTTCCCTCTATATCTTTGTATAAGGAGTTCTTATAAGGAGTTCTGTACAACTCCTTATGTGTGAAAAATTTATCCGTCCTTGGTCAGGAGCTCTATCTCCCTTGTATGGTGTGTAAACAACCTTCATCACTCTATATATCTGTCCTACTTGGTGTTAACAACTTTACTCCATCACTCTACAATCTTCTTCTTCTTTTAGATTTGATTGGCAGTTGGCAACCAGCTTGCAGGTGCATTACCGCCACGTACGTCACTTTATATCACTAGTGCATACCTATGCATGCCCGTAGAAAGCAGTTGTAAGCAAGCGTGTCATGACTCGTTCAGTGATGCCTGCCTTTGATCTTTGATGATGTTATAGGGAGTCCTATGGTCTTTGATGATGTCATAGCGAGTCCTATGATCTTTGATGCTGTCGTCGTGTGTAATGTCATGCAACGTGTGTAAGGTGGTAGTGAGTTGCTCATAAGGCTTTAGAAGTACATCATTCATGCGACACTTGTGATGACAAAATGTGCCAAAAGTCGTAAGGTCTTCCTACCAACAAATTGAGAGTGCTGTGATTTGCACAAAAATTTTCATTAAGATGGCAGTAAGTATGCCGTAGGAAGATCCCATGGCACCCTTACGAAGAATGTAAGAACTCCTAAGGCCATCATATGACAGAAAAGCACCTCATTTCTCAAGAATGCCACAAGTTGCTCTTGCAAATTGAAGGACAGCTGTAAGAAACTATGCCTCCCTCCACGAATGTCTGGGAACTCCAGGTTTCATAGGAACTGGGAGATTCTTATGAACCCATTGTTCGTAAGAATCTTTGTGACCTTAGCTTATGGATCGACATCAACAGCTGGTGGGGGACTCCACTGCCAGTGCCCCTTTCTGCTGTTAGCGTTGTGTGCCCAGGCAGCTTGAATTCTGTATAGTAAATCATTCCTTTCCACAATCAATGAACAACAACAGTGACAAGTTGGTCTGATGCACTCCACTCATAGAATCATTTCTGTATGACCTCAGGTACGGTCAAAACTGTCAAACTATTATGTCACCAACATAATCTCCAGAGACCGCTGTCCATTTCAACCTTAGTTCCTTCAGTGGAAATAGGCCTTTAGTAGTGGTCTTACTCTTTTTCTTTTTTCATTGCTTTTCAACACTGCTTTGGCATTTGTTTTGATAAAAAAGCAAGTGTTCTATTACATATACAGCGGGGAAAATACGTATTGAACACATCAGCATTTTTCACATTAAACATATTTCTGATGGAGCCATTGACCTGAGATTTTCATCAGATATCAGTAACAACCCAAGTAATCCATACATACAAAGAAATCAAGGCAACCATGTTCACAAAACAAGTTATATTTAATAAAGTGGAATGACACAGTGAATAAGTATTGAACATGCTTGGTGAAATTCATTTAATATTTAGTAGAAAAGCCTTTGTTGGTAATAACAGCTTCCAGATGCCTCCTGTATGGAGAAACTAGGTGCAGGCATTGCTCAGGAGTGATTTTAGCCAATTCTTCCACATAAGCTGTCTTCAAATCTTGAAGGTTCCATGGGTGTCTTCTATGAACTCTGATCTTCAGTTTGTTCCATAGATTTTCAATTGGATTCAGGTCGGGGACTGATTGGGCCATTCTAGCAGCTTTATTTTCCTTCTCTGGAGCCACTTGAAAGCTTCCTTGGCTGTGTGTTTAGGATCATTGTCTTGCTGAAATGTCCACCCTTGTTTCATCTTCAGCATCTTGGCAGATGGCAACAGATTTTTTATCAAGGATGTCTGTACATTTGCCCATTCCTCTTTCCTTCAATTATATGAAGTCTGCCTGTATCATGTGCTGAAAAACACCCCCACACCATGATACGATGTGCAGTGCCATTTCTTCTCCAAACATGCAGTGTGCTGTGGTATCCAAAAAGTTCAATTTTGGTCTCATCTGACCAGACTATATTCTCCCAGTATTTTACTGGTTTGCCCAAATATTGTGCAGCAAACTTTAAACAAGCCTTTTCTTCAGCATTGGAGTATTGCAAGGTGAGCAGTCATAGAGCCCATATCAGTTGAGTGTATTATTTATTGTTTTCTTTGAAACACAGCAGTACCTACTAACTCCAGGTCTTTCTGGAGCGCTCCACGAGTGGTGTTTGGCTCTTGGATAACTCTTCTGATAATTGTTTTGACTCCTCTGTCAGAAATCTTGCGAGGAGGTCCTGGTCATGCCCGGTTTATGGTAAAAGGATGTTCTTTCCACTTCCGAATGATGGCTCCAACAGTGCTCACTGGAACATTCAGCACTTTAGAAATGAGCCTGTAATAGGGATGCAAGTTATTGATTAATTAATTAATTGATCATTGATTCACCTTATCGATCAATTAATGGCATTTTTCCTGAGAATCTGAATTTCCCTCAGTATAATCCGGTCTTTCTATCTTTAACATATAAAAAGTTAATTACTGTTTTTGATATACTAAATAAAACATGAACATCATATTCCTCAGTGATTTATTGTACCATTTGCATTTTTTTTTTACTACAGACAATTGAATTTTTTGTAGTTTAATAAATTTTGTACTGTATCATGTGTACTGTGTGCTGGTACTTATCAGTAAATTACAATTACAAATGTTATGATTTTTAATTTATTTTAAAAACTATTACCAATACCATAAATTTATCTTTTTTTAGTTGTATTACAAAAAAAAAAAAAACCTTTCACATTCTAATTTACTCAGATGCACTAGTACACAGTTTTAACAGGAAAATAAACTTTGAGCTTCATCTGTTGAATGTTAAACATTATCACGGCACCCCGGCAATCCAGGCAAACCCAGAATGATCCGGGTTGCCTCTGTTGTCTGTTACCTCAGGGGTAACTTGAGTCCAGTCTGCTTTCCGGTCTTGCGGCGAGGAGATAGGTTTTTGCGCTTGTGTAATCTTATTTGTTCTGGTCAGTTTCTCCACTATGTTAACCCAATGACTGCCTATGGCACTCCATTGTGCCGTTTTCTCCTCTCCCCCTGGTGGTCAAGATTTTTTTTCAAGAAAATATTCAGTTCAGATGTCAGAGATTTCCAAAGCTATAACTTGAAAGTAGTAAGAGATAATGGCTTACTGTCAATTAGAAAGATGTAGAATATGATCCAAAGTTTGAGATAGGAGTAAATTTACGCATCTAATTTGCATAATGCCATGCCAGCTATATCGAATTACACAGCTTTCAGTCAAAAGCGGATTTTGGACATATTTACACAAAGGATGGTTTTGTTTTTTGTCACCATTTGTTGTTTTGGGCATTTTGTTATCTTTAAAGTATATGAACCAGAAAATCAGTTACAATGTAAACAAAGAAATTTTTCACTTACCGCTGGCCAGGCGGCACGCTTTGTCCGTTTTCGTCCATCCTGGTTGTTATTTTGTCTTCCCTCGGTCATTTTCACTTTCTCTCCCACATCCAGAAACTGTTATGATTATTCCACCGCAATTTTGCTTTTATTTTGCCACAGTTTATCTCATATGATGACCGGGAACCAGTGCAATTGTTCTGTCCAGTCACATGGCGCTGGGGGTTGATGGCAGGTGCAAATCAACCAGCTTTGCCCACCTTCTGTTATAAAAAAAATGTAGATATTTACCTTCATAAGCTAAATAATCTCATTTTAGAATCATAGTTGGCAAATTTGGGAGCAAATGCCTCCTCCGTCTTGCGATCTGTGGTGCGATCGATCAATATTTGCTTACAAACTCTTCTTCTCTGGTGTCCAGAGAAGAGGGGGGTTATATGGGGGCCATTGGTCCTCCAAGGCAACAGCAGTAAGTTGTACGTGTCTGCCACCTTGTGAGGTGGAATACTTAGTACAACTGGGGTTTTTTTGACATCACATGACACGTCACATGACAGGCGCAGCACTGTGACATAGACAGTGAGGGCGCTTTTTATGTTCATAAATGGAAGGATGTCAAAGGGTTAATTTGAAGCAGGTGGACCTTCAAACTCACGTGCTATAAAAACTTGTTGTGGTGCTCCGACGTAACATGGAAGGGCGAGTTTTTCAGCGCATGCGCTATGGGGACTTGGCATCTTCTTCTGCTTTTTCTGTTGAAATGCGGCAGTGGGTGACCGCGTGTGCCCCTGCCTGGATGGTGATGCCACTACATTTCATTGAATAAGCTCCCATTGAAAAGGACTGCTGAATTATCAGTTAATTGACAACTAATTTAATTTAGTCGACTAAATTGTTATCGACAATTAATCGAAAGTCAATTAATTATTAACATCCCTAGCCTGTAACCTATGCCATCATTATGTTTTGCAACAATAAGGTTGTGAAGGTCTAGAGAGAGCTCTTTGCTCCTACCCATCATGAGTTCTTTGTGGCGTGACAAGCTGATATTCACAGACCTTTTTAAAGGCTATCAGTCAGGACTTAACCAGCAGAAATTATTTTGCATTGATGGGGGATGGGATGGCTTTCTAAATTCTGATGGATTTCAGATGGTTTCTTGTTACAAGAAGTTAAGAACCTGGGTATTATTTTTGACTTTGAGCTTAGTTTTATTCCACATGTTAATAATATATTAAAAATTGGTTTATCATCTAAATAATATAGCTAAAGTCCACCCGTTTCTCGCTCAAGAAAACACTTTTACGCAACACTTTTATGAGGAAAGCACTTTTATTTCCAGTCATATTGATTATTGCAATGCTCTCCTTTCTGGTCTTCCTAAAAAGACGATCAGTAACCAGTGTCTTCTCTGGCTTAAAGACCTTGGCACGGTGGCAACATATTTTTCCCCGGGGTGTGTGTGTGTAAACATACCGGAATATGTTAATTTTATACTATTTATTTATTTTTAAAATTTTACACAGTAACATTGTATATGGAACTTACCATTTGAAGTATTGTACAACTGAGGCTTGAATATTGGGCCAGTTGGGGTCCCACCCAGACATCCTGTGTTTAGACTTTTTAGTGGTGTTATCCTTCTCTTCTTCCTTTGCCTGAACACATCCCTCTCCTTGGCTCCTCTCTTCTGTCTCATCTTGGCCTCTCTGAGCCCTGTCTAATTCAGGTTCTCTCTCTGTCTATGGTGGTATACAAACAGGTTAGAAAATATCAAGTGTCATGTTTTGTCCTGCAGGATTTTTTTGTCATGGTTTACATAAATGACAAAAATATGTGTATTTTTTGTATTTTTATTCTAGTGTTTCTTTTTTCCATTGAGAGAGTAGGGAAGGGAAAGAAACATTCATAATAGTAATGTACTCATGCATACTTAAATTATATGATCAGGTGGGTATAGTAACCAGAAATTCTACTCATGTAAAAGCAGTGCTTTGAAATTAATAATTAAAAGTAAACAACCAAAAATTTCTCATAGAGTTAAGATGACAAAGAGCACCCACTTAAAAACTTGAGTAATGACTTCAGTCTTGAAGGTTTGAGGTTCCTCTCAAAAATTTATAACAGTTTTCTTATAGTTTTCTACTTTTCTCTGTAAATCTAAAGTTGAAACCATGTTCCTCAAATTTGTAATTTCCTCTTGTAAAATTGACTTTTCTTGTACATTTGAAACGTTATTATAAATTTGTTGATTATTTTATGACTAAGTTTTGTCTGTTTTTTAAAATAAAATTACTGTTTTTTTTTTAAGATAAATTTGAAACAGACTGTGGTATTTTTTTTTCTTTTTCCTTATAACAATTTACATTTTTGACCATAACTTTGCAGTTAGAACAATAATTTAACTCCGATTACAAAAAAATTTAGTAAAATTGTATTTAATGAAATAAATTAACTTAAATGACCAAGGATGTCGTTATTTCTGTTAAAATATTGCTTTATATTTATAGGTTGTTTTTTTTTGGTTTTTTTTTTTGTTTTTTTAGAAATCTCACCCCCCAGACAGCAGGAAAAACCTCCCTTATTTTTAAATCAAATGTTGGCACATTTAGTTTGTCTGAAGGCTGCTAACAGATTAAAGTCACTGACTTGGTGAATTTCGGTCATCTTAACCTGCCAGGTACATAATAGGGAACTGTAGTGGACTCTAAAGACATAATTCACCACAATTTGTGTTCATGTACAGAATGATCTTTTTAGTTGTGCTCTCAGGTTTTCTCATCAGGCACCTTTCTAGGCAGCCGCTGAAGGACCTCTGTTTAGAGTGAAGAGAGCTAGCATTTTTAGCTGTTGCTTTTTGTCACTGCCGCTGGAGAATAAAAACGGCACGCCTGCTCGTGCGAGAAAAGAGAGAAATTGCCAGTCTCTTCATTCCTGCAATTCCTACAGAACATAACTTAATACTGTAGTGGCTGGTGAAATATATCCTCAGCAATTCATCAGTCCCCCTTGCCTTTCCCTTCATATGAAGCCGGCTGCATATGAATTCTAACCACATCTCTTAGCTAAGCGACTCTTCCATTATTGCTCCCGTTTCCAGCGGGTTAAAACCATGATAAACTCCTCCAGTGCTTACATACCTCTAATGACTTTTTCCGCATTTAAAGTACTTTAACAAACTCATGTTTCTGTCGGACAGTCACGCTTAGCGAGACACTGTTTGCTGACTGACTGGAAAACTTGCGTGGGCGGGGCACTTCTAAACTCCGCGCGGATGACGGCCATGCGCGTTGTTCGTGTGCGTGCTTGCGGAAAGTCATTGCTTCATATATTTTTCTTAATAAATTCATATCTCCTTGACGAGGTGGTAAAATTTCTGGTGTGGCGGGCCTCCACCGAGAAATGTTACCAGAGGAAACCCTGGTAACTTACAGCAATTACAGAATACAGCAGCCCGTGTGCTGATGAAGACCAGAAAGAGAGAGCATATTACGCCAGTTTTAGAATCGCTGCATTGGCTCCCTGTGAGTTATAGAATCGATTTTAAAGTTCTTTTATTGGTTTATAAAACTCTCAGTTGTCTTAGTCCTTCTTATTTATTTGATCTGCTTTTGCCATACCGTCCCTCACGGACCCTGAGGCCCTCTGATACTGGCCTTTTAATGATACCTAAAGTTAGGTCAAAAACCCACGGTGAGGCATCATTCGAGTTTTTTGGCCAACGTCCGTGGAACGGCCTGCCAGAGGACCTCAGGGCTGCCGAGAGCGTTGATATTTTTAGCACAGTGGTTAGCACTGTGGCAGCACAGTAACTCACCCTTGGCCATGGGATCCCTGGTTCAATCCCAGCCCCTGACCAACAGTGATCTGTGTGGAGTTTGCATGTCTCCCCGTGTCTGCGTGGGTTTACTCTGGGATTTCTCTGGTTTCCTCCCACAGGCCAAAAACATGCAGGTTAGGTTAATTGCAGACTCTAAAAGTGGCCCTAGGTGTGAATGTGTGTGTGAATGGTTAAGGGATAGCGCCGTACCGTGGCTGCTTCATCCATCCAGGTGGATGCCCTCAATTTTCCCTCTGGGGATCAATAAAGTATACAAAAAAAAAAAAAGACCCATCTTTTTAGTTTAGCTTTTAACTAATTTTATCATTCATGTTTATATACTTACTTGGCTATTTTATTTATTTATATATCTTTATATTTTTAGATTATTTCAATTCAGTTTTGCATTACTATATATAGGTATATTTATTATTCTTTCAACCATTTTATTCTCTTTTTATTTTATTTATTTTTATTCATGATCTTACTCTGCTTCTTATTGTATCCATCCATCCATCTTCTACCGCTTTTCCGGAGGTCCGGGTTGCGGAGTCAGCAGTTCAAGCAGAGAAGCCCAGACTTCCCTCTCCCCGGCCACCTGCTTCAGCTCTTCAGAGAGGATACTAAGGCGTTCCCAGACCAGCTGGGAGACATAGTCTCTCCACCGAGTCCTGGGTCTGCCCCGGGGTCTCCTCCCAGTGGGACGTGCCTGAAACACCTCAAGTGTTTCCGCTTCACACTCAGCGGAAAACCGTCCCAGCAAGAGCTGTAGGTCATTGCTGGATGAAGCCAGCAGGACAACATCATCAGGCTGCAGCGCGTCGTGCGCACTGCTGAGAAGGTGATCGGCTGCAAGCTCCCATCTCTCCAGGACCTGTACATCTCCAGGACCCGGAGGCGTGCAGGCCGGATCATAGCCGATCCTTCACACCCTGGTCACGTACTGTTTGCCACCCTCCCCTCAGGTAGAAGACTTCGGTCCATTCAGACTAAAACCTCCCGGCACATGAACAGCTTTTTCCCCTCTGCCATCAGACTGCTGAACATTAAGTGACTTATTGACTCTCGTGCACTATATACAGCAGCTCAACCAGACTCATGTCATTCATCACTGTTTTTCTGTTGCATTATTGACTGCACTATGTGGTACTCCACATCATCTGCTACTTGCTAATTTATTTAAAACTGCTGTGACTAGTATTACTCATTATTATTATTATTATTATTATTATTATTATTACTTATTATTCTACACTTATTGCATGTTTTTAGTTTTTAAGTTTTTTAGTTTATCTCTTTATCTTATCATGTTTTAATGTTGCAGCATTGCACCGAGACAAATTCCTAGTTTGTGTACTACATGAACAATGGCAATAAATCTGATTCTGATATTGATTCAAGTGGGAGTCGTCCAGGAGGCATCCTAATCAGATGCCCATACCACCTCAACTGGCTCCTTTCAATGTGGAGGAGCAGCGGTTCTACTCTGAGCCTCTCCCGGATGACTGAGCTCCTCACCCTATCTCTGAGGGTGAGTCCAGCAATCCTACGGAGAAAGCTCATTTCAGCCACTTGTATCCGCAATCTCGTTCTTTCGGTCATTACCCAAAGCTCGTGACCATAGGTGAGAGTAGGAACGTAGATTGACTGGTAAATCGACAGCTTTGCCTTAGAACTCAGCTCCCTCTTCACCACAACAGACCGGTACAACGTCCGCATCACTGCAGATGCTGCTCCAATCCGTCTGTCAATCTCTCGCTCCATTTTCCCCTCACTCGTGAATAAGACCCCAAGATACTTAAACTCCTCCACTTGGGGCAGGAGCCTGTCCCCAACCCAGAGAGGACAATCCACCTTTTTCCGGCTGAGGACCATGGACTTGGACGTGGAGGTGCTGATTCTCATCCCAGCCGCTTCACACTCAGTGGAAAACCATCCCAGCAAGAGCTGTAGGTCATTGCTAGATGAAGCCAGCAGGACAACATCATCTGCAAACAACAGAGATGAGATCCTGTGGTCACCAAGCATGACACCCTCCATTCCCTGGATGTGCCTAGAAATCCTGTCCATAAAAATTATGAACAGGATCGGTGACAAAGGGCAGCCCTGGCGGAGTCCAACTCTCACTGGGAATGACTCTGACCGAGTGTTGGCAATACGAACCAAACTCTCACAACGGTCGTACAGAGACCGAATAGCTCGTAACAACAAGCCTGATACCCCATACTCCCGAAACACCCCCCACAAAAAACCACGAGGGACACAGTCAAATGCCTTCTCCAAGTCCACAAAACACATGTAAACTGGTTGGGCAAACTCCCGTGAACCCTCAAGAATTCTCAAGAGGGTAAAGAGCTGGTCCGATGTGCCACGGCCAGGACGAAAACCACATTGCTCCTCCTGAATCCGAGGTTCAACCAACGGCCGGACTCTCCTCTCCAGTACCTTGGCATAGACCTTCCCAGGGAGGCTGAGGAGTGTGATCCCTCTAAAGTTGGAGCACACCCTTCGGTCCCCTTTTTTGAAAAGAGGAACCACCACCCCGGTTTGCCATGCCAAAGGCACTGCCCCCGACCTCCACACAATGTTGCAGAGGCGTGTCAACCATGACAGCCCAACAACATCCAGGGCCTTGAGGTACTCAGGGCGAATCTCGTCCACCTCCGGGGCCCGGCCACCAAGGAGATTTTTAACCACCTTGGCGACCTCAGCCCCTGTGATAGGCGAGTCATCCCCCTCGTCCACAAACCCTTCCTCTGTGGAAGGCGTGTCAGTGGGATTGAGGAGATCCTCGAAGTATTCCTTCCACCGCCCAACGATATCCCCAGTCGAAGTCAGCAGTGCCCCATCCGCACCATACACAGTGTGGAGTCCTATCAAGCTTGGTTGGCTTGTGGGACTCTCGAAGCAGCTGAGGTGTACCGGCAGACCAAGCGGAGTGCAGCTCGGGTGGTTGCTGAAGCAAAAACCCGGGTATGGGAGGAGTTTGGTGAGGCCATGGAACAAGACTTTTGGTCAGCCTCGAAGAGTTTCTGGTAAACTGTTCGTCGGCTCAGGAGGGGAAAGCAGCTCTTATTGTATTCTATTGTATTTTATTGTATTTTATTTTATCTTATGCTATTTTTAGCTCTAGTGTTTCCTCGTTGGGGGGCTCTCAGCATTTGGAGCTGTTATTGGCACTGGCAGTGGGGATGCAGCTGTGGTGGTGGCCCTGGCTTGGTGGGATGGGGGAGTTCAGTCACAGCCTGTTGGTTGTGGTGTTGGACTCCCCTGTCTGCCTGGGGCGGGGTGGCGCCCGTGGCAGTGTCTCTGCAGCTGTGGGCTGAGATTGGCTCCTGGGGCTGATGGTCCCTCTATGATGGCGCTTCATCACTCTGGTCCTCAGTCCTCAGTCATGTTTTAACTATGCCTATTATTACTTGTGGGGGGGGCAGGGTGGGAGGAGGTGGGCTCTGGGGTGGGTTGGGGGTCAGGTGGCTGGATCCCTTAGATGAGAGTGGGGACGGGGGGAGGGCTTGGGGAGAGCTCTCTTTGTCTTTTTAGTGTTTTGTTTGTGTTTTATCTGGAATTGTTTTTAACTGTCAAACACTTTGAGCTGTACTTGTGTATGAAAGGGGCTATATAAATAAAGTTTAAAGTCTGTGCTTTCTGTGCCTTTTGGCACCTCTTTTTCTTCACATGTTCAATAGTTATTCCCTGTGTCATTCCACTTTATTAAATATAAATTGTTTTGTGAAGACAGTTGCCTTTATTTCTTTGTATGTATGGATTACTTGGGTTGTTACTGATATCTGTTGAAAATCTTAGGTCAATGGCTCCATCAGAAATATGTTTAATGAGAAAAATATTTACATGTTCAATACTTATTTTCCCTGCTGTAAATGTGGTCTGTGGATATGAGGTATCATTTTTGCTTGAATGTGTTGCCATTTCCTTTCATGAGAACATGTGTTCAAATGTGTAAAGAACCCACACGCTTATGCAAGACCTGAGTCAATTCTGTCCCAGTAGCTGTCATTGAGTGCCATCTGAACACTGATTCCTGTCATGATTCCTTTACTGCAGCATGGTACTATGTCCTGGCTTAATTGCATTATTACAGAAAAAAATCCACCAAAATTCAGTGTTAGTTCTTCTTCAGCAGTACATGCTTGCCAATAGAAAATCCCTTGACTTCTCTTCTTTTCAGGCACAGGACCAGTCATGACGCAGCAGGAGCAGCAAGAGTTCATGGAAAACCTGGAGGCAGCCCTCACCTGGATGCGGGCTGTACAGGAGAAGCTGAAAGCCAACGACAACACCCAGGGGCCACGTGATGCCCTAGAGGCCAGACTCAGGGAGACGGAGGTGAAATACTCAACTCTGTGTTTGACCCATGCTGGGAATTTAGTGTTCTGCTAATTGACACCTGCCATTTCTGCTCTGTGAGAAAGTGAATGTTTCAGCCCTAGTATCTGGTTATATGCTAATATAGAAATCTCCTTTATTTTGATTTATGTGTATCCTATGTGTTTTGTACCATGATATGCGTGGTGATTACGTGGGCGGGTACCTAACTCCACACCCCGAATCCACACCCTAAGTTATTTGAAGATGACAAGAAAAAGTGACCGAAGTGTGTGGAAACTAACATGTAGGGCTGTATTACAGGGACGCAATCAGTTGTCAGTTGCCAGTGACGTAGAACACGTTTATGGGTGTTTCCAAGTTAATTTCCTTATTACACCAGCGCAGAAACAAATTTTCCGCCGGGCGCAAGGTGTGAAGAGGCTGGTCTAATTATTCAGAGGTGTGTTTTGAATAATCCAATGCAAAGCACTCCTGCTCATCCCTTTAATGCAAAGAGGCACATTATCCAGTCCCTCCAGGATTTCGCAATGTTGTGATCATACAAATTCATGCAAAATCATTGATTGGCTGTGTCTTTTGCATGACCTTGCAACTTTGTCCAATCATCGCAACTTTGGCCAATTGTTGTCAACTTCCGCCAGTTTCGCTAATCAAATTTGTCCCTGAGTAGCGCTCAAACGCTCAGTCCAACCAATCATATGTGTCGCTGCACCGTGCTTACTTCCATGTTTACAGTGAGTATTAACGGAATACATCAGCAAAACCAGAATGTGTGATTTAAAAAAACAACAAAAAAAAACACTCACCTGTGAGTTTTCCCACATTGTTCCTTCCTCCATCTCCCCTGGCTTGCCGGTGGACATTTCCCCGTGTCTGTCCTGACTGTGTGCATGAAGTGCTGGGTTTGTGTTGAACAAAAAGTCTGCTTGCCTGAAACCGTTGCGGGAGCGCGTGTGAGGAGAGATGCTGTAAAACCACAAACAAATGAGCAAATACAGTGCATCTGGAAAGTATTCACAGTGCTTCACTTTTTC
This sequence comes from Pholidichthys leucotaenia, assembly GCA_020510985.1. NCBI lineage: Eukaryota > Metazoa > Chordata > Actinopteri > Cichliformes > Pholidichthyidae > Pholidichthys > Pholidichthys leucotaenia. The sequence continues at coordinate 47,628,742 of CM035842.1, forward strand.
CACATTTTGTTATGTTACAGCGTTATTCCAAAAGGGACTAAATTCATTTTTTCCCTCAAAATTCTACACACAATACCCCATAATGACAATGTGGAAAAAAAAAAGTTTTTTTTTTAAATATTTTTGCAACTTTATTAAAAATGGAAAAACTAAGGGGCAGATTTACTAACATGCTGCGCCATCGCAAAACCCGGTGTTAAAAAACTACTGTTGAGATTTACTAAAGGGCACAGGGCAAAATTTGCTGTAGAAAGGCATGGACTATGTTAATTTTGCGCCTGGCCTCATTGCATATGTATTTGTGGGAGTTGTCATGTCAATGGCTGCACGGTGGCGCAGTGGTTTAGCACTGTGGCAGCACAGTTTTACCCTCGGCCGGGGGATCACGGGGATCATGAGATCGTGGGTTCGATCCCAGCCCCCGACCAACAGTGAGCTGTGTGGAGTTTGCATGTTCTCCCCGTGTTGCGTGGGTTTACTCCGGGATTTCTCCGGTTTCCTCCCGCACACCAAAAACATGTAGGTTTAGGGCGCTCGCGCACGCAGCGACCAGCAGCCGGTGGCTTGTCACCAGACTGCAAACCAAGTCTACCTACGGGTACAAATAAGTAACAAAAAAAAAAAAAAAAAAAAAAAAAAAAAAAAAAATGCGCAAATTTGTAGGGAGAAGAGTATTTAAATGACTGATGCAAGGGGATTTATTAAGATTTCCGGTTGTCAGTCTCTTGCTAAATGTGCCAGGATTTAACGTCCAAAAAAAAAGCTTTTCTTAATTCATCAGCGCTTGACATGATAGTGATCGTTGGTGCCAGGAGGAGACATTGGCGAGAACCGAGAGCATGTGGCAGAAGCTTTTCTCTGCCTGTGACTTTATTTGGCATAACAAAAACACATTATATGAATATCAACGGTGTGACAGAGATCAGTGTTATGCTGAAATGGACATTAGCCGTCAGTTTAAAAAAAATAAATAAAATTGATTAGTTACCTCCGCCAAGGAGGTTATGTGATCATCGGCTTTGGTTTGTCTATCTGTCTGTCTGTTTGTTAGCAAGATAACTCAAAAACTTATGGACGGATTTTCATGAAATTTTCACAGATTGTCAGAAATGGGGTATCCTACAGATGATTAGATTTTGGTGGTGATCCGGATCACCGTCCAGAAGAAAACCGCCATTACGGAAAATGCCATTTTCGTGAATAACTACTGAACCACAAATCCTATCATTGTGAATCCAATTGCTAGTCATATGTTTTCATGGTCAAGGAATCTGAAAACGTACACACAAACACTGTATGGGGGGAACTGTTGCCGCCATTACGGAAAATGCCATTTTCGTGAATAACTACTGAACCACTAATCCTATCATTGTCAATCCAATTGCTACTCATATGTTTTCATGGTCAAGGAATCTGAAAACGTACACACAAACACTGTATGGGCGTGGGCAAGGAATCTGAAAACATACACACAAACACTGTATGGGGGGAACTGTGGCCGCCATTACGGAAAATGTCATTTTCGTGAATAACTACTGAACCATTAATCCTATCATTGTCAAACCAATTGCTAGTCATATGTTTTCATGGTCAAGGAATCTGAAAACGTACACACAAACACTGTATGGGGGGAACTGTGGCCGCCATTACGGAAAATGTCATTTTCGTGAATAACTACTGAACCACTAATCCTATCATTGTCAATCCAATTGCTAGTCATATGTTTTCATGGTTAAGGAATCTGAAAACGTACACACAAACACTGTATGGGGGGAACTGTGGTGCTTGGCGGAGGTCTGCGCTCTCCGAGTGCTTTTCTAGTTTATACTGTATATAGCCTACTACATGAATTTGTATCCATAAAATAGGATACAATAGGAGCCCTTCCTACCCGCAGTGGACATACAAATGGTGTCAGCTGATAATGACTTTTTTTTTTCTTTTCTGTGGAGGTTAGACTGGGATCTGGAGTTTTCCTCAGCGCCCCCTTGCTCTTGAAGCAAAATCTTCCATATTGCCAATTTTCTTCATTTTTTTTCCTCTATCCATATTTCTATATTTACAGTATTTCTTTTTGCTGTGCATTAAACAGTAATTCAGTTCCCTCTTCTCTCTATTTCTCTCTCCGAGTTAAGGATTCACAATATAGGAGAAAAACGAGATTATAAACAAAAAGAGCGCACAGATCCATAGAAATTTACCCCGAAATTGCAACACCATGACTCAATGGCATTTATAAAAAGCTGTGAACTGGGAGATGTGTAAATGTTGTTAAAACAAAGTTATTCACATAATAAAACCCCAGAGTCTCCATCAGACCATCTTGATGAAAACATACGTCTTCACTTCCGGCCCTGAGAGAGAGCAGACGCTTTTCTTTCCTCTCCCTTCTAATTCCTTTCCTTTCTGATCCCAACTTGCAATGTCGCTCTTCTTCTGGCTGAATCTTAATCCAAATGGAAATTATGGATCTGGAAAGCGGCTTATATGCGATTGTCACCACTTTAAAAGAAGAAGTTCGGGTCAGGGGGAACCCATGGAAGACTCATGACATTGGAATTCATGTGTCTGTGGAGATTTGGCAGGAACATTATTGGATTATGATCTCAGGACTTCTGTTTTGACTGTGGAGTTCCCTGATGTATCAGAAATTGAAGAAGGTGAGAGAGCTGATCAAAGCGGACCCGGCAAGCTCCTTCATCAAATTCGACTAGTTGGGGAGGGCACGATTAGCGGCAAATGGTGAACTGAATGACAGTGATTCAGCGGAGGAATACATCTGGAGCCCTGTGCCCTGTGCTCTCCATGGAATTTGTATGAAATTTAAAGCACAGAATCGAAGAGAGGGAAATTCTATTCTCTGAGTGCGCTGTGCAGATTTGACCTTGTGTTTTGGTGCCCTTGTTTACATTCCTCCTCGATGAAGATAACGCTGGAGAAGTGGCCTGCTAACCCAAACAATCGACACAATTGTTGTTGTTTCAACAGATGGACGCTCAAGGACAGTGCACCATGTGACAACTTACCATCTGCAAGCAAGAGAGAGAGACTCTGGACTGCTTTAGATTACATGACTTTAACATCTATCCACTGCCAGGAGGCGCCCTCTGCTGTTCACTAGCAATTGACACACCTACACTACTGCATTCAACATTACACCACTGATACAATTACTGATATACAGTATATTTACAATACACAGACTCTCTCAACTACTGCTTTGTCATTGTGTGATCTATTGTCTGCTAATTGTGCATTTGAGAGTTTTTTTCTTGTAATCAAAATTTTGGTCATAAAATGAGCTCTATTTTGATCAACAATAGAGCCACCAGCAGCCGGTGGCTTGTCACCAGATTGCAAACCAAATCTACCTACGGGTACAAATAAGTAACAAAAAAAAAAAAAAAAAAAAAAAAACAAAAACAAAAAACAATGCTTTTTTCTCTCTGCCTATTGTGTTTTTCCCTACCCTTCCCCCCTCCCCCCTCTTTACCCCCCCCCCCCATATGACAGGCGCCTCGTCATGGCTGCCGCGTCATTGGGATGCGCCTTTCGTGCGCGCCCAATGTCAAGTCAAATTCCTCGTATGTTTACTTGTTTACTTGTAAATGTGCTTGGCAATAAATCTGATTCTGATTGATGGTTCTAGTGTTAATAAAATAAACATGTTGGTCAAATAATCAATTTATTCATGAGTAGTTCTTTTTTAAATTAGATTCAAATAGTTCATTTATAGATATAAAAAAAAGTCTGCCATGTTAAATGAAAATCTAAATTTTGAAATGTGGTCTGTGTGGATGGGTGGGCATTACTGAAATGAAGTGACTGCATCTGTGTTCATAATTTTGCATGTTGTTAGTAGATCAATGGCAAAAATTGGCCACTCCCTGAGGAGCTCTGTCTAAATTGCACGCTCGCTAATTTGCACTGCCTTAGTAAATCTGCCCCTAAAAAATATGAGATGAGATTCAACTTTATTGTCATTACACATGTATGAATACAAGGTAACGAAACGTGACTTGGCATTTGGGCACGCTCTGCAGAGCGCATCGGCCTAGCGGCTATCTATCTATCTATCTTCATATAGATAGATAGATAGATAGATGTACTGTATTGATCCCAAACTGGGAAATTACAGTGTAACAGCAGCATGACAGTAGACAACCAAACGACAGAAACACATGCATGACAGACAAAGGGATTACCCATGGAAAGTAAAACTAACACGACTGTAAAACCTATATAAATCATAGCTTAATATATGATGACCCGTATAAACACATGAATCATCCCACTGCACAATGAAGGACTATCAGGAGCAGAGTGAAATGTGAGGTACCAGTTAGACTGTAAGGCAGCATAGTTATGACCAGAATACGACATCATAGTGAGCTATTGTACAGTGAAATGGCATGCGGCAGGAAAGATTTCCTGTATCTGGCCGTTCGACAGCAAAATTGTAGTAGTCTACTGGAGAAAGTGCTCCACTGTCTGTCCAGTGTGTGGTGGAGGGGGTGATCAGGATTGTCCATGATGGATCGCAGTTTATTTAGTGTTCTCCTCTCCACCACTGTCTCAAAGATCTCCGGTCTGAGACCAATTACAGAGCCAGCCCTTTTGATAATCTTGTCAAGTCTGTTGGTGTCACTGGCCCTGATACTGCTACCCCAGCAGACAGCAGCAAAGAAGATGGTGCTGGCGACAATGGTCTGGTAGAAAAACTCCAGCATCCTGCTACACACGTTGAAGGATCTCAGCTTCCTCAGGAAGTAGAGTCTGCTCATTCCCTTCTTGTGCACATTATCAGTGTTGAATCTCAAGTCCAACCCATTGCTGATCCTGACTTCCAGGTATTTGTAGTCCTCAGCCACCCCCACATCCTCTCCCCTAATCTGCAGTGGCTGAGAAGGTGTCCTCCTCTTCCTGAAGTCAATCACCATCTCTCTGGTCTTACTGACATTCAGCCTCAGGTGATTCTACTCTGTCCATTCCACAAATCTGTCTACCAGTGCCCTGTACTCCCCCTCCTCTCCCCCTCTTATACACTCCACAACAGTTGAGTTGTCAGAGAATTTCTGCAGGTGGCATAACTGTGTTGTACTGAAAGTCAGTGGTGTACAGTGATCCCTCACTTATCGCGGTTAATGGGTTCCAGAACAGACCGCGAAAAGTGAAAAACCGCGAAGTAGCGTCACCCCTAATGACGTCACCCATAAATAATACGTACGCTCATTCTCTCACTCTCTCTCTCATATGATACGTGTGTGTGTGTGTGTGTAAGTGTACATACATACGTAGATGTAAATAAAGTGTACATAAATATGTTTTTAGAACTCTTTTATTCTTATAACAAGATACGTAACTCAAGATGAAGATGATTTACTGCACAGGTTAATGAGAGCTTTACTGCTCCTCAGGTGACGCCTCATCGTCAGGTGCTAGAGGCACAGGATCGTCGAGGGCAGCTTCCGATAGAGCTGGAGAAGCTGCAGGAGGCGGCGTAGTGGCTCGACGGGAAGACTATTTCGCACAAAATGGCACAAGAGAACAGCAAAAAGTTCCACGCAGCGAGACTAAGCAACACGAGCGATAAAGAGCAATGAATGCGGTCTTCCTTCGCTGGGTGGGCGCTCGGCAGGGAGAGAAGCTTGGTGAAACGTCTCGGCCAATCAGCTTGCGGGGTGAAACGTCTCGGCCAATCAGCTTGCGAGATTCCCGAGCCGAGCCAACACGAGAACAGCGAACAGAGAGGTGGATTTTGAGTTGTGCGGGCTCTCTGTGTTGATACCTGATGTTCTAATGTAGTCTCCCTGCCTTCTGCTAGCGCCCGCCCATTATTTCTCAATTTTGAATTTTTGATGAAAATTTTTGAAAAATCCGTGATGCACTGAGGGCGCGAAAGGTGAAGCGCGAAGTAGCGAGGGATCACTGTATAAGGTAAAAAGAAAAGGAGAGAGCATAGTCCCCTGTGGAGCTCCCGTATCACTAGCCACCATGCCAAACAAGACACTGTCCAGCCGGACAAATTGTGGCCTGCCTGTCAGGTAGTCAGTAAATCACATGTACATAAGTATTCACAGCCTTTGCTTAATGCTTTGTTGATGGAGCTTTGGGAGCAATTACAGCCTCAAATCTTTTTGAATATGATGCCACAAGCTTGGCACACCTATCTTTGGGCAGTTTTTCCCCATTCCTCTTTGCAGCTCCTGTCAAGTTCCATCAGGTTGGATCGAAGTGTCGGTGCACAGCCATTTTCAAATCTCTCCAGAGATATTCAATTGGATTCAAGTCTGGGCTCTGGCTGGGCCACTCAGGGACATTCATAGAGTTGTCCTGAAGCCACTCCTTTGATATCTTAGCTGTGTGCTTAGGGTCGCTGTCCTGCTGAAAGATGAACCGTCACCCCAGTCTGAGGTCAAGAGCGCTCTGGAGCAGGTTTTCATCCAGGATGTCTCTGTATGTTGCTGCATTCCTCTTTCCCTCTATCCTTACTAGTTTCCCAGTTCCTGCCCTGAAAAACATCCCCACAGCATGATGTTGCCACCACCATTGGTGTGGTTATGAGCGGTGCTTGGTTTCCTCCAAATATGATGTCAGGCATTCACGCCAAAGAGTTCAATCTTTGTCTCATCAGACCAGAGAATTTTGTTTCTCAGAATCAGAATCAGGTTTATTGCCATTGTTCATGTGATACACAAACTAGGAATTTGTCTTGGTGCCATGCTGCAACATTAAAAACATAATGAGAAAAAGGGATAAACTAAAAAACTAAAGGACTAGAAACGTGCAATAAGTGTAGAAAAATAAGTAATAATAATAATAATACTAGTAATAATGAGTAGTACTAGTCAAGGCAGTTTAAAAAATTAGCATGTAGCAGATAATGTGAAGTACCACATAGTGCAGTCAATAATGCAACAGAAAAACAGTGATGAATGACATGAGTCTGGTTGAGCTGCTGTACATAGTGCACGAGAGTCAAAAGTCACTTAGTGTTCAGCAGTCTGATGGCAGAGGGGAAAAAGCTGTTCATGTGCCGAGAGGTTTTAGTCCGAATGGACCGAAGCCTTCTACCTGAGGGGAGGGGGGCAAACAGCACGTGACCAGGATGTGAAGGATCGGCTATGATCCGGCCAGCACGCCTCCGGGTCCTGGAGATGTACAGGTCCTGGAGAGATGGGAGCTTGCAGCCTATCACCTTCTCAGCAGTGCGCACGACGCGCTGCAGCCTTAGTCTGTCCCTGACAGTGGCTCCTGCGTACCACACAGTTATGGAGGAGGTGAGGATGGACTCGATGATGGCCGTGTAGAACTGCACTAACATCTTGGTGGGTAGCTTGAGCTTCCTCAGCTGCCGCAGAAAGAACATCCTCTGCTGGGCCTTTTTGATGAGGGAGCTGATGGTTGGCTCCCATTTGAGGTCTCGGGTGATGGTGGTGCCCAAGAAGCGGAAGGAATCTGCAAAGGTGATGGGAGAGCCTGTGATGGTGAGGGGGGGCAGGGGGGATGTGACTTTCCTGAAGTCCACAATCATCTCCGCTGTCTTCAGAGCATTCAGCTGCAGGTTGTTGTGGCTGCACCAGGACACCAGCTGGGCCACCTCTTCCCTGTAGGCGGACTCGTCACCGTTGGAGATGAGCCCGATGAGGGTGGTGTCGTCCGCAAACTTAATCAGCTTAACAGACTGGTGGGAGGAGGTGCAGGAGTTGGTATAAAGGGAGAAGAGTAGGGGGGAAAGTACACAGCCCTGGGGTGATCCAATGCTGATGCTAACAGAGTCTGAGACAGACTTCCCCAGCCGCACATGCTGTCTCCGGTCCGTCAGGAAGTCAGTGATCCACCTGCAGAGGGAGTCAGGCACGTTGAGCAGGGACAGCTTGTCCTGGAGCAGATCGGGGCGGATGGTGTTGAATGCGGAGCTGAAGTCCACAAACAGAATCCTGGCGTAGGTTCCCGGGGAGTCCAGGTGCTGCAGGATGGAGTGGAGGGCCAGGTTGACTGCGTCGTCCACAGACCTGTTAGCACGGTAGGCAAACTGCAGCGGGTCTAGGAGGGGTGTGGTGATGGACTTGAGGTGAGACAGGACCAGGCGCTCAAAGGACTTCATGACTACAGAGGTGAGCGCTACAGGTCTGTAGTCGTTAAGTCCAGTAATCCGTGGCTTCTTGGGGACAGGGATGATGGTGGAGGATTTGAGGCAGGTCGGCACGTGACATTGCTTAAGAGAGGTGTTAAAAATGTCTGTGAAGACAGGAGCCAGCTCTTTCGCACAGTGTCTCAGGGTGGAGGGAGACACACCGTCCGGCCCGGGGGCCTTGCGCGGGTTCAGTCTGGAGAACTGTCTGTGCACGTCCTGCTCACTGATGACAAGGGGAGGAGGAGGAGGAGGAGGGGGGGACCGCTCTTGATGAATTAGGGGCTGAGGAGGCAGAGGAGCTGGGTGGAGTGGGTGAGTTGGACACAGCTGACGAGGTGTCAAAACGGGCATAGTGTTGGGACAGTCTTTGACAAAGGGCTTTGTCATCCTGACCTTTAGAAGCCTGAGGCCGATAGTTGGTGATTTGCCTCAGTCCTCTCCACACAGAAGCCGAGTCATTAGCAGTGAACTGCTGCTGGAGTCTCTCAGAATATACAGATTTAGCTCTCCTCAGCTCTCTGTTAAACCGATATTTGACCTCCCTGTAGCAGTCCCTGTCTCCACTTTTCAACGCTGCTTCCTTCTCCTTCCTGATCCGTCTGAGCTTAGCTGTGAACCAAGGCTTATCATTAGAATATCTTATCCTGGTGCGCGATGGGAGAATGTGCTCTTCACAGAAGTTGATAGTTGATATATGAGTTCACAGTGTATGTGTACTCATTAAGATCATGTGTGGCTATTTTAAACATGCCCCAGTCAGTTATTTCCATGCATGTGTTCAGTTTCTCTCCAGCTTCACTGGTCAATTTCTTTGTGGTGGTCACCACAGGTTTAGTGAGTTTCAGTCTCTGTCTGTATGTGGGGATGAGGTGAACCATCACGTGATCAGATAGTCCCAGCGCAGCGCGGGGAACAGCGCGATATGCGTCCTTTACTGAAGTATAACAGTGATCTAGCGTGTTATTTCCTCTGGTTGGACATTTAATACACTGTTTGTAGCGGGGGAGCTCGTGACTCAGATTGCTCTGGTTAAAATCGCCCACCACGATAACCAGGGAGTCTGGAAAGTTCCGCTCCGCAAGTTGGATGTGATCTGCGAGCACGCGCTGAGCTTCGCGCGTGTCCGCGTCAGGAGGGGCGTACACAGCGACGAGAATGAATGAGGCAAACTCGCGCGGGGAATAGAATGGCTTGCAGTTAATGAAAAGAAATTCCAGGGCGGGAGAACAGTGTTTGGAAATCACCGTTACATCAGAGCACCAGCTGTTGTTAATATAGAAGCACACTCCTCCTCCGATAGACTTACCGGACAGCTCTGTGACGCGGTCAGCACAAATCAGCTGGAAACCCTCGAGGCTGATCGCGCTATCTGGAATGTTCTCATTAAGCCAGGTCTCAGAGAAGCAGATGACAGACGAGGAAGCGAGGTCCTTGAAACGCATCAGCAGTCTTAATTCTTCTACCTTGTTCAGGAGAGAATTGGCATTGGATAGAAATATGCCAGGCAAGGCTGTTCGCGAGCCTCTTTTTCGTAGCCGAGCTACGACTTTCAGACCTCATGGTCTGAAAGTCCTTCAGGTGCCTTTTGGCAAACTCCAGGCAGGCTGCCTGGAGCCACTCCTTTTACTAAGGAGTGGCTTCTGTCTGGCCACTCTACCATACAGGTCTGATTGGTGGATTGCTGTAGAGATGGTTGTCCTTCTGGAAGGTTCTCTTCTCTCCACAGAGGAACGCTGAAGCTCTGACAGAGTGACCATCCTGTTCTTGGTCACCTCCCTGACTAAGACCCTTCTCCCCCGATTGCTCAGTTTAGACGGCTGGCCAGTTGTAGGAAGAGTCCTGGTGGTTCCCAACTTCTTCCATTTACGGATGATGGAGGCCACTGTGCTCATTGGGACCTTCAAAGCAGCACAAATTTTTCTGTACCCTTTCCCAGATTTGTGCCTTGAGACAATCCTGTCTCGGAGGTCTACAGACAATTCCTTTGACTTCATGCTTGGTTTGTGCTCTGACATGCACTGTCAACTGTGGGACCTTATATAGACAGGTTTGTGCCTTTCCAAATCATGTCTAATTAGCTGAATTTACCACAGGTGGACTCCAATTAAGCTGTAGAACCATCTCAAGGATGATCAGTGGAATCAGGATGCACCTGAGCTCAGTTTTGAGCTTCGTGACAAAGGCTGTGAATACTTATGTACATGTGATTTCTTAGTTTTTTTATTTTTAATAAATTTGCAAAAATCTGGAAAAAAAAACAACTTTTTTTTACGTTGTCATTATGGGGTATTTTGTGTAGAATTTTGAGGAAAAAATTAATTTAATCCCTTTTGGAATGAGGCTGTAACATAATAAAATGTGGAAAAAGTGAAGTGCTGTGAGTACTTTCTGGATGCACTGTATAACGCTACAGCCAGTGTTTGAACATTTTGTACAACTTCAGAGGTAAAATCATTACATCTTGTCAATGAGCTTTAAAGCTGTGAATCTCCAGTCTGGACACGGACAAATGTGCACCCCGGCAAACCCCCAAGGAGAGCCTCTTCTCCCGGTATGACTCCTGGTAAAGGAAAGAGGAGTATCTTAAGAGACAGGTGTATGTGTCAAGATGTACAGCAGATAGGCATGGAAAGAGAGGTGATATTTAGTAATTTTTTTTCAGAAAAACACAGACTTCGATAGACAGTGCAGAGCAACAGAACAGATTATTTCTTTTTTCTCTGCGCTTGGTACCGAGTGGTTGGGGACCGCTGTGGTTAGGGAGTTTTCAAATGAAAGTGCTGCCAATAATTTCCAAATCTATACTCTTTAACATGCATTCAGTACAATTTAGCTGTTGTAATGGATATTATGTTAAAGCCTGTATTTGCTGTTGCACGACAGAGTTTTTATCCCCCGCTTGTCGAAGCCCAAAAGGGGATTATGTTATGGGTCAGTTCGTCCATCTGTCTCACTTTTGTGAAATCAACTCCTCCTACAGTACCTGCCTCTCGCCCAAAAGATGCTGGGATAGGCTCCAGCCCCCCCCCCCCCCCCGCAACCCAAAAAGGATTAAGCGGTAGAAGATGAATGAATGAACTCCTCCTACAGTTTTGGTCTGATTGTTTTGAAACTTGGTACCATGATTTGACATACTCTGATGATGCGCATATTGCAGTCTTATTGGCTGGCCTTGAGGTCAAAGGTCAAATGTCAAATTTTTTCCCTAAATCTTCTAAACACAATAGCTACTGAAAGAAATTATGTAGACTTTTCAAATTGATGCAGTAGTTGTATCTAATACACGTCTTGGACAACTTACACCCTGACCTAACTATGGGGTTGGGGTCAAGGGGTCAAAGTTCAAAGATAACATTGCACTTGCACTGTGGTAAGTGCTACATTTACTATTACTATAAAACGAGTAAAGCTAGGGCCACTAAACCTGGTATACATGTTCACCTTGGGATCCTGACCTCTGACTATGGGTTTGGGGTCAATAGGTCAAAGGTCAAGGTCAGCATTCCTTATGCTGTATTACTGTACAACGCATAAAGCTAGGGCAACCAAACCTGGTACAGAGGTTCACCTTGGGATGCTGAGTCAGACTATGGGTTTGGGGGTCAAAAGGTCAAGGTTAACATTGCCTATGTCTTATTACTGTACAACGAGTAAAGTTAGGGTCACCAAACTTGGTGCACAGGTTCATCTTGTGACCTTGAAGTGTGACTATGGTTTTGGGATCGCAAGGTCAAAGGTCAATATCGAAATGGCTTATAAACTATAGCTCAACAGCAAAGAAAGCTAGGGTCATCAAACTTGCTACACAGGTTCACCTTGGGATCTTGACCTCTGACTATGGGTTTGAGGTCAACAGGTCAAAGGTCATAGTTAGCATTTCTTATGCCTTATTACTGTACGAGTAAAGCTAGGGCCACCAAACCTGGTACATAAGTTCATCTTGGGACTCTGACCGCGGACTATGAGTTTGGCGTCAAAAGGTCAAAGATCAAGGTTAACATTCCTTATTGCTGTACACCAAGTAAAGTTAGGGTCACCAAACTTGGACCACAGGCTCACCTTGGGATCCTGACCTCAGACTATGGGTTTGGGGTCAAAAGGTCAAGGTTAACATTCTGTTTGCCTTATTACTATATGAGTAAAGTTAGGGTCACCAAACTTGGTACATAGGTTCACTCTGTGACCCTTAAGTGTGACTATGGTTTTTGGATCGCAAGGTCAAAGGTCAACATCAAAATGGCTTATAAAGTATATCTCAATTCAATTCAATTCAACTTTATTTATATAGCCCCATTTCACAACAATAGTCATCTCATAGCACTTTCAACTGTAGGGGAAACCACCACAATTGCAGAAAGACCCCAGCAATCAGGCGATCCCCTGTGAACAAGCGCTTGGCAACGGTGGAGAGGAAAAACTCCCTTTTAACAGGAAGAACCCTCCAGCAGAACCAGGCTCAGGAAGGGGCAGTCATCTGCTGCGACTGGCTGGGGGGTGAGGGGATAGAGAAGATGAGAAGAACAGACATGTAGAGAGCAAACAGCACAATGGGGACTCAGTCTATGGGAAAGAACAAACAGATGTTAATGACCAGCAAAAAAAAAAAAATTAATTGAGAGTGAAGAAAGGAGTGAAGCCCAGTGCAATTATTGGAGGTCCCCCGGCTGTCTAAACCTAATGGCAGCATAACTAAGGGAGGGTTCAGAGACACATGATCCCTTCCTAATTGTAGGCTATATCAAAAAGGAAGGTTTTAACCCTATTCTTAAAAACAGAGATCGAGTCTGACTCCCAAATCCAGATTGGCAGCTGGTTCCACAAGAGAGGAGCTTGATAACTGAAGGCTCTGCCCCCCATTGTACTTTTGGAGATTCTAGATATTACAAGTAATCCAGCATTTTGGGAGCGTAGTGCTCTGTTAGGATAATAGGGTAATATCAGATCTTTTAAATAAAAAGGGGCCTGATTGTTTAGAGCTTTGAAAGTGAGAAGAAGGATTTTAAACTTAATTCTAAACTCTATGGGAAGCCAATGAAGGGATGCCAGAACCGGAAAGATATGATCTCTCTTTTTAGTACCTGTTAAAACTCTTGCTGCAGCATTTTGGATCAACTGAAGACTTTTTAGAGATGTTTTAGGACAACCTGATAATAGAGAGTTACAATAATGTAATCTAGAGCTAACAAAAGTGTGGATCAGTTTCTCAGCATCACTCTGAGACAAGATGCTCCTAATCTTGGCAATATTATGCAAATGATAGAAGGCAGTCTTAGAAACGAATTTAATATGTGAATTGAAAAACAGCTCTTGATCAAAAATAACTCCCAAGGTTCCTCACAGAGCTATTAAGAGAAAGAGTAACTGTATCCAAACTAAAAGTTTGATTTGGAAAGGTATTTCTAAGGTTTTTTTGGACCAACAAGAATGACTTCAGTCTTATCTGAATTTAATAGCAGGAAATTACAAGTCATCCAAGCTTTGATTTCCTTAAGACAGGCATCTAACTTGGCTAATTGATTACTATCATCTGGCTTCATTGACAGGTATAATTGTGTGTCATCTGCATAACAATGAAAATGTATACAGTGCTTTCTAATAATGCTGCCTAACGGAAGCATATATAAACTAAAAAGAGTAGGGCCTAGCACAGATCCCTGTGGAACTCCATGACTGAGCTTTGAGTTGAAAGAAGACTCATTATTGACATGAACAAACTGGAACCTATCAGATAAATAAGATCTAAACCACTGCAACAAAGTTCCATTAAGTCCAACATAGTGTTCTAATCTATCAAGTAGAATATTATGATCGATGGTATCAAAAGCTGCACTAAGGTCTAAAAGGACAAGTACAGAAACAAGTCCATTATCAGATGCGATCAGGAGGTTGTTAGTGACCTTCGCTCAGGCTGTTTCAGTACTATGATGGATTCTAAACCCAGATTGAAACTCTTCAAATAAACCATTTCCCTGCAAGTAGTCAAGTAATTGCGTAGCAACAACTCTTTTGATTGATCTCTTCTCTTGAATCAACTCTTGATTTTGATCAAGATTTTTGAAATGAAAGGGAGATTAGAGATTGGTCTATAGTTAGCTAAAACTCCTGGATCCAGCATTGGCTTTTTGAGTAAGGGTTTAATTAGAGCAGTTTTAAAAGCCTGCGGTACATGGCCAAAAGTTTATGAAGAATTGATTATATGAAGAATAAAGCTACCAATAAATGGGAAGACTTCTTTAAATAACCTGATAGGAATAGGGTCTAAAAGACAAGTTGAAGGCTTGGATGAGGAAACTATTTTATCTAACTCTAAAAGGTCAGTTGGAGTAAACTGATCCAAACAGATGTCAATTGAAGGAATTGTAGTAGTTTCTCAACAACAAAGAAAGCTAGGGTCACCAAACCTGGTACACAGGTTCACTCTGAGACCATAACCTCATAACCTCTGACTTCAGGCTTGGTGTCAAAAAGTCAACGGTCAAGGTTGGTACTCCCTATGACCTTTTACTATAGAGCATGTAAAGCTCAATAGGGTCACCATACTTGCAACATGGGTTCACCTTGGGATCCTGACCTTCAACGATGGATTGTATTCTTTGTTGTGTATCTGTGGATGATGGGCTTATCATAATTTGCTTCTGCCACAGTAATATTGAAAAGCTGAAAATTGCTCTCAGTCAGTAAGTATTAGGATCTTTAAAGAAAACGGAGGTGGGGGATATTGCACTCGCCTTGTATCCCTATCAGAGTGCTCTTGTTTCTATATAGCAGAAGTTTCTGCTTGATTTACAAATCACTGTTTAATAGGAAATTTTTGACAGTCCTGTTCTTGTGGTGTTATAGAACATCATTGCAGTAAACTATGGAAAAAAGCATCTGCTTTAAAATTTATAATTCTTCCCACAACTTTTAGTGCAAGAAAAACCTCTCAAAACATTGCAACTTTTGTTGCAACTTTTTTTAAAAAGCTCCTGCGAGTTCAGTCTTTTTGGGCTGCAACAATCATAAAAACATCACGCGAAATCCTGGAGGGACTGATTATACAGGGTTACAAAAATAATTTTTTTGCAAGTTGTCTGTGTTTTTTTTCAGCTGATTTAAGACAATTTTGCACCGCTGAATTCAAGAATGACATCCGTTTCTCTCGATCAGGTGCCAAGTAAAAACCTGTACTTACTTAGCACTGTGCATGTACTTACCTTTTTATAAAGGTAAATAATGTAATTGAATGTTACGTCATCATTGTTCAAAATTCAGAGAATTTCAAGACATAAAAAAGAATTTTGCATCATATAAAGCGAAAATATCCGTACATGTAAACAAAAACGTATAAAACAACATGTGGCCATAATTCAAAAAAGTTGACCTGATTGAGCAAAACCAATGTGATTTTTGGATTCAGCACATCAAAATTGTCTGAAAACAGCTAAAAAAACTTTGACAATAAATTTGGTGTTGACCAGTGTTATCTAAAGTGAACTCTAACCATGACCACTTGTTTAAAACGGGTTTTGCGCTGGCCAAAGTCTGTACGTGTGAGCAAAAATGCACTCGATAGTGAAGCTGCTTGGTAATAAGGAAGACATTAATTACGATTGATGATCAGTTACTTTATAGGCTGAAAAATCAGCTGAATGGTTTAATGTAGTGCACATGGATGCAACACAAAGACATGAATGGGTTTGAAACTTCAGGAAAAGAGGATGATGCCTGTGCAAACTTTCACAAACTTTCATTAACGGTGGTGTGGAAGTCACTCCTGGCCCATGGGGAGATGGAATGCTTCTTCTCCTGCTGCTGTCAAAGAGTTGAACAAGCTATAAAAATTATATTGTACATATTTTATATTTACCTATTTTGTAAGATGTGTGCCTGTGTTTGTGTCTATGTTGAATGTAATTAGTGGCTTGTAAATATGGATGTCACCAACTGCAAAACAAATCTACCTACGGGTACAAATAAAGGAACCTGAACCTGAACCTTCTCCCGTTGCTTTCGCTGACCGAAGGTCTCCCCCGTTGGGGGTGTCTGCCAAGGTTTGCGGTTCTCCATCTCAGTCCCTCTAGGGCGGGAGGTAAGGAGAAGATGTGGTGTGGCTTCCCGTCTGCCGCTAACTCGCGCTACGAAGCGAGCCCACTCTTGGTGGCCCCTGACGAGTGGCAGTCTGGGGGCTTCCTGGGGAAGAACCGTGATGTAAGTGTGGTGCAGACAGCCTCGGTCCGGCTAGAAACCAGGGGGCATGCAGCCGAGGCAGATGTGGATGAATCTCCTGTCTCTCTGGGGAGTTGCATTGAAAAGTAAAACGCTGCACACTCCTCGTTCATTCATTTATTCCCCTAAAAAAAAAAATCATGCATCAATGCCTAATCTATAGACTCCAATGGTAATTACACAATTAATAAAATGAGAATGTGGATGAAATTAAAAAAAAAAAGCTATTTAGTGTGTGATCATCATATAATTAAATGACAGGCGATTATTATGACTTGTTACAACTCTCTCCATTAAAATAACAGAGAATCCGACTTCCGGTCTGGACACCATGGTGAGAGCAGCTTAACGCTGAAACTCCCAGACCCAATCCAGGAAAATATCTTGAAAATCAGATTTAACGGATTTTTGGAAGAGTGAAAATCAAAAGACAAAGTCATCATGCCTAAGGGAAAACAGAAGAAATCGACATTTACCAGGCCAGGACACGCATCGGCCGGAGAAAATGATCCGGAGGATTTCCATTCAGAAGACGAGGAGCTGAATGAAGCTAGCAAAAAGGTTAGCTTAAAAATGGTATTTAAAGAATTAAGACGATTTTGCCGAGAGTGTTGGGCCGAATTTCGTGAAATCAAAGAAGAAATAAAAAGGACAAACAGCAGAGTGGACCAGGCCGAGGACCGAATCTTGGAAGCAGAGGAAAGAATAAAAGGGCTGGAAGATACCGTGCTGGATCTACACAATAGACAGTCAAGACTGGAGGCTAAGCTAACCGACCAAGAAGGAAGACTAAGAAGAGACAACATAAGAATTCATGGTCTGAAAGAAGGAGTCGAGGATGGTTTCACCACAATGGCGGCATGCGTGGAATCCTTATTGAGAGAAAAGTTGGATATCCCCCAAACCACCGACTTGAAGATCGAAAGGGCGCACCGTACATTAGCCCCTAGGCCGGCGGCGGAGGCGCCACCAAGATCGGTGGTGGTGAGGTTTTCCAACTCCAAAATAAAAGAAGAGGTTGTAAGACTGGCTTGGCAGAAAAAAGGATTTATGCACCAAGAGAGAAGTTTTCGTGGAACACGATTACACCCCGGAGGTCCTTAAAAAGCGTCGGGAATACAACGACGCTAAAAAGGCACTACGAGAGAAAAAAACTGCGCTTCCAGACACCATTTCCGGCGAAGCTGCGGGTTTTCTACGGTGATGAGACATGTCTCTACAACTCGCCGGAAGAAGCAACCTCAGATATGGCGAGAAGAGGGCTCCCGGTAACGGTGTTTAAACCCGCAGCAGACCCGATTGAAAGAATCAAGGCCCAAATGTGGTCCACACAGAGACCCTCAAAATCCACGGGCCAGCAGCGGGAAACCCAGCGCCAGGGCTATAAGGAAAAACTGGCCGTTTACAGGAGGGAATAACGATATTTTTAGTCAATCTGCACATCCAACCCCCCTCCTACAAGGTAACAAACATTAAAGGAGATGCAGAATCAGCAAGTGGTAAAACATTTCATGGAACAGTTATAATATTAGAAACAAATAAGTCTTTAAAAAAAACAAAAAAACAAAAACTTGTTAAAATAGAAATGTGACAATGAACCACATGATCTCTCTACACTAACAAATACTGTATTAACGTGAATGTTTGCTGTGATGGTGGTGGGGGGTGCACACAATTTCATAGGGTATAGGCATAAAAAAAAAAAATCATTACAAGTTCGGATTGGGATCTGAAATTCACGTTAAAAACATGGGACAACTTACAGGGGTAAGAGAGGGCCCTCAGCATGTAACGGAATCTGAGGAATTTCCCTCAGAGCCAACACACCATCATGGCTTTTCTAAGGTCACTAAAAAGACCTCAGCTCAGGAAGTTCTTTTCAGTTTTTTGTTTTAAAGTTTTATATACTATGTTCTTAATATTTTTTATGTTCTTAATGTTCTTTCAGTTTCTGAGTAGCATAAAAGAGGGCCACCACACTGTTATACTAAATAAGACAACACAATGGAGAAACGGGGTGTAACCAAAATAATCTCATGTAATGTAAAAGGGATCCTGAATCCAGTTAAAAGATCCAGGATTCTAGGCAAAATGAAAAAAGACAAAGCAGGAATAATATTTTTACAAGAAACCCACCTAACAGACGTGGAGCACACTAAACTCAATAGACAAGAGTTTAAAATGATCTCTTCATCTTCATATAAGTCAGGGAGGAGGAGGGGAGTAGCGACATTGATCTCAACCAAAATTATATTTGAAAAAAAATCAGAACACAAAGATAAAGAAGAGAGATACAGTATGGTACTTGGGCGGCTAGAGGGAGAAGATATCACCCTGCTGAATGTATATGCACCTCCAGGGGCTAACTGGAAATTTTATAAAAATGTATTTGACCTAATGATAACTAAAGCCCAAGGTTTAGTGATATGTGGTGGAGACTTCAATCTAAGACTGAATCCATACTGGGATGCATCAGGTAATTCTCCACATCAAAATAATACTCAAAGTAGGAAAACTCGGATGCTACTAAAAGAAATGGGAATCTGTGATGTGTGGAGGGAATTCAACCCCAGTGTAAAAGATTATACATTTTACTTAGCACCACATTCATCATACTCAAGGATTGACTATTTTTTATGTTTAATAGAGACAGTGGAAGAGTAAAAACATGTAAAATAGGACTGATGGATCTCTCTGACCACAGTCCGATCTATATGAGATGAGATGAGATTCAACTTTATTGTCATTACACATGTATGAATACAAGGTAACGAAACGTGACTTAAGTATCCAAAGTATATGGACTTAAGTATCCAAAAATACACAAATAATACATTTTCTTGGAGGTTAAATTCAAATGTCCTGAAAGGACCACTGAAAGATGAATTGGAATCAGATATTCTCAGATATTTGGAAGAAAATGATAATGGAGGAGTATCCCCTTTAATACTGTGGGACGCATGCAAAGCTGTAATAAGGGGAAAGATTATTGCAAAACTGGCAATCCAAAAGAAACTGAGACAAGAAAAACTAACCACATTAGAGTCAGAACTTAAGAACCTAGAAAAAGAGCACAAAGACAACACTCATTCTAATGACTCGCTCAAAATTAAGGAAATTAAAAAACAAATAAATGAGATCTACACAATAGAAATCCAGAAGAAACTTACATTTCTGAAACAAAAATACTATGAAGCAGGCAGCAAATCAGCAAAATTACTAGCCTATAAATTGAGGAAACAACAAACGGAGAGAGCAATCTACAAAATCAGAGACCCAGTATCAAAGGAAATAAAATTCAGAATTCAGGATATTCTTAAAAGCTTCGAGAACTACTATAAGAACTTGTACTCCCTCAAAAAACATAAAAACGCATCCGAAGCATTCCTAAACACATTAAACCTTCCCCAACTTACTGAGTCACAAAATAAAACACTACTGTCAGAAATACAACCTAAAGAATTAGAAAAAGCAATTATGAAACTTAAAGCTAACAAATCCCCAGGAGCAGATGGCTATACAGCAGAGTGGTACAAAACCTTTAAACAGCAACTATCTCCTCTCCTCCTGAAAACATTTAATTATGTCCTCCACACAGGGGAAATCCCCCCCCTCCTGGAGAGAAGGGGTCATTGCAGTCATACCTAAACCTGAAAAGGATAAACTGGACTGCTCCAACTACAGACCAATCAGTGTATTAAATCAGGACTATAAGCTTTTTACCACTATCCTTGCCAAAAGGTTAGAAAATATACTGACAGACTTAATTCATTTAGACCAAACAGGTTTTATAAGAAAAAGACAGACACAAGACAACATTAGACACACTTTACACATAATTCATCATATAAAAACAATATAACTTAAATGCAGCCATGTTGGGATTAGATGCTGAAAGAGCATTTGATTCGGTTGACTGGTCTTTCCTATATAGAATCTTATCCAGTTTCAATTTTCATAACAACTACATTAGAACTATCCAGGCATTATATAAAAAACCAACAGCTAAAATAAGGATTAATGGTAAATTATCATCATCTTTTGAGCTGGAAAGAGGATGTCATCAGGGCTGCCCCTTGTCTCCACTGCTCTTTGCAATCTTCATAGAACCTCTGAGCCAATGGATAAGACAGAATCAAAAAATTCAAGGTATTACACTTGGTCAGAATGAACATAAAATAGCACTCTTTGCTGATGACATTTTAATATACCTGGGGCAGCCGGACACCTCTTTTCCAGAACTAATCTCTGTTTTTTCAGAGTATGGAGATTTATCGGGGTACGAACTAAACATGCATAAAACCCAAGTTTTAACATTCAACTATGACCCAAATCAATATTTACTAAGCAAACTCAAAACTAACTGGGAGATGGAATCTATGAAATATCTGGGGGTCAATATCCCAAAACAACTCAACAAAATTATAACACTAAACTATGATCCACTGGTGGCAAAAATAAAATCTGATCTAGCAAGATGGAATATGATACCTTTCTTGGGTACTGCACAAAGAATTGAAGCAGTCAAAATGAATATACTTCCACGTCTTCTATACCTTTTCCAAACAATACCGGTAGAACCTCCCAAAAAAACATGGCAAGAACTGGACAGAAGGATCTCAAGATTCATATGGCAGGGCAAGAGACGTAGAATCAGATATAGAACCCTACAGCTAAACAAAGACAAAGGTGGGCTCGCGCTGCCAAATATCAGGGACTATTTTAAAGCCGCACAAATTAAAACTTTAGTAGAGATATGTAACCCAGTCTACACTGCACAATGGAAGGAGATGGAATGCCAAATAACAAGTGACATCCCCCTACAGGCGATAATAGGGAACAGTGCCTTACCTAAACTTTTGAATAACACTAACCCTTGGATAGAGTCCCCGCTAAAAATTTGGTTTAAGATAGTCAGAGAATCAAACTAAAGAACCCTATCAATTTCTGCAATGGATTGCCTACGATCAAGACTTTACTCCTAATAAAACAGACACTAGATTTAAAGAGTGGAAAGAGAACGGACTGATAAAATATTACGATTTTTTTAAAGGACAAATTTTAAGAAGTTTTGAAGATTTGAAAAAACAAGGTCTAATAAAACAAGACCTTTACAGGTTCTTTCAGCTTAGACACCACATAAACAATATACTTAAAAAGGAGGATTTGGAAAGGGCCCAGTCAGGTGTTCTGAAGGTCTTCTTAATGTCATATAAAGGGATCCTGTAGTGGAGCTGAAATAACGAGGCGGCTTTGAATTAAAAACAGGGTTTTTATTGAATAGCTCCTCTATCAAATCTCAACAGGTGCAGAGCTTAGCAGAAGGCAAGAGAGAGATCTCTGCTTTGCTCGCTGGTTAAATACAAGCACACATGGCACCACTCATTGAAACGGCTGACGTCAGAGTCCACTCATTGAAAAAGGTAACATCTCCCCGTTATCTAAATCCCCCCATTAGTCCTGTTAACTCCTCCCTTCGCCTTGGGAGGTGATGGGAAGACCTTCTCCTCTCTCAGGGGTGAAGGTGTCGAGTCTGTTGCCATGGCGTCCTGTGATGTCATGGGTCTTCACACGGCAGTGAGATTCCTTTGTTCTTTCAGAGGTGTGAAGTTCCTTTGTATATGTTGTCCCAAACATTTCCACATGCTCTAACCAATGTAGGTATGGAATATCTGAGTGATATATACCACAGATCCCAGGGATCAGATACATTTCTAAAATACAGTGATCCCTCGCTACTTCGCGCTTCACCTTTCGCGCCCTCAGTGCATCGCGGATTTTTCAAAAATATTCATCAAAAATTCAAAATTGAGAAATAATGGGCGGGCGCTAGCAGAAGGCAGGGAGACTACATTAGATCAGGTAATCAACACGGAGAGCCGCACAGCTCAAAAAATCCACCTCTCTGTTCGCTGTTCTCGTGTTGGCTCGGCTCGGAAATCTCGCAAGCTGATTGGCCGAGACGTTTCACCCCGCAAGCTGATTGGCCGAGACGTTTCACCCACCTCTTCTCCCTGCCGAGCGCCCATGAAGGAAGGAAGACCGCATTCATTGCTCTTTATCGCTCGTGTTACTTTTAGTCTCGCCGCGTGGAACTTTTTGCTGTTCTCTTGTGCCATTTTGTGCGAAATAGTCTTCCCGTCGAGCCACTACGCCGCCTCCTGCAGCTGCCCTCGACGATCCTGCACCTCCAGCACCTGACGATGAGGCGTCACCTGAGGAGCAGTAAAGCTCTCATTAACCTGTGCAGTAAATCATTTTCATCTTGAGTTACGTATCTTGTTATAAGAATAAAAGAGTTCTAAAAACATATTTATGTACACTTTATTTACATCTACGTATGTATGTACATGTACACACACACACGTATCATATGAGAGAGAGAGAGTGAGCGAATGAACGTACGTATTATTTATGGATGACGTCATTAGGGGTGACGCTACTTCGCGGTGTTTCACTTTTCGCGGTCGGTTCTGGAACCCATTAACCGCGATAAGTGAGGGATCACTGTATATCAAGGTCTTCAAGACTTTATTCTTTATTATCAGGTTGTCCTAAAACATCTTTAAAAAGTCTTCAGCTGATCCAAAATGCTGCAGCAAGAGTTTTAACAGGTACTAGAAAGAGAGATCATATCTCTCCGTCTCTGGCATCCCTTCATTGGCTTCCCATAGAGTTTAGAATTAAGTTTAAAATCCTTCTTCTTACTTACAAAGCTCTAAACAATCAGGCCCCTTTTTATTTAAAAGATCTGATACTACCGTATTATCCTAACAGAGCACTACGCTCCCAAAATGCTGGATTACTTGTAATATCTAGAATCTCCAAAAGTACAATGGGAGGCAGAGCCTTCAGTTATCAAGCGCCTCTCCTTTGGAACCAGCTGCCAATCTGGATTTGGGAGTCAAACTTGATCTCTGTTTTTAAGAATAGGGTTTAAAACCTTCCTTTTTGATATAGCCTACAATTAAGGAGGGATCATGTGTTTCTGAACCCTCCCTTAGTTATGCTGCTAATAGGTTTAGTCAGCCGGGGGACCTCCAATGATTGCACTGGGCCTCACTCCTTTCTTCACTCTCAATGATTTTTTTTTTTTTTTTTTTTTTTTTGCTGGTCATTAACATCTGTTTGTTCTCTCCCATAGATTGAGTCCCCATTGTGCTGTTTGCTCTCTACATGTCTGTTCTTCTCATCTTCTCTATCCCCTCATCCCCCCAGCCAGTCACAGCAAATGACTGCCCCTTCCTGAGCCTGGTTCTGCTGGAGGTTTCTTCCTGTTAAAAGGGAGTTTTTCCTCTCCACCGTCGCCAAGCGCTTGCTCACAGGGGATCGCCTGATTGCTGGGGTCTTTCTGCAACTGTGGGGGTTCCCCCTACAGTTGAAAGTGCTATGAGATGACTGTTGTTGTGAAATGGCGCTATATAAATAAAGTTGAATTGAATTAATACAAAGCGTAAAAACCCCCCCCAGACAATGCACTGACAGAAATTAGCCAAAATACTTGTGTACGGTGGAAAAGTTAGGGCCCATAGACACCTGAAGCTAAGTTGCTGTTAGCCTTTCATTTCAACCATTTTACAACAGAAAAGGACAACAACATAGAAAAACTAAGGTTGTATTTATGAATCCAATAAGTGACTTATAATCCCTGTGTGGTGGTACCACAATCATGGCTGCGAAAAGGACCCCACCAACACAGCTAACAAGCTAGTCAGCTGCTGTCACAAGTCACGCCACCCACAAACCCTCAAAAAGTATGGAAACGAATGCTGATTTCTACACTGGGTAATTTTTATTTTGTGTGTGAAATGACAATAGGTGCATTCTTTTTTACAATAGCAATGCCATATAATGGGGTATACTTTGGGGAAGGTTAAAATGTGGATGCTGCCCAATCCTACTGCATATACACCACCGTTCAAAAGTTTGGGGTCACCCAGACAATTATTTTGTGTTTTCCATGAAAAGTCACACTTATTTACCACCATGAGTTGTAAAATGAATAGAAAATATAGTCAAGACATTGACAAGGTTAGAAATAATGATTTGTATTTGAAATAATAATTTTTTCCAGATACTCAACCTGCTCAAAGGAAGGTCAGTTTTAGAGCTTCTCTGACCAACTAAACTGTTTTCAGCTATGCTAACATGATTGCACAAGGGTTTTCTAATCATCCATTAGCCTTCTGACACAATGAGCAAATACATTGTACCATTAGAACACTGGAGTGATAGTTGCTGGAAATGGGCCTCTATACACCTATGTAGATATTGCACCAAAAAACAGACATTTGCAGCTAGAATAGTCATTTACCACATTAGCAATGTATATTAGATATTAGAGTGTATTTCTGATTAGTTTAAAGTTATCTTCATTGAAAAAAAACAGTGCTTTTCTTTCAAAAATAAGGAAATTTCTAAGTGACCCCAAACTTTTGAACGGTAGTGTACATTTTCTGTACACACTACAGCTTTCCTTTTCAACGTTTCACAGAAAATCCACCTGTCAGAACATGAAGGTCGTATAAAGATGGACTTGGCATTGGCGGCAGCGGAGAACCTTTTACAGAACGGAGATGAAGAGCTGAGGAACCACACCCACACTCAGCTCAAAGACCTGAAAAGCCTTTGGGAGGATACGTGCACGCACATCATCCATTGTCACAGGTGCCTCTCTACATATTTTTTCTCCCAACACTTTCACTGATGCACCAAAGAGCATCAATAGCTAAATGCTATGGGTGGTGTTCCATTTCACTGCTGCAAATGTTTGACACATCTAGGGCTGTCACGGTGGAGGAATTTCCCCTGTGGTGGATAGCTCAACACTGCGATTTGCAGTACTATTGCAGATGTTTTTAGGACGCTGTGGTCTTGTAATTTAAACAGGGTTCATCACTTATGTGGCTAACGATGGAAGCTGTAAGAAACTCGCTGCAGCTCTGCTGTCAACTTTATGTGTGTGTGACAATTGTGCATAGCTCCCGTCTTCCTAGGCATGAGCTGCTGATTTTGTGTAAAAAAAACCAAAAAAACAAAACAACTCGGATCATTTTCATAAAGCAGTGGCGGTAACTCCAGTATTTCTACTACAGGGTGTGTGGACTGGAGACTGCAGCAACATTCAGCTTATTTAGGACAACCTCCGTACAGGACCCTGCGTGGCTCTTCTCTCCGTGATTTTTGTATTTTTGTCACTGTCTGAAAAAAATCACATTCAAACAAGCAATGCACTATGCAGTAGTGGTTTCACTCTCGGAGCTCAATTGCCAGGATCATAAACACTCCACTCAGAAGGAAATAACATGCTTTGTGCCCTTTCAGTGCTCACTGTCACAACTGTATTTAGCAATTCGTCCAAGTGCTTCCGCCACTAACTGCCTGCTGGAATCCATCTGGAGAGAGAGTTCCCCACACGGTGCTGTGGAAGCTTCCACAGTACTGAGTGCAAACATGCTGTTGGTAATAAAAATAGACTTAAAAGTGTCTGTGACATAATTCAACCAAGACATCATTAGAAAGAAGAACTAATGTGTTTTTATTCTGTGTAGACAAAAAAAATTCAATAAATTTTTTTTCCCATATACTACCATAAATTACATCGTGATGCAGACGATTGTGATGTTCGTTTGTCGAAATTGGGTCAGATGCCACTGCCATTTTGTGACGTAATGAGGTGAACCAAAGAGGTAAACAAGCATGGCTGAGTACACTGAAGCGGAGGAAGTTGTGAGCAATTTCAGCGAAGATTTGACCAATATGTTGATAGTTTTTGAGGAAGAAGCAGGATCAAGTGATGAAGAAGAGCGAGTTGGTTCTAACGAAGGACTGCAACCCTATTTATTTGAACCATATTGTTCAGAAAGTGATGATGACTCGCACGTTTCAGAGGATGAAAGGTCCGACGGTGAAGGGTTAGAGATGGACATCGGTCTCCTCCAGAACACTGAATGGTAATATACAGAGAGATCTAAATTTCCCCGATCGGGTGGTTGGGGAAATTTAAAAAAAAAAAAAAAAAAAAGCTCTGATATTCAGTTTGGGTAGGCAATGAGATTTATAAAAATGAAAACTGAAAAAAGTAATATAATGTCTTTTAACACAAAGTCGGTCCATTTGGAGTACAATCGGACGATTTGTTGCACAGAGATACGGATGATTGCCCATATCAAAACAGTGCAGAGATACGGACGATTGTTGCACAGAGATACGGACGATCGCCCATATCAAAACAGGGCAGAGAAGCAACAGTGTCAAAACTCGCCCGGAAAAGAGTTTGTGTAATTGAATTTTTTTTTTCCACATAAGGCGATCGTTATTTAATTGTTGTTTCAATTGTTAATTGAAATTTTGGCTTCAATTTTTTTTTTTTTTTTTTTTAAATTTCCCCGATCGGGTGGTTGGGGAAATAATTAAAAAAAAAAAAGCTCAGATATTCAGTTTGGGTAGCCAATGAGATTTATAAAAATGAAAACTGAAAAAAGTAATATAATGTCTTTTAACACAAAGTCGGTCCATTTGGAGTACAATCGGACGATTTGTTGCACAGAGATACGGATGATTGCCCATATCAAAACAGCGCAGAGAAGCAACAGTGTCAAAACTCGCCCGGAAAAGAGTTTGTGTAATGGAATTTTTTTTTTTCCACATAAGGTGATCGTTATTTAATTGTTGTTTCAATTGTTAATTGAAATTTTGGCTTCAATTTTTTTTTTTTTTTTTTATTTCCCCGATCGGGTGGTTGGGGAAATAATTAAAAAAAAAATGCTCAGATATTCAGTTTCGGTAGCCAATGAGATTTATAAAAATGAAAACTGAAAAAAGTAATATAACGCTTTTTAACACAAAGTCATTCCATTTGGAGTAAAGTCAACACTCGGCTTCAAAATTTATAGGGGAAGATTTTACTTTTGGCGGAAAAAATATAATAAAATCACGATCGCCTTATGTGGGGGGGAAAAAAAAAAATCAATCACACAAGCTCTTTTCCAGGCGAGTTTTGGCACTATTGCTTCTCTGCGCTGTTTTGATATGTTGGTATCGTCTTGAGCTGTGGGTTTTTGTTTGAAAACTGTAGGTATGGCAGTCGGTTTTAGAACCTGTTTGTAAAAAACTTTCAAGCCTAAAGATTCCTGTATAGCAGGCGCCTCCTCAAAACTGTCTGCAGTGAAATGACTGCTACAGAGTACAGAAGATGGTGTTGGTTGCCATTTGTCCCTTGTTCTCTGAACTTGCTTTGCCCATTTTTTAAGAAGATCTGGATCTTTTGGAAATGAGGACAGGCTTATACATTCACTGGAGCAACTAGAACACCCAGCCGCCACGCAACGTTTCTGCATTTCTTCGTTGATATAGAAGCTAAACAGCTTGTTTACATTGACAGCACACGGATCAGCCGAGAGATGACTCTCCTCATGATGTCATATCCGGAAACGAGGCGCATCTCAGGATATTGCGTTAGTGCAACACGGCGCTAAATTTGAATTCACTTAGAAATATTTTTCCACTTATTTAGCGTTCGAAGTCAACAGAACCAACTATGTGGACGATTGAAGATAAATTCATACTGAATATCGATCCATAGTTCCTACATCGTGTCACAGACACTTTAACATTTAACAGTTTATTTAATATTCAATAGTGGCACATAAGTGACACATCCTTTATTTAACACAGCATTTACTGTTATTTACTGCCTGGGCATTGTAGCATGCTGTAGGCTCCCACTGAAGGCTGTTGTATGTCTGTACATTTATGCTTAACATGGGTACTTCAAATCGATTTTATTCAGTTATGTCAAACAACAGAAAGGTTGCTGATGATGTTCGGGGGACAGTTCTGTCACATATGCTTTATGCCTTTGACCAAGAGTGCTTTGTCCTGCTCTGGATGTACCTTCCATGCAGCCGCATTGAGTGGGTGTGGCTCCACTGGGGTGAGTACCTGAAGGCCTATGAGGAGTTTGAGATGTGGCTAACGAGGCAGCAGCGCAGCCTGGACGTTGAGGTGGAGCACCAGCTGGGACTGAAGGAGAAACTGTGGCAGGTGGACCAGCAGAAGGTGGTGGTGAGTGACATCGATGGCCAGGCAGCGCTGCTGGAAAGACTTCTGGATGAGGCGGCTGCACTGCATAACAGAACCCAGGACCCCAGTGTGGACTCCCAGGCCCAGGCGAAGCTGCAGGAGGACTATAATGACATCAGAGACAGAGCTAAGGTAAGGAACTTATGTGTTCTGTCTCCTGAATATTACATACAGTGCTGTGAAAAAGTGTTTGCCTCCTTCCTGATTTCTCATTTTTTGTACATTTGTCACACTTAATTGTTTCAGATCATCAAACACATTTAAATATTAGACTGTGGAGAATGTGGAAGGACGAGGCTGAGTTTATTTCACAAGTCAGGTTTATTCACATTCTCCAACGTCATCCCAAAACAGAAAGAGAAAGAATCCCCCAACATCTGTCCCTTTTATACCCCAGGACATCAAAGCACACAGTCACATTGTCTTTTAATCCCAAGTCACAATGCATCTTCTCCCAGGTCTTCTCACCTCCACCTAAAGTCACTGGTGGTCAGGAAATCCCTCAAGGTCATCTCTTTGCATACAAAAGGCCACATTTCACATCCTCCTGTTATCTCCTAGGAGGTTCAGTCCTTTTGTTCCTCTGAGACGTGAAGCATACAATAAGCATACAGTAATATACATGTGAAGCATATGAAACCCACATATGTGTCCCACAAGACAAAGATAACAAGTAAACACAAAATGCAGTTTTTAAATGAAGGTGTTTATTAGTAAGGGTAAAAAAAAATCCTAAACTACATGGCCCTGTGTGAAAAAATGATTGCCCCCTAAACCTAATAACTGGTTGGGCCACCCTTAGCAGCAACAACTGCAATTAAGTGTTTGCGATAACTGGCAATGAGTCTTTTACAGTGCTGTGGAGGAATTTTGGCCGACTCATCTTTGCAGAATTGTTGTAATTCAGCCACATTGGAGGGTTTTCAAACATGAACCGCCTTTTTAAGGTCATGCCACAGCATCTCAATCGGATTCAGGTCAGGACTTTGATTAGGCCACTCAGTCTTGTTTTGTTTTTCTTAAGCCATTCAGAGGTGGACTTGCTGTTGTGTTTTGGATCATTGTCCTGCTGCAGAACCCAAGTGCGCTTCAGCTTGAGGTCACGAACAGATGGCTGGACATTCTCCTTCAGGATTTTTTGGTAGACAGCAGAATTCATGGTTCCATTTACCACAGCAGGTCTTCAGGTCCTGAAGCAGTAAAACAGCCCCAGATCATCACACTACCACCACCATATTTTACTGTTGGTATGATGTTCCTCTTCTGAAATGCTGTTACCTTTACGCCGGATGTAATGGGTCACAACTTTTGTCTCGTTAGTCCACAGAGTATTTTCCCAAAAGTCCTGGGGATCATCAAGATTTTTTCTGGCAAAACTGAGACGAACCTTTATGTTCTTTTTGCTCAGCAGTGGTTTTCAACTTGGAACTCTGCCATGCAGGCCATTTTTGCCCAGTCTCTTTCTTATGGTGGAGTCATGAACACTGACCTTAACTGAGGCAAGTGAGGCCTGCAGTTCTTTGGACGTTGTTGTGGGGTCTTCTGTGACCTCTTGGATGAGTCGTCGCTGTGCTCTTGGGGTAATTTTGGTCGGTCGGCCACTCCTGGAAAAGTTCACCACTGTTCCATGTTTTTGCCATTTGTGGATAATGGCTCTCACTGTGGTTCGCTGGAGTCCCAAAACTTGAGAAATGGCTTTATAACAGTTTCCAGAGTGATAGAGCTCAGTTACTTTGTTTCTCATTTGTTCCTGAATTTCTTTGGATTGCAGAATGATGTCTCACTTTTGAGGATCTTTTGGTCTACTTGACTTTGTCAGGTAGGTCCTGTTTAAGTGATTTCTTGATTGAGAACAGGTGTGGCAGTAATCAGGCCTGGGTGTGGCTAGACAAATTGAACTCACTTTTCCAAAGATGTGATAAACCACGGTTAAATGGGATGCAGCACACACCTGCCACCATTTAAAGTGCCTCCGATTAACCCCAAATAAAGTTCAGCTGTTCTAGTACGCTTTTCCTGACATTTTTGTAGTTGCATCTTAGAGCACAAACCATGGTCCACAGAGAGCTTCCAGAACATTAGAGGGATCTTATTGTTCAAAGGTATCAGTCAGGAGAAGGGTACAAAAGAATTTCCAAGGCATTAAATATACCATGGAACACAGTGAAGACAGTCATCATCAAGTGGCAAAAATATGGTACAATGGTGACATTACCAAGAACTGGACGTCCCTCCAAAATTGATGAAAAGACGAGAAGAAAGCTGGTCAGGGAGGCTGCCAAGCGGCCAAAAGCAATACTGAAGGAGCTGCAGAAATTTCTGGCAAGTACTGGCTGTTCAGTACATGTGACAACAACCTCCCGTCTAGGGTGGTCAGATAGAAGCCTTATCTTACGAAGATAAACATCCAAGCCTGGCTACATTTTGCAAAAACACATTTGAAATCTCCCAAACACATGTGGGAAAATGTGTTGTGGTCTGATGAAACCAAGGTTGAACTTTTTGGCCATAATTCCAAAAGGTATATTTGGTGCAAACACAACACTGCTCTTCACCAAAAGAACACCATACCTACAGTGAAGCATGGTGGTGGCACCATCATGCTTTGCAGCTGTTTTTCTTCAGCTGGAATTGGGGCCTTAGTCAAGGTGGAGGGAATTATGAACGGTTCCAAATACCAGTCAGTGTTGGCACAAATCCTTCAGGCTTCTGCTAGAAAGCTGAAGATGAAAAGGAACTTCATCTTTCAGCATGACAGTGACCCAAAACAGACATCCAAATCAACAAAAGAATGGCTTCACCAAAAGAAAATTAAGGCTTTGGAATGGCTCAGCCGGAGTCCAGACCTGAATCCGATTGAACATCTGTGGGGTGATCTGAAGAGGGCTGTGCACAGGAGAAGCCCTCGCAAACTGACAGATTTGGAGTGTTTTTGCAGATAAGAGTGGGCAAATATTGGCACATCAAGATGTGCCATGCTGATAGCCAAAGGTGCTGCAACAAGGTATTAGTTTAAGGATGTGCATATTTATGCAAACAGGTTATTGTAAGTTTTTATTTTGTTTTTTTCCCCTTAAAAGAGTTCAGTTTGTTTTTCATTTGGGTTGTACAGGTTATAGGCCACATTAATGGTGGTAAAAGTTTTGAAATGATTTATCTTGGTGTCATTTCTTACATCACAAAAACCTGGCATTTGAACAGGGGTGTGTAGACTTTTTATATCCACTGTAAGCGGATAAAATGCCAAAATTTGGAGAAAAACCTTACAAATTAACAAGCAAATTGATGATAAAGCCACAGATTTAGATGAAGAAATTAGAAAATATACCAAGAAAAAAAAAGTAAAATCTTGAATTTATGAAAAAAGATGGAAATTGGAAAAAATGTAGTACATTTAGAAGTAAAAGTTGCACATTTGAGTTGTGTTTTTTTTTTTGCGAGATAAAATACAAATACACAAGAAAAACATTCCAAGTTTATAACAAGTCATACATTTTTGATAAGACTGATGCTGTTGCAATCCACCGAGGTGAGGAAGAAGAAAGACAGTAACAGAATATTTTGATCTTCATTTTGGTTACTGTCAAATATTCAGAGCCTTAAAACTGGTCTTCAGGACCACTCTAGAAATAGAAATGCGATTGCCTTATGTAACACTTTCGCCTCCAAATCAGCACATGAATGTTAAATCAGACACATTGGGAGTAACATGTGACAGGTAAAGTTGAGTGCTGAACTACACACTTCTATTTTTAAGCCACTACTTTTGTTTACAGCTGGGTATCACCAGTGATGTCCAGATCTCCAATTCACTGGGTCCTGATTCGATTCAGTACTGTTCCAGTCAGGGAAATTGCTGTTATAATAACTGTTTTCTTCTCATATGAAAGAATTTCTCAGAACCTAATGCTGTAAATTACAACCGCAACCTTCTTCATTCATTCATTCATTCATTCATTCATCTTCTTCCGCTTAATCCTTTTTGGGTCGCGGGGGGGACTGGAGCCTATCCCAGCATCTTTGGGCGAGAGGCAGGGTACACCCTGGACAGATCTCCAGTCCATGGCAGGGCCAACACAGAGAGACAGACAACCATTCACTCTCACAGTCATACCTAAGGACAGTTTAGAATCCCCAGTTTGATGCCAGTTAACCTAACTTGCATGTTTTTGGCATGTGGGAGGAAATCGGAGAAATCCCGGAGTAAACCCACGCAGACATGGGGAGAACATCTTCTAACTTTGTGAATTAAATATGTGGATACATGAAAACAAGAATTCAGCCATTTACGAGAAGACCTCTTGTAAACCTCGTGCAAGTTGTAAAAAGGCATTATATATTAAAAAATATATATCCATCCATCCATCTTCTACTGCTTTATCTAGGTAGCTTGGTTGTGGGGTCGGCAGTCTAAAGCCACTTTTGCACTAGCCCAGCACACCTCGATACATCTTGATTCACTTCAACATGGTTCGGTACGCTTTTGTCTGCATTACAACCGTGTTCAGCTGGGGTGGGTGGGATTTCTATAACAGCAGGCGGCGCCACACTCCCGTGACGTAACGCACGCGACCGAATCCTCCACAACAACAAAGAAAATGGAGGATCACGATCCGAGGATTATCACGTTGCTCGCTCTGTGGTTTTTTCTCACAATTAAGGCCAGAGAGTTTAACCAGAGAAGACAGTATTACCTGAGGCGACGACGTGAATTGAGACAACACGTTGGAACAGTACAGGAGACTCGCGGTTGCCAGGGAGGAATATGAAGCTGGAATGGTGAGGTTACTTAACCGGCAGAGGAGGGAGCGGATATCGGTAAGCTAACGTGTGCTAATGCTTTCAGTTGTCATTTTATAGTGATATTATTCTTGTGTACAGCATTTTGATGTTGACAGTTATCAGTATTACAGGAATGACATTATGCTGTGTGTGTGTTTCAGTTACTTAACCGGCAGAGGAGGCAGGAGATGTCGGTAAGCTAACGTGTGCTATTGCTTTCTGTTGTCATTATATATTCATATTATTATTGTGTACAGCATTTAGATGTTGGCAGGTTATCATTATTACAGGAATTACATTATGTATGCTGTGTGTGTGTTTCAGTTGGCTGCGTTGGTGCAAAATACTCGCTGCAGACCGTGTGTCTGGACATTAAACCGTACCTCGCATTGGTGGGCGGATGTTGTTCCCAGCTTCTCCACCCAGCAGTGGTTGCAGAATTTCCGGATGTCCGAGGACACTTTTACCTACCTGTGTCACAAATTGCGTCCATGCATGGAGCGGCAAGATACGACGTTCCGCCTGAGTGTGCCGCTGAGGAAGAGAGTTGCCATCGCACTGTGGAAGCTTGCTATCGGTTCAGAGTACCGCACTATTGGACATCTGTTTGGGGTCAGCATCACAACAGTGTGCAGTATTGTGCAGGACTTTTGTGCAGGAGCAGAGTCATTGCTGGTTCCAGAACTACTTCATTTTCCCAATGAAGGGAGGTTCACGGAAATGTCGGCCTACATCGAGAATCGGTGGGGGCTACCATTATGCGTTGGTGCCATCGATGGCTCCCACATACCCATCATAGCACCAGAAGAATATCACACTGGCTACTTTAATCGTAAAGGCTGGCACTCCATAATCCTTCAAGGTGTGGTTGATGGAAAGGGTTTGTTCTGGGGCTGTTCTTGGTGTTGTTCGTGGTGCCGATGTTCTTGGTGCTGAGACTGTCCACACTGTGGGAGTTAGACTAGTCGGGGAAACCTCTTCCCACCTAACATCAGGAACATCAGGTGCGGTATGTATGGGATACTACATCCTCGTGGACTCTGCTTATCCACTGCAAAATTGGCTGTTGAAAGCATTCCATGACACCGTCGACTGACTGAAGAACAGCACACGTTCAACCACACCATCAGTCGTGTACGGGTGGCTGTGGAGAATGCTTTCGGCAGGCTGAAGGGAAGGTGGCGCTGCCTTTTAAAAAGGAATGACTGTGACATCGAACTGGTGAAATCCATTGTGGTGACTTGTTGTGCACTGCATAATCTATGTGAGACTCATGGAGAGGCCTTTGACACTACATTGGATGATGAAGCAGATGAAGTAGTGGTGTCAGCTGCAGAGATAGCTGAGGACAGTGGTGGAGATATAAGAGATGCTGTGATGCAGTACTTGTGTAACAATAATTATACATAGAATTTGGTCATTATTCATGTGTGTCCATATGTCTAATGTCTGTGTTTAATGAATAAAATGTTGTGCACTTTTCATATGTCTCCTGTGTTTTTCATAATGTTTATTTTTTTTAGGGACGGGTAATTACATGCCAAAAAACCGGAGAAGTGGTCTGCCAAAAAATGCAGCAGCAACATAACTCACCTTTGCTTTATTGGAACTGCAAATTGACGTAGGAATTATGTTTAGAAACATGTTATATTTCAATTTAAGCCTATCCCACTAGTACTTAAAATTAAGTGTAAATAGTTTTAAGAAGCACACATTATGTTGAGAAACGTGTTATATTTAAATTTAATCCTATCCCACTTTTACTTCCAAAATAAGTTTAATTTTAAAAAGCGCACATTTTTAAAAATGTTATATTTCAATTTAATCCTATCCTACTTGTACTTACAAAATAAGTGTAAATATTTCTAAAAAGGACACATTATTAAAATTAGTTTATATTTCAATTTAATCCTATCCCACTTGTACTTACAAAATAAGTGTGATTATTTTTAAAAAGCACACACATACAAAATAAGTGTTATTTTTAAGAAGCACACATTATGTTGAGAAACATGTTATATTTCAGTTTAATCCTATCCCACTTTTACTTTCAAAATAAGTGTAAATATTTGTAAAAAGGACACATTTACAAAAGGTAGCACCACAACCAGTGGGTCACAACGGTTTTGGGCAACAGTAACACAATTGTGTATCCTTTGCCAATCTGTCTGCTGTTATTTAATGTTTAACAGATAAGGGACGGATATTAGATACTCAAAAACTGGAGAAACTCTCTGATAAAAATTCTGCAACTACACAAGTCAGTTTTGGTTTGATGTAACTGCCAAATGACCTTGAAATAATGAGCTGAAACTTTTTTTTTTATTCAGATTAAATAATGAGACAGTGGCTCACTGGCCAACACCAAATTGTAATTGTTTTTAAATCCTAGGGCATTT